>CM008284.1:38371691-39070277 GCA_002319775.1 Fagopyrum tataricum | reverse complement strand
TCCATATTAGTCTCCTCTTCCAACGGCTCTTCCAATGACCTATTAGGAGCTGATTTCTGTCTTCAATAAGTATTTGGTTGCTTAAATTGCAAATACACACTCATTAGTCAATAGTTATTTTAATTATTTCCATACTTACCAAGGGGGTTAATTGATTAGGATATAATGCCTTGTAATTATTGTTATAAATCATATAATAAAAAAAATACTCCCTCGCTAATATAAGGCATTGTAATATTTTTTTTAAAAAACATATTTTTAATTAATTTTTTTCATGATTTTACCAATTATTAATTATCACCACTCTTCGGCCTTCACATTCAATCAACGAAGAATGAAATGTAAAAAAATTCATAAATTAATGATATTTCTTATAACTCACCGTCTAGAAAATTTAAAACATTCTATATACTTATCAAAATTTAAAGACTAAAATGCCCCATATATTTGATCGGAGGAAGTATCTAATATTTCGGTCTTAACACATTGTCCGATATTATTCCACATTGATAATAAGTTTAGACCAAATACGTATGTGCGTTCGGACATACGACGAAATTCCATGTTATATTAAATCGGGAAAATTTTTACGCAAATTGTTCGTAGTACTATGATGGAAATTGAAGATCGGCCAACCATGGAGGTTAGTAATAGTATGATACATTTCAAGTAGTGGGTGCTGGATATGATACATTTCAAAATTGACTCTTAGCTACAAATCAAACACAAAAATGCAATATTGTACATTTGTACCATTAGCTATATATTCATTCACACACCTAATAATATGAATATGCTATACCAATTGTAGGCGAACACCCTTAGGTTGATAAGAATAAACTTTTGTAATATCAACTATCAAAAATAGACTCGGCGCCGGGTGGAACGGGTCTTTGAGAGTGGTGGGCCCTACCAAATACAAATCAATAACTAAGCCCATTTGCCCCTAATATTATAGGGTGTGTACGAACAGAATAAATTCTACCTTTTCCATAAGAAAATATTTGTTTACAGATCATGCTCGTTAATTTTATGATCTAAGTAAAAAGATTGAAGAAAATGTTGTATTTCATTAAAACTTCTCACATCAACCTAATATATAATATATAAGATAGGAACGCTGCTTTTCGTATTATTAATTGATTTTTAAAATGAATTTTCATTGAATTTATGTGATGGACATCGTAGTTCTAGCGTACACGTGCGCTTATATGCACACGATTTCTACTTTACGGTCTGTCTGTATTGGACTTTGACATGATATCAGAACAATTAGCTTCTATTCGGTTCACGATCTTAATATGTGAAAAAATGTCAACTCTGTAACATTTTTAAATGAGCTTGACGAAATCAGTTTATGTTCAAGGCTTCAAGCCGAAGTTCAAGTTTCATTTTTTACATTTTCTCCATCTACAGTTAGGATCCGTTTGGTTTGAACTTCAGAAACGAAAATGACATTAAAACGTATATAGTTCATACGTATACCCATGTGGTCATGTTCATGGAGTTTTTGGGAATCATTCCTTGTGGTTAATTTGAAGTAATTATAATAGAAATTAATTAGTTTTGATACCCTATAGGATAATAAAATTAGGGGAAATAAGTATATTTTACATGAAACCACGTGAAATGATTTCATAAACCAGGTAATAATGTGGACTAAATTCATTTTCAATTCGTTTCCGTTTCGTGAGTTACAACCAAACGAAATTAGTATGAACTATGAATTCAACTCTTTTGAGTGCAACAACATTCTAATTTGAATTTGTGTTTTTCATTACTTTTTTTTATTTCTATCACAGTGGATATCATCACCTAATCTTGATTTTAAGCACCATTTCAATATGCATTTTCAATCAAGTTATTTGATTATGTTAACAGTTCTTTTTTTTTTCTAGACCGATTATCTCAATCTATTTATAACTTGTTGCAATCTTCTTTCTTTTTTTTCCAATGAGCTTGGTATAGGCGATTTATTTTCAAGTCGAAGGTTTTTACATTCTCTATCTAAAAATCTAAAATTAGTATGAACTCAACTCGAACTCAATTCAATTTGAATATCCTTTTAATTTTACCATAGTGAAAATCCTCACCTCATCTTGATTTTAAGCACTATTTCCATATGCATTTTCAATCAAGTTATTTTATCAGATAAACATTTTTGGTTTTTTTTCCGGATCGATTACCTCAATATATTTATAACTCGTTCCAATCTTCTTCTTCTTTTTAAGAGCTTGGTGTAGTCTGTTTATTTTCAAGTTGAAGGTCAAGTTTCAACTTTTTACATTTACTCTATTCAAAATTAATATGAACTCAACTTGAATTTTTCGTTACAACAACATTCTAATTGAGTAAATTTTCTTATATAAATGAAGTAATTGGTAGGTTTGTTGAATTAGTGTAGGTCTCGAAATGACTTAAAATCTTTTACAAATATGAAATATAAATATTAGAATGAATCTTTCTCATTTTTAATTTCGTAGAAACAAAAAAAAAAGAACAAGTACTTTTTGACTTCAGTGACTTCAGTTTGCACTTAATATCTCCGTTACTCAGTACACAAAATATAAAAGAATTTTCCTCCAACCGAAACATACGAGAATTTATAATATAATAGAATGCATTCTTAATGTAAATACGAAACTCACAATGTTCATGATCGAGCAGAAGGGTTATGTGCGTACAAGCACACATACGCGTTAGGCTCAAGCCTATTATCTAAACCGGATGAGATTTCATCCTAAAATCAATTGACAATATAAAGAGTAGTTCATTGTCTTAATATACTAGAATCGGAAGTTCTAATCTTTCGATGTGAAAACTGATTATCTCCAACGAAATCCATCACAATAATATAATTAACAAAAACAACAAAAACATTATATTTCTTACTAAAAAAAAATTCCTATTCCAATTCGATTTATACACGCTACCAAACGACCCCTTAAGTGAGTGACTCAAGTTTTGAATTTACCATCCAATTACAAATGTGTGCAGTTTGAGCTGTGACGTTCAATTCTGGATACTGCAAGTCGCAGCTTGCAAAGATGAGAATGGATAATGTTAGTACACACTTGCTACAATACACTCTTCTCAATTTTGTGAAACAGAGTTCTTTACTTGTGATTCACCAAATGGACCACCACCATGTGTCTTATTGTTATTATTACAAACCCCACTTCTCAAGTTTCCTGTCCCTCTTATTTCAAACCACAAAAGTGATCTCCAATATCAACTTTGATAGCAACATTTTAGACTGTAGGGTTAATCCTCAACAACATATGCAGATAAGATATTTGAAATGAACAAGAAGAATACAAGTCCTCCATATTGCACTATTTTTTTTATTATAGTTTTTCATCAATATTCGTGTTTTCGTATTTCAGTATTATGAAAATTTTATGAAAATATTAATACTCTAACAAAAAAACGATTTTATACAAGCATACATGTGTTTTAATCTCAAGACCAACTTATAAATGTAACGAGGTTTCAACATAAACAAATACATTATTAGAAGAGTTGAGATATGTGGATTGTGTACATCCAAAGATACTCTTTATATTGTCAATTTATTTAAGTATAATGTGTGTTTGTGTATGTTCATTTGGTGTGCATCATTTCCATCTCTTATACCCGTCGAAAATGAAAATTTAATAGGAAGGGTAGTCCACCGACTTTATGTATTCATCCTTTCTCACCGTATTATCAACGAGAGACACGCCTTTCAAGACGCTCTGCAAGTATAATTAGAAGAATAAACATAGTTGACATTTCAACACACAAGTCTAAGATATCATTTTCCTTTATTATAGTTAGGCTAAAACTTGAACAAACAAGATATGAAAATTTTATAAGATAAGTAGACCACCAACTTTATATATTCGTCATTTTTCACTATATTATCAACTTGAGATGAACGTTTCAAGACCCTCCGCAAGTGTAATAAAAAGAATAAATATAATTAACACTTGAACAAACAACTCTATCTCATTTTTTTTTATAGTTAACCTGAACACTTAAACAAACAAGTCTTATTCTTTTTTTTTCTTTTTTTTATAGTTAGCCACAATTTCTGATCAAAAGTCATACTGTTTAGCTAATCACTCTGTATCATGTTAAAAACTCCCGATCTCTTATAATACTCATTATTACTGCGAGACATACATCTCAATAGAAACGTTCTTTCTCCCATGTTTCCAAACTACATAGAAAGCCTTGAACATCGGTATGCTAAACTTCAATGTTTCATTGATACCTTAGGTTGGACAATAGTTTTCTCATTTTTGCCATCGCACTAAAATAACACATTGAACATCAAAGGTAGACTAAAACTCATGATTTATGTCTTTATACTAAGCTATAAGCTTAAAACATCACATCTCAATACTCTAACACAAAAATACTCTTGTCCTGAACATTAGCAACCCTACAATTTTTCCGAATTTCTCCTGGACGACCCGAATCCAAGTCACCCATCTTGATCATACCCTCAACAAATGCATCAAAAAACTCTTCTTGATCCTTACCAAATCTTTCAACCCATTCTCGCGTCTCTTGGGATGTGTATAGCGTTTGATCAGAGTTCAAGAAGCCTCTACCCGCGATTAAGTCCTTAAAGTATTGATTATCAAACAATGTTGGTGTACTATCCAAGTCACAGGTCACACTATCTTCTCCTCCTTTTGGACACAACTCGTTTAGCTTCTTTCGATATTCTGGTTCGATTGCAGGATCCGGTTTACCCGAATCCGATTGGTTGTATAGCCGGTAAACTATCGAAAAACATCGGCCTTTGCCAATCGAGTGTGAACCGGATAATGCCACCATATCTTTAACCGATAGATTGAACCTATTGAATAGTTTCACAAGTTGGCTTGCATTTACTCTTGGGCTTGGCATTGTATCATCCGAATCCTTTTCACTCGCCGTTAGACTATCTTTTCTTCCCAACTTCACCTCCCAATTTGGCCCTCCACTCTATTACAAGAACAACATAAGTAAATTTTGTGCAATTATACAAAATATTATGTAACTTCTTCAAAAATAAACATTAACCCCGGTCAACAAAATCATAATAGTGCAAAATTTCACACTTATCATACTTGTTGCAATATAAATGACCAAGATGTTATAATAACGGGTTAATAAATAAATAAATCCCAAAAATTAAAAATAATGTTAAATAGTTTATCAGTATTACGAGTATTTACCTTCGATAATTAAATTTAGTTGTAATTCTCTCCCTTAAATTAGTTAATTAATTGTCATTTTGACTCGGAGGAGAGAAAAATCGGACAATAAACTAGCATAGGAAGATAAATTCTTACAAATTGCAAGGGGATAAATATTACAACTTATTATCTTAGTCAATGCACTATACATCCTTGCTTTAACTAATCCAATTGAATCTATATGTACCGTTTTATGTATAAACCTCCTAGTGAAAATTCTATATAAATTATTTATAAAATTTTATCAATGTAAATTCGAGAGAAAATTGTAATAATACAACCATTAATTTATAAATTGAGGAATAAACCTGATTTTCAAAATCACACAAATCAAATCCTAAATATTTAAAAGTAATAACTTAAATAACTTAAATCTAAGAAAATATTAACTTATTAGAAAATTCGTTATATTGAAGCTACTAGATAACTACTCATTATTCAACCAAAAGCATGAAACATCCTTTCCTTTTTCCAAAATTCTGGGTTGCTTTTCATGATCAAGATGGTAAGTCCAAATTGTTGATCATAAATATCAAGATCAAATCAGAAATTGCAAACAATACATGCTCTATTATTCGATTTCTACTTGACCACCGCATAAACAACGCAAAATTGACATTCAAAACATAATCTGGACAGAAAAAAATCATGAATCGATGAATTTACTGAAGAACTCACAAGGAAAGTAGCATCTCTAGCCGCCATGATAACAATATCAGCACAAGAAACAGTTTCAGGGCAAATCTTCTCAACAGCTTCTTTAGCTTCATCAATCACTCCAAATGATCTTAACGAGTTTATATTCGAAAGAGCTCGCTTCTCCCCTTTCATGACAGGCGTTTCATCAAGTAACACCGATCCATCGCATCCCTGTAAACCAAAAATAGAAATCAGTAGAGAAGAAAACGTTGTTTCCAAATACGACGACGTTTTGGTGGAATACATTAACAAAGCAGTCGTGGAACTGTAAGCGCATAACAGAAGCAGCGTTTCTGATCTCTCTAGCCATGGCCTTCTTGATGACATCCCGAACAGCTGTCTCGGCTTCCGGACAGCTGGCGGAGTAGTAGCCTCGCCGGAGATCGGAGGCGGAGACGGTGGCTGTCTGGTGGATGAGAAGCAAGATGAGAAAAGTGGGGAGAGATAAGGACATGTTTGGTGATTAATTGGTTTTAAGGTTTCTCGTGAGTAATTTGTGGGAAATTATGAGGGTGGAATTTGAAGGGAGAGTTTGGACCAGTTTTCGGTCTATGATTGGGGGTTATGGCCTGTGGCCTGTGGGTCTAAGTTATTTATATTGTTTCGAATGTATTGGTGTGTATCAGTGTATCCGTCCATTTTATAAAAATTGGAATAAAGTGTTTATTTGTATATTTATTTATTTTATATTAGTCTCCTATCTTCATAACCTTAATAATACATTATTATGACATATGTTTAAATTATCAATAAGAAATTATAAGGAAATTTATAGATAACAGTATACTTTTATCAGAGACTTCAGAGGGTTGTGTGTTCTTTTAATAAAATAAAAATAGTTATTTAAAATATTTACAAATACGGATGTTTTTCTTACAACTAAAATATTTTGTTAGAAAACCAATATGTTTAGAATTTTGTTCATTATTTTTGGGTGTTTGTAATTTTTTTCTCCTCCACATATCTATCGTAGGTATTATTTTAGTAATGAATTTATTTGATATAAATATATTTTTATTGGAATTTATAGATCGAATTTGACAATATTATATTATTAACGAATTTGGTTAATTAAATTATATGATATTTCAAATATATTTTGTTATTGTATTTTACGATCCTTTTATCTATATAAATTTATTTTCAACAGATTAATGTTTTGACAGTTTCTTGTAAAAGTAACTATCCCTACTAGTTTGTAAGTTTGTTCATGTATAATCGTTTATAAAATTATTAAGAGTTTTTTATTAAATAAATATTGCTATAAAAATCTAAAAATTTAGTTTTTATATTTTTAGAAGTTGAAGTAAAAAAAAATAGTATATACATGACATATTCAATAATACTTTTAGAATGTATAAAAAGAACAATAATAATAACTTACAGTTTATGTGGTGGTTATCGCTTAGCACATGTCCACAGTCCATATACTATCAATAGAAATAAGCTAATGCAGGGAGTTTTAAAACAGACTTGCCTTTATTAGAGACCGGATAGGCCCGACTTGGAAAATTTATATATATTATTAATTTATTAATAAAGAAAGAACAAAAAAAAAATCCATGTACAAGATGTACACGAGATGTCGAATGAATAAGCAAAATATTTCTGATGTCAAACTGGAGAACTGGGCCTCAGGAAAAGAAAAAAAACGAACCACATTAAATGAAATAGATCAATTTTGAAAAAAAATAATTTTACTGTTTCTATAAACTCAAATGATAATTTTGTCGAACTTTTTAAAAAAAAATTTATATAAGGTAAGAGAATTAGGGGTGATCAGTTTCTACAAACCGGCCGACCTAAGACATCTATTAGTTGAAATCGACGAGCTCGTCAACATAATTGGTAGAGCTTCATCATCTGCTGCTAGATTGAATTCATGTTTCACGAGTCTATCAACAACTGGTTTGATTTCCCTGAATATTAGTTGAACATTGATGAGTCTGACGTGCGTGAAAGTGTAGATCAAGGACGAGATATCCGAGATAACCATGTCCTTCGCCCAAGGTGGTTTCCAAACTTGGTTGATCGAGCCTTCCATCTCAATTGACGTGGCACCTAAGCGTATGACATTTTGAAGGTCCTCCCGAAACGCGTAGACTTCTACCTCTAACACCGAGTCAACATTGCATCTAGTCATCTAACTTTTCCAGCCACCATTGGGATAGCCAAGTTGTTTCTTATGATGAAACCGAAAGCATATTGATCAAGAGCATTCGTTGAGGCACGCATCAAAGTTAAGTTTGATAAAACATTCTTTCGGTCTTTGCCATTTGATAATTTTAATTTTTTCTCCATGTTTTAGTTACCTTAGTTTTATTACAAATAGGGTTCACATTGGTCAAATCTCAATCATTAATTTTTTTGAGATTCATCTCCCACAAAACTACCCCGAAACCCTAGCCCCCAAATCCGGATCGTGAACACATGGATGTCGATGCCATGGAAACTACATCAACAATCATATAAGGCCAAGTCAGGTAGAGATTCCCCCAATATCTTTGAATCTAGTAGAGCTGAAGGGATGAAGCTACTAAAAACGACAAGCACGAAGACCTAGAAGAGGAAACCTAAACAAGAACGGGGCAAAAAGAGGGTCAGTTGGAAACCACACAAGGAGTTAGGTGGTCAACCCAAATCTAAGAGGAAGAAGCTTTATGTCTTCTATCTGACGATGAGGCTTCGATTGCAGCAAAAAGGCTACCTAAACAGCCTCGATGTGTTGTCGTCCATAGCCATAAAGCCTTGAAGGAGAAGCAAAGTAGGTCATCGGCAAGATCAACATAGAGGGTTGACCTTTGTAAAGTGAACAAATTGGGAGCAAGGATCGAGAAATCACCCGGGGTCTACACCCGAAAAGGTACACTAATATACTTTCCTATTACCCATAGAATATATATTGCATTGTCTGGTTCTAAATCTGATGTGCACAAAACTATAACCAAAATAGGTTTCCCACAGTTTTCATCATGGTTAGTCACTGATACTAACTATTATTTGCTCAACAACATTAACCGATTTGACCTTCATAAGAACATATATGAGCAACTAGTGTACCCGTCCCACTTCATATCCTTCATTCCTTCTCTCTCTTTTTTGGAAAACGTGTCTCTAAAACATCCTACTTCAATATGAGTGAACAAAAGGCTTCTTGCCCAGAAGATGTGTGCAATATTACCAATAGTGAGAAGAAAAACAACATAGTCGTTAAAGTTTCTAAACATCAACAAACAACGAACAACAAATAAAAATCTGAGACCAAAGGTAACTCCTCTGTCAATTCTGACTTCGAATATCTTAATAGTCTAGCTAAGGTGAAAAACGATTTCCAGAAACAAAAAGACTCATCTTTATTGTGTTGTATCTTAGGGAACCCCATAGATATATCCAAGATTAAAATCAAACGCATTCATGAGAGGAAAAATATCAAGGATGAGTCAAATACTCATCACCGATTCATGTTTGGCTTATGATTATGTTCATATGATAGTCATATCTAGCTTCTTTATCCATATGTTTTAATTATGTGTCTATTTCCACAGGTTTTTGATAAACTACCACAACAACAACTGTATATGTGGCATCGATCTGGACCAAACAGGACCCATATTGGTCTAGACATTTGGACCACCTTGGTCAAAGCAAGAACTCGAATAATCAAAACAAAACATGATCAACAAATTTGTAAAGATTGCAAACCACTGTTGCGAAGAGAGTTGATGAAAATAAAAATTCATCTTAAATCTGAATATTTGTTTAGTCCAAATGCTCACTATGTTTGCAGAGGGTTAATTTCTTGTAATAACTATGTTCTTAGACAACAACCTGGGTGGTACTCAAGTTTTGTATGGGTCCTCTTGAGTTTACCAATTTTTTACTGCAAGGTTGCAACATTATGCTTATTAATTACATCGAGCATCAAACAGAGCGAACAATATCATATTACTCTCTCGATAGACCATGTCACATATAATGAAAAGTCTAGGATTACTTCCAATTATTGTGGAAAACTTAGTACTACGAAACTCGTTGGCTATAAGATACAAGAACAACTCATAATGTTACCAATCAACTTTCTAATAACCAACCGAAGGGGACAAAAAGAACTCAGTCACGTAATGTAACATATTTCCATGAGAGAAGATTACGATGCATGGGTATAACAATCGCTGAAACATCGAAAAATCAGAATCAATTAACAAGAAATAGAAAAAATCATAACAAAGTTAGTCACACCAACAAAATGTTAGGAACGGAGGGTCTTATACCGTCCAAAACATATCTCAAGTTGAAATGAGAATCGTTTTCTTGAATTGTAGAGGCATGCGGAAGAAGAACTTCTGGATTGATATCAACATTACTTGTAAAAAAAGACATATCCAAATGATCATATTGGCCGAAACTAAGAGTAGCATTGAACCCGATGAGACTCTATGGAAAAACGCAGGTTTCGATAAAAATTTATTCATCCCACCTATTGGTTCCTCCGGGGAATTGTGTATCCGTTGGAAGGAATATCAATTTTTAGGAGAAAGAATCGAGATTCTTAAATCTCATGACATGTTCATTCTAATAAACCACAAAAACTTATTAACATCTTTTGAAACAAACATATATGGTATCTACGTCCTGCCAAATGAACAAAGAAAGATGAATTTTGGTCACAAGTAGCTTTGGAGATCGGCACCTCAAGTAAACCGAACTTAATCATAGGAGATTATAATGAAATTTTGGAACCGTCTAATAAGAAAGACGGGGCTCCAATCGCAAATAACAGGTTCTAACAGAATGCATCGCTTTGTCAATCATTGTAGTCTCACCAACCTCCCAAGAAAAGGAAATGAATTTACATGGAAAAAAAAAAGAAAAGATGGAAACGATAATACATATGAAAAGCTGGACAGAGCTAGGTCAAATATAGAAATTTTACAAAAAAATCCCGGAATTCATACTAGAAATCATGCCTTTACTACATCAGATCATTGTATGATTTCTGTCTATTTACCAACTACGCCGACTAACTTCAGGAATAAACCATTTAGATTTGAATCTACGTGGTTGAAATGACAAGATTGCAAAAACCTAGTCAAACAAACTTGGAGACCACAATTCCCGGGAACCTATATGTTTAACCTTACAAAAAAAATCTACTTAAACAAATGCAAAAAGAGTGGAGCTGCAAAAAGTTTGGGAACATTAATAAACAACTTAAACCCGTTGACGCTCAAACAGAACCATTACAAAAATAAATATATTCGTCCTATAGTCAACAAATAAATGACAAAATAAACCGATTAAGTGAGAAGCGAGATTGCATATTGGACTACCAACATGAATATTGGATGCAAAGAGCAAAAACAATTAATTTACGTTTGGGCGACAAAAACACGAAGTTTCATCATAGGAAAGCCATAGGTAGAAGAAATAAGAAAACCATAGCAACAATAACTAGAAACGATGGCATAATCGTGTCTAAAGATGATGAAGTAAATGAGGAATTTCTGAACGACTATAAATCCCGATTTCTAGCGTCTTCGATTGATCAACGAAAACTTCACAATTTGTTAGAGGTCATTTGTGCACAATTAATAGTTAATGAATACCTTAAACTAGTCAAACATTTCTCAACTGGAGAAATAAACCCGATTTCTAGCATCTGCGAAGCTCATTTTGACATTGGAAGCGACAAATCTCCAGGCCCTGATGGGATGATAGTTGGATTCTACCAAAAGTATTGACACATTGTGGGGGCAACAATTACTAGAGTAGTGAAAAGCTTCTATAGAACCGGTAAAATCTTAAAACAATTGAACCATACTTTCATTGCACTCCTGCAAAAAGTGGAAAACCCATCAACGACATCCAACTACCGACCAATTAGTCTGTGCTCTACAATCTACAAAATAATTGCGGAAATCCTGGCAAAGAGATTAAGTTTAGTACTACCAAAAATAATCCCACGATTTCAAAGTGCATTCATAAAAAACAGAGCAATACATGACAATGTCCTTATTGCTCATGAAATTTTCCATGGTTTTAGAACAAAAAAGGGAAAGAAGGTTTTATGACGATAAAACCCGACATGGAAAAAAACATATGATAAACTAGAATGAAATTTCCTTTTGGCAGTTCTACATAAATTTGGTTTTGATGCGAAATTCATGAATTGGATCAATGAGTGCATAACGACTGTTTTGTACTCCATACTACTAAATGACTCTCCGACAACCTTATTCTCCCTACAAAGAGGTCTCCATCAAGGTGATTCACTATCTCCGCTCCTCTTTAATTTGGGAGCAGAATTTAGCTATAAATATTCAAAAACTAAGCATAGAATACCCAAAAGCTATTGGTTTTCCCATCACCAAAAATGGGTCCAATATTCCTTTTCTAGCATTCGCGGACGACATTGTAATTTTTACAAAGGCAACAACTGAAGCAAGCAACAAAATGTTATCGGTCCTAAATGACTATTGTGGATTTTTAGGTCAAGTAATCAATTATCACAAATCCTCTTTCCAAACAACTAATAACGTTGACCAGATCAACAAAAGAAGGATCCAAGCGCACCTAGGTGATGCACCCTTGACCACCATGACCGTAGATGAGGAGGACGATGCTTTGCGGGTTCGCTCCGATGGACCGCTCACTCGCTCCCGAGCCAAAGCCATCGCTCAAGCTTCCGGCTCAATCATTAGGCGTACCATCGCATCACTCGGACCCGTTAGTGGCATGCCATGTCTCCACTCCACCATGGCATAGACTTCCAGCTCCATCCACACTTGACCCGCTAGCGGCATGTCTCGCCTTTCCGGCGCCACCTCATTAAGCTAGTATATATTATTATATTTTATTATAATTTTGCCATTTAAATAATATACTTTAATTTTCGGAACTTTAACTCCGGAACTTAATTCCGACCATTTATGGTTTTGTCCTTTCATTTCGGGAGTTAGCCCCGACTTTATTTCCCGCCTTTATTTCCGTCATTTACTTTTCAACTTTTGGTGTGGCCTTCATCCACTATATAAGGGATGATTGGCCTCACTTGTAAAGCATGTTCAATATTAATCAAGTTATTTGAAGGAAAATCCTCTCTCTTGATTTGGGCATCACTTCCTCTTCAATCCCCTCAAAGTTCTTCCTTGGATCAAGTCTTAGATCCAAGAACTCACATTCGAGGATTCTTCAAAGAATCGACCCCCCAATCCACTACAACGTTTGCTCGATCTCTCTAGATCGAATCAAACCCTCGCTTCCGCATCCATCTCAAATCGCTTCCACCTTACCAAAATTCTATATAAGTCCCTTTTGCACATCAACAAGGAGTAGTTGAAGCTATAGCTAGGTCTAGATCCGGCGTTCGTTCTTCATCGATTCCAAGGACGCATCACTAGGTGTTTCAACTTTCACTAATTTAGAGCAATATTTAGGTTGCCCTATCATTAATGGGAGAACGAACATGGATATTTTCAATTGAGTCATCCAAAAATCAAAGCAACAACTTACCAAGTGGAAAGTTGCCACTCTATTGCAAGAAGGAAGAACAACATTAATAAAAGTCAACCTAGACGCTAAACCTAGCTACTTTATGCAAGCTTTTATGTTACCTTCAAGTATACACAACGAACTTGATAAGATTAATAGGAATTTTTTCTGGAACAAGGGACCAAATTTTCACCCACTTATAAGTTGGGACAAAATCTGTAAACCACGATCACTAGAAGGAAATAGAATCAAAAATGTGGAAGATATGAACAAAGCATTACAAATGAAGTTACTATGGAAAATAATGGCTGAACCGGAGATTATATGGGTTAATATTATAGAAGAAATGTACCTATGAGGGGAGTGCCTATGGAATTATAATGTAAAAAAAATACTTTTTAGCAATGGAAGAAGCTAGTCAGACTAAGAGAAGAATTTGATAAGAGACTAAGATGACATGTAGGGGATGGGAAACCGATAAGATTTTGGAAAGAAAATTGGATTATGGGCAAACCCTTACTGGACCTTGTTTCTCACAAAACAATATTTACTCAAAAGAATTAGTCGACTCCTTTAAGAAATGGAAAAATTAACTTGTAGAACAACTAGACACCATTCTACCAAGTAATGTCATAACAAAAGATTAAAAACTATAATCTTCCAACTAATGACATAAGAGATAGAATCTATTGGTTTTCCAACGATGTCGGCTAGTACTCGACAAAATCTGCTACGAAAATGATACAAAAACGGAAAACCGGAGTATCCGTGGACAAATCTTGGATATGGGAAATCAACATAATACCTAAAGTCGAAATCTTTTTATAGAAGTTGGCCATTGATGGCCTACCAACCACAGAAAATCTTGATGAACAAAAAATCTCAATGGTGATGCAATGTGAATTTTGCAATCACCATACTGAAACCGCTAAGCATTTGTTCTTTACGTGTCACAACACGCAAATAAACCATAGATAATGTTAGAATTTCGGCAATATTGAACAACCATGATTGTGCTAACTAGAGCACTATCAACTACATGTTAAAGCTAAAAGAAAAACCATCCCTAATGGAACTAAGACAAATCGTAATGGTATGGTGGAACATCTGGTTGGCTAGGTACCAAATCATCTTTAACAAGAAAAAGGTCAATATTGGTCTTTGTTATGTCCGTGTAGTTGAGCTATGAAGGGCGTTCTTTGGATTAAAGTTTTTTTGAGAAAGTGGTTATCGATAGGTAATCTTGAAATTGGGACCCAATTGGTCATTACTCTTCTAATTTGTCCCCTTCCTTGACATCACTCACTTTCTAGTCTAGTATTTAAGTGTCACGACTTCCTTAGAAGGGACTAGTATATCCAATTCTGTAATTTCTACCGCAAGACGAATAAAGTAGCGGATTGTTTAGTTGATATGTCTTTTGATTTTTCAATTGGCTTGAATGTATTGTGTGACCCACCTGAGGGTATAATGAATCTTTTCCAACTTAATGTAAGCGGTCAAGCCATCGCCGCTTGTTGAATGCATAGCCTTTTTTATTTATATAAAGCACGACTAGATGCGTGGAGACCATCAACTCTCTTTTCGACAAAAAAATGATCATTGTGCCTTTGGTTTTGATATTCAAGACTAGATGGGAATGGGAATATACAAGCATAAATTGTCCTCCAAACGGAAAATTTTGCTCTAAGAGTGGACCTTCAAAATGTCATAAATTTAAGTCTTAACAACGTTGGAATTGAGGAAGATAACCTTTACTCATCAACTCAATCAATCGATTTTCAAAACCACCATATATGGAAAACAAACATGATCATTTTTTATATATTCATTTTGATTTCAAGGTGTACAAAAGTTAGAGCTCTTCATTTTTTTATGAACATAACGCCGTCGTAGATAGACTCGCTCTCATGGCCACAACTAGGGTCCAGAATACGAGACTCTTCCACGTGACATTGAAGACCTCTTCTGAAATGATGATCTCGGACGAACAACCTTAAAAGTTGACCCTCTAGTACTCTTACCTTTATACAATAATAATAATAATAATAATAATAATAATTAATAATAATAATAATAATTTTGATGAGCCAAAAATAAAAAGAAGCAAACAAAAATAAAAATAAAACTTAACTTAATTTAATTTTAAGGCCTACCCTCAATTGTTAACTCTTTGTTTAATTTAGATCTCTTGACACATTTTGACGTGAGTTTCGTATGAAAGATTGGTTAAATTTGTTCGTAAGAAAGAGTTGAGTATAGGAGATCGAAATTTGTAGATTATAAAGGAGGTCCAAATATGAGATTGTCATTGTTGGTCCGTGAGAGCTTTACTTTGCATTGGTCTACCGCCAGTTTCTCGTTGTTCATCCTCTTTTTGCTCGCATGTCGTTTCCTACGGAGTCCGTTCTTGATCGGTCCGTTGTGATCTAACTTTTTCTTCTTCTTCTTTTGTAATTGTATTCTCGACCGCAATCGATCTGTCACTTCTTATAACCTTTCGATGTACCAGACATGTCTAACGTATCGAACTTTTTTTTTTGTTTAAAAAAAAAGGAGAAATAGTAGGTAAAGGAATAAATAAAACACGATGATATGCGGTGTTGAATGTTGGGGCCTGGGGTTGGAAAAAATTGACAAGGTTAACTTCTTGTTAGGGTTCCGGGAATCAATCAAAGACTACGCCATTGGACCGCCCCACACGAGTGTGTCAATATCATTGACACTCACATAGTCACATGCCCAAGATATTTATGCACTTATTATTTCCTTATTTTGGTGTGATTAAAATTATTATTTTTTGTTTCCTTGATCGTCCTCTTGTACGTTGGTGGGCTCTTCGTCTGGTGGGCTCTGAATATGCTTTTTTTTAACCAAAAATAATATTTTTTAAAAAATTATGAAAATAATATGTTCATAAATCTGATTAGAAAATATAATATTGTTAATGGTGTTATTTTTGGGTTACTGTTTCTTGTAACTTTTGTGCTATATATTTTGGGAAAAAATATACAATTATATTATGGTAAACATTTACAAGAAGAAAAAAAAATGTTAATATCAATTTTTATCCCAACTAAATTTATGGGAGGTTAAAAGAGATTATTAGAATTTCAAAATTCTTAATCATCGGCCTATAATTTGATAATTTGATTAAGCTTTTTAAATTAATAATTTTTCAAAGTTTTTTTTACCTAGTTTTTTTTTTCCTATACGTAGATTAATTCTGATAGTATAAAGGCGTAATAGTAGGACGGATCCAAGAATAAATTTTTAATTAGGTAGATGTGTAGATAATTTTGATTTTTTCCCATATGTTGTTATGTATTTAGAGTTTGAAAATTAGTACGAGTATATTACTTTACATATCAAAACAAATTCAATTAAAATATTTATATTTATTACGATATATTTAGAGAGTTATATAAAGGAGACGATTGATTGGAAAAAGAACCAAAGACCGGTGAGGCAGAGGTTGAAGACGGCAATGAGAAAGAGAAGAAGGCCGGCGACGCAGAGGTTGCAGACGGTGAAAAGAAAGAGCTGAAGGCCAACGACGTAGAGGTTGAAGACGGCGAAGAGGAAGAGTCGAAGGCCGGCGAGGCAGAGGTTGAAGACGGGCGACGGGCCTATGGCGAAGAGGAAGAGCGATGAGGGGAAGAGGAAGAGAATCAGAGCGTAGTGCGGGACTTGCTTGCGGGTTGCGGCTGCCCAACTGAGTGAGGCATAATTTTAGGGTTACGACAATTAAGAAGCAACTTCCAAAGTCCAAACTCTATGTTTCTATTTTTATTTTTATTTTTTTAAAACGGGCCGGACCTAACAGCCCGGACGGGCTGCTAGGTCTGCCGTACTCACCCGGCGGGCCGGGCCTAGCCATCATGTCATACCCGTCCGTTTTCGCAGGCGGGCGGGTCGGCCCGCGTTTGCCCAAGTCTACTATTAACACTATGCCAACATGTATTTATGTATATGTTTTTTTAAAAAATTAAAATATGGGGTGTGTTAAGACCTAAACATCTCCGGATCTGGCCAGACTTTTTGAGAAAAATACTAGTTTTTTCGGACTAGACTCAGACCTAAGGCCTTGTCCGTAGTCGTCTGAGCCGGACTTCGGGTTGGCGGGTCCCGTTTTATTTTTTATGTTTTTTAAAAAAGAAAAATTATACATATTAAATATAAAATAAATAAATTATAACACATAAATCAAATTAGTGAAATGGTTGTGAACATTTGAACCTTATCTTGAGATCTCGGGTTCGATTACTACATTCGCTCATAAGTAGGCTGATGGGCAAGCTCCCGCCTATCGCAATGGTGCGCGGCAATTTTACATATTTAAAATTTTAAAAGTGAATAATACGCGCTTAGCGGCCCGAACATGCTTACACCCTTGCATGTAGCCCCAACGGGCTTGACATGCCGAGCTTAGCGGTCCGGACAGACCTACCTTATGTGTCATACCCGCACGTTTTCTCGGGCAGACTTGTTCACGTTTGCCCCGGTCTAGGTGGGTTGTGGCAAACCTCAGTCCACCCCGAAATCCGTACCTGCACAACAAAATAATCGTGAAGCCGAATCACTAAGTTTATTGGAGTTGAAGCTGAATATTATTAGTAGTTAAACCTTTATAGAGTTATGGGTCCCTAAAATAGATAGTTGATTGGACAAAAAAAAAAGCTTGCAGAGTATTTGAGATAAGGTCATGTTTATCAATGAAAAAAGTAAGGATCTTGAGCATCTTTGGACCACTTTTGTAATTTTGTTAAATTTAAGGCCCAAGATCTTTTTTATAGAGATGCTCCGTCAAGAACCTCGAAAGTGAGGATCTTGAGGGATATTCATATATTATTTTGCTTATAATCATTATTTATAGATTTGTATGTTAAATAAATATTAAAGAGTTACACTACAATTCTTGTTTTATTTTTATCTATTCATAGATATCCATATTGAATATATATTTACTTAATTTTAAAAACAAATTGTGGGTAAAATGCTTCAAAAGTAAAATTTATTGATAAAGAAGTAAAATTTAGTATAGGATCTCCGTTGACGTGACTACAAACTAAATTATAAAAGTAGCCCAAGATCTCGTATTTGAGATGCTTGGATAAACATGCCCTAACATAATAATCTATCTTAAATTCAGTTAATGCTCCAAATTAAAACCCCCACTCTATACCTTATTCAGGCCCGTTTGGTTTGAACTCCGGAAACGGAATTAAAACGTATCTAATTCATACATATATCCTGTTCATGAAGTTTTTGAGAATCATTCTTTGTGATTTAAAGTAATCGTAGTATAAATTGATTAGTTTTGATATCTTATAGGGTAACAAAATAAGGAGAAGCAAGTGTATTTTGCATGAAATCACATGAAATAATTTCATGAATAAGGTACCAATGTAAACTATATTTCGTTTTCATTTCCGAAGTTACAACGAAACGGGGCTCGGGGTTTATAAGCTCGGTAAACTTTAATAAAATCCAAAAACGTTCTCAGACACACTCTTACAATACGATATGCAGTACTATGATATGTATATAATTTGATTTTGTTGAAAAGTAAGATTCATCTTAACCTCTTAATTTATCAAGAGCAGTGCAATTTACATGACATAAGAATTATCGGATATAGAATAGCGTCGCAGTGCGATAAAAAAAAAAGTCGCGTTATTAGAGATCACGCAAAAAATCATTTTAATCTTAGAAGTAGCAATTTTTGCCACGTGTCGTACCAGAAAATCGTCACGTGTCACAGCAATATTTAATCTCAGTCTTTTCTTAAATTACGTAATTTATAAAAGAAATTTACAATTAAAATTATTTAAAAAAAATCCGTACAATCTAACTAAATCCAGATATTTTTTATAAATAATTAAATTTTGTAAATTTATTTAACTAAGTATTTTTATTATTTTGGATTTAAATATTTTAATCCTAAAATATTTACAATTCGGTTATCAATCCTCATATTCAACCAAAATATTTTTAAATTTAGAATAAATTTATTCTAAAATCCCAATAATTTAATATATATTATAGGAGTAGCAAATTCTTGCCACGTGTCGTACCAGAAAATCACTAAGTGTCACGTGTCACAGCAATATTTAATCTCAGTCTTTTTTTAAATTACAGAATTTATAAAAGGAATTTACAATCAAAGTTATTAACAAAAAAATCCGTACAATCTAACTAAATCCAGATATTTTTTATAAATAATTAAATTTGGTAAATTTATTTAACTAAGCATTTTTATTACTTTGGGTTTAAATATTTTATCCTAAAATATTTACAATTCGGTTATCAATTCTCATATTCAGCCAAAATATTTTTAAATTTGGAATAAATTTATTCTAAAATCCCAATAATCTTATATATATATATATATATATATATATATATATATATATATATATATATATATATATATATATATATATATATATATATATATATATATATATATTAGGAGTAGCAATTCTTGTCACGTGTCGTACTAGAAAATCACTAAGTGCCACGTGTCACAACAATATTTAATCTCAGTCTTTTTTTAAATTACGTAATTTATAAAAAGAATTTACAATTAAAATTATCAAAAAAAATCCGTACAATCTAACTAAATCCATATATTTTTTATAAATAATTAAATTTTGTAAATTTACTTAAGTAAGCATTTTTATTATTTTGGGTTTAAATATTTTATCCTAAAATATTTACAATTCTGTTATCAATCCTCATATTCAGCCAAAATATTTTTAAATTTGGAATAAATTTATTCTAAAATCCCAATAATCTTATCATATATCTATTAAAGGAGGAGCCTCTATTGCCACGTGTCGCACCCACGTTTCTGGAAGCCCAAAAAAAATAGAAAAAGTATATATCAAATTGGTATTTAAAAAACTAATTTCTTTAAAAAAATTATTAAATTACCCAACAATATTTCTTCACTAAAATAATTAAAATTTTAAAAATCATATATTTTTCTCAGCACAATTTTTTTATTCAATAATATATTTTCAGCAATATAAATTTTTTAAAAAAATAAAAATCGAAATATTATTACAAAATTGTTCAAATTTTTTATTCAATAAAATCTTTTCAACAATATAAATTATAAAAAATCATCATATCATATCATCATATATTCATATATATCTATTAAAGGAGGAACCTTTATTGCCACTTGTCGCACCTACGTTTCTCGAAGCCCAAAAAAATAGAAAAAGTATATATCAAATTGGTATTTAAAAAACTAATTTCTTTAAAAAATTTATTAAAATACCCAATAATATCTCTTCACTAAAATAATTAAAATTTTAAAAATCAAATATTTTTCTCAGTATCTATTAAAGGATGAGCCTCTATTGCCACGTGTCGCACACACGTTTCTCGAAGCCCAAAAAAAATTAGAAAAAGTATATATCAAATGGGTATTTAAAAAACTAATTTATTTAAAAAAGTTATTAAAATACCCAATAATATCTCTTCACTTAAATAATTAAAATTTTAAAAATCAAATATTTTTCTCAGCACATTTTTTTATACAATAATATCTTTTCAACAATATAAATTTACTAATATTTTATCAATTGACAAATTTTTTTCTAATTGTAAAATTTTTCTACCAAACAAATTTATATTTTCACTTTTTCGATCTATAAATGTTATCTAAAGTTTGTCCAATTTTTCATTGGAACTAATCAATAATTACTTAATAATTCATTTATAAATAAAAAACTATATATATATGTAAATATAAAACAAAATAATATCAATATATATAATAGCACACTAATAGATCTAACCCATTGTTGTTATTCAAAACCCGCACAAGGTGCGGGTATTACACTAGTATATGTTATAGGAGTAGCAATTCTTGTCACGTGTCGTACCAGAAAATTACTAAGTGTCACGTGTCACATCAATATTTAATCTCAGTCTTTTTTTAAATTACAAAATTTATAAAATGAATTTACAATTAAAGTTATTAACAAAAAAATCCGTACAATCTAACTAAATCCAGATATTTTTTTATAAATAATTAAATTTGGTAAATTTATTTAACTAAGCATTTTATTATTTTGGGTTTAAATATTTTATCCTAAAATATTTACAATTCGGTTATCAATCCTCATATTCAACCAAAATATTTTTAAATTTGGAATAAATTTATTCTAAAATCCTAATAATTTTATATATATTATAGGAGTAACAATTCTTGTCACGTATCGTACCAGAAAATCACTAAGTGCCACGTGTCACATCAATATTTAATCTTTGTCTTTTTTTAAATTACGTAATTTATAAAAGGAATTTACAATTAAAATTATTAATAAAAAAATCCGTACAATCTAACTAAATCCAGATATTTTTTATAAATAATTAAATTTGGTAATTTATTTATCTAAGCATTTTTATTATTTTTGGTTTAAATATTTTATCCTAAAATATTTACAATTCCGTTATCAATCCTCATATTCAGCCAAAATATTTTTAAATTTGGAATAAATTTATTCTAAAATCTCAATAATTTATAATTTATTCTGAAAACCCAATAATTAAAAAAGTATTGTTTAATTACGTAATTAAAAATCAAGATTTATATTCAGGAATTATTATAATCGAATTGAACGCCGGAATAATATTGCACAAATAACTATATTACTATATTAACCATATATATATATATATATATATATATATATATATATATATATATATATGAAAGTATACTTTTTTTCAATTATTTACAAAAGAAAAAAAAAATTTAAAATCAAATTATTTTATTGTTTAAATATTTTTCTTCACACAAAACAAAAATAAAATATGTTTATGAAAATTAAAAATACTATACAATATAATTTTTTTATTTATAATTGTAATTGTTGTATCGAACTTTTTATAGAAAATCTCGTGCAAGGCACGGATATTACACTAGTAACAAAATAAAATTTAACGTTAGATTCGATCATTGTTACTAGCTAATAAATCGGGCATCGTGCAAATAACGATTACACTCATTAAACACTACTAATTTTAATTTTTCCATTAAAAAAAATGCCCACATTTAGTAAGATAATGTTGAAGACCGAATCATCTACTATAATCCACTATATGCAGGCAAAGAGGAGCAAATAATACATGATTAAAATTATTTTTAAAAAAAGCCGAATATACTCATAAAAACACCTTTTTGTAAGATATTGTTACAAAACTCTATATGCTGCGGTTTGAATAAAATATATCAGTTCACTAATATGATTTTTCTTTGCAAACATAAAAATCTAGTTAGTGATAATGATAGTGCTACTTTCGAAGCGAGTATAATATCTGCAAAGTAGATCAGATGGGTAAGTTGTGGCTATTTTAAATTAGATTACATATTTTCAGAAAATAAATAAACTAGATAACATAAAAATAATAATAGCTTAAAAAATTAACAAATTAAAAATTATTATTATGTGCTTTTATTTTACTCAATTTTGTGTAAAGATGTAAAATATTGTTGTCCTTCGTATACGGTACGTAGACAATGTAGTCTTAGGCTAATCACATTTGACTATTATTATGTTGACTTCCTCTCAGTATACTTGCATTCTTCCCTTGCTGGTAGAAGATGAGGCCGGCCCATTCTTCCTCCTTTCCTAACACTTAGCGAGCAAGCCGGCCAACACCGAAAGTCAGCCTCTTCGTCCTCGTAACTACCTGCTCTTCCTCACGTCCAGACGACAAATCATCGCAGCGATTCCTCCCTCTCTATCCTATCTCCTGCGATCTTCTACAATCCCAACCACTTGTTTCCCGAGCTCTTGGCTGCATTGATCACTCATCCTCCTCAGCATAACATCAGCAAACCGTGAAGGCCTTCTTCCGTCTCCATCTGGACGCCATTCCTTCCCCTTCTCTGTGCAAGCAAGACGTCACCGACATCTCCGTCCTTCTTCCTCCCGGGCGCCGGCGGTCAGCACACCGGCACTGATTGCCGCTTGGATCCAGTGTCACCAGGGTACTGCAGAGGAAAGCTACCTTCTTCCAACCTTCGTTCTTCTCCTTCTCTCGTTTTGTTCTTATTGTTCTGGACGAGTGGGGTCACGGCTCACCTTGTTTTGTTCTTATTGTTCTGGATGAGGCTGCATCGACCGGAACTGAAACACCAAGACAAGCGTCCTAGGGGGTGGTGCTTTGTCCAGGCGTGAAGTTACGTACTCCTCCCCGTCTGCAGTGATCATATATGTGAATTTATTCTCTCTTTGCCTCCTCCATTGTCGCTTTGGGGAACATGAACTTACCGCTGTCTTCTTCCTCGTGAGCGGCCTGTAGTCGAAGCAAAGCGTGGAGCTGTGTCCAGATGTGCCCAAGATCGAGATCTTCGCTCCTATTCGTCGAGCCAACTAATGTGTCTAATCTTGGTCCTTTGTGTAAACATTAATGTCCACATAAAATCATAGTTGGTGTTTCTTGTGCTGTCCACGAGTTTCGAACACGGGATCAAGTAGTTTCGGGGTAGTGTGAAATTTTAGCTTGCAGCGAGTCTCGAACTCAAGTCTTCAAGCTCTTAATTGTTTTTCCAGTTTTGTGTGTTGTAGGATTCGAACCAGTGACCTGTGGTTTGTGTAAAATAGACAATTTCGCTTCTCATGGGACTCGAACAATAGACTAGTGTATTAGGGGTTGATTGTTAGTTTTCCAGATTTAATTAGATCACTTTGAGGATTAGTCTAAGTAACTTAAAATTATCGGTTATCGTTGAATTTCGGATATGTTATAGATGAGAATATGTAGTTTACAGTATAAAAATTTGGAAAAGATCCGCCGGTCGGATTTAATGTTATAGGCTTGCAAAGTTGGTGCTGAGCTTAGTTTTAAGAAATTGTAAGAATTTTGGCTAAGTATGGATTTTAGTGTTCATATAGGCAACATTGGGAATTTCTGTGAATCTTATGGATTAGTATTTTTGGATTTTGATCATCTTAACTAGGAGTAGATATGGCATAGTACGTTTAAGAATTTTCTCGTAATTTTTGGAATTTAGTAAGAAGTACTTTCGATAGGCCAAAGTAGAGCACTCGAGGTATTTTCGGAAAAAAACTCTTTTAAGGTTTTGTACATAAATTGTAAGTTTGAGAGAACTCTCACACCCGATATGGAACTTTGAGGATTGTGAGATATTGTGGGACTATAGTAAGGGTCTTAGACCGTTTTGAGCACTTTTCGAAATGTTAGGAAAGTTGGGGTATTTTGGTAATTTTCATTAAAGTTAGGGTGTCTCATTATTTCTTTATAACAACCATAGATAGTCCGGAACCTTTCTAGAAGCTTAATATATGGTAGAATTACGTTGTTAAGACATCTTCCGTTAAATCAGGTTGTTGAAGACAAATGCTATTGCGAACGTCAACCTCGTGTTGGTGATTCCGACAATCTCTAACAATGACATCTTGTATCTATAGAGGGCACACAATCAAGACTCTAGTTTTCAATGGACTTGAAAATAAATGTGCATGTAATATTTAATGACTCGTTAATGAATGAATGTTAAAATTTACTCATTCTTGTATGTCATGTCTATCATGATGATCGATGCAAGGAGATAAGTTGAGGATGTTCTTGAAATTTTTATGCATGATGGAAAAATCTGAAATTTCCTCTGATTGCGGACATCTCATCACATTCACATAGTACGACGTTGTTGTAGAATGTGGAGTGCTTGTTGGAGTGGACATCGTCTTTCAACTTGTAGCATCATGATCTTCAATCCAACATTGTATACTTGTCTTATGGTGGTGAGGTTGTGGGGATCATCCAATTGTAGTGACTTCAAGATATTACTCAGCTTGAAACCCGACCCGAGTTCACGTCCCACCTTCCAAAACATTGTCGGCGTCAATCAGCCAACATATGTATGTCCCTTTAACTGCTCGAGAAGTGTATGGATGTGCACTCCACATTTAACTTGCAACGTCCATTTTTTAACTTTGCTTTTTCCACCCTTAACCGTCTTTTCTCGATTTATGTGCTGACTAGATGATGATTCGGTATCATGATCAACGTCTTTCTTCATAGTTTCTCCCATGAAACGAGTCCAATCAACATTGTCTCTCGATCGTAGAAATATCCGCGAATTTTAAACATACGAGTATAATCGTTCCCTTCATCACACGAATACACCGGTATAGCCTAATTAAAAAAAAATTATTATTTTTCCAAGTATAATCATCAACTTACGATAAGTTATAATTTCTTACCTTAAAATGTGGAAGAAATTCGTCCGGATGAAATTTTGTATCACCGAACGGAATCAACATCTCTTCATCGTCTTGTATTATCATTTCCGGTACCAATTTTTTGGAGAGTTTGTGAAGGTTGATTCGCTTCTTCTTTGGCTCTCAATATATATTACCCACCGAATATCCATAACGTTCGAATTCCAACATGCATATAACAAAGGCCATATTTATTACCGTTACACAACAACTATATTTCAAATCCAAGATCAAAATAATCACAGTTCCGGAATCTGTGACCGTCACAGTTCCAAAAACCATAACAGTGACTGTTCTTACACAGTTGTTCTGTCACGGTTACAGAACTCGTAACCGTGATGGTCACAAATTTCGAATTCGGTTGATGTTTGATAATTCTACCGCCGTCCGTGTACTTAAAATCTCTAATAGAAATGTGTGTAGTTGTGTACCCATATTGTGGTGTTAAAATTGTGGTGTTAAAAGTTAAAAAAAACATGGAGAACTTAGAAGTGTCCTCCCCAATAAGACAAAAGGAAAGAAAGAAGAGGGCTTAGCGAGAAGAAAAGGCCCAAATATTGTATGGGCTCATCAAGAAGAAAAGGCCCAAATTATGTATGGGCTCAGCCTTGTTTTCCGACCCATCAAACACCCACGAGCGTCAAATGAAACAAACCCCAAACGCGCCTCATTTCCCTCTCAGTGTCTACATTTCTTTCCCCGCTGAGCAACCGCCGACGTCCAAAAATGGGTGGAAGGAGAGGCCGGAACAACCGCACTCAGCGCAAGCACTTCAAGGATAACAGAGAGAACGTTTGGAAGCGCAGCAAATCTGATCCTCAGCCTGCTTCAAACGACGGCACAACCCCTAATAATGGAGGCGAGAGTGGTAACACTCATTGGCAGCCATTTGCTACTCAAAACCCCGCTTTTGATGACTATTACAAGGTGAATAACCTCCGTTTCTCTCTATTAATTTTCTTGCTCGCTTATTCTGATGTATGAATCAACTGCCTTGTTTGAATTGGTTCGTTGTTCTGCTGTTTTATATAAATAGCTGACTTGTGAAACCCTAATCTCACAGAAACAAGAGATTGTAACTGACGAGGAATGGGATACTTTCATGGAATATCTTCGGAAGCCGTTGCCTGCTGCTTTTCGAATCAATTCGAGGTTGATTATGATCTGATTGTTTTGCTATTCATTTATTTAATCCAGTGCTTCATTACGCTGATACTGCGTTTATAATGCATACGTACAGTGGCCAGTTCTGCTCAGATATCCGATTGCAGCTGGAGAACGACTTTGTCAAAACTCTTCAGGAAGAGGTTACTATAGCTATTAACATGTTTGGTATTGCGTCAATCATGTGTCATATTAGAAAAACAAGTTGTATTTTGACGTTACTTTGATATTTGCTCTACTTAGTTCACTGGCGAGGATGAAGCAGAGGCCATCAGACCATTGCCTTGGTATCCTGAGAATCTTGCATGGCATTCTAATTTTTCGAGGAATCAGTTGAGGAAGAACCAAACCCTAGCAAGGTGCGCCATTTTTGTTGAACAATCTCTGTGTTTTTTTTTAAAATTTATTTTTTATAATTACCACTAAATTGGCACACTTGTAACACTTGTTCCTTGAGGTATCAATACGAACTATGAAGTTATGCTTCTACCAGAATTCTTGAAATAGTAAAACTGGTATAGTTCCTCATACATCGTGATATCCATAAACATTGTTAAGAGTAGAAGCACCACAGTAGGCAATTTGACTTGATTAACTGAAGTCTTAAGTTGGTTTAGAAGTTCTTAATGCTCCTTATATATGTTACATGATGACTAAATCTCCTCAGTTTTCTGGTCACCAACAAAGGGGAATAGTACTTGACTGCATATTTGTAAGCAGTGAGATGATATAGACTTCAAACTTATCGAGGCAGGATAATTTGATCCTTCAATTGACATCTCCATTGTGTGACCTTACTAGAACCTCAACTCCTATAAGGCTATAAATAATACAGAAGTAACAGATACTAAAACAACTAAAGAATACACTTTGGTTATAGCTGTTAGCTTCTGAGGCTGGAGAGATGTTGGGTCGTATCATATGATAAAAATTGAGCTGGGGTAGAGGGAATGCAGAAGTTGAGAGTGGAAAAGAGAAAATGTATCCAGGAGAAAACCGGATGAAAATCATTTAGGATTACCCCTTTCAAATATATTGGTTAATGAATTTCCTAATCTTTCCGTTATCCCTATGACAATCCTAGGTTCCATGAGTTCCTTAAGCTTGCAAATGAAATTGGAAACATCACCAGGCAGGAGGCTGTGAGCATGGTGGGTTATTTTTGTATCATATAACGAGTCAGAAGTTTATTTATCATTATAGTATCATATGATACTAATCCATTAATCAACATTTTTGACACAGGTACCTCCATTGTTTCTAGATGTACAACCAGAACATTTTGTACTTGATAGTAAGCATGTTAAGATTTTTCAAGTTTGTAAATACCAGATCAGTTCTCTCTCTTCCTTTGTGATGCTGTGTGTTACTTTATGCAGTGTGTGCTGCACCTGGGTCAAAGACATTTCAGTTACTTGAGATTATCCATGAGTCCAGTGAACCTGGAGGATTGCCAAGTGGAATGGTGAGCTTTATATAATTTCTTCTTTTCACTTGAGTCGTATTCTTTTCTTCTCTACGCAGTGAGAATGTGGAAGATTACCATTGTAATTGCTGGGGCAGCTTTTAACTTGTTTTTATTTAATGATTTTTTTTGCTAGGTTGTGGCAAATGATGTTGATGTCCAAAGAAGTAACCTTCTTATTCATCAAACAAAGAGGATGTGTACTTCCAACTTGATAGTGACAAATCACGAAGCACAGAATTTTCCGGGGTGCAGCTTAAAGAAACATCAGCATAAGGCTTCTGATGCTAAAATTACAGAGGCACCGATTCTGGATCAACTTTTGTTTGATCGTGTTTTATGTGATGTACCGTGCAGTGGTGATGGAACACTTCGAAAGGCTCCAGACATGTGGAGAAAATGGTAGTGCTAATCCCAAACATTTTAATAACTACTATTACTAAAAAGGAACTCTCCTGCCCTGCCTGCCTTACCTTTGAAATTGAATTTGTGTAGGAGTGTTGGAATGGGTAATGGGGTGCACGGTCTGCAACTTCAGATTGCTATGAGAGGTAGATTTTGTTTGAATTTATTTATTGGAAATTATAGACAGCGATAATACAATACTATGGATATTGGCTGAATTTTAAGTTCCAACTTTCAAGGACGTGACTTGGTCCTGTGCGCTTTTTTTTTAGACAGAATGAGTGGCTGTGTATATTTCCAAATGATATAGGATATGCATATAGAAAAAGGAGCACGGTCATGAGATATGGACTTTGCTTGTTAATTCATTTTGCTCTTGTTAACGCATTGCCCACAGATGCGTGTTATCTTTGGAGAAGTTTACTCATTTCCTCTTTTGTTTCAGGTCTAGCGTTGCTTAGAGTTGGTGGAAGAATGGTGTATTCAACTTGTTCTATGAATCCAGTGGAAAATGAGGCTGTTGTTGCTGAGGTAAAAATACCTAAATATTAACACTGGATCGAAGTGTTTTTGTTCTGCTTCCTCATTTTTGTCTCTGATTGGACATTAAATTCATTCACAATCAGACTGTCGTCCGCACTTGGTTTAGTTGCCCTTTTGTCTTAACTCTCTTATATCATATTTTTGAATCTTCATGTACTCCTTGTCATTTCTTCTGTAGATTCTACGGCGATGCAAGGATTCTGTTGAGCTTCTTGACGTGTCTATGGAGCTCCCTCAGCTAGTTCGCCGTCCTGGATTGAAGAAGTGGAAGGTAGACACAGCATCTAGTAGTTTCCAACTGTGTTTATTTTTGAAAGATTTATGGCAATTGACAACAATATAATCATGGGTATGTAGGTTCGGGACAAAGGGAGTTGGCTCGGTTCCTATAAGGATGTTAAAATGTACCGTCGTGCTGGAATTGCTCCTAGCATGTTTCCTTCAGGGAGAAGTGACGTTGATATATCTGATAATAACCAAAGTAAAAGTCCGGGCATAGAAGAAATGGAGGAGAATGTCATTGATGCCAGTTCTGAGATTGTATTGCCTGCTGATTCTGTTGATGAGGAAATCTCTAGCCTTCCTCTTGAACGATGCATGAGAATAGTACCACATGATCAAAATACTGGAGCATTTTTTATTGCAGTGTTTCAGAAACATTCACCATTACCTCGTAAGTTGGATTTAGCCCTGTTGTATATTATATCTGATGATTTTCACTCGTACCAGCAATATTGTTATGACTTGTTTGAAGTAATGCCTGGAATTTTATCTTCTCTATAGTAAGGGATGAAATGGTATCTATTGGTTGAATTTGAATGCCCAAGGAATTAAGGGTGTAACTTATCACTATCGGCTGAGCCCACTTTGACTGACATTCGAAAAGTCATTTTTATAAACTGCACATGCCGAGTTTTTTCCCATGTTAATTAAGTCTCCTGAATGAAAATTCCTAATATCTATTCAATTTATGCTCATGTGTGTGGACTCTGTGAAGGCCTTCCCGTCTTTTGGGGCTATCATGTTTTCTCTGAGAAGTCCAAATTAGGAATTTATATTCACTTTCTCCCTTTCTAAATTCATATATGTTGGGCACTACTAATGCAGCTGTTCAGGAAAAGACTGATGGTAGTGGGAAACGCGAGGAGAAGTCAACTCCAGAAGTTGAGGAGCCTGAAACACCTGTCATTGATGAACCCGAAGCTGAGGAAATTGGCTCTGAGAAAGCTGATGGGATAAAAGCTGAGGGAACTGGCTCAGCCGATCAGCAAGTTCAAAAAGATGAGGCTGATGGATCAAAAGATCAAGAAGGGCTTCAAACTGAGGGAACTGGCTCTGAGAAAACTGGTGTAAAGAGAAAATTACAGATGCAAGGCAGAAGATGGAAAGGGGTTGATCCTGTTCTATTTTTCAAGGATGAAAAAATTATTGATCAAATAAAGTACTTCTATGGCATAGTTGATTCCTTTCCGCTACATGGCCATCTTGTGTCCAGAAACAGTGATACTAATCACGTCAAGAGAATATACTATATATCGAATTCAGTAAAGCATGTTCTTGATTTGAATTTCTCAGTAGGTCACCCACTGAAGATAGCCTCTGTTGGACTGAAGATGTTTGTAAGTCTTCATTCACCATGATAATGCATTCTTCTGTAAATAAGGAGCAGTAAACCCTAATTTTGATAATTCTAATACACGCAGGAACGTCAAACTTCAAGGGAAGGCACTAACTCACCATGCTCATTCCGGATATCATCTGAAGGACTGCCACTGCTTCTTCCTTTCATAACTAAACAAATCCTCCACGCATCTGCAATCGACTTCAAACATCTTCTTCAGTACAAGTCTATCAAGTTTGGAGATTTTGTTGATGCTGAATTTGGCCAGAAAGCATCAGAGCTTTCAATGGGCTGTTGTGTGATTGTTCTAAGAGAAGGTTCGTGACTCCTATTTTCCTAAAATTAATGCTGATAAAGTGGTAAATATACTTGTAACAATTTCTTATTTCCTTGTTAAAATAAAACAATTTCAGCCGTACGAAGCTTTCTGGATCCAATTGAAGTGACATCATCAACACTAGCCATAGGATGCTGGAAGGGAAAAACTAATATATCAGTTATGGTGACTGCAATTGACTGCCAAGATCTGCTAGAGAGGTTCATTAAGCGTTTAGAGGACAATGGCATATTCATTGAAGAGAAGGACGCGAAAGTTGCAACCCTTGAGGCAGGAACAGAGATTTTACAACTTTCTCCAGATGAAGGTGAGTTAAATGAAGCAGGAGAAGCGAGTCCTGATGAAATGGTAGCTTCATAATCTCATTCAATGTGCTTGCAGTCTAAATGGCTTATGTACACCGTCTGTGTTAACTTATTGTTAAGACTATATTCTCTAATGTGTCGATACCCTTCCTTGGGCTCGCTGCTGGCACTGGATCTCAGTTACTCCCTACACTGAGCTATCGGTCTCTAGTCGGGAACGCACTTCGTTATAGTTATGAAATATGAATCATATCAAGTATTGTTTTGATTGAAGTCCTTATTGCATTTGATAATAGTATTTACCCTCTGTTTGGTAATAGTATACACCACCGGATTTTTTGACACCGTTTGTGGTGGAGGTTATTGATAGTCTGCAATAGATGCTAAAGGTCAATTTCAATACATAAATGACGGTCCAATTCCATGTGCAAATGTTACTTCAGTTCACAAGGTTTCAATGATTGGATCACATGGCTCCTAGAACTCTCTCTGTGGGCTAAACTGAACATCATCCTAAATTTAGACCATTGGGGCCCTTGTAGATTGCATCCTTAAATCAGTCTCTTAAAAGTTGAATCTTAAGAGACTATAGGTTGAAAAATACTAATGAAATTATTATGTTAGGATTCAAAATAAAACCAAGTTACAGAAATATGTGAATGATTCACGGGCCATCTTTGCTAACTCGAAGCTTGAGCCACGAATATTTGATTTGTGTTTGATTTTGGAATTTGACCATGATTTAACATGAGAGTTGTAGCTAGAAATTGGGCTAAAAATAGGCTCTAAAATGCTAAAATTAATACTTAATGTTAGAATGCCACTTTTTTTTTATCCCTGCCGATTTTTATGATATCTATGAATTGTGAGGTAGTAGTAATAATCTACTGATTCTATGAGATACTAGGGTTCGATACAAATAGAAGGATATAAATATTCCAAGATCCGGATCTAGATCCGAATAGCATGTTGGACACATGTTTGGAGATCAAATGTTGCTATTATTTACACGCACAATGCAATATAGGATCACAGAACAGAATGATGAAAATCATAAAAACCCTAACATATCATACTTCCATTTCATTACATAAGATGGCTATTAGTCTATTAGCAAAGCAACAACTAGCACGTAATTTGGATTATACTCTTAAAGGGCAGTCACTATTCAGAGCCATATCACCAGTAACCGTAATCTCAAAAATACCATTTCAATGAGTAAATTCTGCCTAGTACGATTTGAGCTATAATCCAAGAAAAAATGTACAATACATGAAACATTACAATATTACATCCCTCAACCAAAAAATAATAGAGCCGAATCACACTGTTTAAAACCTTTGAAATCCAACTATGAATCAAGATGAACTACAACACATCCCACTCTTAGCTGGAATTTCCTGCGCAGGGCCAGGGACTAGAATCTTCTTACCAGACAAAGAGGGGTTATTACCATTGTTCTGATCCTCGGTTGCAGCCAGGGTCTTCCTGTTGACGATGTTGAAGATCTCGGTCAAGACAGTGGTGAAAGCACTCTCTATGTTGGTTGCTTCGAGTGCTGAAGTTTCTAGAAAGAACAAGCCTTCATTCTCAGCAAACTCCTTTGCGTCTTCAGTAGGGACTTGTCGTTGATTTTCGAGATCGCTTTTGTTGCCTATTAGCATGATCACAATGTTCTTGTCTGCATGGCCTCGTAGCTCCTCTAACCATCTGGGTATGTGCTCAAAGCTTTGGCGCTTTGTAATGTCGTAGACCAAAAGCGCACCTACTGCACCCCTGTAGTATGCACTCGTAACTGCTCTGTATCTGTTCAAGTTCCAGAGATTTTTTTGTCAAGAGATATGGTTTGAATGAAAGACTAGGAATAGACAGACAATAATGAAAGAAATGCTCGACCGTCATCTGATCAAATTCTCTCAAAATCATCGAATCAGATTTGAAATGCAGCTTGATTATTGGATGAAAATGAAAGACAATGAATGCTATATCTACTTGAGACTGTCCGTCAGTATAATAACTTGCAAAATATAGTGACCACGACAGATATGTATACCATCAGGTGAACATCATCATCAACTCTTTTGCAAGTCCATTTGGTGCATAGTTTTTTGTAACTAAGAATTCAAAGGATATGACAAGATCTTTCATCAGGTGGTTCGATCACAGGAATTACACACAAAGAGAAACTTGAGCTAAATGATCAATGATAATGGGTTTCATTGCCTTCATTTACAATGAACAGGACACAATTACTGAAGATCAAGTTTGAAATAAGAATTTGTCAATAAATTGTACTAAAAGGATATATCATAGATCTTAAATCTGCAATTCAGGTGGGAGCATGAATTGATGCTCAGCTAAACATGATATTTATGCTCGATCATATCCGTATGATTAATTTGGATCTGTTCATCCACAAACTAATCCGATAAAAAAGGAGAACAACCCCTCTCCCCGCCAACAATATTTTCGAACAACGAAAATCCACTTTTTTTAAGTGCGAATCTTCTCATTCAAGCACAGATCAATACTAGATTACAAAGATGAACACTAAACAGAAGCAAAACTGTCATAACGAACAAGCAAAATATTGAAGTATTCGTTCAAAACATAATATCGCAAGCCCTAAGCTAGGTTTTTAAGTTCACATAGATGATAGAGATGAAGAAAATACCGCTCTTGACCAGCAGTGTCCCAGATCTGAGCTTTGACACTCTTATGCTCGATAACGAGAGTTCGAGTTTGGAACTCAACGCCGATAGTAGCCTTCGAGTCCAAGCTGAACTCGTTGCGAGCAAATCGAGCAAGAATCTGGGATTTACCGACAGCAGAGTCGCCAATCAGGACGATTTTGAAGACATAATCAACTTTCTGGCTTGGATCTCCGTAGCCAGCTCCACTCGCCATATCTGAGGCTCGGGAAGGAACACAAATCACTCAACCGGATTGAGATTGAGATTGAGATTGAGAATAATAAAGACAAAGGGATGTGAAGAATGAATCTAGAAGAAGAGCAACAGAAGTAGAAGGGAGGGCGTAAGGGTTTTAAATGCGTAATGAAGTGTTTTGGGGTAAGACAAGGTACAAAGTGTGATGATTGGGGGCTGCAAGTGTGTGGGTGACAGCTTCGAGTCTTTCGCACAGTAATAAATAGTGTAATACTACAAGCCAAGTAGCCAACGTATTTATAGAGCATTATTTTGCATATAAAAATTCTCAAAGCGCATAGAGATTAGAGTCTAGTGTTCCGCTTTTCGGATCGGCGTTATTTTCTCAAGACGCAGCCCATCCTCAGTGTGTCGGATCGGCGGAAGCCCAGTTCCAGGGGAATGCAAGGGCAGGGGCGGTGAGGGCTGTAGTCACGCCCGGTGTTTACAAAGCAAAGGTGCAACATATTATGATGACGTCCCGTTTTTTCTGAATTGCAGTAACACTAATTTATAAGAGTGTGATTATTCGGACAGCCGAAAATGGATTTCGAATACGTCAAGGCTTGGGGGCGGAAACGCATTCCACATCCGTCCCAGATTTTGTCTTGACATTATTGGAGCGGATGTAGAATCCGCTCCCGCTCCCGCTTCAACTTAGGACGGAAGCGGAATCCGTTTTCGTAATCGCGTTAATAATTTTTTGTCCGCTCGAATAATAACTTTGATTTAAAATCAAGTTTAGATGAAGTTACATGAAAAAGATAGAAAAAACATACTTGTCAATAGTCCGACGACGTCGATTTTAACACTTTGTAATTTTATGTTCATGTCCTTAACGATTCTGAAATTATATAACTCATAGTGAGATAATACATAATTACAACAAAATTAAAGTTCGACACTTTTGAATTTTAGGTATATTTGTGATTTTTTGTATATGTAACTTACATGATGCATAACGAATAAACGTCCAAAAATGGTATATTTTAAAATTTTATATGCTCGAATTGTTTTAACTAGTGTTGGGCTGTAAACCTATACCGACGGTTAGGTTTGGCCCAAGGCCAAACCTAAACCCCAACCGGGAAGCTCAAAACCGGCGGTTTAGCAACGGTTTATAAAAAAATTGAAAAAAAATTGAAAAACCGGCCTGAGCTTAAGCCATCGGTTTAAAGGTTCGGTGGTAAATCCGTCGGAATGAAAAAAAAAATTTTAAATAAAAATTAAAAACAAAAAACCGACGGTTTGAGCCGGTTCAAAACCGACTGTTTAGGTTTTTCATTTTCATAAACCTAAACCTTGAACCGGCCAAACCAAAACCGACGGTTTAGACCGGTTCGAAAACCGCCAGTTCGACGGTTTAGGTTTTGGCCGGGCCATGTCCAGTTTTAACCATACACCACAGAATTCACTCGAAATTTTGACCGGCCGTTCATCAAACCCCACGTTATACTTTCTTCGATCACTAGTGTAGTACTATAGTGTCAACTCTTTGAACATGTTTCAAAATACCTATTTTTAGACCCTTTGACAAATTTTTTCACAATTAATCTCTCTTTATTTGCCACTTCCTTGAATTTTGCATATAACACATTTTAAAACTTGAAATGTCATATAAAAAAAATAATAAAGAACGTTTTGTTTTAAAAAAATTAATGACAATTTGAAAATTTATCATTATTTTGTACATTTTTTATTTTTCATTAATTAAAAGGATGATGACAATAATAATTGATAAAATTAGTGAAAATACTCATACATTTTAGACATTTTATATTTTTAATAAAAGTTTTATCAAATGTTCAAATATGTTGAATACCTATCGTAAAATATATTAATTTGTAAAAATAAAAGTTGAAGTGATAAATAAAGATATATTTGTATTTTTTATACACTACTCGTAATAAGTCAAATTTTATTAAATAATACTTTTGTAAGACTTTCTTAAGATTGTGTGGATAATTTGTGATTAGACAAAAAAAAAATTGTAGGAACAATATAGTAGTTGATAGATAATTTAAATCTGAGATAATGAAGAACAAACAACCCATAGGCTTCAAAGTCTATACGCTGGTCTGAGGCGTTGGTCGGTATGAAGTGGACTACTAAGCGAGTCATGCGCTGTAACTTCCCTATCTAAATGAACTGTGCCGACTGTTTACATTTTTAAAATTTTTTTTTATGAAAATGAATTTATACATTAGACCACACATTGTCTATTGGATATAAGGAAGAAAAAGACCAATAGATAGAATTACCGTCATTACGAACCATAACAAAAAAAAACACATAAAAAAAATACATCAAGAAAGCCTGAAGAAAATATTTTTTTAAAAGAAAAGAAGGATGAGTAAGGGCCTATTTGTAGTATATTTGTGTTCATTTAGTTTATAAATTTCGAGTTTAATTTTTTGGAGTGTTTACTTGGAGATTTATTTATTTCTCTATGAGTTTATTTGGGTTTAAACTACCAAAAATAAACTTATATAAATATTATTTTTGCTTAGATGAGTTTATTTTTGTCTAAAACCCGACTTTGGCTTTGTGCTTTTCCATCCCGATTTTCATTGTTCATCTCTAAGTATTCCACGTTATTCTTCGATATTTTCAGGGGCATAAGTGTCTTTTGAAGAAAAAATAAAACCAAAAAAAAACTTCAAATAAACAACTTTATATGATTTATTTATATAAACCCGTTGAAAAATAAACCCAAAAATAAAATATAAACTCATTTACTTTATAAACCCGAAAATAAATCAATCTACAAGTAAACAAGCCCTAAGTCAATGAGAAAACTACAAACATAACTTCCATCGTTGAAGGAATTACATAACATGATTCGAACTTCTGCTTTGAAGACCAGCATATCCAAATTTTGCCAAACACGTACTAATATGAACAGATTTGAGGAATTTCTTTTTTACAGTTTATTGTGATTTTTTTTATCAGAAAGTCCAGAATTTTATAAATTATTGTTGAGCTTTTTGAAAGATTTTAAAACTTCTTGAAAATAGCTTTTTATTGATCCTTTATTCACAACTAAATTTTAACCAAAAATCTCCATTTTTTTATATAATATTACTTGGTTTAAAGTCATATTATTATAAAATAGGTGTAATTAGTTTGATGGAAATTTTAAACTTTACATTGAGCTAGAATGTAGGCGGACAACAAGTTGCCGCCAACCCTATTCTAGATAGTAAAATCAATTACCTTCCAAACTACATATGAAGATTTGCGAGACGCAACATTACCATGCAAGATCTGTTGCACCCTCTTGAGAATCTTGACGGCATCAGGCACAAGAAAATCAAACGTGTCAAAAGTGAACGGAAGAAATACATGTTGGTTTTCAATGCAAGCCTTTATCATGCTTAGCCACCTTCGCAGATGTGTGTTGAGGGCCACCTTACCCACACCAAAAGGCCCATCACCCAAACAAACCAGATGAGAGACCCTGCCAAATCAATACAAAACATGTTTGTCACCGACCCATCCAAACACTAACACATCCGTTGGCCTGAACGTAGATCTCTCTTCACGCGGATCAATTAAAGAAGGTCACGTACACCTCCTTCTTAACCGAGACTCCTGCTCTCCTAAACATGTCACATAAAACATCACGAACCAGATCATGCCTATTGTTCGCTGGTTTTACACCCCTATAAACCTTTATCAATAATGATAAAGACCTATAAGTTAGTAAAACAAGGAAGGGATAGTTTTAAATTTATAACTTGTAATAATTCCCTAAATAGCAACGAACCCACAATGTATGGGTCAATCACAGTAAAGGTAAGTATTCCAGGGTCGATCTCAGGGACTGAGAGGATTAAAATGCAACAATGATTAAATATAAAATAGATCTCAATTAAAGACAGGAGGTTGGAAAAGATAAGGGAAAGAAATCAAAAAGGTTTTGAAAGGGTTTTAAAGGACTCGCAATCAACTGTCACTATTGATTGAAAGTCAAAACAAGCAAACAAAAAGGGAAAACAAAGATAATCAAGTTAAAGGGAAGAAAATGGATTCCAAGGTTTCAAGATCATTGTTTATACATATAGATTCAGGAAGACTCATAAAGATATATGGTAGAAAAGTCACAGGGATGAACATTTCTAGGCTGACAGTCTATTACCGGGTAAGTCTCAAGACTATCTAGTTCCAAACTAACTACCTATTACCGGGTAAGTCTCAAGGTAGAGAGGTAGAAAATTCTAAACAAACCAGACTACAAACTAAGGAAAAGGTAAACCATCACCGGGTAAGTCTCAGGTAAAACCCTACTTAGGAAGGTATCTAAGCACATTCAACCAATAAAGGATAAACCTTTATTACCTATGGTCAATCTCTAAGGTATCTAAGAAGGAATATCACCGGGAAAGTCTCAATTTCAACTTAGGTTACTAGCTAGAAGGATTCTAACTAGGTTCAAGTCCAAGCCAACATTAGGATTTCTAGCAATTCAAAGCCAAAACATAGCACAATCTAATCCATCATAATCAAAGGCATAAACAAATCCCTGTCAACCTTGGAACCACAAGGTTCTAGCCAATAACAATCATATCAAAGAAAGACAAATAAATAAATAAAAAAAGGGAAATAAAAAGAACTTAACTTCAATAAATGGAAACCTTCAATCTTGACAAAACTCGAATCCAACAAGGTCTTCCAAACAAACATCAAGCAAAAGTATGAATCTTGAACTAAACTAAGAAGAACAATGGTGAAGAAGAAGAAGAGAAGGGAAGAGAGACGGCTAGCCCTCTAGGGCTAGCTCTGGGCGACTCCCAGCACAAAAGACGGACTCTTAGAAATAACCTAGAGCTTTCCTTTTATAGGCAACAACCTTAGAAAGGATGGGCTGGGCCACAACCGATCCAAAAATAAGATAAAATCGCCGAACAGGAAATCTCGGGCAGAAATCTCGGCCGAGATCAGGCCAGTCGGGACCGAGATTTGGCAACAGAAAGTTCAACGCGTCAGCACTTCGGGAATCTCGGCCGAGATCAAGAAATCTCGGCCGAGCTCGGACCATCTCGGCCGAGATCCATGAAATCACGGCCGAGACTAAGCCATCTCGGTTCGAGATCATGGAATCTCGGCCGAGATTTGGCTATCTCGGTCCGAGATCCATGAATCTCAGCCGATATTTGGCTATCTCGGTCCGAGATCATGGAATCTCGGCCGAGATCAGGCCATCTCGGTCCGGAATTCCGTCTTCTTCATTCCTATGCTTGCTCCAATGCGTCCACTTCGAGGCTTGATCCTCAAATACGTCGTTTTAGCTCCAAAATGTGCCAAATCACCTACAATGCCACAAATAGCATGTGTAGACATCTATTCTTGCAAAGTAGAACTAAACAAGCATAAATGGCACAAACTAAGGCTAAAACATGAATGCGGAAAGGGAAAATCTAACTAAATGCATGAGTGTAACAGGTCGATAAATCATGTTATCACCTATATTTGAAATCGTGGAGTTCTTTACAATGAACCGCATGCTCCTGAAAAACATCCAAAGTCCTCTGACAATTGGACATAGGACAAATCACATCAATCGGAAACAAAGGAATCATAAGGCTGATACGTAAGTATCGTGCGATACTCAACTAGAGACATACACCGTTCAAGTCCCTCAATGGGTATGAATAGAAGGAAGTCTTGGTTATGCGTTGACCACAAACACTTAAAAATCGTTTTCTATCTGAGGGTCACATCAAAATTCGCTTCCATATCAAATGATTTATTTAATAACTTATTAAAATTTATATTTTATTCATTACTCTACAAACATAACAAAATCAAAACATTTAAGTTACCTAAAAAATTATTTGATCATACACCGCCTTAGAGGCTTAGTGTGTGTTTGGCAAGCCAAAACCACTAGTTTTTTGTAGTGGTTTTGAGTGTATATTATTTTAACAGGTGTTTGACTCTTGCAAAAACACTCGTAGTTAGTGTTTTTGGTAGTGGTTTTGAAACCCTTGAGGGAGAAAGGGTTTCACAAAACCACTAGTGTTTTTAGATAGAAAATGACACTACTGCCCTTGGTTTTTGATTTTATTTTTGAATTGAAACATGTATATATTTAACAGGTTGTGTTTTGTTTTCTTGTTCCATCCATCAATAGAGAGCAGAGCGAAAGGGGAACTAGCGGCAGCTGCTTCTTCCTCGTCTCCCCGGCGCCCGATTCGTCGTCATCTCCCAGCATATGCTTCCTGCTCGTCTCCCCATCCTAATCTGGTAATTCTCAATCTCTCTTTCCACCTTGTCGCTATCTCTTTGGCAATGAAGATGAATGTCAATCTCTAGGGTTTCTTGTGTTCTTGCTGAGTTTTTATTATTCATTTTCTTTGATAAAACCATTACTTCTCCCCTCATTTTTGCTTAGAAAGTGGATTGTGTATTCATGTATTGTATTGTTGAACCATGTATTGATAAACCTTTAATTTCACTTCAGATTTGTGTAAGAATATTTTGAAGGAAATAGCCATATTAGAGAGAAATGTCGACGACTGGTTTTTGGTCCTGAAACCAAAATATCGGGGCTGCACAATTTATCATCTCATGTATTGTATTGTTGAACAATTTATGTAATGTATTGTTGAACAATTTATTATCTCATGAAGATAATGTAACTAGTATGCATTTGTTCAGGGTAATTTGGCATAGGACTGGGAGACCGAACGGAATTGAGTAATTTGGTTGTATACAGATGTCAAAGTGCAATTGTAGCTGGTCAGACCAAAATTCTCAATGTATTCTGTAAATGAGGGAAATAGAAAATTAGTGTTTAATAGGTTTATTCATTTGGTCCATCGTAACAAGGTGTTTTGTTTCAATTGAAATTATATTTGGTTGCTGAATTTGTTGATCTTAGATTTTCTTGTTGACGATAAAAGTGTTGCTTGCTGAGTTACATTGGTTGATAGTGATAACATGAATTATCGACCTAGTATAGTAGAGAATATAGGTAGTTTTTCCCTTTCCGCATGCATGTTTTAGCCTTAGTTTGTGTTCTTTAGCCTTAGTTTGTGTTCTTTATGCTTGTTGATCTTAGATCACGCAGGCACGGGAAAGGAGGAGAAGACGAGCTTAGAGAAAACGAGATGAAACACCCGAAGTGTAAGACATCTCGGCCGATACCCATAGCATCTCGGCCCAAGATCCTTGTACCTCGGTCGAAGATGGATCTCTCTGACGTAAAATCTCGGTCACCATGAAAGCCATCTCGGCCCCGATCTCGGTCGACCTGACTGAGATGCCCTAGACGTTGAAGACGAAGTCGAAATCTCGGCCCCGACCGTAACCATTTCGACCGAGATTCCCGAGATTCCCTGAGCGCCGGATATATTTTATTTTTGGATCCCTTTTAGCCTAGTCCGAGTCTTTGGAAGGTTATTGGGTATAAAAGGAAGCTCCAATTATTTTTCAAGGTTCCGAATTATTCTCAAATTAAGCTCATATTGAGGGTGTCGCTTTTCCCTTCTCTTGGCTCTTCACCATTTTCACCATTGTTGAACTTCATTGAGTTTTAGGAAAGATTCAGCCTTTTTCATTTCATTCAGTTCAGATACGTTGTGCGATACTGGAATTTGTCATTTTGTTGGTTTACGATTAATGAAGTTGAAGTACTTTCTTTATTCCTTTTTGTTATTTCATCTTTTATGCATTTATCAATTGAACTAATTGTTGATTTTATTATGTTGATTATTGGCTAGAAACCTTGTGGTTCCAAGGTGAATAGGGATTTGTTTATGCCTTGGACTATGATGAAATAGTTTGTGCTTATGTTTGGTTTGAATAGCCTTGAAATCCTAGTGATAGTTAGAACTTGAACCTAATTAGAATCCTTCTATCTAGTAACCTAAGTTGGAATTGAGACCTACCCGGTGATATCCCTTATTAGATTCCTAAGAGAACTGATCATAGGTAATAGAGGTGAAAACCTCTATTGGGTTGAGTGTGCTTAGATTTCCTGCTGAGTTAGGTAATTCCTGAGACTTACCCAGTGAAGGTTTACCTGATCCTTAGTTTGTAATCTGGTTTGTTTAGAATTTCCCTCCTCTCTACCTTGAGACTTACCCGGTAATAGGTAGTTGGGACTAGAACTAGATGATCTTGAGACTTACCCGGTAATATACCATCAGTTTAGAAACATTCTTCCCGGTGGCTTGTCAACCATAGATGCCTCGAGAGTTGTTCTGAGTCCATGTGTGTAAACAATTACCTTAAATCCTTGGAATCCGTTTTCTCTATTAATTGATTGTTTGTTTATTTGCTTTATTCAGTTTTCAATCAAAGTTGATATTTGATTGCAAACTTCACAAAATCCTTCAAAAACATTTGCTCTTTCTTCCCTACTTTTCCAACCTTTTTCCTTATTTCTGGATTTACTCTATTTTAGATCACAATTGCAAATCATTCATTTAATCCCTGAGATCGACCTTGAAGTACTTACTCATCCTACATATGATCCATACACTGTGGGTTCGCTGCAATTGAGTGTTTATTGCGAGTTTTATAAATTTAAAGCATATCGTGATTTTTACTAATTTGTTGATCTTAGATTTGCTTGTTGACGATAAAAGTGTTGCTTGTTGAGTTACATTGGTTGATAGTTTTATCTTTTTGAATTTGTTGATCTTATATTGATTGTCAGCATATTTTTTAATCATAATTTTTGTCAAACATGGTTATATTATTTCTGAGCATGAATGTATTGTATATGGTAGATGGAGAAAAATGTTTCACAAACTCGAACTAGGGGTCAAAACTTTGCATGGACTGATGAATTTGTGAGACTCCTAGTCACAATTCTAATTGAATACCAAAAGAAAAATGGTAGCAAGAAAGTGTGCAATTGAAAAGACATTACTACTTGTTTTACTAGTAAGAGTGGAAAGACGGGTGTCAAGGACTTCTGTAGGAATACGTTTGAGTCTATGAAAAAGGATTACAAGGCATGGGAAGTTGCCTAGGAATTCCTAGACATGTTTAGGTTGGGATGACAACACTCGTACGATCACAACTTCTAATGAATGGTGGGATAGGAAGATCAAGGTATGTTTTTTTTTTTCCAATAATCATTTGAAAAATATGTGGTTATAAAATTGATGTGTTTTTTAAATGTTTTGTAGGAAGATAGAAACTGTAGGAAATTCAGGAACAAGAGAATGGATATCGAGTACAAAAAGTTGTTAACCTCACTCTTTGTTGGAAATGTAGCAATAGGGCGCCTAGCCATGTCTTATGGGATGGTTCGTGATACAACTCCGGAGCATGTGTCGCTTGGAGTTGATGAGGATTTGGGGTTAGGTGAAGAGGACGGAGATGGTCGTAAGTTTTTCATGATTTTTTTGACATTGTGAATGAAGGTGGAGGATCTAGCTACTCATGAGTACCAACAAAGGTTCTCAATAATGCCATTTGTTCACTTTTGTCCTGTCTGGACGGGAAGGGTCCGCTCATGAGGCAAACGTTCTTGATAATGCCATATGCAACCCCGACCTCTGCTTCCCACATCCACCTCCCGGGAAATACTATCTTTGTGACAAGGGTTATCCTGATAGACCGGGCTTCCTAGTTCCATATTCGAAGATCCGATATCATTTGAACCAGTTCGATAACGATCCACCAAGCAACAAGAAAGAAGCATTCAACAGGGCACACTCATCTTTAAGAAGTTGTATCGAACATTGTTTCGGAATCTTGAAGAAGAGATGGAAGTTGTTAGCTGCCATGTCATGTTATCCGGACTACACACAAGTTGATATCCATGTTGCTTGCTTCGCCCTACACAACTTCATTCGCTTATACTCCGGGTATGATGACTTGTCAGAAGATGAAGAGGGGTTGCCAACAACATGCCAGGACGAGGTAGAAGATGTAGAGGCCAACAATGACAACGACAGAGGAAGAGGAATGCGCTCGGTTTGTGGTCGTATTGCTTCCACAATATGGAATGCAAGAAACAATATTTAAACTTATAATTTAGTATGACATTAGTGTTGTGTGATTATGTTTAAACTATAATCTCGGTTACCTTGATGAAATCTCGACCGAGGTATGTTAGCGGAATATTTAGACTTATATCTCGGATGCCTTGATGAAATCTCGGTCAAGGTATGAATTAAAACAATTAATTGGACCGAGGTTTGAGAAGTCGATTGCATTCTCGGGCCATATCTCGGCCGAGATTTGGATTAAAACAATTAATTGGGCCCAGGTTTGAGAAGTTGATTGCAATCTCGGACGAGATTTGGGTTAAAATAATTAACTAGGCCGAGGTTGAGAAGTCGATTGTAGTCTCGGGCCATATATCGGCCGAGATTTTGGCACCAAGGACCAGGGATTTTGGATTCAACGTGAAAATGTAAAATCTCGTCCCCGACCTCATGAATCTCCGGCCGATATCGACATCACATCAGACCGAGATTTTAAAGACTATCATTTGTTGAAAGAGGACTTGCATTCAGCCATCAACATATCATTACATAAGCACTACAGAAACAATCCATGTCTAAAACAAAGGTATTGTTTGGAACCAAACTCAACACTTAAACAAATTCATGTCTAAAACAAAAGGTATTGTTGATCTACTAGTAGACGAATTGTCAAAACCCCACGAGTTGTTGAGTTGGTGCGAGCTGGTGAGTGTTGTTGAATTGCTGAGTTATTGAGTTGTTTAGTTGTTGTTTGGTTTGCTGAATGTTGTTTGTTAAATGTTGAATTGTTATTTGCTAATGCATTTTCTAAAATTAATTTCTACCATCGTTACGAGTTGTTGAATTGTTGTATATGGCTCGTTTAACACTCATAGTTGTTTTTTTTATTTATTCACGGCTACCATAGCTGCATTTTTTAAATTAAAAAAAAAATCAGAAATGAGTAATTACAGTTTACAAGCTTAATTTGCCGGTTGAACCCAAAAAAACCGACCCACCCGATCAACCGCGGTTATGGTTTAGGGCGAAGGGAGCTTGGGTGGGTGATGGTCCGGGTGAACGGCTTTGCATTATGGTTCGGTTGATGGAAGTAATATAACCACTCACCACCCGAACCATTGACATCCCTAGTTACAACTACTTCAATCGAGTTTGAGGGTATTTCTTTGTAACCCACAGGTAGTATCAAGCTATTTTGGATCTATTTATTTCAAGGCCATGGCCTTTCTTTATAATCCACTCGAAGCATAAACAACAATCTTCCATAACCAAGTACAAAACATATCAAGCTTAAAAACCATAACTTAAAAAGGCAGAGAATTGAACAACACGCAGAATAAGCAAACATAAAGATGCTAATATAACCATCTTTGCCCTAGCACTTCAAGGCTTGATGGTGGTTGCAACCGGCTGGTGATTGGCAATGGTAGGATTTGTTGACGATGTCGGGTTTGTCGGGGAATGCAGCTGAGGAAAAAAAGCAGCAATTGCACTCGAAATGGAGGAAAGGTCAGGAAGGTGAATGGAAAAACCACCCGGGAAAGCTCCTACTGTTTCCTCAAGCCTGCGAGCTGCAACTCCATGATCAACCATGAACGTTGTTGCGATTAAGCAAATCGTCAAGGTACCTAATAGGCTGCGAGGAAACGCCATGGCTATGAGGCTCTCTGGGGTTTGTATTGTAATGGGATTGGATTATGAGTATTCTAGTTTTATTTGTGTGGGTGTTTGAAAGGTTGTTTCGTGTGTTTATATAATGGCTTTGGAAATGAAGTGGAGGGAAAGAAATTGATAGGGTCTGCTAGTTAGCTAAGAAAGGATGTTTTGGTTGAGAAATGATATTGCGTGTGGAACATTGGTAATTAGTTGATCAACTGCCCAGTATTTTGTTGCTTTTAACAATGTCTTTGAAATTCTACCTAAATATGGAGGAAATGAGAAGTACAACAGGTGTAATGATCCATGGAAACAATGATTTCAGAGGCAGAATTGAGTGTGTAGCATAGAGGAAATGAAGAAACAGATTCGATGTTTGATGAGGATCATTACAAAGTGTAAAAATAGAATTCCACACAAAAGTATTGGGCTGAACTCTAGTTTAAATTTGAAGGAAGCAGAACTTAAGCAAAGTATTGCAAATGTACAGAATATGGATCAGAACAGCTATATATGCTATATAGAAGAATTGACGTATCTATATTACCTAAAGCATTGCATAGGGTTCAGTTCAATTTGGGGCTGAGGAAGAACTTTGGGTCCCTGAAAAACCTTATGACAGTCTCCACCTTCTCAGCTGAAAGATCACTATTCTCTAGCAGGTATTCTTTTGATGCCTTGGCAATATCTTCAATGGAACCAACTGCTTGAAAAAGCTGTTGAAAAAGGAGCGTATATGATTAATTAATAAGATTAGAAACACTAATGTGAATTCCAGCCAACAACTTTTTATGAAGTACAAGGTAAGGGCAGTCTGGCTAATTTTTAGCCATAATTCAGAATGCTATTGAAGAAATTTAAGGTTGAATAAAAGTCACCCAACGATAATAAGTTAATAGCTATAAAGATTGAGCTAAGGCAAGCTGGAAGTTCTAACTTAATGGTACAGATGGATTACCGAGTTTGCGTCATGGATGTCCAAGCCTGGTATTGCAGTGACAACTGCTTGAAAAGCGTCCATTGATTGCACAGCTTGCTTCCTCTTTAGATAGAAGAGGATATCATTAAAACTTAATCCCCAGGAAAGAAACAAATATGTCTGAGGCAAAGGACTAACTAACCTCGTCTTTCATCCGGTTGATAACATCCTTTTGTTTGCAGACTACAGGATAATTATTTGGTTATTAAAAAAACAAAAAGACAAGGATATTGAAAGAAACTCAGATCTAATATAGTACACACCTCCTAGAGAATGTGCAATCTTCACAACTTTTTCAAATCCCATCTCCAAATCGAGAACTTGCACAAAAGGTGGTTTTCCAATGTCAAAACCAGACCTCCAAAACAAATGACATTTCCAAACCTTGTCAAGATCAGATGAAACAACAAGATGACGTGTAAGACAAACATCGTCCAACTCAAATACCTACTTGAAGTACCAGCGAACAAATGATTCATTTTGTTCGTTTGTAGGAAGGGTGACCACAACATAGAAATGTGCAAACTGCTCTTTCAGCTTCAGCGCCCTGCAGTGAAGCGTATCAGAAAAATGAAGTCCATGAAAGAATCAATGATTGGTTCTTTGGACAAATATCACCTGCTGTAAACATGTGAAGTGTTATCTGAATCCCAGCTTGTCACAAACATAAATGCAGCAGAGAGACCTCCGCAGTTGAAGATGAAGTCCTTCAAATGGAAAGCCACCGAGATAACCAAAGAGTTATTCAATTCAGCATATCTTATGAACAAACGAAACCATACATTCAAAAAACAGAAAGCGTACTGGTGCAATTGGAACGAAATTAAGCCTGAAAGAATTTTCCTCAAGGAAAGACGTGATGAAGTTGATAAAGTTAGGATGTTGCTCCCCTTTCCACTTGTTGCTCATCATACAAACACCATTGCTGCCTACTAAATCATAATGGAACTTCGCTTAGATTCACCAAATTTGAGACGAAACTACATGTGCTGAAACCGATGTTATCACTGTAGAATGAGACGAAACTCTATATGTACCATTCCCCTCTTCTTTTTTTAATATTCGAGGTCCATTTTGATTCCTTGCAAACACAAGCAAGTCCTATCTAATCTTTTCTGTTACAAACTATCACTAAATATATCATCGAATGCTCGAGTGTCACGAATTCTCGAGTTAGCTCTAAGTACCTATCTAATTTTTTTTCTCCATTCGAGTTTCACGAATTCTCTTTCATCAATAAAAGAACGACACATACAGCGCGTAGTCTATTGCACTAACACTACGACATTGCAAACACAATGCAACAGTTAGCTCTATATGTACCATTCCCCTCTTCTTTTAATATTCGAGGTCCATTTTGATTCCTAGCAATCACAAGCAAGTCCTATCTAATATTTTCTGTTACAAAATATCACTAAAAATATCATCGAATGCTCAAGTATCACGAATTCTCTTTCATCAAAAAGAACGAACATACAACGCGTAGTCTATTGCACTAACCTACGAAGTTCCAAACACAATGCAACAGTTAAAGCCGATGAGGCAAAACATTAACACAAATGAATTTCAAAAACTTACCTCTAAGCATAATGAATACCAAGGATTCAAGGTAGGGAGAATTCGAGAAAGTTAAAGTACTAAATGACGAAGCAGTGAAGCAATCGAGCACCAAATCGTGAGCGATTAAGCGGAATACCAGCAGTTAGCAGCGCAACGCCGACTATGAAGTATTCACTAACTAGAGCACCAGAATTGCACCATTCTCTACGCTACAAGCACAACTGATTCACACCACTAGCAGAATCGCTATTTCAGTTTCTACGGCTCTCTCTGGAGATAGAATATTTGAAAAGGGAATTGTGATTTATTATAATGTTCGCATGGAGTGAACTGAAGAACAAGAGACGGTAGGAAAGTTGGGCCGAGTGACTACTAAGGTAAAAGAAGGCCCCAAATGCTGGTCTCAGCTTTATAAAATGTGCATAATGAAATCTGCCCCAAATGCAGTTCTCAACATTATATACTAGGTTCGAAAATCCTGATATTTCAACGTGGAAATTGATTATCTCCGACACTATTAAAAAAATCGTGATATTTAAATTTTTTTTCCATACATTTATGCTATTGTTAAATTCAACGAACCACAAAAATGTATGGCCAAAATAGTTGTTTTTCCAAACAAAAGGACGTTATAATAGTTTGGAAAGAGTAAGATAAATATGAAATAGTCTTATGTGAATCTTTCAAATAGGTTTTTTAAACTAAGTTTTGATGGATCCAAACTCGTTTCTGGTGAAATATCGATCGGTTATGTCATAAGAAATTACAATTGTGAGATTGTTTGTCTTGATATCATTAATCGGTAATTAGAGTAGATGCTCACGGACTCAAGATTGATCGGAAAGAGGTCGATCATCATACTAAAATATCATAAAATTTTAAATTGAACGAAAATTTTTGAATGTGATTTGCGTTGTAGTTGTCATCTGAAAATTGAAATAATTTTTATTGACCTCATGCAGGATATTTGGGTTCATTTATATAAAGCTCATATTAGATATATTTTCAGGGAAATTGCATGTGTTGTTTACATATTCATCCAATCCGAACACTTCCACCTCCTAACAATTTTCTGATGATATTGAACTTAGTGTTCTTATTTGAAATGATGTTTAAGGTTGAAATATTTCTTAAGAAAACATAAGCCAAAAAAAATATTTTTCTCACACTCAAAACCATTTTAAGTAGAATCACAATCTTCATAATCAAAGTACATTAATCATAAAGAGACAAATATAACATAAATCAAACCAAATAACACCATAACACAACGTCACAATAACAAAACAAAAGGATGCAAATCAACAACATACACCATGCTCCATCCTTCCTCTAGCACTTCAAGGTTTAGTATCGGTTTCAGTCGGGTTAGCCTGCTGTTTGGCAATGGTAGGATTGGTTGGCAAAACCGGGTTAGTCAGTGAAGAAAATTGCGGGAAGAACGCAGCAAATGCACTTGCAATAGAGGAAAGATCAGGGAGCTGAACCGGAAAACTTGGGGCCGAGATTGATGGGTTAGGCAGTGTTGCTACTGTCTCTACGAGATTACGAGCTGCTGCTCCATGATCGATCATGAATGCAGTAACGATGAAGCAGATGATTAAGATTGCTAGGAGATTACGAGAAGCTCCCATAGGTGAAACTAAGTGTTGTTTTTAACACTGATGTTATGAGAGATTGTGTTGTTTGTGAGAGATTTGAAGTTTGTTGCTGTGTTTTAGAGGCTTTTATAGTGAAGGGGGAGAAATAGAGAGGCTGCAAGTTAAACAAGGAGGTTGATTTTAGTTAAGAAATAGTGTAAGTAGTGATAGTGGTGATTAGTTGTTGATCTACTGTCGTGATATACTTGCTTCTAACAACGACTAAACATTTCTTGTTATGGAGGGTAATCAAAAGTAAAGCCAACTAAAAATTAACACTTTCGATCACAGTTATGATTTTGATCATGCTATTGTCTTCAAAGTTATAATATAATATATTATGAGATTATCGGGAATTATTATACCAAAAGTTACGGACAAAAAATGATAATTTTCTCCTCCAAAGTCCAAACTTGAATCATGGATACTGCTAAACCCTAATAAGTAATTTGAATTGGACCGGACATAGACCTAAATAAAAATTGTTGGACCAGATATTTAAGTCATTGTCCATTAAATCTTATAGGGCTAAATGTTGGACCCAAAAATAATTTATAGAATAACTTGGTTCATCGGATCAGAACCGGACCGAATCCAGACATAATTATCCGGTTAAAGTCCGATTCAATAAGACCTTTTCGGTAGTTCCGATCCTGAACCAATAAACCACCCTAATTGTAAAAATATTGTCATATTATAACCGTAGTAAAAAAAATTTTTAACTAATTGACATCATCACGACTGACTAGTCAATGATAAACCATTTCTCACCGTCACAATTTGACGATATTATAATAAGAAACTTTTTTGATTTTAAAATCAGTAAATTTTCTAAACTATGTATAAAAAATGATGTAAATTAAATTTAGATGAGAAAAAAGAAAAACAAAACTTAAATATCAAGCCAACACTAAGGATCTGGTCCAGTCCAAAGGAAAGGAATTTTCAGAAATATACACGACCGGAATATTGATACGGAAGGCGGGGTTTTTGCAACAAGGCTCTTATACGGACCTATTAAGAATCGATATACGGACCCATAAAAAATAGGCCTCTCGCACATAGTGCACGAGAGAACAAAAAAATTTCAGAAAAAAATAAAAATGGAAGCAGCGTTTGTCGGGACAGAGCGAAATCTGTCCCGACAAACGCAGAGATTCTCTCGCACCTTAAGTGTGAGAGGCTAAATTTTTGGTCAAAAAGCACTGTCTCGGGACATGCTTTGCAGAGGCCAAAAAGCAGAGATTCTCTCGTACCTTAAGTGCGAGAGGCCAAAAAGTAAATTTCACCCGTGAACTTGGTCTCTGCTCCATCACGAGGCTCGTCTCTTCCCGATACATTTGCATACTCGTGAGCGACCATTTTTTGTGGCTGGGCTTTAAATTGCTGCGAGAGAGCAAAATTTGTGCAGAACAAAATTGAAGTTCTGAGAGAAACAAGCAAGAGAAAGCCGAGAGAAACAAGCACGGTGTAGGAGGTGTTTAAGTCCCAAAAAAATTTTGATACACGAAAATGGTACGTACCGAGGCTGAGAGAGAGGCTGCAAGGAGGAGGCGTGCGGAAAGGATTGCGCGAGAAAATGCCGCTATATACGAAGCTGCTCAAAATCCGGTAATTTTCAATCACTTTTGTAAATTTTTTCCGTTAAATTAAATATATATTAGTATGTTTAAAGGGAAATTTTAAGCTAATATATAGATGAAATTTAAGTTAGTATATTTTGGATGAATTTTAAGGTAGTATATTTTGGATGAATTTTAATTTAGTATATTTTGGAAGGAATTTAAAAGAAATTTAAGTTAGTATATTTTAGAAGAATTTTAAGTTAGTATATTTTATATGAATTTTAGGTTAGTATAATTTAGATGAAAATTTAAGTTATTATAAAACTTTATACTAGATGAAATTTAAGTTAGTAAGTTAGTATATTTTATTCTTGTCCTAAGTTAAGTATTTTGTACATGTTAGAAATTTAAGTTAGTTATTTATTAATTCTTGTCCTAAGTTATAAAATTTAAGACTATGTAATATATTGATTTAGATTAAATTTATATTAGTATATTTTAGATGAATTTTTAAGTTAGTATAATTTTGATGAATTTAAGTTAGTATATTTAATATATTAGATGAATTTAAGTTAGTATATTTTTGATGAATTTGAAGTTAGTATAATTTAGATGGAATTTAAATAAAATTGAAGTTAGTATATTTTAGATGAATTTTAGGTTAGTATAATTTAGATGAATTTAAGTTAGTATAATTTAGATGAATTTAAGTTAGTATATTTTAGATGAATTTTAGGTTAGTATAAATTAGATGAATTTAAGTTAGTATATTTTAGATGAATTTTAGGTTAGTATAATTTACATGCAACTTAAATTCATCTAAAGTATACTAACTTAAATTCATCTAAAATATACTAACTTAAAATTCATAAAATATACTAACTTCAAATTATACTACCCTAAAATTATACTACCCTAAAATTCCATCTAAATTATACTACCCTAAAATTCATCTAAAATATACTAACTTAAAATTCATAAAATATAGGAAATATACTAATCTAAAATTTCATCTAATATATACTAACTTAAATAATCTAAAGTATACTAACTTAAATTCATCTAATGTATAAAATCTTAAATTCATCTAATATATAAAATATACTAACCTAAAATTCCATCTAAATTTTATTTAAATTGCATCTAAATTATACTAAAGTAAAATGAAGCATACTTGTTTGTAGCTTCGTTACCAAGGTGGAAATATCGGTCAACCGAGTAACTTGCAATTTTCTCCTTATGACATATCCACGTCTTGTTCAAGTAAGCCATCAACCCCCACCGATCACCCCAATGCTCGGTCATTGCTTGGTGTCGGGTCTCAAATGTTGCACTTGACTTTGACTTGAATAAAGCCGTACAATCACTTTGAAATTTTTGTTGCATCGTTACCGACCGTGTCTTCTTAAAGGCTTGTCCCTCTATCCCGCGGTCGACGTGCCATGAACACAACAAATGTGTTGAATCCGGGAAAACCCAAGGGATAGCCCTCAAAAGGCCAAGTTCCCGATCGGTCACTATCACCTCCGGTCGGTATTAGACGCTTGACACCACGCTTCGACCTGACACAGAACCCAGTTGTATGTGTCCGCATCTTCCCTTGTCATAAACGCACAACCCAAGTGAAATGTCAAGTCGGTGCATGTTTGACCGACAATCTCCAAAAATGGCATTTTGAACCTATAAGACAAAAATAAATTAATTACATTAGTAAGTAAACATAATACAATGGTGAAAATTAACGTATTAAAAGCTTACATGTTGGTATTGTAGGTGGTATCCATGATCATAATGTAATGATATTTCTCCCATAATTTGATCGATTTCTCATGGGCAAATGCAATGTCTTGCAAGCTTCCATCGTCGGACTCCCTGAAACCGAAAATGAATTTATCTTTCACCAACATGTCGAATAGATATTTCGTTGGGCTCATCACTCCTTGTTTTAGCCTTTGAATCTTCGCCCGTGCATTGTATACATGTTGCCTCCCCATCCAACTTCCTTCATACTATTGTCTCAACATCTCATGAACAACCTTCGGTGCCGTTCCGGCCGATGTTGCCCTTTCCACGAATTGAAATTGTTCACTCGTCAAACAACCGGAAAAAGCGTGGCCTTCTAAGTGCGTTGGCAACGCGTGGTTATGAAATCCACACTCAACCGTCAACTGCCACACACTCCTCTCTTGCTCTTCTTTTTTTCCTGACTTTGGGAAAGCCACAGGTATTCTTTTCGACCAGCAATAACACCCGCATCCTTGGTAGCCTGACGCTGAGAATAAGAAAATATCCATTTAGCAAAAATGGACAATTACATTTCTTCGAATGGGTGCGCCGAGTCTTCACCGGGACATCATTTAAGTCAACAATTCTTCTCTTTCCAACCTTCTTGGTCCCGGATTGTTCACACACTAAGTGCACCATACCGAAACTCCGTGATTCCGACGCATTCCATGACCGTTTTATGATAAGCAACATAAAATATTTCATTGCCTCGGCCCGAGCCCAAGCAATCATGGATTCTTTATCATTCCACCATCCGTCCGTTGCGAATATCTCCGAATAGTCGGGTCCTTCATATTGGTCAAATGATGGACCATCGTAAATCTAAATTAATTTAAAAACAAAATTAGGTTCTACATAAAAAAAAACAACATAATAAAATATACTAACTTAAATTCATCTAATATATAAAGGATCATGGTAATAGTCTTACTTCAACTAAAAAAGATAAAATGCTAATTATCCAAAATATAACATTTTAAAATATACTAACTTAAATTCATCTAATATATAAAATATACTAACTTAAATTCATCTAAATTATACTAACCTAAAATTCATCTAAAATATACTAACTTAAATTCATCTAAATTATACTACCCTAAAATTCATCTAAAATATACTAACTTAAATTCATCTAAATTATACTAACCTAAAATGCATCTAAAATATACTAACTTAAATTCATAAAATATAGGAAATATACTAACTTAAAATTTCATCTAAATTATACTAACTTAAAATTCATCTAAAATATACCAACTTAAATTCATCTAAATTATAATAACCTAAAATTCATCTAAAATATACTAACTTAAATTCATCTAAATTATACTACCATAAAATTCATCTAAAATATACTAACTTAAATTCATCTAAATTATACTAACCTAAAATTCATTTAAAATACACTAACTTAAATTCATAAAATATAGGAAATATACTAACTTAAAATTTCATGTAAATTATACTAACCTAAAATTCATCTAAAATATACTAACTTAAATTCATCTAAATTATACTAACCTAAATTCATCTAAAATATACTAACTTAAATTCATCTAAATTATACTAACCTAAAATTCATCTCAAATATACTAATTAAATCCATCTAAGATATAAAATATACTAACTTAAAAAAAATACAACATAATAAAAATTATAAATAATCCGGATCCACCATACCTCATTTTGAACGGTTTGATGTTCTCCTTCATCCGATGAACTTGAATCCATTGTGTTTCGTATGAACAAACTCTCTCAACTCTCCCACTCCTCTCTTTAAACACTCCAATTCTACTCTTACCATCTCCAACATCTACCTCTTATTTATACTATAACTCTAACCCGAAAATTAAATTTCAACCGCCGTAAATTTAATTTACCTCCCAACTCCTAACCACCGTAAATTTAATTTACCTCCCAACCTCCGTATTAAATGTCTCGGTTAGACATTTGGTCTCTCGCACCCTGACTATATTTTTTAAAAAAAATTGCTCCCTCACACAAGGCCAAGTGCTATTTTTTAAAAAAATGGTGAGATTAGTAATTAATACTGGGGTGTATAATAAAACCTTTTAGCAATCGGCTACCAGATTCAGGTCCGTCTAAGCTCATTTTCTAACGTTATTTTTTAAAATTTCTGGTCTCACTTGGTCACCGATTTTTCCAGTCGGTCCTGCGTGGAGTGGTGGACCGGACGGAAAACAAAACTAGTCAACACAAAAATGACCGATTAACATCATTTGATGATGTCATAATTAAAAAAAAAACTGTTTTTTAAGCTAAAATTACTCTAAGAAAATACAGCTTTAAAAATCAAAACAAACCTAAGAGAAGTTATTTTTCAAACTTGATCTGGCTCTAAAACTAGAAACCTATGGAACATTTCCTTTTAACTCTACGATTATCACAATCTCATCAAGATTCATCGCGAAAACAATTCTAAATTCCCTGGTCTTGATTTACAGAAGGCAATCAAACCAAAGACAAACATAAAAAAGTGAAGCATCGCATACATACTTCATAGCACATAATTATTTGCCTAAAAAGAGTTCTAAAACAACTTGAGAGCATTGAAAATAGTACACATCAGATCATCCGTTACCACCAAATGTCACAATGCATAAGATGCATCATCTTAGAGTGCATATAAATAGAAAATGTACCAAGCTCGATAGTTTCCTTCGGAAAAAGGAATCCTCATATGTTCAGCATAAGCCATAAAAAAAGATCTCATGGAAGCTCCGGTTTTGCTTGCCCTCGTTTTCCTAATAGTAGGGCATAAACCGGTTGGGTCTTCTGAACCCCCTGGGAGCCTTTCTGCAGTAGATTAAAAAAAAAGAGGATTATTGATTAAATATCCAGAATTTTGAGCCGTTTGTGGGGCTAGAAACACTCCAGCCTAAACTTCAAAGTGAAAATATACCTGTTATAGTGTTATGTATCAAACTCATTTTCGAGATAAAATTCCGAAAAAAAATATAGCATTGGTCTTGAATGTGTGATTACACAGCTTTAGATTACGTTGTTCACATGAATTGCATTGTATAGGGGGTTTTTTCACACATATAGGTTCAGGGTGAAGAGCTCACCTCCCTCAAATTTCAAGGTGTTTAATTAAATTTCCCTAAAAAATAAAAAATAAAAATCTGTTTTCAGCATACCCGTATCCGTAAGGGGCATAGAAGTATGGTGGTGGTCTGCGGGATCGAAAGCCCATGAAGGGGTTAAACCGCCTAGGTCGAAACTGCTTCATTCCGGGTACATTGGTCCTCTTGAGCATTACCTGAAATACAAAAGTACTTCATGCTCAGCCATGACAATTTGCAATGTTTCACTGATATGTAAAGTCGTCTTCAAGAAATTTACCTTCAACTGACGGCCATGTAATTCAGATTCATTCAGCGAAAGAGCTTCCTGAACAGCTTCTACTTCAACGAATTCGACATAAGCAAAACCCTTAGGCTGGCCAAACTTGTCTGTGAGGATAGTCACACGATTGACCGTGCCACAGGATTGGAAATGCTGCTGAACTTCTTCAGGAGTACAAGCATAGTCGACCTGTAACATTGTCCAATTCAGTTTTGCCCAGAAGCCAAAAACAAGTCAGACAACATATATAGGATTTTAAAAAAAAGGTAAGTTAAATAATTCCTTTTAATGAGAGCGAATAAAGTTATGCATATCTAAATAAAATATGAAGATTCAGAGGAAAGAGAAGGGCTGTGATCATTAGCAAAGACCTGCCTCAGTAAAACGTACAGATACTGGATGGAGCAAATAGTTCAACAAACTGTATCTCAGAAAGACAGAAACTCCGAAAATACGAATAAAAAATATCTAGAGAAATTCTTACAAGGTTTTGAAGTTCTATATGAATGCAAGAAAGAAGAAAAAGACCAAAGAAAAACAAACTGAAAGGTTTCTTGTGCAAAAAGAAATATCATGCATTTAGTTTTATGCAAATCAAGGTCTAGAATGTGAGGCAACACAAGATATTAGATCAATCTAATAAAAAAAGAAAGGGAAGTAAGTCAACACTCAACAGAAACGGACAAGACACTAAAGAATACCATGCCTATTCATCAAGGAAACTTCAACATATATAATAACATATGGCTCAGGCCTATGTGGCAACCAGTACACTTCAAGCAACAACAAGGAAATGGTATCATAAGCACAATAGTGGCCCTATAAGTGCCGTATAGCAACACAAAGAAGTTGCTACAACTTCTGAAAATAAAGTTTGGTCTTATCAGTTATAAATTATTTATTGCCTCAAAGACTGCTGTAGAAGTAGAGAACAAGTGAATATATTTCATTACGTTCCCCCAACATGAAAACATCATTGCAACTCCATTCTACTTGTAGAAATAGGTTAAATAACCAACAGAAAGCAGTTCCCTCAACACACAAACGTCATTGCGATTCCGTTCTACTTGGTGCAGATATAAGCAACCAACAGCAAACCACCAGTACTACAGAGCCCCCTCCCACCCATCCTCTATCACCATTACGTCACTGACACTCAGCAAAACATTTTCAAGGGCATGTGTCGCTAGGAAAATGTTGAATCCTGCGATCCTTGTGACAGATTCACAAGCTTAGAAATCGTGGAATTAACTATTGTGTTATACACATAATTTGTCTCTCCTTTCTACTACCTATTTCCTGGAGTAGAACAATGAAAAGAAGGAATAATAAAGAATAATAAGGGCCAGACATCATTATAGCACCCTTCACACCTGCTGAATGGCCATAGTCTGAGGAAACAAAGCTCATGATGCTTGACCAAACTATGCTCCAATATGAATTTTGCTGCTGCCTTGAAGACCGTCCATCTTGCATGAAATTCTTCAAGAGGAAGAAAACAATACTTCCATTGTAGCAAGAAGACTTCATGAAAGATCAGTCATCCTCACCAATTTCTTCTCCTTTATTTATCCATATCAGACGGGAAAAGTTAAATAACAATAGCTTGTTCTGCTGTCTGCTTTGTCAGTTTTCTCTTATTTCTCCACCTGCTTATTTTTCCTCTTCTCATACTTACTACTATTTCATTCCTCTTTCTCAGGGGTGATAAATGATATATTTTTTCATCTTTTTTGAAGATTTTTTCGACTTCTCTACCCCTTGTACATTTTTCTCTTCTTTTTTTTCATTCTCCTCATACTTTTGTCGCTTCTTTTATACATAGGTTTAATCACAAAACACACAACAATGCAAAGCCATTATTTATAATTTTCCACTGTCCTCAGGTAAAGGATAAATACGTGCACCGCTAACAAACACAGAGAACATCAAATGAAGGATCCTGCGATCATTGGTAGACACAGAAATAATATGAGCCATGTTTTCAAAATAATGCATTGAAGTGATAAACAGTAACCTCAATTACCCCTCAATTAAGATTATGAAAATCTCCCATATTTCGAGCATGCTGTTTAACTGTCTCCAGATGAAAAAAGACTAGAAAAACAGACTAAATTCAATACTTCTTGATCAGGGGAAAGAAACTTTCCTACTAATTTGAACCTCTTCCCTACCATTCAACCTAGATAAACAATTATATATATTCAAAATAGAATTCAAACTCGACTAAAGGCACCAGATTGCTTATACTCACATTGCCAACAAACACTGACCGCGCATCCACCTCTTCTTTATTGGCCAAACTTGCAGAAGCAGCAGGATCTGTGGTTAGGATTCAATAATTGCAATCACTTTCAAAACATCACAATATAATATTCATGCATTGAGGGCTACGAGAAGTCAAGTGTTGTTACAAGGAACCAAAACAGTTCATAAAAAAAAAAAAAAAAGGAATCATGAAGGTACCAAAAATAAATGGTCCAAGAAAGCACTCACATTTCTGCAAATCATCTTAAACGTGCATTTTTTATCACCTAAATGTTCTAAAAGGCACGCCTAAGTCGCAAGGTCTTGTGCCTTCGTATACATCAGTGCAACCCCTCCAACGAGGCGCAGGAAGGCGCCTCACTTTTATTTTTGTACAAAATCAGCTTTTTATACACAATTTTTTTTGTTCCAAAAATCAAATATAATTGATTCCTACAATATTTTGTTACCATATTATGAAAATATCATATTATTATTTAAGGAAATAAAAATTCCCATTGTTTAGATGTTCCATTAATCCTATGAAGAAAAACCAACTAGCTCTGGCTCTTCACTTGATTAATGAAGAATGTAAATAGATTCTAGACAATTTCCTACAAATTTGTATCATCAAGAAAATGAAATGCACATTTCTGTCCAATACCCCAATCATTTAGGATGTTCCATTATTCCTATGAAGAAGAAAGAACTAGCTCTTGCTCTTCCTTTGACTAACTAAGAATGTAAGCAGAATCTAGACGATTTAATACAAACTCCAAGGACACTTTTCAATTGACGCACCGGGACTGGCAAACGATTATAGAATAGTTAAACCAACTCACATCACACTTGAACTATTAAAACCCTAATAAATAAATAAATATATGTTCCAACAATCAAAATAACAAAAGAAAACACATAATTCATGCATTTTAACAACTCGAGCGGGGAGAAACAACTTCAGATCCAAAAAAGAAAAAACCTGGAACAGCGCCCATTTCCTTCTCAACTTTAGCTTGCATCTCGCGAAGAGCAGCAGCTTCTTCCTCCATCTCCTTCAATTTCTTCTTCATCTCGTCCAACTCCTGAAACACAATTCAAGCGATTGAGACACTGCCAATTGACAGCACAGAAAAAAGGAAAGCGAATCAAGCCAATCAGACACTAATCAACTGAGTAACCGAAGGTAATAACAAAGAGACCTTAACGGCATCATCGTCGGCGCCAGTCATCTCGACGTCGCCGTGAGAGCCTTCCATCTCTCCCTCCAAATCTCCTTCAACCGGAATATCTCCGCCGTACACCTCGTGTTCTTCCTCCTCCATTCTCTCTCTCCCCACACTGTGATGGTCTGATGGAGCGGGCCGGGGGCGGGTACGATATACTCTTTCGATTATATGATACGAGTACGACAGAACTCGAAGGGATAGCGAGTTGAGATTAAAAAATGTCGGCCCGGATGTGGACGGGGAGAATGGGCCCAACCATGTAATGGGCCGATCGGTTCGACCCAAGTTAATAATGGGCAAATAGCTTCGGCCCATTATCTACTTGTCTGATTTTTTTTGGATACTTTAAACTTTTGAGTTTTTCGTAGTTCTAGATATTTTGGTATAGTTTTATAAATTACAAAAATCTAATAAGTGTTTGATAGGGTAGATTCGTGTATAAATTTTTTTATGATAAATTGTTAAAAAGGATAAATAAAAAATTCATAAATAAACATAGAAATAGATTAAAAGGTGTTTTTAGTCTTTGAAGTCGATGAAAAATCTTAATAAACTATTTAACATTTTAAATAGCTTGAAAAAATCCCTTGAAAAATTACATAAATTTTTCCAAAAATTTCTCACACCGAACACATATGAGGCTTTTGTCTTGGTCGTGTATTTGTTATTGACATCGAAAGACTGTGTTTCAAATTTAAATCTAAGCTGTTTACATATGTTTACCGGGATTTCACCTTGTGTTCTTCCTTCGACGACAAACATTTCACTCTTTGCTCTCCGTCCGTGAAAATCTCGTTGCTTTCGGGTCTACTTGTTGTATTATCATTTATTTCTTTGATGCATCTGTTTTAGTTCTTCTTAACGATTTGTCCGTCTGCCCATTTTTTCGGTCTTTTCGATCTATTAGACGGTGCATCGTCTGATGTACATTATCGTTTACCTTCTATAAAAAAAAAATATATATATATATGAATTAAAAATAAATAAAATCAGCTTTAACATACAAAGATAAAAAGATAAGGCATACGTCATATTTAGGTGAAGGTATATCCCCATGGGTATTGGTCCCCATGAACATAATCTAATTAGAAGAGTGAAGTTGGTCTATGAAGTAGGGGCATAGGGTTGGTCTCCTTCTCCCTGATTCATGTCAAAGAAGCTATGGCAATAGCAGCTAGGCCTGCAAGCTGAGTAATCAGAACATCTACACTTTACTGAAACATACAATCATCTACTCCGTATTTACTTGCCATAGATTTTAAAAGGATTGGAGTTTGACTTGGCACATTCATGTATTATACTTCACATAACATATATAGGCTCTGTTTTTAGTTATGTCCTTTTTATTAATCTTACCAAATAAGAAATGAAACAGCACGCTTTCAACCAAACAGAACCCTAAGTTCATAACAGATAACTCTTACCAACAAGCCAAACAGCAAACGGGCGTTCTATTGTTCTTATATGACCGGTGCCAATCTCTGCGCAAATATTCTTCTGTGGGCACTTAAAGATTTTTCAACATCTGATTCTAATATACATTTCATGCAAATTTATATTATATCGGTAGCCCAAGATTTGTGCATTAGAACTGGACCTGTTCATATCTGAATTCGGGTCGGGTTTTGTTGAATTTTCAGCCCGTTTACCCAGACCGGATTAAGCCCGGTTAGCGGGCCTAAAACCGCTACTGTATCCGGTCCGGTCGGACCTCCGGTTACCCGTTTTATTTTTGTTTTTTTTAAAAACTATTTTAAATATAAATTTTATTTAAAAATATTATATATTTAAGATATTACATGTAATATAAATTAAATTTATGATAATTATGCTAAAAATTTCATAATTATACTTAATATTTTAAATATATACTATTATATATATTTTTATATGGGCCAATGGGCCGGGCAGGTCTGGAGTGGTGTCTCTACCCGGCCTTGCGGGCTTGTTGAGCCGGACTTTTTGGCCCACTCGGGCTTCCCCCTATATTCATACCCACCCTTTTTTCCGGGCAGGTCGGCAGGCTGTCCGGATATGATCATGTCTAATTAAAACTAATTTCGGTACATATATAATCCCAAGAGTTATTTCCTAAAATTAACATAAAAGAGTGATTCGTCAATCTTATATTTTATTTTATTTTTTCCTCATTAATGTGACATATAACTCTATTTTATAAGTGAAGCTAGTATTTTTCTTTCTTTTTTTTTATAAAGAAAAGCAGTTCGAAAATACTATACGACACGCCGGCGGATGGATCGAAAGGTCGAAAATGATCGGCAAATGGACTAACCGTCATAAAAAACCGCAATATAAAAATATAAAAAAAACACACACACATAATTACATCAAAGAAACTCGTTAACAAAGAGATCTCCAAGGAAGAGTTCACAAGTGAAACTAGTTGATATTGAACAAAGATTATAACGTCTATATAGTTATCACTAGAGAGTCGAGAACGTATAAACCTATAAATCATAAAATGAAAATCAACTATACTGTCAAACAATCAAACAATATGCATAGTCTAACGTAAATATTAAAGCAATACTAATGATATAGGGTGCGTGTATTTTTTTTTTAAGTTTTGACGTTAAAATAGTTAATAATATAATTTTTGACATGTTACTCTAATTACTATTGTTGTAATATATATATATATATATGATTTAAATTATAGTTGTTTAAAAATAATTTATTAAACATACAAGTCTTGTTTTTAACTTTTCAATAGTTTTTGTAACATAAATACATCATAAATAATACTTTTGTAATACCAATCAAATAGACCCATAATTTGCAATATATATTGCATATATGTATTATTAGATTTGTTTTACTTTTTTTTTATTTAAAAAAATTAAGGCAGGGGCAAAAGCGTCATTTAACGGTGAAGACTGATTTTCTCAAATTTTGTTGCTCAATTCACTGTGCTGTTCCTTTCACCTTTCTCTGCACTCTTTCTCATCGCCCCTCTCTCTCACCTCCCAATTTAAGACCATACCAATTACCATTCCACACCCCATTTCTACTCTTTACCCACCATTTACTTCCACCTACCACCTTTATATTTTACTTCATTTCTCAATCCTCTCCATTCCACATTTTCCCTTGCATTCATTGCTTCTTTTTGTATGAACAACTAACACTTGTTTCCCTTTTCAACTCTAAACCTGAATCCCGAAACTATGGTTCAATAGCCATGAATTCTTCTCCTCATAACCAAAACAAACACTACCCACATCTCTTCTTTTTCCCAATTGCAGCCATCTTACTTCTTCAACTTCTCATTATTTACCCTTCTGCCACTTCAAGAGTAAGCTTCCTCATTCTACTGCTACATTTTCTATCCTTTTCTCTTCTTCTTTTTTTTTTCTTTCTATTTCCATTGAATTGAAAACTCGAATTTGGGCAGGAGTTGTTGTTTGAAGAGAAGACAAGGCTTGGTTCAAGGCCACCGAGTTGTCACAACAAGTGCAATGACTGTCATCCTTGTATGGCTGTTCAAGTTCCAACAATGCCGGGTCAGATCCGAGTTGAACCGGGCTCTGATGATGAGTTGGGTTCTTTTGACTCGTCCTTGGCTGAAAATATGTACTCCAATTACAAGCCCTTGGGATGGAAGTGTCACTGCAAGAACCATTTCTTCAACCCTTGATCGATATGTAAACTAATATAATCCTGATATTTAATTAGGTTTATTTTTATGGTTTATGTATAGAGAAGAATGATTGTCATCAATCAGCATTATTGTTTGTGGTATGATCACTTTATCTACATATATATAGTAATTTTGAATGGCATTCAAACATTTGCTGCTAATCATACGTTAGTGAAAAATGTAAAGCAAAGGGATGGATATATAAACTGTACGTGCTGAAATTTGTTTTTGGATTTTTCAGTCATAATATATACTAGTAGGTCAGAATTTTTTCCAGCTTTTGAAAAGTGGGAGAATTTATATCAATGATAATGGTAAGGGTTTCAAGTATTTCCTTATTTGGTTGTTATCTTCTTGAAACCATAGGTAACTTTTTTGCGAATTTAAATAATAGAGTTTACAAATAGGATCGTTATACCAAATAACCAAAGACAATCTTTAAAAAAAATTAAAAATATACACCTATCAAATTTATGTTTGATTTGTACTCAACTTATTTATGATATGAGTTTGATCATGTCAATATTCGGCTAAAGTTCAGTTCGTAAATCTAAATTAATACTATAGGACGTTATATTAGCCGAGTGACTCCGGTTCAACTCGTTTATAAATGAATCGAGTTTGAACATGTGAATTTTCGGCTCGTTTGTCTAAAATAACACTATGAGGCGTTATATAAGCCGAGCTACTCGAATTCGGCTAAAAAAGACCAGTTTGAGTTCGTTCATCTTCTAAACAAATCAAATATGAACACATTTTCAAACTCGGTAAAACTTCGACTTTTTACGAACTCGAAAAGCTTTCAAGACAATGAGTTGACTATTGCCTATATTTTACTTATTTTTCTCGTTTGTTATTTGTGTGGTATCGGAATTGTAGCGCGTAATAGCTTTGGAAGGTTGCTACTGACTTTGTCTAAACCCCTGACGGGATCACGTTTGGTTGTTGTGGCCGAAGGGGAAGCGCTCTTATGGGCAGTCCAAACAACAACAGAGTTGGGTTAGAAGAAAATTATTTGTGAATCTGATGTTGAGAGTGTGGTCAAGAACATTGAGAGGAACAATGAGCAGCGGGGATTCTTGGGTAATGTTCAGAGCAGGTTAATCTCCCTCTCCCATGGTTTCGAGTTCTGCAAGTGGATGTATGTTTCTAGAAAGGGCAACCAAGTAGCGAATTGGCTTGCAAATAGGCACCCGAGTAGTGTAACTCATTTTCATTCTTTGAAGTCTTTACCTGTTGAATCAACTCTTTGATTGTGGTGGATGAAGATAATGAATAGTGCTTGGTTTTCTCAAAAAAAAAAAAAAACAAACTAGTATCTCGTTACTTTATATATTATTGTAATGTTTTTTTCTACCTCCCATTTATACGTTTACTTGTAATCCGAAACTTCTTATAGAATCTCTCTAATGTGAACGTAACCGTTATTGGATGAAACACTATGTTCCGTATTTTTTGTGTTGAATTATATTCTTTCTCGTAATTACACCCAACATATGAAACTAACTCTAGGTGGATAAACAAATGTTTATTTTATAAATAGTTTGAATGGTCTTAATTTAGGATTTTTTTCCAAAATAATAAAAGAAAGAAAATAATTTCCGAAGTTAGGTATGGAAAAAAACTAATTCCGGGAATAGGAAGGCAGTGGAGGTTCGGGTGGGAGTCGCCGGCTGGGACTACGAGTTATCAAATAACTCGCAGTTTCAGCTGGCCGATTATTTTTTTTTTAAATTTTTACAAGGAAATCGCCGTCTTAGATGGCGATTTCCTTGTTTGTTTTTTTTTTAAAAAAGGAATCGCCGTCTTTTTTAAAAACCGAGCAGAAACTTGAATAATTGTTTTTGTGTTTTACAGAATGTCGTAGACCACAACATTATCATCCTGCATACATAATATAGAATGTCATAGTAACTTCAAATATTTGTTTTGCATAATGTTATAAAATATCACAGTTTCTTCAAATTATTTTACAAAATCATTCTCCATATATAATATAGATGTTCTTCATGGTCTAAGTGGTTTTCTTTTTGCCTTTTCTTCCGCCTCTCTCTCCCCTAGATGTCGACGCATCTTCAATAATCGGCGATAAGGCTTGTGGGACCGAGACATGCTGCTCACCTAAATCAAGAACTGGATCTCTATATTGAGCATAATGTGGTAGAGGTGGTAATGCAAATATATTTGGTTGGACCGGTGTGCCCAACGGAGTGAAGGCCGATGGAGAATAGCCCGATGGACTCATGCTCAACGGCGGCGTGGAGAATGATGGAGACTGATGGGAGGATCGTGGTACCTCCGGTGTAGGCATATATGATGAAGGGCCCCTAAGAAGGTAGAATGGGTCAACGGCTGCTCTACCCAATATGTTTGTACTTTCGGTTGACAAGTAGTTGCAAAACGTGTTCACGTTTTGGCTCAACCCTTCAAGATCTTGGGAACTCTGATGTTGTTGAGTAGTGTATGTCGTTTGTCGCCCATGATATCCTACATTAGCCGCATATTGTCCCTACAAATTAGAAAAATAGAGAATGTGAGAATTTTTTATTATAAATAGTTATAAATTCTTTTTTCACAGTTGCTTACTAGCATGAACAAATTTGGAGCTGTCGGTTGATGATACCCCGTTGGATTAGACGTTGGTGGAGAAATGAAACGGCGTGTCACGGATGTAAACCAATTCATGTATTGCTGGATTGCTTCTTTTCCATGGATGTGAAGGGGTTGTGATGCACATACATATAAGTCAATATAATGAGGAAAAAAAATTATATATACATACAATTCAATATAATAAAAATTTTACTACGTTAAATGAATTTATACCTGTGGTATGACAATTAAACTACTGCGCTCATTCCATAACTTGATAAATCTATCATGATAGTCAGCCCAATTGTAGTCCAGTTTTCCTCTTCGGTCCACCTTGTGTAGCTGTTTGTCATAGTCACAATCATGTGGTACAGCTGGTGGAAATCCGAACTGTCGCATGACCCGACCCGGTCGATGCCACTCCACTATGTCAAAACATATAAGTGGAGCCTCTGTCATATATATATGGCCCCCGATCGGCATATCTCGGGAAGACGTTGTAGTACATCACTTGGATAAGGAACCCATATAAACTAAAAAAATATAAAGATCGTTAGGTGTACCTTATGTTATTTAAATTATGAGCATTAAACAAATATGAAGATCGTTAGGATGTACCTCGGTCCCTAGCTGTCTGTCCAAAATATCTCGATAATACTCGATCGGTCGAGATGAATGCTCATAGTTGTAGGAACAATGTATCCACCTTACAAAAGCATTAAACAAATTGTTAGTTATTAGCTATAACAAAGAAATATATTTTCGGATAAACTAATAAAAGTTTACCTTTTAGCTAATGAATCATCACCAGGAATAAATTGGGAGCCAAATGCAGGTTTTTCATTTCCAACTAAATCTCTAGCCTCCCTAGATGCTTTCCTCCTAGCTATGTTCCTCGCAATTCGTGGATCCATGTCTGATGGGACTCTTGTACAAGTAGGTCTCCCGATGGGAATCCGCTCCCATGCCCACAACTGTAAAACAAATAAGTTAGCAAGTTGTAAATGTAAATGATTACAAAAAATAAACACAAATGTATTAACCTGTATCAAGATAAGTGGTCCAACTATATCTGTTTTTCCCCTATGAGCTGCTTTACATAAGTGTCTGTACATGTGTGCAAGTGTAGCACTGCCCCAACTGTATGTATTGGCCTCTTCAAAGTCTGCCAATAATGGGAGGAATAGTAATTGTACATTTCTACCTGTCGTATCACCAAATAATATACCGCCCATGAGTTGCAAGATATAAGCTCTTGCATAGCACTTCACCGTGTCCTCGTCGGCATCAGCTGGCAGATTTGTAAAGTGTTCACGTAGCCACCGAATACGAAAGGACGAACCTACTAAATCCTCCTTGGGCGGAACAGCTCCAAGAAGCTCCTGTACCACCTTTGGCCAATCATGAGCAGCAGTTCCTGTCACTGGCTCCCCATCCACTCGTAATCCTAGTAAAACAGCAACATCCTCTAAGGTGATGGTCGCCTCACCAACTGATAGGTAGAAAGTGTGTGTCTCGGGCCTCCACCTCTCGACCAAAGCAGTAATAAGTGACATCTCCATCTCAAATGTGGAGACCAGTCGGTGAATACCATAAAATCCTGCTCTCCGTACGTAATAAACGACCCTCTCATCCTGCGGGAGGTAATGTATGATGGCCTGTCTACGCTTAAGAGGAGTTATGGACTGCATATATAAAGAATTTCAATAGGTTATTTAATACAAGTGCAATAAAAAGTTAGTAACATAAGTGCAATAAAATAAATTCAAATCACATACGCTAGAATCACGGGTCCAAACATCCTCACTCCTATGCTCCCGCTGGAGTGAAAGAAGTGATCCCTCGTATGGTCCGGGAGGGATACTCACGGGTCGAAACACCTAGATAATAAAAATTCAAATACTTAGTGTTGCAATTAGATCATAACAAGTCACATACTTAGAGTTGCAATAAGATCATAAAAATTCAAATACTTAGTGTTGCAATTAGATCATAACAAGTCACATACTTTGAGTTGCAATTAGATCTTAAAAATTCAAATACTTGGAGTTGCAATTACATAATATAAATTTTAATACTTGGAGTTGCAATTACATAATATAAATTCTATACTTAGTGGTCAAGGCCTGAGGTGCTAGCCCGTGTCGGACAAGTCTTCTTGTTGTGTCCTGGTTGTTTGCATATTCCACAACATTTTCTTCCTGGAACACCCCTATCCATCTCATTCCTTATTCTAGTTGACCGAGGTCTCCCTACAGCTCTTGACATCGCTGGATCTGGAATCAATTCTGGCCCTTGGACATCTGGCCAATCTAACTTATCACCGATCGGGTGAAATGATGCGCTATATGTCAAAGAGTAAGCTTCTGTTTTATAGAAAGGATCGATGTAAGGTGTGTAATCAAACCCTCGCATGCGGCACACTGCTAATACGTGGGGACATGACACCTTAAAAATCTTCCAACTTGAACAAGTGCAAGTCCTTCGGGTCAAATCCACCACAAACTGTCGACGACCTCCCATGTCATGATGCCCCGGTAGATGAATTGAAACCTCGTGGATGAGTTTTCGATCGTTGAATCTGGTGACCATAGCATTACCCTGCACTTCCATGTTTTTTACAATCATCTCTTACACTTTCTTTGAAAACTGATGATCAGCGCTACGTTGTAAACCCTGGGCATGTCTTTGGACAAAGTATGCATTGCAACGATAGAAGGAGGACTGAACAAGTGCAGTAATAGGCAAACATCTAGCACCCTTCATCACACCATTGAAACACTCTGACAAGTTTGTGGTAGTTATTCCATACCTTCGGCCACCATCATGATACAAAGACCATTTTTCCTTCCCGGCAGATTCCAAATATTGATGAGCTTCTGCATTCATTTCACCAATTGCATGAAACCCTTTGTCAAAATCTTCTTGTTCATGTCGATAAGCAGTGTATCCAAGAAGATTTCTCAAATGCCTATTCTTGAACTTGGATTGAAAATTTGATGATAGATGACGCATGCAAATCCTATGATAAGCATTTGGCTCCCTCCATCTAGAAGATTCTGACATGGTCTTCATGATACCTGCATGTATGTCCGATATAACACACAAACCTACTCTTTGTGTAACACGTTCACCAAACAAATCCATGAACCACCTTCAACTTGATCCATTCTCTCCTTCAACTATGGCAAAAGCTAGAGGCAAAATCTGATGTTCTGCGTCCACGGCCATAGAAATCAACAATACACCCCTATACTTTCCATACAAATGCGTTCCTTCAATAGAGATAACTGGTAAACAATGTTCAAATGTTGCAATGGACGGACCAAATGCCCAAAAAACACGTTCAAATATTTGTGCATGAAGATGAACTCTACTCTCCCATTCGACCACAGTCCCTGGATTTGTATTTTGAAGTGCAGACATGAAACGAGGAAGATCAGAATATGATTGAGACCAATCGCCATAAATTGATGAAATTGCACGTTGTTTTGCATCCCATGCTTTTTTGTATGAAACCTGCACATTATACTTATCAGACATAAATGCAATGATAACAAGTGGCTTGATTGTCTTGTCCGCACGAATAAGAGAAATAATTTCTCCACAAATGAATGCAGCAGACACATTACTACTATCCACATGCATGACGTCTCTAACACAAGTAGGGATGTGAGGTCCGGAATATCGACTTATTCTCCATAAGTCAAGATTTTCATGAACCCTAGCAGCAGTAAACTTCCATGGACAATTGCATGATTCACGTAGCTTGCAAATAATTGTGTAGTATTTTCCTGTTGCAACTTTCACCGTATATTCTTTGCCTCTAGCAACAGAATAAATTGTGAGTTGTCTTTTCAACTCATCTAAAGAATAGAAATGTTGGCCACAAGCAAATTCACCTCCTTCTACATATTGCTCTGTAGCATTCCAGTTTTGCCACGAGTTTATTTGAGATGGATCACACTCTTGAACGACATTCCAAGAAGGATCTATAGCTGATGCTTCTCTAGCCACTACATCTTTCTCGATTACGGTGTCCATATCTTCAACGGCATTACCATCTTCTTCTGATTGATACATGTCATCCTCGTGATCGATACCAAATTCATCGGTGTGAAAATCGGTTTGATCATTTGTGAGTAATCTCGTGTAAAATCACATATCTTGTGTCCATGAATTATCCATATTGTTATCCACATTGTTATTCATGCCTATATTAGTTAATTTAGTTAATAAACAAGAATTGCATACTAATCCATAAACCCTAACAGATTTGATAAATCCAATATTCCAATATTCCAAACTAATCCATAAACCTAACAAATCCATAAACCCTAACAAATTTGATAAATCCAATATTCCAATATTCTAAATTAATCCATAAACCCTAACAAATTTAATAAATCCAATATTCCAATATTCCAAACTAATTCATAAACCTAACAAATCCATAAACCCTAATAAATTCATAATGGTGTCCATATCTTTTTTTTTATATTAATGTATTATGTATACTAAATCGTAATTTAAATTTTAAGATGTATAAACCTCAATTATTTATTTGTAATTTTTATTTGTAATTTTTTATTTATAATTTTTTATTTATAATTTTTATTTATAATATATATCCATTACCTAAACTAATCCATACCTAAACTAATCCGTATAATTAACAAAATAATAAACTAATTACACATAAACTAATAAATATTATATTTAACAAAATAATAAACTAATTACCAAATTATAATACAAATTTACTTACCTTTAAGAGAAGGAAGCCGAGGACGGAGAGGACCGGAGGAAGCGAGAGAAGGAGGACGGAGAGGAGCCGAGGAAGCGAGGAAGCCAGAGAAGTAGGACGAGAGGAGCCGAGGAAGCGAGAGAAGGAGGACGGAGAGGAGCCATCTGAGACGAGGGAAGCCGATGAGCCGAAGAGAGAAGCATATCGAGGGAAGCGAGGGAAGCCCGAGAAAGCAGCACCAACACCAGAGGAGGGAAAAGCAAGAGGGACGCCGAAAAAGATGAACGGAGTAGGGAGAAGATGGTTGTGGATCTGTGGATGTGGAGGAAGAGAGTGAACCAAAGTGAAGGAAGGCTGAAGTCCGAAAAGTGAAGAAGCACGGGTTGGGGTTACAAAGGAATCTTGGTGGCAGTTAGACCAGTAAAGGCAGGCTGAAGTCTCATCGTCATTTTTTTTTTTAAAAAAAAGGAAATCGCCGTCTAAGACGGAGATTTCCTCGTAATTTAAAAAAAAAGGGAATCGCCGTCTTAGACGGCGATTTCCTTGTAATTAAAAAAAAAAAAGAAAAAAAGGAAAAATTAAAAAAAAAAATCGGCCGGCTGAAACTGCGAGTTATTCGATAACTCGCAGTCCCAGCCGGCGACTCCCACCCGAACCTCCACTGCCTTCCTATTCCCGGAATTAGTTTTTTTCCATACCTAACTTCGAAAATTATTTTCTTTCTTTTATTATTTTGGAAAAATACCCCTTAATTTATTATTTTTACTAAAAAAATTAGAGTATTTCAGTCGTGGATGGTCTTAATATTTGATAAATAAAATTCGTTGTTAGACTCGTTTTTTTAAAAAGTTATAGCGCATAAAATATAAAAAGAAGTTGAAATCATTTACTAAATTAAAATTACTTAAAAACTTGTATTTATAATCAAAGCCTTAAAACATCTCCATCTATATCCTATTCCATTAATTATGTAATTTTCATCTTCAATCCATTCTAAAATCAACACTCAAAGCTTCGGGTTGAACACTTGAATCCTAACGAAAAAATCCGTCTCCGTTTTAATTTCGACTTTGAGTCAATGGGAGATTGTAAATCAAAGAGATCGAAGGAGTGAGCATGTTCTACTTTAATAAAAGCTTATTTCATTTTTTGTGTTTTCGATTTCGATTATTTGCGTTGTATATCTTAATTTGAGCATAGTTTAAAAACGGATCAAGTTTGTCATTTAGAGGGGATCATGGATAAACAATGAAAATAAAAGTCTCAATCCGAGATTTTTTCGCGCACTTATACGGCTGACATGTTATCATTTTACTTCGCTCTAATTGCTCGTCCTTTTTCGCTTCAACTTGTACTCTTAATGATCGACTCATTGTAATTCAAAATCTGGTCTCCTAAATTTTCTTCTTCTTTGACACCTTGTTCGTATACCCTTCTTTCTTTATAACCTTTCATTCTGATTCCTTTATGTTAAAAAAGGTACAGTTGGAATTGGTGCAAAGTCATCTTAGAATTCTGTGTATGTCAAGAGTGAGGGGATACAAATCGTCATCCGACAGCGGCGTTGGCCCCTACTACTAATGTCAAACATAGAGGTGGACAAAGTGATCATCTACATATCAAATGCGATGGAACGAATGAGCAGATGGATAAGATAAGACTTGAAGGCGCAGTATCAAAACATCAATCTCTTCCTTGTCTTGACACAGCGAGGTACGGTATCTGCTATGTTCTCGGTGCGTTCCCAAACACGAAGAATTATAAAAAAAAGGTTAATATCATATTAATGGCGATTTTACTGATTTATAATTTTTAACGAGTGAATTATAAAAAACATATTAAATGTTAATAAATTATTAAAATTACATCGAGGTAGAAGTTAAGCGGACAACAAGTTGTGCCGTAAATCCTTTCTGAATAGCAAATCTATCCTCCTAAACACTACATCTAAAAATCTAGGAGATACGACATTATCATGTAAAACCCGTAGATTTTCAATACAAGTCTTTTCATGCTTAGCCACCTTCGTAGAGGCCGCGTCGAAGGCCGCCTTCCCACCACAAAAGGCCCATTACCCAAATCAACCAAAGGAGAGACTCCTGTCAAATCAATACAAACATATTTTTCACCCACCCATCCAAACACTAACACATTTGCGGGCCTCAACGTAGACATTCCTTCACGCGGATCAGTCAATAAGGATACATACGCCTATTTCTTGGCCGAGATCCCCGCTCTCTTAAACACGTCACATAAAACATCACCAACCAGACCGTGTCTATATTTGAAACCGGATAATTCTTTACAATGAACAACATGCTCCCAAAATCATCAAAAGCCCTCTCACAAGTAGGCATAAGACAAAACACATCAGACAGGAACAAATGATTCATAAGGCGATACTTGAGGATCGTGCGATACTCAACGGGAGACATACATTGTCCCAATACATCGATAGGAATGGCAAGAAGGAAATATTTGTTATGCGATGCTTGTAAACACTGAAAAAACCGCTTTTTGTCTAGGGGTCGAATCAAAATCAACTTTCATCACATGTACTATCTGACCAAAAAGAGCACTCGCCAAAGCATGTTGGGCTTTAAGGGGGACAGTACTCTGGACAGTAAAACCAGAAAGATCAAAACTAGGGATAGAAGCTTGAAGATTGGCCAAAACTCCAAAAAAACTCGAAGCTTATATCAACAACTCCATTGTCCCGCAAAATGTGGTCTTTAAGGGTCCAAGACTGAGCTCTAGATGCCACAAAAGCAAAGGAAGAAGTCTCCATAGCTGAGTATAACCCAAGGCCTCCACAACGAATCGGCAAAAAAGCAAGTCACCATTGAAGGTCGCTAAAAAAGGACCCCCACAAACCACAATATCCTCGACTGATTCACATAGTCCCAAATATAAAAAAAAGTATATGCACCCTCCCCATGCTCCGGTAGACAAGTCCTCAAGTTAAACAACATCTTAGCAACACCCATACAAGAACGAAGCAAAATAAGCTCACTCTACGAGTCCCTTAAATGCGGAAGAAGGTGCATCAACTCAACCGCCTTAACAACTCTTTTCATGACAAGCTCTCTAATAAACCCATCATCTTTATCACAGCCCCACCCAACAACTTAACACCCAAAACCGGCCTAGCAATGCCATGAGGGAATAAATCTTCTCTAAGCTTCGATCCATCACACGAAGGCCAAAAGAGCTCCGTCTTGCAAACATTCACCTCAAGACCAAAACTCGGGCCAACCTCTCTAATGATATCAAGCGCTCTAGCCATTTCCTCTGTCCGGCCAATAATAGTACCATCGTCAAGATACCAAGCATGTAGAAGAGGCTTGCAACTGTCTCTGATCTGATGAAGAAGTTGGTGTAAGACAAGAGAAAAAAGAAGCGGCCCCAAAGGGTCTCTTTGTTGAACACCGGTAGCCGACCAAATAAAACCATCACCAACATATAGACGGGCAGCTTGACCATACAAGAAATCAACCCATAAAGAGATAGAAGGACATATTTCCCTTACTTCCCTAAGCAAAACAGTCATGTTATCCAAGTTGAAGACATTAGAAAAATCCATTGTCAACATAGCTAGAGAACCATCAGAGTGACGCTCGCTCAAAACCCTGTTAACACTATGTAGAATAGTCTCTGCACCACCTAAGATACCAACTCCAAACTGAAAATCTCCAAGATATTCCCTCATATCTTTACTCACTCCCTTCATGGCTACTTTGGACACTAGTCGTCTCCATATAGTACCTACTGCAATGGGACAAACCCCATTGTCAGGCTTCAGCAACGGCGTAAGAGACGCTGAACCAACAAACTCAACCAAACTCAACGGAAATTTACCTCCCAACCACAAATTAACCAATGATGAAAGCACTCTCAAAAGACCTGTGGCAACCGCAGATCCCTCACCATACAAAGCATCTAAAAGGTGTTTTGCTATCAAACCATCTCTACCACAAGAGGTTCATTTGGGAAAAGACTTGTTGCATTTAAAAACCCAATCAACATCAACAAAGAGGGGTGCTTCATGAAAGGTAGAACAAGGTTTAGAAGGAGGAGGTTTGTAGGGATGTTTAGCCTTCAATACCTTCAAAGTATCATCATTATAAGGAGCTACTCCCGAGGAACACAAAACTTTTACAACAGTCGTAAAATGCCCGTCTGAAACCTTACGAAGACAATGCTTGATATTAGGGTTCCTCTCCCACCCTTCTTCATTCTTTGAGCCGCCATCAAACCTAACAACATGTCTATGCTCTGAATTGTCTAACAAAGCATGCACAAGCCTAGAAACACCATCAACTTCTCCCCAAGTAGACAAGACTTGCAAAATCTGTTGATGTTGAATAAACTTCCTATCTCCTGATCTTGTATCTCGCCTGCTCATAGGTCTGAACACCTGCAACGTACAACGAGGAAGCAAAAACAACCTAACCCAAGAAACCACACAACTTGGCTCAGCGGCCACCTTTAGAAGAGCACCCAATAATGCTTGAGAAAAGCTTACACGACAACTAAGAGGCTAGGGATGCTTTTCACAATAGTGACAGGAACGCACATAACCCTCTCCAACAAACCTGATACGCCCCCGGATGGCGATGCCATCCGTGGGTCCCGGCAAGCGGCATGTCTATCCATGGCATGAAGCTAACATATATTATATTTTATTATAATTTTTCAATTTAAATAATAGACTTTTAGTTTTCGGAACTTTAACTCCGGGAGTTAAATTCTAACATTTGATGGTCTTGTCCTTTCATTTCGGGAGTTAGCCCGACTTTATTTCCCGCATTTATTTCAGTCATTTACTTTCCGACTTTTGGTTTGACCCTCATCCACTATATAAGGGATGCTTGGCCTCACTTGTAAAACATGTTCAAATTAACTAAGTATTGAGAAGGTAAATTTCTCCTACTTAGTTTGGGCATCACTTCCCCTTCCATCCTCTTAAAGTTCTATCTTGGAACTAGTCTTTGATCCAAACATTCATATTCGAGGATCCTTTTAAAGGATCAACTATCCTATCCACTTAAATAGCTTGATCGATCTACCTTGATCGAATCAACCACTCGCCTTCATATCCATCTCATAGCTTCCGCCACCCACGTTCTATTTGTTTGAACCCCATCCGCAATCAACAACAAAGTAGTTGAACGTACGCGTAGTTTGATCTAGATCCGGCATAAACTCTATCATTAATATATGTTAGCTTCATGCCATGGATGCCGCTTGCCGGGTCATCTTAGCGGGACCCATGGATGGCATCGCCATCCGGGGGCGTATCAAAACCAGCATCAAGCACCAAACCCCCATCAACTGCAATCTGCTCAGCAACAACCAACTCCGATATATCCGCCATCGGCCTCGAAATACCCACAATGTAACCACCATCCTCAACAAAAGCAGAAACAGAACCATTAGTGTGATGACACTCGCGACTTGAAGACACATACATCAGCCACACAACCACATCTTGAGGACAGTCAAAACCTCCACAAAAGCCACAAAAACATCAAGGTTATACTCAAGGATGCCCCGAATCTCATTATTTTACTCAACCGCAAAAAGGTGTTGTCTTTTCAAATCACCAACCAAGCAAGAGAAACCTCTATTTCCATCCCTACCACCACCACACCCATGAAAGGAACTAAACGGACAAAAGAGAAACCCATTGCCTTCTCTATTTTCCATAGAAAAAAAAACCAAGCCAACTTTTTCTTCTTCTTCTTCTTCTTCTTTTTTTTAACCCCCTATGCAAAAAGCCGCCGGCTAGGTCGTTCTCCCCTGCCCAACCAACAACCTAAAGCACTCAACTGTTGAAGAAACGAAGTTTCTTCTACAAAAAGAACAAAGGATGAAGAAGGCCGACCCCCGCAGGCAGTCACCACTCACCGGCCGAATCTGAAACGTTGCTTGTCACCGCCTGAACTAGATTGGCCGCCTTTACCTTCTAAGCTTTGCCGGAGAAGTCGAACCCACCTCGAATCCATGCTGAATCACCGATCCCGACCCTGAATTGGAACAATCGACGCCGCTCTTTCTTTCACCGGGTTGAATAGAGCCCTTGCTGCCTCACCTGCAACAAGTCTGCCGAAGAAGACGTTGTAGCCTCACCCCTTCTCTGTTGGATCTTCATAAGTGAATTATGAATGATTTTTTTTTACTACGGGTGTCAATGAGACGGAGAACTCCAAATATTCGATGAGGATCACTATTTCGGGATGGAGATGGAAAAATGGGACGAGAACGAGAATGAGGCTAAAAATCATCCTCACACGGGGGTGGGGATGAGATCAAAAGTCCTTACCTGATCCCCGCTGTGGGTTTACGGTCCCATCTCCGTTGGGATTATCACCAAATCTCCAAATAGATTAGATGATCAAATTAATGGTGATTTATCTATATTATTTTTATTTATAAATACATTTTTAATTAGCAATTTTATGATTGTATTTTTTTATCGAATTGGGTTAATAATTTTTATATTATATAAAATAAATTATTTGTACAAATGAATTTCTATATTGAATTTACGTGAATATATAAATGAAAGTTTTAACGTGAAAACTAACACGGAAAATTTTGACGGCAACCACAAATGGAATCGATTGGACGAGTTGATTAAGTACGCCTTTTTTCGAACTCTGAATGACACAATGTTAATACACAACTTAAATTACAAAATGTTTATGCACACTTAATATACAATGTTAAATTTCTGTAATTAACAAAATCGGTTGTTTTCCAATTACACAAGCCTAGGGTCCGTTGTTTACACAATATTGAGTTACACAATCCCAATGCTAAATTTTGTAGTTATAAATGTTGGGACATTTTTTATAATTATAATCTTAAGCCATATTTTATAAAAGTTAAATTTAGGACATGTAGTGCACTTCCAAAAGTTTTTGGTCGTTTTACGTAAATATAATCTGGACAATTTTTGTAATTATCCTTTTAAGAACATATTTGCAACTTCCAAAATATGGTCCATAAACGAAATTATAAAGCATGAGATCTTTTTTGTAATACCCAAACGTTCCCTAAACCCGATTAGGGTTTCTAAGTGGATGGTCTTCTTCGATAGTTACAAACGACGATAGATGAATGACACAGGTGAAGGCGACAAGCTCCGTTCCCAGCGGAGGCAAAGGCGACATGTTCCATTTATTGATGGAGGCGAAAGGCTCCGTTTCTTGGCGGAGGCGAAGGTAGCGGTTATAAAGGATGCGGTTGGCACTCTTCTGCAAGTCTTGGCTCGCACGAGAGAAGACGAAGGATGCGCTTTTGCAGGTCCATAGTGGTCGACGATGGATGCTCCAGCAACGGCTTCTTCCTCGGCTGCCCGGCTAATGGTGCCCAACGACGATAGATGCTCCACACCCGCAACTATTTTGTCGGGATTTGGAAACCATAAATGGTGACAGGAGACGAGATTATTCTAAATGGCGATTGAGAGTGATTTTATTGGGGTTTTTATTTCCAATTTACCCTAATACCCCTCTGATTAATTAATTTTAGAATAAAAAATTATCAGAAAAATAGACGGGCTTAGTTTGTATCAACGTCAATGATACAAAAAACCTCTATATACCAATGTTCTCAATAAAACTAGGCATGAATGAAGATTCTCCGGTGGGGTTGTATGCATAACGGGAATGGAATAAATATAACTTTTAACCCACATGGATATAAGAAAAGGATACGGATATCACTTTCCGAACGGAACCCGTCTCGTTGAAGCCATGATTAAAATATTTATACATATTCCTATTCTAACAGGGAATAAAAATACAAAATATCTTAGAGACAATACTTTTTTTGCTATTTCAACTTTTCAAGTAATTTATACTAGTGTAATTCCCGTGCACTGTACGGGACGTGACTTAATAGTTATTCAAACCATTTGTATGATAAAATAATCTTCTATATAACTTAATATTAGTTATTCATTACAAATTTAACTATCTTTTATCATACATATAATACGGTAACAAATTCAAGTTATATTTATAACTATAACATATTAAATTATACATATTTTGGTTCTAAACATATAAATCATTTAGTTTAGACCAACGATCTAGTTTGCTTTTAAAATAAAACTTTTAAAATTAATATTAAAAAAGACTAACTAATTGTTTCTTATAACTTGTTGGATATGAAAGTTTATTTAAAACGGCAATCCTGCTCATGTGTAAAATTTATAAATTTTGATTTGAATATTTTTGAGTTGGGATAAATCCGGATTTTAGATTTGAGTTATAAATTTTTTTTTTACCCTAAATTATTTTTATTTATTAGTATAAGCTGGAAAAAAACGGTTGAGAAGCCAAACATAATAATCTGGAGATATTCTTGTTATAATAAAATTAATCTAAATCATTTTTATTAAAAATCAATTTAAAATTTACTTTTTATAGTTTTTTTTGGAGCTTGGATAAACGTGAGTGCGACACGTGGTAATGAAGGGCTCTCCTTCAATACTTATATAAGAAAGATTATAATAATATATTATAAAACCTTATTATTTATTTTACAATTAGTTTAAACATATGTATATTTTTAAATATTAGAATGAATTTAATAGTGTATTTGTTTGCTTATTTTAATGTAAGTATTTTCTTAATTATTATAAATATATCAAAACAATTACTATCGGTCATTTGGTTTACCACTGCACAAAACATCATCTTTTTTACTGCAAAATTTCTTCTTATTTATTTATTTAGAAAAAATATCGAACACACATCCGTTAATCACTATCGGGCATTCGGTTTACCACTACACAAAACACCATCGGCCACACAGCTTGTAGTCTGAAGCTAAAAATCATTCATCAATGGCGTCAACCACCATTACGTCACGAAATCCCGTTCCATCCTGCCCTCCCTTCTCCGGCCATTTCACTGCCCTATCTCCTCCCTGCTTCCTACATTGCTTTTCCTCTTCCTTCCTCTCTCGCTCCCCTTCCCTTTCTATCTCCTCCCTACGCCGTCCTTCTACCATCGGAGCTCCCAAGCCCCTCGCCATATCGGCATCGTTCAAAGCCCTAATTTTCGATTGCGATGGTGTCATATTGGAGTCGGAGGATTTGCATCGCCAGGCTTACAACGACGCGTTCGCTTTCTTCAACGTCCGTTGTCCTTCTTCTCATTCCTCTTCTTCCTCCTCGGGGTCTCTCGATTGGGATGTTGAATTCTACGACGAATTCCAGAATCTTGTTGGCGGCGGCAAACCTAAGATGCGCTGGTACAATTGCTCTCGTTTTTTTTAATCCTTCAACTGAATTATGTAGTTCAGAAATTTTGAGTTTTTAGTTAGAATTTGGTTGTAGCATTGATATTCAACTGATTTTAAATCTCGACATGAACTGAATCCTGGTGTGTAAGAACTTAGAACCTCTGATGCAAATGCGCCATGTAATAGCAGTTAGAGGGATTGAAATTGAAGATTTTCTTAGCTGATCAATACCAATTTTAACAAATCTTTAAGGCAGGTTGCCATAGCTTGTGTGCTGCTAGGAGATTTGACATTGTACATGCATATTGTTTTAAAAAAAAGCAAGATATGCATTGCCATTAATGCTAGAATCATTCTTCTCTATGATTTCCCCAACGTGCTTATTGATTGGTTAGAAAAATAATATCTAAGGTATTTCAAGGAGCATGGTTGGCCAACCTCGAAAATATTCGAGACTGCTCCAGAAAATGATGATGATAAAGAAAAGTTAATTGATATCCTTCAGGTGTGTATATTTGAGGGAACTCCTATTTGAAATTTTTATCTTCTATCTTCATATGTAATTTTGTTAATGTTGTTAAGTGTATGATACACTGAACCATTTGTATATTCTTAGGATTGGAAGACAGAAAGGTACAAAGAAATTGTCAAGTCCGGCACTGTAAGAATATTTACTTAAAACTAGTATTATCACGAGTGAGAAGTTACCTATGACCAACGCCGTGTATGTACAATATTTCTGTTGGGCAGGTGGAGCCCCGACCTGGAGTCTTAAGATTGATGGATGAAACCAAGACTGCTGTAAGATGAACTGCATTTTAATGACTAAAGTTACTCTTTCTCTATGTAAACTAATAGAATTGCATCTTCTGTTTATTTGACCCGGAAGGTCTTATTTGTTTTCTTGTACATTGACGGGTGTTGTTTTAGGGTTCTAGTTCTACACTATCTGCTTTTTTTATTTACCATATCCATTTATGGTATTGATCAATCCATTCCTTCTTCCAAGTTCTAGGGGAAATTGTTGGCAGTTTGCTCTGCAGCAACTAAGAGCTCAGTTATAATGTGCCTTGAAAATCTCATTGGACTTGTAAGCCTTCTCTCTTTTTTGTATATATTTAGTGTTCTTCTCTTCCCCCTTGTATTAATCTCTTGTAGCGCTGATTGATTTTCCGTCTACTGTTTTTCCCGTCACAGGACCGTTTTCATGGTCTTGATTGCTTCCTCGCAGGTTTCTAAACATCTATTTTATACACGATTTTCTCTGGCATTTCTGATTACTAGTTCACTTCTTTTTGTTTAATTAATTAATGATAGTAATCACAGTGCATTCTGAATTTGAATCTCATGTCCCTTTTAGGCGACGATGTGAAGCAAAAGAAACCTGATCCATCCATTTATATCGCAGCTGCTAAGGTGACTAAATATACTAAATTCAGTTTTCTCTGAGGGATGCTATTTCCACTTATTTCGTTGTGAATGCATTTGATTATAGTGATTGGACTTTTAAATATCACAGAAACTTGGTGTGGCGGTAGAGGACTGCTTGGTGGTGGAAGATAGTGTAATTGGCCTACAGGTAAACAAATTGTTAAACAAATTATTAATTTCACAACTATTAAGGTACCTTCAAGCATAAAGTCCCACAAAAACAAGCTTGAACTATTATTTCGGGTTTCGGGTAGCCTTTTAAATTCATTTTCCGTGATTTTTTTTTTTTTTTTGTGACAAGAAGGGTTTAACCGGGTTTGGATATATTAAATTTCTGCTTTGTTCATACCAACAAACTAGGATGAGTTTATTTCCATAATGGTTTTAGATGCGGTTTTGTGTTTCATATTGGCAAATTCTCAGCTGAAAAAAAGGACTAAACCAACTTGATCTCTGCAGGCAGCTACTGGAGCCGGAATGTCTTGTATAATTACATACACATCGTCAACTGCTAACCAGGTGAGCTGCAGTCTTGATGGGCAAGACTTTCTGAAATTTCCAGGAAATGAATTTTAAACTTCTATATGATGCTGTTCATCCTCTTACTACTGAATCACACTTTTTTTTTTTACCTAAACTGTAGGACTTTAGCAGTGCTATTGCGGTCTATCCTGATCTCAGTTCCGTAAGGTATCAAACTATTGCACTTCCCACTTCTTGTCATGGGAGTTTGTGGATTTATTGATTGATGATGCATTTCTTTGTCTTATACTGTGCAGATTGAAAGATTTGGAGCTCCTGTTCCAAAACGTGGTGGCTGCTTAACCGTGTCTCCTCACAAAATTGACTGGGGATGGCCCTTTCATCCATGGACATTTGTTTTTATAAAGAAGAGTAACACATTTGCAACAAAATTTCTTTGGTTGCCCTTCGTGTGCAAATTGTACTTATGTGTCGCTGTAGGACTGTAGGAGAATCACACTTATCCAGCAAGCTAAGAAGATTGACCGGTGGATCATTCTCAAGTAAGTTGTAATATCTTTTTTCTTTGTTTTTGCTATAAGCTGTAATATCTTCTTGAACATATATACTTGTATAAGCTGTAATATCTTTCTATTTACTATAATAAGCTATAAGTTGTAATACCTTTTTCCTTCGTATTGCTAAATTTAGTGTTTTTTTTCTTTCACATAACTCACTGGTGGCAGAATTGACCAATCAAAGTTAGACACAAAAGAAGTAAAGAAAAATTTCTTTATTCACTACCGAACAATCATGCTCCCACAACTAACCAATCAAAGACACAAGCTAGAAGTCTAAAGTTTGCATAAAAGCCTAAAGTCCGAGGTCTTATCCATCAAGCACCAGAAAGAAAGCAAACACAAAATGGCTTGTTCAAGAGAAGCAAAAGCAACCAAAAAAACACATGTTGTATGTGTTCCATTCCCAGCTCAAGGCCATGTAAGACCCTTTATGCATCTAGCCAAGCTTCTCCATTGGAGAGGCTTCTACATAACCTTCGTCAACACTGAGTTCAATCACAACCGACTTATCAGAAGCAGAGGGCTCTCTGCTGTTAAAGGCCTACCTGATTTCAGATTCGAGACTATACCAGATGGGCTTCCGCCTTCTGATAGGGACGCAACTCAGGACGTTCCTGCTCTCTGTGAAGCAACACAGAAGAACTGTTTCGGTCCTTTTAAGGATTTACTGATCAGATTGAATTCTTCTTCGCCTCAAGTTCCGCCCGTGAGTTGTGTTATTTCAGATGGGATGATGACTTTTGCAATGAGAGCAGCTCAGGGGTTGTGTATTGCTGATGTGCAGTTTTGGACTGCTTCTGCTTGTGGTTTCTTGGGATATTTGAGTTTTCGAGAGCTTGTCGAGAGAGGAATTGCTCCCTTCAAAGGTATGGTCTATTTTTAGTATAAATATAATCTAATTGCATTAGGGGCGAACATAAGTATCAAATCTAGCTGACCCAATCCAATAATCCGAGCGCAAAAATCTGAATCCAAAATTATTCATTAATTGATGTTCCCGATCCTTTTTCGGTTCACTAGATCGGATACAGCTAAGTGTTTTGTTAAATAATCGAATCAAATATATGACCATTCGGATTGGATATACCTGGCTTATCCATGTAATAATTACTTGGATAAACCGAATATCCAATATTATTCTAAAGATAAAACATAAGTTAAGGACAATAAACTAGTTGAAATGATGAAGTAAGTTTGGAGAAATAAACTGATGTTACAGATGAAAGTGTTCTAAATGATGGCACTCTTGACGCACCCATCGATTGGATACCCGGTATGCCAAATATCCGAATCAAGGACTTGCCAAACTTCATTAGATTCAAAGCTTATGATCCAAACGACATCGTGTTCAATTACGCTGGGGAGGAAGCACAAACATGCTTGAGAGATGCCTCAGCTATCATCTTCAACACCTTTGACGCGTTTGAGCATCAAGCTGTCGATTCAATCAGACACAAGTTTCCGAGAGAGATCTACACAATTGGCTTTCTCTCGTTGCTAATCAAGTCTATACCCGAGAGTCATCCAAGCTTGTCATTGAGCTCGAGCTTGTGGAAGGAGAACACTGAGTGCCTGGACTGGCTGGATACTAGAGATCCTGACTCGGTTGTTTATGTCAATTATGGGAGCGTTACAACGATGAGTGACCATCACTTCATGTGAGTATTTCCATTTGTTATAATACTTCATTATATACAACTTGAAACTACTCAAATTGTGTTTCATTCGACCCTTAAAACTAAATTTTCGTTTATTTAATTTTTATGGGTGTTTATTTGCGGATAAAATTATTTCTCAACAGGTTTATTTGGGTTTAAAAACCATTAAAAATAAGCGGATGGATCCAAGATTATATGGGTTTGTATTATTTTTTTTAAAAACCCGATTTTGACTTTGTATTTTTTCATCCCGATATTTTATGTTCGTCCCTTGCATTCAAAACGTTATTCATCGATTTTTTAGGGGTATAAAATCTTTTGAATTAATATAAACTCAAAAGTAAACCCCTATCTTGTTTATTTATATAAACTCGTTGAGAAATAAATCCGAAAATAAACTATAAATCCATATAAACTCCTTTATGAACCTGAAAATAAACCAACCCTTTACGAAACATGCCCTTAGTGTTCTCACCGACAAGAATGTTTTAGGTTGTCCGACTGACTCTAAAAGGTATCTTAACCTAACCACTTTCTGTAATTAAAAAAAACAAAAGATCTAATATATAAAGTTGGTGTATTCTTTATGTAACTTTTTTTATTACCATTTTTATCTAATCACTTACAATCTTCAAATTTTGCTTAAACCAAATAGCATAGCATTATCACTTGAAAATTCCCCTAATTTTGTTTAATATATATGTCCAGAGAGTTTGCATGGGGGCTAGCAAACAGTAAGCATCCTTTTCTATGGATAGTCCGACCCGACATTATACCAGGAAGCGAATCCGAAACCCTCTTGCCACCAGAGTTCTACAACGAGATACAAGGAAGGGGAAAGCTAGCCACGTGGTGCCCACAAGAGAAAGTAGTGTCCCACCCTTCAGTGGGCGTATTCCTGACTCATTGCGGCTGGAACTCCATAACGGAAGTCATTGGCTCCGGCGGCATTCCGATCATCTGCTGGCCGTTTTTCGCTGACCAACAGACGAATTGTCGGTTTGCGTGTACCGACTCTGGAGGGTGGGGCGTTGGCGTGGAGGTGAATCATGAGGTGAAGCGAGAGGAGATTGAAGAGCGGGTGAAAGAAGTGATGGGAATAGGGGAGAAAGCGCAGGAGATGAAGAGGAGAGCAAAGAAGTGGAAAAGGTTGGCTGAAGATGCTGTTTTGAGTGGCGGGTCTTCTTTTGGTAACTTTGATAGGCTTGTTAGAGATGCTCTTGCTGCTTCCTCGCATGGTAAATAGGGCAATAATTTCACTCGCATCCCATAGAAAATCCTATATTCCTACGGGTATTTGTATCACCTGATCCTTAAGTGGGTGAAAGTTAAAAAAAAATTCCGATGATAGGTGACTGACGTAATAAATCCGAAACATTTTAAATGTTGTTTATTTAGTTTTAAAAACACATAAAATATGATAATTTTACTATGTTGTTTACGCTATTCATGATGATTTTTACTCGTGGTGGAACCATGGATGAACCCGAACTACCCGATGGATGAGGTGAATGATCCAATAAAGTCAATGGAGAAGGTGATGAAAGTGCGTCATTCACCCATTACCCGATACATTGACATCCTTAATTGTAAAAAAACGTGTTCTTGAAATAGTGAACGGTTCTAGTAGATTTCTCAACAAAAAGTTATATAGTTATAACGAGATACATTTATACTAATGTATGGTGTGATGACGCAATTGGCCAGCGTGTGGATCTTGAGCTTATGACTTATCAATTCAAAGCTCTTCTGCACATCAAATTCTATAATATTTCATCCATCACCGATCCGATAAATTCAATATTTTTTTTAATGTTGTTTATTTAGTTGTAAAGTCATAAAATATGAGAATTTTACTATTATTTACGTTATTCATGACGACTTTTACTCGTTGTAAAACAGACTGTATCACCCAACGGATGATAGGTGGATGCAACGAAGGTTAATAGAAAAGATGATGAAAGTGATTACCCTCATCCCCAAATCATTTACATCCCTAATTGTATAAAGACTGCTCTAAATAATAATGGTTCTAGCAGGTTTCTTAACAAACAATATATATAGTTATAATGGCATACAAATGTATGGTGTGATGACGCAGTTAACTAGCGTGTGGGTCTCAAGGCTTATGAGTTATGACTTATCAATTCGAACATCTTCCACACATCAAGTTCTATAGTATATCTATTAGTGGAGTGTAATATTAGTATTTTCTTTGACGAGCAATATGCTAATAGTCGCTTTGGCGTTTGGATAATTGACTCCCCCCAAATGTCGGCAACGCAGCTTCACGTAGTAGCCCACCCGGCCGCCATCCCACGAGATACTACCATACCTCCCGCCATCTCGTGTCCATCTCCGAACTTGCTTTCCTACGACCCTATTGCCACGTGTCTCCACCCCATTTCTAGCACACTTGTTGCGGCGATTGAAATGAAGAGCCCCATGAAGAGGATACTTGCGTATATGCTAATCTGTAACGTAACAAACACGCATTAAACATCATCATCACACCTACAAATCAGTTCAACAAATAGTCTCTCACACTGTCTATAAGGAAAAGTTTTTAGGAATAAAAATACAGTAAGTTTGTTAGAGCACGCACACTGTAATTTTTGAAACAAAACTGACATATTTTAACCATAACCGTTTATAAAAATTAAAACACAGTCTACCCATGGACAGCAAGGATAAGCAAGAAATTGATCAGTCCAATTATGGTTGTGGATAATCTAAGAGAACAAAGGGATTGATAACCTCGGGAACGATAAAATTTCCCGTTAGGAGGCAGACGGCCCGAAGAGTACATTAGACGAGCAAGGGGATCGATGTCAATGGCATGAGTGACAATGCATCTTAAAACCCTTCAAAATATTCTCAGTCACCGACCCGTAAATCCAACCAACTTGTCACCGCAAGTACAAAATGAATATGTAACTTGAATTGTAATTCTAGTGTAATAATATGTAACATGTATGTAATTGTAATAATATGCAACATGTAGTGTAATATTATCATATGCACCTCATGCAAGGATGATATCAGTGCTCACAAGTTTGCTTTCTTGCTTGCAGCCCAAAGTTTCATCTCTGAATCCTTAGTTTCAGCAATCCTCTGTTGTATGTGTAAAGAGGATCAACGACAAAAAATGCCAAGTTCATATTCAAAAAAAAAAAAGTTGATTCTTTAAATATTAGTGGAATAATTTTGTGAGTGATTGGAGCACAAAATAAACACTCACATGGCGCTCTTCTTGTTCTTGTTGAGCCTGAAATTCACGACTATTCATGTCTGCTAATGCTTGGGCCTGAAAATGGTAATCGCGTGAACTCTCCTTCATTGTGAAGAACAAAATTAATCTAAAGAGTAAAGAGAATGTTCAACCAACTGTGTACAGAAAACTTCCAGAAACAAAAATTCATGGTCTAGAATCTGCATACCATACATACGAGCCTGAGTCTTCAGGTATACATCATGTCTTGCTCATCTATGGTCTTTATCTTCTCCTTCAATTTCCTTAAAAACTTCAGAGACCTTAGAACCTTTCATGCAAGAACACATCAGTCTAGTTAATATAAAAGAACCACAGCTCCTTCACAGGATAGTGAGGATACATATAAAGGTGAAGAAGACCAAGCAATTTCCACAAAACACCTGAACATTTTCAGGCAACAACTAAAGCAGATAGCTCATGCACAAGTTTTTTTTCTTACAACATATTTTACCCTCGAAACTTCTGCAACAGTTTTACTTAGAGCACAATGACGTCATTCATAATGAGTCGTCACATTCTAGAATAGAATATAATATATTTGTTGTACTCCTGTAATTGGTTGTAACTGTGAATATAAACCACTACAGTAATGATGAATGAGGCAAGAGGAAAATGCATTTTATTCTCTGATTATTTATGGTATGAGAGCCTGCAAAAAGGCCAACGCCCCCACATACAAAAATGGCAGCAAAAGAAACTTCCCTTATTCACCTACCATCTTTTTCCTCCTTTCTCACAATTAAACTCAACAACAAAAAATTTTCTGTGTGAAAAGCACAAATCACTCCCTTCCTCAAAGCTTATGATCTGTTTGGCTATGTTGATGTCTCCCTTGTCTGTCCCACATATACTGATTTCACTGCATACACAGATTGGAACAAGAATGACCAACTTGTCATTTCCCTTCTCACAGCTTCTCTTACTGAATCGGTCATGGTTCAAGTCCTAGATTGTTCTAGTTCGAAGGATATCTGGAACCGTTTGACATATTTGTTCTCAGCCAAGTCCAGTGCTCAAATCGTTCATACCCGTCTCCAATTAGCTTCTCTTCGTCGAGGTAACAATTCAATCACTGAGTATTTTAACAAGGCCAAAAACTTGGCTCGTTCTATCACCCTTGCTGGACAGTCTCTTCCAAACTGAGTTTACAGTCTTCCTACTTGCTGGCCTTGGACCCGAATATGATTCGGTTGTCACCTCCCTCACCACCCAGACAACCTTACCCAACCCCACACAAATACTGTCTCACTTACTTGTTCATGAGTCTCGCCTGACCCTTCAACACCCCTCTGCTCTAAATCAGATCTCTGCAAATCATTCCTCCACCACAAATCCCGAAGCAAATTTCACAACAAACTGAGGACGTGGGCATGGTAGAGGAAGGGGGCGTAGTGACTCCTCAAGACGAAGCCAGGACTCTAACGCCGACAGAGGGCGTGGTCAGATTTTTAACACTAACCCTGACAACCGCTCTATTTGTCAAGTCTGCTCCAAGCCTGGTCACACAACGCTCTCTTGCTGGCATGTGTTCAATCATTCGTACCAAGCACCACCACCCTCAAACCTCCAAGCTCACATGACTACCAACACCACTTAGTATCCAGATACAGCTGCTACTCACCATTACACTCCAGATATAAGCAACCTGAGAATCGACAATTACCCCTATGGTGGAACATATCAGGTTTCTCTTAGCGATGGGTCAACCATTCCAATTCAGAATCAAGGCTCCACCTCTTTTCAATCAAACAATCGTATTTTCTTCCTTACCCATCTACTTCATACTCCTTCAATTACTAAAAATCTTCTGTCTGTGCATCGTTTTTGCTCCGATAATAATGTTTTCTTTGAATTTCTTTCCTCCTTTTTTGTTGTAAGGATTCCAGGACCCTGACTCCCCTGCTCCGAGGACCCGTTGAAGGAGGCCTCTATGTCCTTCCAACTACTGCACCACCGTTGTTGCTGCAATCACCCTCCGCCCATCTCACCTCAACAACACCATCGATACACCTCTAGCATTCTCATTTAGGGCATCCAACCTTTAGACTTACGCAGTTTACGTTAAACCGTTTTGGTGATGTGTCTCTACGTAACCCAATAACAAAAGCCTAGTGCACATCATGTTGTTGGGCCAAAACCCATGCTTTGCCTCAACCACCTAGCCCATCCAGAAGTGTAAAGCCCTTAGCACTCTTGTTTATGGATATTTGGGGCCCAACCCATGATACCTCCACTAAAGGCAATCGGTTTTACCTTTCCATAATTGATGACATTAGTAAATTTTTGTGGTTGTTTCCTTTATCATCCAAGTCTCTTGTTTCCATTGTTGTCTCAAAGTTTATTCCCCTTGTGACCAACTTATTTTCCACTGCGATACTTGAAATTCAAACAGATAATGGAACCGAATTTAAACCCTTAAAACCTCTTTTTGAAAAACTTGGGATCCATCATCGTCTTACTTGTTCATATTCCCACCAACAAAATGGATCCATTGAATCTCGACATCGTCGCATCGTCGATATGGGTTTGACCCTTTTGAAACATGCTTCTCTTCCCCTCACCTTTTGGGACTATGCATTTGAAATCGCCACATATTTACTAAATCGACTCCCATCCCCAATTATCCATAACAAAACACCTTTTGAAATCCTCTTTCATAAACAACCAGATTACTCCCTTTTTCGAGTTTTCGGTTGTCTAGCCTTTCCAAATCTTCGTCCCTATAATCACCATAAACTCGCTTTTCGCTCTACACCGACAATTTTTTTTGGCTATAGTCATCAAAATAAAGGATATATTTGTCTTGATTGGCTTAAGGATAAAACATATATATCTCGGGATGTTATCTTCCACGATGATAAATTTCTGTTTTTCACACAAAATCCGCCATTACCACTTGAGCGCAACTATACAATTTTTCCTCCCATTTTCCCTACACCCATGACTGGCCCATCATTTCAAAATGTCCCTCAGTCCAACCCATCCTCTTCAGGTAACCCTCAGCCGAGCTCATCCTCCTTAAATGATTCACCATCAAGCCCATCTCAATCCACTATCATTCCTCAAAATGATATCCCTGTCATGGACTCTGACCCATCTTCTATCCTTGGGCCTCACCCTTCCACACAAGCTCCTGCTCTTCCAATGATAACCCGAGCCCGTGATAATTCCTCTCGGCCCAAACAAAGAACATATGGAACCATTCCCTGGCCTAATTCACACCATTGTTCGTCGTCTCAAATAATACTTGGTGAACCCTTGAGTTTTACAGAGGCGTCCAAATATCCAGAATGGCGTGCCGCCATGAACAATGAGTTTCAAGCATGGTCCATTGTTCCCCCTTCTTCTTCATCAAATGTTTTAGGTGTTAAATGGTTCTACAAGACCAAGAGGCACACAAATGGCACCATTGAGAGAAGAAAATCAAGACTAGTTGCAAAGGTATTTCACCAAACTCAAGGCATTGATTTCAAAGAAACCTTCAGTCCCGTAGCCAAACCTTCCACAATTCGCCTCCTCCTTTCCCTTGCGGCAATGCGACGGTGGACAGTGCGCCAGTTGGACATCTAGAACGCTTTTCTTCACGGCGATCTCTCGGATGAGGTCTACATTCAACAACCTCAAGGTTTCCTTCACCCTTCTCATCCTAATTACATATGCAAACTCAAAAATTGCTTTATGGTTTAAAACAAGCTCCTCGAGCTTGGTTTTCAAACTTAGTGATTTCCTTGTCACTCTGGGTTTCGCCCCTTCTTTCGCTGACTTCTCTCTCTTCACCTATCTCCATAGGAACCAGTTTGTTTTCATCTTGGTGTACGTTGACGATTTAATGGTTGTGGCATCTACTAATGAGTTAGCATTGCACTTTGTTTCTTCTTTGTCTGGAGCCTTCCGTGTCAAAGATTTGGATCCTATCAATTACTTCTTGGGTATCGAAATTCAGTGTGAATCATCTGGTTTCTCTCTGTCCCAAGCAAAGTACATCAAAGATATCTTAGCTAGAACAAATATGATCAATTGCAAACTTGTATCAACTCCCAGGTCTACTACCTTCTTCAATGAATCCTCATCAGAAGCCTTTGCTGATCAAACACTTTACAGAAGCGTAATTGGCACTCTGTAGTATCTTGCATTCACAAGGCCCGAGTGCCCGATACAGTTAACAAATTGGCTCAACACATGCACTCTCCTTCCAATCATCACTAGCAGACAACTAAACGTCTTCTTCATACCTGAATTCAACAAGTGATTTACGTTTTCATATCAAGGCTGACTCACCAACTCATTTATCCACCTACACTAACTAGGCAGGCGATCTTGCGGATAGGCGTTCAACTAGTGCATATTGTGTTTACCTCGGTCACAACCTCATCTCGTGGACTTCAAAAAAACAATCAACTGTTTCCAGATCCTCTACAGAAGCGGAATATCGCTCTCTAGCACTTGACACTTGTGAAACTCTTTGGATCCAGACCTTGCTTGCTGAATTTCATGTCTTTTTAGATCAACCTCCAACACTCTGGTGCGATAACCTGGGAGCCACATACTTGGCTGTTAATCCAGTCCTTCATCATCGGATCAAACACATTTCCCTTGATTACCATTTTGTTCGAGAAAGAGTTCAAGCAAAAACACTTCAGTTGCATTTCTGTCATCAAAGGATCAAATAGAAGATCTCCTAACAAAGGCCTTGCCAACTCATCACTTTATTCAACTTCGATCTCAACTCTATCTTGGCCAGTTTCAATCGAGGGGGGATACTAGAGCACAATGACGTCATTCATAATGAGTCATCACTATCTAGCTGTTCTTCACCAACTCTAGCTGTTCTTGGATTCGGGACATTGAAGATGGAATCAATGTCAACCTCAGATGTCACTGTTGACATTTTTTCGTAGAACTGTTTGCGCTTGGAGTGGTGAAGAATGTATCTAAATCAACTTCAGCATTTGCCGGTGCAACAGCTTGGAAGTCCCACTCATTATCATCCTATTTTTTCTCGTACTGACCTCCATTAGCTGAAATGTTCTCTATATCAATAAAACTAGCCTCTAACCTTGCATCTCGAAATCCGGATTTTCATTGAAGCGGAAAACCCATACCCTTATCCCCTCAAATCAAAGAAGAAACCAACCATATCCTTGAATCCCCTTCAGTACAAACAAGAAGAACCCTGTATGTCCATCTTTTGTTTTATCAAACATTAAAAAATCCAGATCTAGTGAAAATCAAATTTGTATCTGATTCAAGGTGAGTTTATGTATCGCTCCCTTCCGAAAGCATCGGTGAATAGTTGAAACTTTGGTTTATAGCCCATTCCCAAGTTCCATGGAAGTTGCCGATAAAGAAAGGTCGAAATCGAGAAGAGAAGTTGAGAGCTTCGAACAACGACGGTTTTTCAGTTTTCATGACTGGCCTGTTAGGATTGCTAAACAAACTTAAGTCCTTATTTGTGTGCTAAGATTGACGATTTTTAAGTTTTCATGATTGGCCTGGTAGGATTGACGATTTGATAAGTATTTATGAAAATTATCGGATATATGAACTTAAACACACTCCTACAATTAGGAATACATGTGTCCCTCCTCGACCTCTTTCTCAAAGTTACTCACTTGTTCTGGTTCTGGAACCCCGAACCAGAATTGAAAAGAAACAGATCGTCGTGATTATCAATAATCGGTTTACTCTGAGAAGACGAGAAAGCAGATGAATTCCAAGAGTTTGCGGGCTTAGAATTATAGGCTTTGATGCCGGATTTAACCGCAACCATAGGAGCGGATTTCCCGTGAGGCTTAGGGCCTGTTTGGTATCGTATTGTAGGGGATTCATTTAGATTGTTTTTTAGGGGATTGTAAGAGACACATTTTTTGTGTTGTTTGGCATTGGATGGAGATAGAAGATTGTATTCTTCTACGGGATTCATTTAGATTGTTTTTGCAACATAATCCCCTAAAAACAATCTCGAAAAATCAAGATTGTAGGAGATTCAACGGGATTCTTTAATTCCTATACCATTCATACCCTCTCATCATCTACCACCCCATTCGATCGAAAACAACGCTCCCCTCTCTGGTTCTCTCTTCGTTCCCTCGTTCTCTCGTTCTCTCCTCTACTCACAGTCAGATTTTCTCCTCTCATCCTTCGTTCTCCCCTCTTTGGTTCTATCACAGGAGTACAACAATAATGGATTCACCTCCCCTCTCTAGTGCATACAGAAGGATGAACACAAGGAGATGCAAAGAAGGAGGATTTTTACCTGTTCTTCGTTACTTTGAGCAATGACGGAATGAGAAAGACAACGAGGGAAGTGAGCACACAACATCAGTCGTTTGAAACATTCTTGATAACATGAATTATCGACCTAGTTTAGTAGAGCATATAGTTAGTTTTCCCTTTTCCGCATGCATGTTTTAGCCTTAGTTTGTGTTCTTTATACTTGTTTAGTGCAACTTTGCGAGTATAGATGTCTACACACACTTTTGGTGTCTTTGTAGGTATTTTAGCGTGTTTTGGAGCTAAAACGATGCATTGGAGGATCACGCCTCGGGATGGACGCTTTGGAGCGATCACGCAGGCACGAGAAAGGAGGAAAAGACGAGTCATGAGAAAACAAGACGAAACGCACGAGATTAGAGCAATCTCGGTCGAGATCCACATGATCGGCCGAGATTCCCTATCTCGGTTGGGTTGAGAAGTTTCTGTCGCGGAATCTCGGTCCCAATCTCGGCCGAGATTTGTGCCATCTCAGGCGAGATTTTCACACTTCACCGAGATGATCCGACCGAGATTTCCTCAAGCTGGATCACGAAGCCAATCTCGGCCCCGACGTTCAAAAATCTCGGTCACCGACCGAGATTTCTGTGCGCTGAATTATTTCGCTCTTTCCGGATCTGTTTTGGCCCAGCCCGTTCTGTGGAAGGTTGTTGGGTATAAAAGGAAAGCTCTAAATGATTTCCAGGGTTCCGCTTCATTCTATTTCTCAAGCTTCTTTTGAGAGTGCCGCCTTCCCTTCTTCTTCTCCCTTGCTCTAAACCATTGTAACCATTGTTGATCTAATTTGAGTTTTTAGGAAAGATTCAAGCTTTTATATTTCATTCAATTCAGATACGCTTCGTGATACTGGGAATTTGTCGTTTTGCTGGTTTCCTATTAATGAAGCTGAGTACTTTCTTTATTCTCTCTTTTATTTCTTATTTTATGCATTCTTCCATTGATTTGATTATTGCTTTTGTTATGTTGATTGTTGGCTAGAACCATTGTGGTTCCAAAGTGAATAGGGATTTGTTTATACCTGGACTATGATGGAATAGTGTTTTATGCTTGGTTTGAATAGCTTTGAAATCCTAGTGGTTAGTTAGGACTTGAACCTAGTTAGAATCCTTCTACCTAGTAACCTAAGTTGGAGTTGAGACTTACCCGGTGAAACCCCTTCTTAGATACCTTAGAGACTGACCATAGGTAATAGAGGTGAAAACCTCTATTGGGTTGAGTGTGCTTAGATTCCTTCCTAAGTAGGGTAATACCTGAGACTTACCCGATAATGGTTTACCTTTCCCTTAGTTTGGAGTCTGGTTTGTTTAGAATTTCCTACCTCTCTATCTTGAGACTTACCCGGTGATAGGTGGTTGGTTTGGAACTAGATAGTCTTGCGACTTATCCGGTAATAGACTGTCAGCTTAGAAACGTTCTTCCATGAAGCTTGTTAACCATAGATCCTTTGAGAGATGTCCTGAGTCCATGCATATAAATAATGACCTTGAATCCTTGGAATCCGCATTATCTTTTATTGATTAATCTTTTGTTCGTTTGTTTTACTTGGTTTTCAATCAAATTCGATATTTGATTGCGAACTTTACAAAATCCTTCAAAACCCTTTTGATCATTCTTCCCTTCTTTTCCAACCTCATTCTATTACTTGGATTTACTCTATTCTAGATCATAATCACATTTCAAACACTTGGTCCCTAAGATCGACCTTGGAGTACTTATCCATACTGTGATTGACCCATACACTATGGGTTCGCTGCATATTGGGTATTTATTACAAGTTTTGTAAATTTAAAGCATACCGTGATTTTTACTAACTTATAGGTCTTTATCATTATTGATAAAGATTTATAGGGGTGTTAAAACAACGAACAAGTTTTTGGCGCCGTTGTCGAGGACTAAGTCATTTGATTTGTTTTGTGATTTCTTATATTATAAGTCTTTCTTTTACTTTTGATCTCGCTTTTGGTTTTGTTTTTGGAATTTTTAGGACTTTAGGTATCTTTCACAATGTATGCGAAGAACTCGGGGTTCGAAAGAACTAGTTCCGTACGATCCCGAACCTGAAAGGACACTGTGAGAGAGACTTAGAGCCCGGAAAACTTCTAAAATGGCTGAAAACAGAGATTACGAAGCTGAACTTGGAAAATGCTTTAGAACAACTAGAAGTTGAGAGACGGACTGCTAGAGAAAGAGAGGAAACTACTCAGAGGGAAATGACTGCAATGAGAACTCAAATGGAAGAGATAGCCAGAAACATGAACTAGAGGCAAGCCGTAGCTCCAGCTCCAACTCCAGTGCAACAAGTAATTCCCGCACCACAATTAGCTTCAGTGTCTCCTCGAGTTGAAGCTCCCCCACAAGCTCCACCTCCCGCTCCTCTCAGACCTGTCTTTTACCAGCCTTTTGTGGAAGTTACCTTTACATGGGTAAAGGTAACTTCCAGGGAGGTTATAATAATCAAAGAGGTTATAATAACAATTATAATATGAATAATCAGGGAAATAACTACAAGCCTAACCATAATCATCCTGGTTTTTCTTATTCTAATCCTGAGGGTGCTTTGAACCCTCAAGCTTCTTCTAGCAATGCAGGCCATCCGTCCAAGCCAGCTGAACTCGCTCAACCAAAGGATAGAGTTGAAGCAACATTTGAGCAATTGATGGCTAGGATGGGAAATCTAGAGAGTACGGTCACTAGTGTAAACAAAGCCCAAAAGGTTTTGGAAACTCAAGTGTTCAAGAAGGCCGAAGACGCTCAAAGAGATCCATGAAGACTTCCTGGAAAGACTGAAATAATCCCAAGGGGCAAGTCATGAAAATCACTACAAGAAGTGAATTAGAAACAAATGATCTACAACCAAATGTTTTGGATAAAGGAAAGCAACCAATGGAAGAGGAGCCTAAAGAAAAAGAGAATCTCTACATCCCTCCTCCTCCATACAAGCCACCACTTCCTTTTCCTAAATCCCGTGCTATAGCTCAATTGGACAAACACTTTGGTAAGTTCCTTGACCTTTTAAATAAATTGCATATTATCATCACTTTTGTTGGTGAGATTTTAGGGATGCCAGCCTATGGGAAGTTCTTGAAGGAAATCCTACCCAACAAGAGAAAATTAGAGGAATATGGAGAAGTCAGAATGACCCGGAGATCTATTGAGCTCATTCAGAGGAACAGTGGAAAGATGCCACCAAAATTGAGCGATCCCGGATCTTTTTGCGTCCCAATCAAAGTTGGAGATGGAACGTACAAAGCGTTATGCGATCTTGGAGCTAGTGTGAGCATTATCCCACTCGTTTTATGCAGAAAGGTTGGACTTGGAGAACCAAAGCCGGTGAAGATGACTCTTTGCATGGCAGACAGAACCACCACACGTCCTTGGGAATCATTGAGGATGTTCCAATCCAATTAGAGAAGTTCTTTATCCTTATTGACTTTGTTGTTCTTGATATTCCTGTTGATTGTCCTGTTCCTATTATTTTAAGGAGACCTTTTCTTGCTACCTCTGGATGTTTAGTTGATTGTAGGGGTGCTACCCTTACATTTAGAATTGACGAGGAAGTTGTACAATTTAAGCTCCCTCCTTTGATTAAGGGACCCATGTTTGAAGAAGATATGTACAACATCCTAGAGGATGATGAAGATGATTGTGAGATTATAAATTCGATTCTATGTTCTGACCCTCTTGAGCAGGTTTTGACCATGAGCATCATGATAGCAGAGCCAAAAGATGAACTGTTTGAAGAAGTCCGATCTTTGAGTCTACTCCCCATCAACGAGGAATCAAGATTCGAAGAACTGACAGAGGCAGAAGGCATCTCGGCCGAGATTTGGCAACAAAATATCTGGACCTCCGAAGCTTGGAAAATCTCGCCCGAGACCCAAAAATCTCGGCCGAGACCCGAAAAATCTCGGCCGAGATGGGTGACCGAGATCCTGCAACAGAAAGTTTCGATTTCCAAAGATCAGACCATCTTGGCCGAGACCGAAAAATCTCGGCCGAGATTGACGCCATCTCGGGCCGAGATTCAAGAAGCTCGGCCGAGATTCACACCATCTCGGACCGAGATCACTCATCTCCACCGAGATGAGTTGGCCGAGATTTCTGAAGAAGAACCGGAGCCTCCTAAGGTTGAGATGAAGCCTCTTCCGACACACCTAAGGTACACCTTTCTTGGTTCTAACTCATCTTATCCCGTCATTGTTAGTGCTAGCTTGAACGAACTTGAACTTGAGAAGTTATTGAAAGAGCTTAGGATGCATAGAAAAGCTTTGGGCTACACTATAGATGACCTCATAGGGATTAATCCTTCTATGTGCGTGCATAGGATCATGTTAGATGATGGACATATGCCTTCTATAGAACCTCAAAGGAGATTGAATCCTAACATGAAAGAGGTAGTTAAGAAGGAGATCCTTAAGTTGCTTGATGCGGGAATTATATTTTCTATCTCGGATAGTAAGTGGGTTAGCCCGGGACATGTTGTACCTAAGAAAGGTGGGATGACTGTCAAAACCAATGAGAAGAATGAGTTGATTCCGACTAGGACCGTGATAGGATGGAGGATGTGCATTGATTATAGGAAGTTGAATCATGCTATTAGGAAAGATCACTTTCCTTTACCTTTCATTGACCAAATGTTAGAAAGGTTAGCCCAACACTCTTACTTTTGCTACCTAGATGGTATAGTGGCTTTTTCCAGATCCCCATCCATCCGGATGACCAAGAGAAAACCACTTTTACTTGTCCTTGGGGTACATTTGCTTATAGGAGAATGCCTTTCGGTTTATGTAATGCTCTTGCTACTTTCCAAAGATGCATGATGTCTATTTTTTCTGAATATATTGAAAACATCATGGAAGTCTTTATGGATGACTTTTCTGTTTATGGATCCTCTTTTGATGATTGTTTGGCTAACCTGTCTTTAGTCTTACAAAGATGTGAGGATTGTAATCTTGTTCTCAATTGGGAGAAATGTCATTTCATGGTTAGGGAAGGTATTGTGTTAGGTCACTTGATATCTAACCGTGGAATTGAGGTTGATAAGGCCAAGATTGAGACTATTGAGAAGCTACCTTCTCCATCATCAGTCAAAGGGGTATGGAGTTTTATAGGACATGCCGGTTTTTACCGGAGATTTATAAAGGATTTCTATAAAATTGCTAAACCTTTGACTAACCTACTAATCAAGGATGTTCAGTTTGTTTTCTCGAAGGAATGCCTTGATGCTTTTTATAGGTTGAAGGAATCTCTCATCACCGCTCCAATCATTCAACCCCCCCCCCCCGATTGGTCTCTTCCATTCGAGGTGATGTGTGATGCCAGCAACTTCGCAGTGGGAGCAGTGCTAGAACAGAAGAAGGAAAGACTTACTCATGCTATCTACTATGCTAGCAAGACGCTTGATGGAGCCCATCTAAATTATGCAACTACTGAAAAGGAGCTCCTAGCCGTCGTCTACGCATTTGAGAAGTTCCGTTCCTATCTTGTAGGAGCTAAGGTGATTGTGTACACGGATCATGCTGCGATTCGGTACCTTCTCACCAAGAAGGATGCAAAGCCACGTCTTATCCGATGGATCCTTCTCCTTCAAGAATTTGATTTAGAGACTAGAGATAAGAAGGGGTCTGAAAACTCTGTAGCTGATCATCTTAGCAGGTTACCTCCAAAACTTATGGAAGGGGATGACATCCCTATTGACGATGCATTTCCAAATGAGCATCTCCACATGATGGAGAAATATATCCTCCAAATTTCAAGTGATAAGGAACCTTGGTTTGCTGACATTGTTAATTATCTAGTTTGTGGTGAAATTCCTCCAGGTTTATCTACTTCCCAACGGAAGAAATTCTACAAGGATGTTAGGCATTACTATTGGAATGAACCATTACTATTCAAGAGAGGACCCAAGGGAATCCTTATGAGGTGCGTCCCAGACGACGAGATTGAGAGTGTCGTCCGACATTGTCATTCATTGTCCTGTGGAGGACATGCTAGCGCCCACAAGACTAGTGCCAAGGTATTACAATCTGGATTCTTTTGGCCTAATCTTTTCAGAGATGTGCAGGTATTCGTCACTGCTTGTGATTCATGCCAAAGGACGGCAACATATCTAGGAGGAATGAGATGCCCTTGAACAACATCCAAGAAGTTGAGATTTTTGATGTATGGGGTGTTGACTTCATGGGACATTTCCCATCCTCATGCGGGAACCTTTACATTCTTTTAGCGGTTGACTATGTATCTAGATGGGTTGAAGTTATATCTTCACCCACAAATGACGCTAAAGTTGTAATTAAAATTTTCAACCGAACTATCTTCCCTAGATTTGACACACCACGTGTCATTATTAGTGATGGAGGGAAACATTTCACAGCCAGGAACTTTGAAGCACTTTTGTCCAAGTATGGGGTAACTCACAAGGTTGCAACCCCATATCATCCCCAGACTAGTGGCCAAGTGGAAATCTCGAATAGAGAGATTAAGGGGGTCCTAGAGAAGACAGTGTCTCGCTCAAGGAAAGATTGGGCGATGAAGCTTGATGATGCACTCAGGGCATATAGGACAGCATACAAGACTCCCAAAGGTACTACTCCTTATCAACTTGTTTATGGGAAATCCTGTCATTTGCCTGTAGAGTTTGAGCATAGAGCGTATTGGGCCGTAAAATGGCTTAATTTTGATATAAAAGAAGCCGGTGAAAAGAGGTTGCTTGACATCAACGAGCTGGAGGAGATCCGGATGAACGCATATGAGAATGCACGGATCTACAAAGAAAGAAAAAAGAAGTGGCATGACAAGCACATACTGCCAAAGAACTTCAAAGAAGGTGATCTTGTTCTTCTCTTTAATTCTAGGCTCCAACTTTTTCCAGGAAAGTTAAAGTCACGATGCACAGGACCTTATGTTGTGAGGAAGATTTTCCCCCACGGACCTGTCGAAGTATGGGATGAAAACTCCGGTATTTTTAATGTGAATGGGCATAGGTTGAAGAGCTATACACCGGAACTTCCGGTGGAAAAACTCTCACCTATCCATCTCACTTGACGCTTTACAGGAGTTAGTTCCGGCTAGAGACCTTAAACCAAGCGCTTCTCGAGAGGCAACCCGATGTAAGAGTCTTTTTGTCCTTTTGTTTTTGCTTTTGTTTTTTGCTTTTGCGTTTTTGCGCGTTTTTGTTGTGTCTTTGCAGGACCTAGGTGTCATGGTGAAAAGAGTTACGGGAAGCAGCACTCGGAACGAGTTTAAGGCGAGGAAATTGCTATGAAAGATGAGAAACAAAGTAAGTCGAGGAAGAAACGACGCATGACAAGCAATCTCGGTCACCCTGACCGAGATCCCGGCCAAGACCTAGCTCAAGCAGGCCGAGATATCACAACAGAAACCGATCTCGGTCCAAGATCGGAAGATCTCGGTCCGAGATCAAAAAATCTCGGCCGAGATCGAAAAAATCCTGGCCGAGATCGAGGTTTCTTCAAAAAAATGGAAATATCGGTCCCGACCCGAGAAATATCTCGGTCGACGACCGAGATGGGTCACTAGAACAAAAGACGAACGAGCATGCTTTTCTTTCTTCTTTCTTCTTCACCTCTTCTTCTTGCTTCCATAGCCAAAAAACCTAAGGAACCTCTACCCAAATTTCCCAAATCCCTCACTACTTCACCAAATCCTCTCATTCTTCCCACAATCTCTCTCAAATTCAATTCTAAACTCAATTCCTTCACCAATTTCACTCAAATCTCTCATAAATCTCCTCTCAAACACCAAACCCTAACCAAAAATTGCAATCCTCAAAACCCCAAAAACACACCTTTCTACTCAAATTTCCTTCACAAAAACGCCTTAGAATCAACATCGAAGCAAGGATCCATCAAAAACCCGACGAAAAACCCGATCGTTGCCAGAACCATAAATCTCGGCCGAACTGCCCAGAAATCTCGGCCGCCGACCGAGATAGCCGACTGAGCTCGTCGACCGAGATCGTCTTCTTCTGAGTCTTTTTGGATTGAAAATGAAGCATTTGAGGAGATCATTGTCAAAGGTTACCGGGTCAAGAAAATCGACGCAGCAAGCACCACCGGAGCCTTTGGAACCTTCAAGCTACACCCCGGACATTCCGGATTCTTGTAAGTCCAAGTACACTCGACTTATTCACCTTACGCATCTATCTCCTAGATATTTAGACCTTGCAGAAATTAGAGAATTAGGAGTAGGTGAGGACGTGAAATTGATTACCGAAACTTGTGGTTGGCATTGCTTGCTTGGAAATCGATCTCCGGATCATCATGTTTTTAACTGTAGAATATTTGAGTACGCTTTCCTTTGATGGAGAAAACGGTGATAGATGTGTGAAGTTCCGTGTGATGAACACAAATTATGAGATGTCTAAAACTGATTTTAGAGATTTGTTTGATTTTCCGAGGGTTGATGAGTACACCTCTGATAGGGATTTTGATCAGCATGCATTTTGGTATGAATTAGCCAAGCCAATGGGGCCTGGTAGTGATTGGAAGGCAGGGAAGTCCTCGGACAAGTTTATTCTGAACTTGTCTTTCCGTTTAGCTCATAGGATTATGAGCGAGATTCTGCTACCGAGAAAAGAGACACAACACCTAATACTTGTAGGTGAGCTTTTTATCCTATGGTGTATTACGCAGGGACGTGCTCCGGACTTTGCCACTCTTATGCTTGATTACCTCAAGAAGGCGTCCAATAAGAGAAATGGTCTCATTTGTGTTGGTGTGTTGGTCACCCACATTGCTCGTAGACTTGGTCATGATTTTACCAACATAGACATGGGTACATCTTACAAGGCTGTAGCTATTACTAGAAAATATCTAGCTAACAGACATCTTTTGACGCACCAGGGTAAGGAAATCTATAGAATCTATATGCCTTGGGATGAGCTGTGAGGCGTAGTGTGGAAGAGCGAATACACGATCAAAGATCAGAGGTGTTGGAGAGACGTCATAGAGGCTTTAGAGGATGCTAGTTCTGATGATGAGGATATAGGGGGGCCCGAGGATGAGGATGTTGCCCAGGATGATGAGGACTTGGAGCCTGCCACTGGGGCAGGTGATTCTGATGCTGACATGGGTGATGCGGGTACACCGCCCAGGATGTCTACTGGCGGAGCATCATCATCACGTGCTCCTAGGCCCAGCCGCAGGAGGCCATACACCATGGCCCAGCTGGCTGAGACATGCATGAGATGTAGGTGAGTCAGAAGGCTTTTTATAAGAAGGCTGAGGAAAGATGGGCTGAGTAGGATCGGAGGATAGCTGAGCAGGATAGGCGCTATTCAGTCTCAGAGGGGATGTACGGGGACATGTATCGTCATATGTTTGGGCATTTCTATGACTCAAACAACCCCCACTACCCACGGGATCCACCTCCTCCATTCGAGTAGACGCGCCGGATACCTTCTTCATTTTGACATTGTGAGTATTGTTTTTACTTCATATTTATTAATCACATTGGGGACAATGTGAGTTTTAAGTATGGGGTAGGATGCTTGCAATACCTTTTAGCATGTTTCTTTTATATGTACTGCATTGAACAATTTTATATTTTTGTCACACGTTTCTTTTATATATACTGCATTTTATATGAAAATCAAAAAAAATCAGAAATTTTTTTAAAAAAATAAATAAATTTTGCTTCTCGGATTGATGTGACCTTAATGAGGATATTGAGTATGTTTATTTGGCTATTGATGTTTATTTTGAGCTTTAATTGAATTAATGGAAATTATGGGATTTGAATGCCTTGTTTGTAATCTATATGATTTATTTGGATTACCTTGTTTAATTGGATTGATCTTGAAAGGTTGAAGCTATATGAAAAGTTCTTTTACATTGCACAGGAATGATTTAAGCAATTCGAATTCTTCTTCTTCTGTATCTTTACCATTTTCAGCACCTCAAACATTGAGTATATTTGCCCCTTATGACCCATCCGGGAATTAGGAAAGTGAAGTTTGAAGGTGTAACACCCCAAATCCGTAGGACTCGGAGTGCTACTGGGCTAGGATCTCACAATGGATCATGGCCCTAGCCTGACAACAACCTCACTTAATCTTACAACAAGGCACCAACAGATTAAATATAAAACATGAAAATGTTATAAAAGTATCCAAAGGTTTATACAGTACTGCTGAGTACAATCAAAACAGAAATCCGTACAATATGGATAACCCAAAATCCCACGATGTCGCCCAGTGTACGGAGCCCTCAACATATCACCCTCTCTGGATCACTATGCAGTTCTCCTAACCTGCGAGGGTTCTACAACACGGTAAGAAACCGTTAGCTAACTATACACATATATAAGAAGATGCTAAAGCACAAACACACATCAGAAAGGATAAACACTTCAGCATGATATCAAACATTTACCCGGTTTATTATCTTTAATAAGTTGAATCACTTAAACGTATAAATAGATATATATATGAATATAAGTGACACGAGGAATATAATCCCCGCCTCTGAGTACTCTAACCAGCTGGAGTAGTATCAGCACACCTCCCGTGTACCCTGTGGGAGTGGTGAGGGTCCTTCCTTTATACCAAATCTGACCTGACTACAGAGAATCTCCCAGACTCCACTACGGGATGAAAGGGAAAGGTTATCACAACCACTACAATGGGCGGTCAATATAATATAGGTCGGTGACTATCATAATCATAAGCATGCTATAAAGCATATAACAAACACCACTCAAGCATATATAAGGATAGTAGCTAAGTAAGTCATATGGACTTACCTCGATCTCAGAAGTAACTCAAGTACGATCCACTCTCAGAAATGTCCACTCCAAACTGGAGGACAACACAACCTATACAAGACAGACATATATATATATCACAATCCTATCACACTAAGGGTCACATCTAGACCCAAGGGATCCATAAGGGATCATATCCAACTCATAACCTCAAGGCCGTAACCGGCATATCTATATCATACTCATCAATATCTGAATCCTAGCATGGTACCAGTTCCCTTATACTAGAAAGGAAAGGAACTACCTAACTATAGGTAGTCCCGGGACAAGACGCACCTGCGTAAACTAAGGACGCGGGCGCGGTGACACTCAACCGCGGGGGCGGTGACAAAGGTTGCTGGCAACGCAGGCACGGCGCTGGCGCTGCGGCACGTCTTCCGCAGGGGCGGTGACTTCCGGCGGCGGGGCGGCGACAGTGTAGAATGAAACCTCGCGGCTTCTCTTTAGCTCTTCACGTGATCAAATCACGTCTACTCTCTTCAAAATTCATACACATGCCACAACATACACATACAAACATCAAACCTACATTCAATCATCTAATCCTAAGCTAAGGATGAAGAAGAACAAGCAAGGAAGAAGAGAAAGAAAGATCACTCACCACCACTGTGGTCCTAGGCTGCAGGAGAGCTTAACACACGCCAAGGCTGGCTTCCAAGCACAGCAACACACCCACTAGCATCATCAACAACCACAAAGCCATAACCAAACTCTTCCAAGCCAAAGGAAACCAAGTCAAGATCAAAGGAAGGTGGAGGAGAAGCAAGAAGGACGTAGGAAGCTGAAGAAAGGAATGAAGATGGAACGCTTGCTCAGCAAGGTAAAACAAAGAGGTAAGGTAAAGGGTAAAGCACGGGTCAAGAGAGTCAACAAAACCGGCTGCAGCCGCCGGAAACCGTAGGGGCGGTCCCATGAGCCGCAGGGGCGGCGGTCGTGCCCGCGGGTGCGGAAAGGCCAATCTCGGCCCAAAGCCAATCTCGGCTATGGTCCGATCTCGGTCCGAAAGAATAGGGTCTCACATCTCACCCCCCTAAAAACAAGTTTTGTCCCGAAACTTGCAAGGTCCTAAAACCACTCGGACTCAGAAGTCGAGGTAACACTCTCTATAACCTCAAACGTAAGCATGGAGGAAATCATCAACTCCAGCAGTAACTATACTATCCAGGGCCTAGAGGATAACCATCTCTAGCCAAACTATAAACATATCACAAGGCATAGAGGAAACACATCTCTAGCCGTATCATAACCATAACAGAAAGGCATGGAGGAAGTACATCTCCAGCACTACTATGTCCATCAAAATAGCATGGAGGAAAGAACCATCTCCGGCTAAATCCTAAACGTAACACAATAGCATGGAGGAAAGAACCATCTCCAGCTATAAACAGGAAATCATACTAGCATAACAAGATCTAATAAGATCATAAACACATCAAAGCTAGTATGAAATAAACACATCATAGCATATAAGCAGATAAGACTCACCAAGCTAGTACTATGATCTACTCGGTGATCCTACTGGTGCACCTATCTCGGCATAGAACTCTGGATAGTTCCTTTGGATACTATCCTCAGCCTCCCATGTAGCCTCCTCGGGTCCTCGTCTCGACCATTGTATCCTCAACATAGGAATGTCCTTCGAACGCAAGCGTCTCATACCTCGCTCTAGGACTGCAATAGGATGCTCTACAAACGTGTGGTCCGGCTCAACCACCAAATCCTCATAACTCACAATGTGCCTCGGATCTAGTATGTACTCCCTCAGCTGAGACACATGAAATACAGGGTGAACACCCTCTAATCTCGGAGGCAAAGCTAATCTGTAAGCTGCACTCCCAACCCGATCCAGAATCTCGAACGGTCCGACATATCGGGGACTCAACTTCCCCTTAATGCCAAAACGCCTAACACCTCGTGTCGGGGACACTCTCAGCCACACATGGGCTCCAACCCTGAACTCTAGAGGTTTACGCCTCCTGTCAGCATAAGACTTCTGACGGCTCTGTGCAGTCAGCATACGCTCTCTGATCAATGCTACCCGATCCATATCATCCTGAATCTGATCAGGTGCTAAACCACTTACACTGCTCTGCTCATCCCAGCATAACGGGGTACGACATCTCTGTCCATACAGTGCCTCATATGGGGCCATCCCAATAGATGCATGCCAGCTATTGTTGTAGGAGAACTCAACAAGTGGGAGATGATCCGTCCACACCTGTCCCCAATCCAACACACAAGCTCGCAACATATCCTCCAAGGTCTTAATGGTCCTCTCTGACTGACCATCTGTCTGAGGATGGAACGCAGTCGTGAAGTGCAAACTCGTCCCCAGGGCAGTTTGAATCTGCTGCCAGAATCTCGAGGTAAATCGCCCATCTCTGTCTGAGACGATCGTCCTCGGTACCCCATGGAGTCTCACTATCTGCCTAGTGTACTCCTCAGCTAATCTGTTCACCGGCCACGTCTCCCTGATAGGAATGAAACGTGCCGTCTTCGTCAATCTGTCTACTATGACCCAGATGGCATCAAAACTCCGGCTCAACCTCAAGCCAGTCACAAAATCGATGGTGACGTCCTCCCACTTCCTCTGTGGAACAGGAAGGGGATGAAGCTCACCTCCAGGTCGGAAATGCTCGATCTTGACCTGCTGGCAGGTCGCACACTGAGCTACAAATCTAGCTACATCACGCTTCAACCCTCCCCACCAATATATACGTCTCAAGTCCTGATACATCTTACTCGTACCTGGATGTACAAAGTAAGGTGTACAGTGAGCCTCCTGTAAAATCATATGCCTCAACTCTGTATCAGCAGGTATAATGACGCGACCGCGGCGCCTCAAAACTCCATCTGCTCCAAGCAAAAACTGGGGTGCCTCATCTCAAGACATCCTATCTCTAATCCTCTGTAAAGTCGGGCAGGTCTCCTGTTTCTGTCGGATCTCATCCAATAGATCAGGAAGAACCTCTAAAGTACGTAGCTAGGCATCCTCATCAGGAAACTAGATATCCAACTTTAACCAGATCAAATCTCTCTGCAACTGATGCTAAACTGTCAGCCTCGCAATCGCCTGCTCTCGAGGCGTCTTCCTGCTCAGGGCGTCAGCGACAACTTTCGCCTTCCCTGGATGGTACAGGATCTCTAGATCAAAATCCGTGATCAGCTCGAGCCACCTACGCTGGCGGTTATTCAATTCCCGCTGCGTGAAAATATACTTCAGACTCTTATGGTCTGTGAAGATCTAACATGTAGCACCATACAGGTAATGTCTCCAGATCTTCAGTGCATGAACTACCGCTGCCAACTCCAGATCATGAGTCGGGTAGTTCTCCTCATACGTCTTCAGCTGTCGAGACGCATAAGCAATAACTCTACCTCTCTGCATCAAAACACATCCCAAGCCTAGCTTGGATGCATCACTGTAAACCACAAAATCCTCAGTACCCTCTGGCTGTGTCAAAATAGGAGCAGAAGTCAAACGCCTCTTCAACTCCTCAAAACTCTGCCTGCACTGATCAGACCACACAAATCTGGTAGTCTTCCTCAGCAAACTCGTCAGTGGACGGGCAATCACAGAAAATCCCTCCACAAAGCGTTTGTAGTAACCGGCTAGGCCAAGGAAACTACGTACTTCCTTGACGTTCGTCGGTGTAGTCCATGCTGCTATTGCCTCTATCTTTGTTGGATCCACCTTGATCCCCTCAGCTGAAACCACATGACCCAGGAATGCTACCTCTGGCATCCAGAACTCACACTTAGAGAACTTAGCATAAAGTTCACTATCCCGTAAAACTTACAATACAGTCCTCAGATGTCCTACATGCTCCTCTCCACTGCGAGAGTATACCAGAATATCATCAATAAAAACCACCACAAACTGATCCAGGAAGTCGATGAAGATATTGTTCATCAACTCCATAAAGACGGATGGGGCATTCGTAAGCCCAAATGGCATCACTACAAACTCGTAGTGGCCATATCTGGTCCGGAATGCTGTCATGTGTACATCCTGCTCCCTCACCCTCAGCTGGTGATACCCGGAACGCAGGTCAATCTTGGAGAACACAGTCGCTCTCTGTAGCTTATCTAATAAATCATCAATGCGCGGCAATGGATATTTTTTCTTGATGGTCACCTTGTTCAGCTCTTTGTAATCTATGCATAACCTCAGTGATCCGTCCTTCTTCCGTATAAAGAGGACAGGTGCTCCCCACGGGGACACGCTAGGGCGAATAAAACCCCTCTCAGCCAACTCCTCGAGTTGCTTCTTCAGCTCCAGCATCTCGACAGGCGTCATCCGGTATGGAGCCTTCGAGATGGCTCTCGCACCAGGCTCTAACTCGATACTGAAATCCACACTCCTCTGAGGCGGCAAACTGGACGGCTTAGCAAAAACATCAGTAAACTCACAAACAACTGGGATATCCTCTAATGCTGGACTCTCCCCCTCCTTCATGGCATAACACCAGAAGGCCTCGCAACCCTGTGCAATAAGTCTAGCTGCCCGTATAGCGCTGATAGTTGTGCCTACCTTTCCAAGGTCCCAACCACGGAAAACTTCTATCTGGCCTAACTCGGTAGAGAGGGTAATAATCCTCCTACCTACATCTAGAACTGCAGAATGCCTAGCCATCAAATCCATACCTAAAATGACTTATTCATGCTCTAGTGGCATGACAAAGAAGTCAACTAGTAACACAAAGGGTCCCTACAAAAATGGGACAACCGTGAATCTCACGGGTACCTCTGACCCTACCACCATCGGGTAACCCTATAATAAAGGGCATCCCATCAACTGTATCTAACCCAAGACGCTCTACACAGGCATCAGAAATAAAAGAGTGCGTAGCACCAGTATCAAATAAAACTCTAACAGGTAAACCATGAATCAGAATGGTACATGTAGCAGTAAGTGCAGCTGGCTCCTCTGCACTCCTCAGCTCAAAAACACGACCCTGTGGGCCTCTGGTATCAGTGGTACCCCCACCACGGCCTTTGCCTCTACTCGGCCCAGGAGCAGATCCCTGAGTCGTAAGGCGATCTGGGACTCTCTGTTGTCCCTGAGTCTGCTGCTGTTGCTGAGGTGGCCTCTGCCCACCTCCCGCTACACTGGCAGGAGAAGAACCCTGCTGAGATGCAGCTCCGCCCTGGCGGCAATAAACGGCTCTATGACCCTGTCTACCACAGGTAAACACAAGTCACTAACGGCCTCGTGCACTCGGGCTTCAGATGCCCTGGATCTCCATAGTTAAAACACTGTCGTCCCTTCTCTGTAGCTAGTGCAGATACAAAACGACCCTGACGTCTCTAACTACCCCCAACACTAGTAGCTCCAGTAGTACCACTGGCCTGCCCCGTACAACAAGAGGTGCAGCTGGACCTAGTAAAGCCAGCTCCTCCTGGAATCTCTTGATGGCCTCTGAAACTGGCACATCATCAAATCCAGCCTCAACAAAGTCACGCAGTTTCTCCTTCCTCAGTGAGGCAAGGCAGAAACGCTCTCTGATCAAGGTCCTCATCTGGTCATAGCTGGTAACCTAACCCCGTACTGACCTCCACCAGTGTTGTGCCAGCTCTCTGAACAGAGTCTGCACCAACTCGATCTGCCTATCAGCTGGACAGCGAATAGACTCCAGAGCTGAGTCTACATGCCCGATCCAGAGCTCAACCTCCAACCCCACCTTCCCAGTGAAAGGGGTACACCCATCTGATGGAATGCCTTCAACCAGGTATCTGGTCTAGGCCCTCTATGCTCCTCGGTGCTCTGGCAATCTCAGCAGCAGTACCTGTACAGCTGGTACCTGAGTAACGGTGTGGGACCTCTCAGATGGTCCCTCCTGTGCCTGTAAGTCTGGGGCACGCCTACCGGCTCTGGCAGCCTCCTCAACACGTCTGATATAAGCATGAAACTCTGATCTCCCATAGAGACACGATCAGACTCACCAGACTGGCTCTCTGTGCCCCTGTCCCTCAGCTGCCCCGTTCCCAGTCTCAGGAACGGCGCTCTCAGCAACCTCCTCGTGGATCTCTCCTGCTGCCTGGAACCATCAGCAGGTATCCTACCTCGTCCTCGCCTAGGGGTCTACCTCTACCTCTACCTCTACCTCGCCCAGCTGCAGGTAAGGCTCTAGTCTGAACCATCTGCAGAGGACGTAAACCTAGCTTAGAAGGCTATATATATGCCATATATATGTATCAAATCAATCACAACAGAATATCTATATATATGTACTGTCGAGATCTTCAGAGGGGTGATGGCTCACGTACACGATAACCCAAAACATTTGTACTCATTTTAAAACCAAAACCTTTTGAAAAGTCAGACCCCTTTTCGGTTCTGTTTATTTATCTATTCGAACTTTATTGCAGATTACTAGTGCCATTGTTGTCAACCTGGGCTCTGATACCAACTTTGTAACACCCCAAATCCGTAGGACTCGGAGTGCTACTGGGCTAGGATCTCACAATGGATCCTGGCCCTAGCCTGACAACAACCTCACTGAATCTTACAACAAGGCACCAACAGATTAATATAAACATGAAAATGTTATAAAAGTATCAAAGGTTTATACAGTACTGCTGAGTACAATCAAAACAGAAATCCGTACAATATGGATAACCCAAAATCCCACGATGTCGCCCAGTGTACGGAGCCCTCAGCAGATCACCCTCTCTGGATCACTCCGCAGTTCTCCTAACCTGCGAGGGATCTACAACACGGTATGAAACCGTTAGCTAACTATACACATATATAAGAAGATGCTAAAGCACAAACACACATCAGAAAGGATAAACACTTCAGCATGATATCAAACATTTACCGGTTTATTATCTTTAATAAGTTGAATCACTTAAACGTATAAATAGATATATATGAAGATAGGTGACACGAGGAATATAATCCCCGCCTCTGAGTACTCTAACCAGCTGAGTAGTATCAGCACACCTCCCGTTGGTACCCTGTGGGAGTGGTGAGGGCCTTCCTTTATACCAGATCTGGCCTGACTACAGAGAACCTCCCAGACTCCACTACGGGATGAAAGGGAAAGGTTATCACGGCCACTACAATGGGCGGTCAATATAATATAGGTCGGTGACTATCATAATCATAAGCATGCTATAAAGCATATAACAAACACCACTCAAGCATACATCCAATATAAGGATAGTAGCTAAGTAAGTCCTATGGACTTACCTCGATCTCAGAAGTAACTCAAGTACGATCCACTCTCAGAAACGTCCACTCCAAACTGGAGGACAACACAGCCTATACAAGACACACATATATATATCACAATCCTATCACACAAAGGGTCACACCTAGACCCAAGGGATCCATAAGGGATCATATCCAACTCATAACCTCAAGGCCGTAACCGGCATATCTATATCATACTCGTCAAAACCGAATCCTAGCATGGTATAGTTCCCATACTAGAAAGGAAAGGAACTACCTAACTATAGGTAGTCCCGGGACAAGACGCACCTGCGTGATCTAAGGACGCAGGGCGGAACGCAGGAAACCGCGGGCGCGGTGACACTCAGCCGCGGGGGGCGGTGACAAGGCTGGCAACGCAGGCACGGCGCGGCGCTGCGGCACGTCTTCCGCAGGGGCGGTGACTTCTGGCCGCGGGGGCGGCGACAGTGCAGAATGAAACCTCGCGGCTTCTCTTTAGCTCTTCACGTGATCAAATCACGTCTACTCTCTTCCAGATTCATACACATGCCACAACATACACATAAAAACATCAATCCTACATCAATCATCTAATCCTAAGCTAAGGAAGAAGAAGAAGAACAAGAAAGGAAGAAGAGAAAGAAAGATCACTCACCACCACTGTGGTCCTAGGCTGCAGGAGAGCTTAACACACACCAAGGCTGGCTTCCAAGCACAGCAACACACACTAGCATCATCAAAACCACAAAGCCAAACCAAAACTCCAAGCCAAAGAAACCAAGCAAGATCAAAGGAAGGTGAAGAAGCAAGAAGGACGTAGGAACTGAGAAGGAATGAAGATGGAAACCCTTGCTCAGCAAGGTAAAACGAAGAGGTAAGGAAAGGTAAAGCACGGGTCAAAGAGTCAACAAAACCGGCTGCAGCCGCCGAAACCGCAGGGGCGGTCCATGAGCCGCAGGGCGGGAACCCGCAGGGGCGGCGGTCGTGCCCGCGGTGCGGAAAGGCCAATCGCCCAAAGCCAATCTCGTTACGGTCCGATCTCGGTCCGAAAGAATAGGGTTTCACAGAAGGTGTGTGCTTAATTGTGAAAAGTGATTTATGTGCAATACGTGAAGAAGTTGATTGATTTGTGAGATGTGATTTGAAGGCAAAAGCTTTTTATGGGTTTTTTTGGCTATGAAGATGAGTAACTCGGCACTATTCACATAATCGGGTGTTTGTGTCTTGCCAAAGTCGGATTGGTTTTAAAAACATTCCCTTGAGTTGATTTGGTATGTGCATTTTGGTGTGGGGTACGTGAAGGAAACTGAACACCAAGGTTTCGCTATTGTGCACCTATGTCTTTCACTCAAAAGAAAAGAAAAAAAATATGCATGAAGAGAAGGATGGATGTTGAGAAAGAAGAAAGAAAAGAAAAATGTTGTGTTGTCCTCTTTCCCGGATTTCCACCACATTACCTATACACATCCTACCTTGATCACATTTCTTGGGCCTTTTCTTTTGTTAAGTCTTATTGATCTTTGCATACATGTAATTGATTTCATGGCCTAAACTTGGATTTTTCATTATTTTTGGACATTGGTAGTTTAAATGATGAATTTGGATTCCTTGCAAGGTGTGAATATCCTATATTTTTGCCTATCTTACTTGACCTTAATCGAAATATATCTTAGCCTTGTAAAATACACTCTGAAAGTGATCATGGATAGAAGCACTACCAAAAAGAGTTTTTGTTTTTGTTTAGCATAGATGATTGATGTTATCTTGCCTTGAATTTATTATTTGCTTGGGGACAAGCAAAGATAAGTATGGGGTATTTTGATAACATGAATTATCGACCTAGTTTAGTAGAGCATATAGTTAGTTTTCCCTTTTCCACATGCATGTTTTGCCTTAGTTTGTGTTATTTATACTTGTTTAGTGCAACTTTGCGAGTATAGATGTCTACCCACACTTTTGGTGTCTTTGTAGGTGTTTTAGCGTGTTTTGGAGCTAAAACGATGCATTGGAGGATCAAGCTTCGGGATGGACGCTTTGGAGCGATCACGCAGGCACGGGGAAAGGAGGAAAAGACAAGCCATGAGCAAACAAGACAAACGCACGAGATTAGAGCAATCTCGGTCGAGATCCACATGATCTCGGCCGAGATCCGAGCCATCTCGGCCAAGATTCCCTATCTCGGTTGGGTTGAGAAGTTTCTGTCGCGGAAATATCGGTCTCCATCTCGGTCCCAATCTCGGCCGAGATTTGTTCCATCTCGGGCGAGATTTTCACACTTGACCGAGATGATCCCGACCGAGATTTCCTCAAGCTGGATCATGAAGCCAATCTCAGCCCGACGTTCAAAATCTCGGTCACCGACCGAGATTTCTGTGCGCCGAATTATTTTGCTCTTCCCGGATCTGTTTTGGCCCGGCCATTCTGTGGAAGGTTGTTGGGTATAAAGGGAAGCTCTAAATGATTTTCAAGGTTCCGCTTCATTCTATTTCTCAAGCTCTTTTTGAGAGTGCCGCCTTCCCTTCTTCTTCTCCTTGCTCTACACCATTGTCACCATTGTTTGAACTAATTTGAGTTTTTAGGAAAGATTCAAGCTTTTATATTTCAATCAATTCAGATACGCTTTGCGATACTTGGGAATTTTTCGTTTTGCTGGTTTTCTATTAATAAAGTTGAGTACTTTCTTTATTCTCTCTTTTATTCTTATTTTATGCATTATTCCATTGATTTGATTATTGCTTTTGTTATGTTGATTGTTGGCTAGAACCATTGTGGTTCCAAGGTGAATACGGATTTGTTTATACCTGTACTATGATGGAATAGTGTTTTATGCTTGGTTTGAATAGCTTTGAAATCCTAGTGGTTAGTTAGGACTTGAACCTAGTTTGAATCTTTCTACCTAGTAACCTAAGTTTGAGTTGAGACTTACCCGGTGAAATCCCTTCTTAGATACCTTAGAGACTGACCATAGGTAATAGAGGTGAAAACCTCTATTGGGTTGAGTGTGCTTAGATCCTTCCTAAGTAGGGTAATACATGAGACTTACCCGGTAATGGTTTACCTTTTCCTTAGTTTGGAGTCTGGTTTGTTTAGAACTTCCTACCTCTCTACCTTGAGACTTACCCCGGTGATAGGTGGTTGGTTTGGAACTATATAGTCTTGAGACTTACCTAGTAATAGACTGTCAAGCTTAGAAACGTTCTTCCCTGAAGCTTGTTAACCATAGATCATTTGAGAGATTTCATGAGTCCATGCGTATAAAATAATGACCTTGAATCCTTGGAATCCGCATTATCTTTTATTGATTAATCTTTTGTTCGTTTGTTTTACTTGGTTTTCAATCAAATTCGATATTTGATGGTGAACTTTACAAAATCCTTCAAAACCTTTTGATCTTTCTTCCTTCTTTTCAATCTCATTCTATTACTTGGATTTATTCTATTCTAGATCATAATCACATTTCAAACACTTGGTCCTTGAGATCGACCTTGAGTACTTATCCATACTGTGATTGACCCATACACTGTGGTTCGCTGCATATTGGGTATTTATTACAAGTTTTTTATAAATTTAAAGCATACCGTGGTTTTTACTAACTTATAGGTTTTTATCATTATTGATAAAGATTTATAGGGGTGTTAAAACAGCGAACAATTCTCCTCTAGGGTTCTATTGAAAGTCTAATTTGAAGGGTATATTTGTAAAATCTTAATTAACAATCTATCTCAATAAACTCATACTAAACACCAAAAACAAACAAATATATAATCCCTAAGAATCTAAAAATGAATCCCTATACGATACCAAACAGGCGGCCAGAGACAACACCGGCATAGGTTCAGATGTTCTGGTTCTTATATATCCAAATATCCGTGTCTAAAATACCCTAATTGTAACTTTGTAAGGGTTTGAGTCAGTTGCCTTCATTTTTTGGTCTCTCCATTTCTCCAAGCAGGCGGCAAAGACAACACTGGCATCTTTTCTCCAAGGCAACAGAGACATCACCGGGCATCTTTCTCTCCATCTTCGAGCAACACCAGCGTCTTCGAGCAGCGAGCAGGACCGGCGGACTTCGAGCAGCACCGGCATCTTCTCTCCGGCTTGTCTCTATCTTGAGCAGCACCGGCGTCTTCGAGCAGCGATCAGGACCGGCGTCTTCCAGCAGGAGTGCGAGACCGGCATCTTCGAGCAGGACCCTCATCTCCAGCCTCCAGGTATAGTCTCTACTGCTCCTTTTGTCTGTATCAATATCGTCTCTACTGCTCCTTTTGTTGGTTTCCTGGAATAATCGAGGCCTTAGAACATATGATTGTTGGTTTCTAGGAATAATAGAAGTTGTAAGCAAATGACATCTGTTCAGATGGAGGCATAGTTCAGATGGAAAATCAAATAGAGTTAATAATGTGGTTGTGTGTGATAACATGAATTATCGACCTAGTTTAGTAGAGCACATAGATAGTTTTCCCTTTTCCGCATGCATGGTTTAGCCTTAGTTTGTGTTCTTTATACTTGTTTAGTGCAACTTTGCGAGAGTATAGATGTCTACACAAGCCTTTGGTGTCTTTGTAGGTATTTTGGCGTGTTTTGGAGCTAAAACGATGCATTTGAGGATCAAGTCTCGGGATGGACATTGTTCGCTGATTTTACACCCCTATAAACCTTTATCATAATGATAAAGACCTATAAGTTAGTAAAACAAGGAAGGGATAGTTTTATATTTGTAACCTATATAATTCCCTAAATAGCAACGAACCCACAATGTATGGGTCAATCACAGTAAAGATAAGTATTTCAGGGTCGATCTCAGGGACTGTGGGGATTAATATGCAACAATGATTATAAATAGAATAGATCTCAATTAAAGACATGGGTTGGAAAAGATAAGGGAAAGAAATCAAAAGGTTTTTTAAAAGGGTTTTAAGGACTCGCAATCAATTGTCACTATTGATTGAAAGTCAAAACAAACAAACAAAAAGGGAAACAAAGATAATCAAGTTAAAGGAAAGAAAATGGATTCCAAGGGTTCAAGATCATGTTTTATATATATAGATTCAAGAAGACTCATAAAGATATAAGGTAGAAAAAGCCACAGGGATGAACGTTTCTAGGCTGACAGTCTATTACCGGGTAAGTCTCAAGACTATCTAGTTCCAAACCAACTACCTATTACGGTAAGGTTTCAAGGTAGAGAGGTAGGAAATTCTTAAAAAACCAGATTACAAACTAAGGGAAAGGTAAACCATTACGAGTAAGTCTCAGGTATTACCCTACTTAGGAAGGAATCTAAGCACATTCAACCAATAAAGGTTAAAACCTTTATTACCTATGATCAGTCACTCATGTATCTATGAAGGAATATCACCGGGTAAGTCTCAATTTCAACTTAGGTTACTAGCTAGAAGGATTCTAACTAGGTTCAAGTCCAAGCCAAACAGAATATTTTCAAGCAATTCAAAGCCAAAACAAAGCACAATCTAATCCATCATAATCAAATGCATAAACAAATCCCTGTCAACCTTGGAACCACAGGGTTCTAGCCAATAACAATCATATCAAAGAAAGACAAATAAATTAATAACAAAAGGGAATAAAAGAACTTAGCTTCAATAAGAGAAAACATTCAATCTTAACAGATCTCAACTCAACAATGTCTTCCAAACAAAACCCAATGTGAAAGTCTGAATCTTTACTCTAAACTAATGAAGAACAATGGAGAAGAAGGAGGGAAGGAAGAGAGGGAGGAGACGGCTCCCTCCTCTAGGGTAAGCAAACCCTAAAAAGAAATGGACTAATTTGGACCCGGAAATAACCTAGAGCTTCCCTTTTATAGCCAACAACCTTACAAAGGACGGGCTGGGCCAAAACCGATCTAAAAATAAGATAAAATTGTCGAACAGGAAATCTCGGGAAAAAATCTCGGCCGAGATCAGGCCAGTCGGGACGAGATTTGGCAACAGAAAGTTCAGCGTCGCAGCACTTCGGGAATCTCGGCCGAGCTCGGACCATCTCGGCCAAGCTCCATGAAATCACGGCCGAGCTCGGACCATCTCGGCCGAGCTCCATGAAATCTCGGCCGAGATCATGGACCATCTCGGTGTGGTCTGGCCGAGATCGGTCCATCTCGGTCCGAGGTGCGGTCTTCTTCTTTCCTTCGTGTCTTTAGCTCGATTCCTCGCCCTTTTCCCGTGCACGTACGCTCGTTCCGATGCATCCACTTCGAGGCTTGATCCTCAAATACGTCGTTTTAGCTCCAAAATCTGCCAAATCACCTACAAAGCCACAAATAGTGTGTGTAGACATCTATTCTTGCAAAGTAGAACTAAACAAGCATAAATGGCACAAACTAAGGCTAAAACATGAATGCGGAAAGGGGAAATCTAACTAAATGCATGAGTAAAACAGGTCGATAAATCATGTTATCAGACGCTTTGGAGCGATCATGCAGGCACGGGAAAGGAGGAGAAGACGAGCTTAAGAGCAAACAAGATGAAACGCACGAGACCAGAGTCATCTCGGCCGAGATCCATCTATCTCGGCCGAGATCCATGCCATTCCGGCCGAGATCCCTTATTTCGGTCGAGGTGGGAAGCTACTGTCGAAGAATCTCGGTCCCGATCTCGGTCCCGATCTCGCCACTGACCGAGATGCCTTGGACGTTGAACCATAAAGATGAATCTCGGCCCCGACATGTGAAAATCTTGGGTGCCAACCGAGATGCCTAGACCGAGATCCTGATGCGCCGATTTATTTTATTCTTCTTGGTTTAGTTTTGGCCCAGCCCGTTCTTTGGAAGGTTGTTGGGTATAAAAGGGAAGCTCTAAATTATTCCCAGGGTTCTACATTCTATTATTTTGAGAGTTAGACATAAAGAGAGATTCTCCTTTACGGCCCCCTTCTTCTTCTCCTTTCTCTACACCATTTTCATCATTGTTGAACTACTGAGTTTTAGGAAAGATTCAGGCTTTTACATTTCATTCAATTCAGATACGCTTCGCGATACTGGGAATTTGTCATTTTGTTGGTTTCCTATTAATAAAGCTGAGTACTTTCTTTATTCCCTCTTTTATTTCATTTCTTATGCATTTCTTATTGAATTGATTATTGCTTTCATTATGTTGATTATTGGCTAGAACCCTTGTGATTCCAAGGTGAATAGGGATTTATTTATACCTGGACTATGATGGAATTGATTGTGCTTTATGCTTGGTTTGAATAGCTTCGAAATCCTAGTGGTTAGTTTGGACTGAAACCTAGTTAGAATCCTTTCTACCTAGTAACCTAAGTTGGAGTTGATACTTACCCGTTGATACCCCCTTCTTAGATACCTTAGAGAACTAATCATAGGTAATAGAGGTGAAAATCTCTATTGGGTTGGTGTGCTTAGATTCCTTCCTGGGTAGGGTAATAACTGAGACTTACCCGGTAAAGGTTTACCTGACCCTTAGTTTGTAGTCTGGTTTGATTAGAATTTTCTACCTCTCTACCTTGAGACTTCCTGGTAATAAGTGGTTGGGTTTGGAACTAGACGGTCTTAAGACTTACCGGTAATAGACCGTCAGCCTAGAAACGTTCTTCCTTGTGGCTTGTAAACCATAGATCCCTTGAGAGATGTCCTGAGTCCATGGGTATAAATAATGACCTTGAATCCTTGGATTCTGCTTTCTTTTCTTTGATAATCTTTCGTTTATTTGCTTTGTTTTTTCAATTTGATATTTGATTGCGAACTTTATAAAATCTCCAAAAACATTTGTTCTTTCTTCCTTACTTTTCCAACCTCATTCTTATTTCTAGATTTATTCTATTTTTAATCACAATCACAATTCATTCACATTGGTCCTTGAGATCGACTTGGAATACTTGCTCATACTGTGATTGACCCATACATTGTGGGCTTGCTACAATTTTGGGTATTTATTAAAGTTTTACAAATTTAAAGCACACTGTGGTTTTTACTAAACTTAAGTTATCATTTTTGATAAATGTTTATTAAAAATAGCGAGCACTGTGTTGATGGAGGGATAGGTTCAGTTGTAGGCAAATGGCATAGGTTCAGATGTGAGCATGTCAAAAATTTTGTTACCATGAAGAAAAAACTTTGAAACCTTGAGAACAAGACTTAGAGTCAATTCTTAGAATAAGAGAAGCACCTAAATGATTTTTTATGTAGCCTATAAGTCATTGTTGAATAATGCATATGACAATAAATTCTTACTTAAACTTTTATGTTAATTTTTTAAGGTTAAACTTGCAATGAAAACTGTTGATTCACAAAAATATAGGTAAATTTTATCGATAAAACATTGTTGGTGTTTTAAACATGATTGGAGACTTGGAGAGTTGAAGTTAACAATCTAATGAGATGATAAGCAGTGATGTGTTATTTAGGTTGAATTTTTATAATCGATGTATGCATCAAAATAGTCGGTGTATGATTAACTTATTTTTTAAATTACCCTATTTCTAGTTAAAATTTTATCTATTTATTCTCTTAAAAATCATGTAAATAATTATCAATTTAACTTAAAATTATCAATGTAATCTAAAATACCCTATTTGTATGCGTTAAAATTATCGAGTCATTTAAGGTCGGGTTACTTTGGGCTATCGGGTCATTCGGGTCGGATTACTTTGTACTATCGGGTTACTTCGGGCTATTGGGTCATTCGGGTCGGGTTACTTCGGTTTCGGGTTACTTCGGGTTATCGGGTTGTTTGGGTCGGGTCATTCGGCAATCGGTCGGGTTACTTAGGGTCATAAATTACTTCGGGTTAAATCGGTTTCAAGTGGGTCGGTTCATGATATTCTCTTTTTCAAAGTTTTCGGGTCAGATCGAGTTTGGGTTCGTCGGACCAACTGTTGACAACTCTATTTCTATCTCGTTGGTCTGGTGTTAATATGGTTCTATCCGCTCACGAGTCCTCACTAGACGTGTAGTGTTTTGATTCTAAATCTTCACTAATTGTCTTCACCGGATGCGTCGATGGTTAAGTATTATCTAACTTTTACTTCAAATTATCTATTTTGTTGTAAATGTTTAATTGTTCATTTATTAATACAATTTGGAAAATGTTGTTTATGTGTGAAATTAAAAGAGAATGAGAGAAAGGGATTTCGTTGTTCATTTGAAGATGATGAATTTGTGAGCAATTGGAAAAATATTCCAACTGCTTTATTAATATTTATTCGGATCACCCGGATATCTGCGAATAATAATCCGATCCGTCTAAATTAAATTCGGCTACTAATATGTATGTTTCGGATTAAACGGATCGGTCGGATATCCGCGGGTAATTATCCGTTTCGATCCGGTAAAAAGTGTCGGATATTCAGCCGGATCGGATCTGAATCGGACTTTTCCTTAAAAATTTTACCATGATATCTGTCTATTCGGATCGGGCCTGATTGATCCGATGCCCACCCCTAGACTTCAATTGAGAGGTAAACGTCTTGTTGAAATACAATGTTAAGATGCTACGGAAATTGATAGCAGTGATCAAAGACGAGAGCATGGTAGCTTCCTAATTCATTGTATTTAATCCACATGTGTTTGTTTATGTGTTTGTTTGTGTTGTGAGATGTTCAATGCCAAGAGCAAACCACATCTCATTTATATGATAATGTCCTTATTGCTTAGTTTTATGTTAATTGCATTAATTCACGATATTGCATATGTTTATGATTTAAATCATTTCACACATACAAAATGTGTGAAATGTTATGATGAAACCACGTAAGTATGCTTATTACCATCTTGCATGATTGATTGCTTTTATAAGTATGCTTATATATCATTTCAATTCTAGAGTATTACCTGTTATCTTTTAAAATTTTCATTTTACTCTTTCTATTTAATTCACTTTCCATGCTCATACCTTTTATTTTCTCTTTTACTTAAACTTTCGGAAACAATTAAACAAAAAAAAATTTTGTGGATACGACTTTAATTTTATCGTATACTACAATTACATTTACTGTACACTTGGAATTTATATTGTCTTATTTGAGATCCAATAAGTGTAAGGAATCCTATATATAATAGGATCATTACAGCCGTGCATTTGGACCTTATAAAGATTCGAAATTTGTCACCTAATTTGGGGTTTTCTATCATGGAAGTCATTTGTCAGGTGTGTACCGTGTAACATTGTATCTTCCTTTCTATCACCGTGCACAGGTTACACAACTGAACTGAACTAGTTGAAGTCTTAAACCTTTTTCTCAAGGCGTTTGGGGCAATCCGCACCAATGTCCACCGTGCCCGCCCTGCCCAACCCTTTCTGTTGCCCACAAAGCTACCATGCCTTCGCCGGAGCAGTCTCTTAACGCCAGACCCACCCTTCTACTTCCCTCTCCACCCCTCTATATTCGTTTTCGCTCTCTCCTGCTCTGCGGTGCAACTCGGCCCAGTCCGTTGCTCTTGCGTTTCTCAAGGTACGCACTTTATTGCTCATAAGGTGCTTGTTAATAGTCTGCTGTGAAAAGTGTTACCTCTTTAATTCTTTGTTTTGAGTTGTCATTTGTAGGAGACTATCGATGTTGTCAATAAGAAATGGAGTGATGTTACTAGTTTGAATAGCTGGGTCGTGGGAGACTATTATCGGCTTGTGGGTTATGTTAATGAACTAGAGCCTTTGATGCGGAGTCTTTCCGATGATCAGGTTTGGTTATTGTTTGGCACTATGTTGGATAATTTTAGTTATTTTTTTTTGTTTACATGTTATGTTCGTCTTTAGTTGAGGGCAAAGACTGGCGAGTTTCGAGATCGATTGGCCATAGGCGAGTCGCTTGCTGATATTCAAGCAGGTTAGCGTTTCTCTCCTCAGTGTTAAGTCAAACTGGATGAAGTATTTTTGCTGCAAATTGAAGTCTTATAATGGTTGATGTTTTAGAGGCGTTTGCTGTTGTTCGTGAAGCTGCAAGAAGAACTCTTGGAATGCGCCATTTTGATGTACAGGTGCTTCTTCTTTTCAATGCTTCGTTGCTAAATTCTGTATCTCCAGCTTGAGTAGGTTTTGGCTGATTAATGATCGTCATTTTCCCTTTGTTGTATTGGTTTCATTGGATTATATGATTATAGATTATTGGCGGGGCAGTGCTTCACAATGGGGCCATTGCTGAGATGAAAACGGGTGAAGGCAAAACATTGGTCTCTACTCTTGCTGCATATCTTAATGCCTTGACAGGAGAAGGAGTTCACGGTAAGATCCATCTCTTCCATTGCTTGTAAACAGGTTTCGACATTGCAAGTTGGAAATATTATTGCTAAAAGGACAACATGAAGGCTATTTTGTCTGCAAATTTGCTATCTGTAAAATAGAAGTATGCACACACATATTAATGAGTAATTTATTTGGGTGATCATCAGGAAATGCGTATTTCCTTGCATGTGACTGAAAATTATTTTGACATTTCTAGCCTCTTGGTAAGAAATGTAATTTTGCTAATTTATATTCACTTTTTATATAGTGGTGACTGTTAATGATTATCTTGCTCATCGTGATGCCGAATGGATGGGCCGTGTCCACCGTTTTTTTGGGTCTTTCAGTTGGCCTGATACAGGTATTAATTTATTTCTATATTTTACCATTAACGATCTCATGTCATTCAAATGTGTTGTAAAACCTGGACTCTAGGTTTATATGTAACCTTTGCCATCAATTGACTTGTCATTTATGAACTTCGTTTTTTTATTTGTTTTTTGCAGGGAGGAATGAAAACTAAAGATAGGAGATTTAACTACAATTGTGATATAATCTACAGTAATAATTCAGTATGTTATATTATATAATATTTTGATGCAATATATTTGTTATTGATGTTACAAGGAACTTCTTACTTTATTCTTGTTGTTGCAGCTGGCTTTATGCTCATCATCATTTGCCTCACTCTGATTTTCATTTATTTGGATGCTTCTCAGGAACTTGCTTTGATTATCTTCGAGATAATCTTGCCAGTGACAGGGAACAACTTGTGATGCGTTGGTACGTATCAAGATCTCAACGGATATTTTGTTTTTCTGCGATTGTTTGATAATTGTTGTAAAACAGGCCAAAACCTTTCCATTTTGCGATTGTTGATGAAGTTGATTCTGTATTGATTGATGAAGGAAGAAACCCTTTACTAATCAGTGATAAGGTAGGGTGAATCTTTGGCCTGAATTTTTATGGCAGCTAAAGATATGAAACAAACGTACTAAATGGAAATAGATATCTCAAAGAAACCTATTATTCTACTATTTGTAGGCAAGTGAAGATGCTGAGCGGTTTCCGGTTGCAGCGAAATTAGCCGAGTTGCTTGTACGAGAAATTGTGAGTTTAACTTTCCATTTGCAATCATTAAAGCTTAACTTAATGCAACTTATCATTTATACTAAAGATTGTGCTCTTTTCAGCATTATAAAGTGGAGCTCAAGGATAATTCAGTGGAGTTGACGAGGAAGGCATTGATCTGGCAGAGAGGGCTCTTGAAACACAAGATCTGTGGGATAATAGTGATCCTTGGGCCAGGTAACCCTTAATTTTTCTTTTCAAGACCCTTATAAGATATAATGGAGCAAGTTTTATTGAGATTTGTATTGTATGCATGTGGGTTTGTCAAGAAAGGCCTCTGGATAAGTGCAGTGGAATTGATGTACTAGTCTAGAATAAACCTGTATCTTTTTATTGAGATTTGTTTTCTATGCATGTGGGTTTCTCATGAACTTAGAAATTATGGCAGGTTTGTTATGAACGCTTTGAAGGCTAAGGAGTTTTATCGGAAGGATGTACAGTATATTGTCAAAGATGGGAAGGCTGTTATCATCAATGAGGTGCCTTCACAAGTTTTGTTTGTATTAGCATTTTCATCTTGGTTCATTTGGCTTCTACTGGTGTTCGACTATTTCATTTATTCAAAATCATCTACATGAAATTTGGAATAAGACTATGCCTGCATCGGCTTTCTATATTGTATAATGTCGCATTATAGTTTATATATATAGTAATTGCATTTCTCTCATTTTTGTTTTATATGTTTTCAGCATTGTTCGTTTGTCACTTTTATATCCTATCCTATATCTTGTATCACATAGCTAAAGTAAGGAAGGACAATAACTTGTTCATGAATCTGCATTGAGTTTACCCTTCCTGTTGTGGTAGTTGACAGGTAGAGTTGAAGAGAAAAGGAGATGGTCTGAGGGAATTCATCAGGCTGTAGAGGCTAAAGAAGGTCTAAAAATTCAGGTAATCATTGAGATTAGAATCACACTTTCTCTATTTTAATTTTGTGCACCAAGGATGATCACAATATTAGTAGCTAATTTTTTTTGTATAAAATGCAATTGATAGGCAGATACAGTAGTTGTGGCACAAATCACATACCAGTCCCTTTTCAAGCTTTATCCAAAACTATCTGGGATGACTGGGACTGCGAAAACTGAAGTAATGGACGCCGTGAATTGTGGATTTTTTTTTCATACTTATGCTTTCTGTTCCTTGATGATTATGTCTGTTTTGATTCACTGCACAGGAAAAGGAGTTTCTCAAATTGTTCCAGGTGCCGGTTATTGAAGTGCCAACAAATCTTCCCAACATCAGGGAAGATTTACCAATCCAAGCATTTGCAGTAAGGAACTTGATACTCAAGCTTGAGTTATTGATTTTGCTAAGTTGGCTTATTTAATATTTTCTTCTGTGTCACGTCAGACGATACGAGGAAAATTCGCACATGCTGCTAAAGAAGTGGAAGACATGTTTGGACAGGGTCGTCCTGTTCTTGTTGGGTCTACTAGGTACTTGTAACTTGTCGCTTACATATATATTAGATATACTTTGCAAGTTATATTAAGGTTTTAAATCTGTATAAGCAGCGTTGAGTACTCAGAGTATTTATCCAATCTGCTGAGGGAACGAAATATACCGCACAATGTCCTGAATGCACGACCCAAGTTTTGCATAACACTTCAAGATTATTTATTTACTTATTTCTTGTTGTGCTTAGGTATTAGTTCATGCCAACAGCTTCACATTCTGTCTTTACTTTGCTTTAACGTGCCATGCAGTATGCTGCTAGGGAAGCTGAAATTGTTGCACAAGCGGGGAGAAAATATGCTATCACCATCTCCACCAATATGGCAGGCAGAGGCACTGATATCATTCTTGGAGGAAATCCAAGAGTAGGTGTCAAATTTCCCAAAGCCTTACATTTATGTTTCTTTTGAAGTACTGAGGGTTTTAGTTTCCGTTTTTCTCTATGGTTCAAGTTGAGAGCAAATCTACTTCCTTTATAATGCTCCCTTGACTTTCTACAACATTCATTTTTTTTTCCCCTGCATGACTGTTATTTTCCCCATACAAAACAGGCAAATTGTATTTTTCTTCTTTTTTTTTTTTTTTTTTCAATGGCAGCTGTTAAGGATTCCAGCTTTCTTGCTCTTGTTCCCATGAAAAGTGAGTAGTCCTGTGTATTTGTATGTTCAGATGCTTGCAAGAGAAATTATAGAGGATTGCCTGGTCCCACATCTTACTAAAGAAGCACCTGATGTTGAACTTGATGTGAACCCACCTCGCAGCAGGTACATTCTGTCATGATTATTAGTTTGATGCATCATCTGCCTTTAATTTGTTAAAACGTTTTGATTTTCTTTGTAGGCATTGTCTAAAGTCAAAGTTGGAGCATCATCCTTGGCTTTACTTGCAAAAGCATCTTTGATGGGTTGGTCAATCTTCTCGTCGTTTGAAACTGACTTCTTTACTTATATGAGCATGTCACTTCAACTCCAAAATGTTTTCTTTGGTTTTATTCATGCAGCTAAATATGTTGGTAACAGTGAGGGTAAGAGCTGGACCTATCGGAAGGCAAAATCCTTTATTTCAGAAGCTCTTGAAATGAGTCAATCCCACGATTCAGAGGAGCTACAGGTGCTTGCTAATGAAGAATCTGAAATGTATCCCCTTGGTCCTATCGTTGCTCTTACTTATAACTCTGTTTTGAGAGACTGTGAATTGCACTGCTGTAAAGAAGGGGCTGAAGTGAAAATTCTGGGAGGACTTCATGTGATAGGGACATCTTTGCACGAGTCTCGAAGAATAGATAATCAGGTAAGCCGTGTTTCTCATTTTCCTACCTATTTGGTATTTTGGTTATAATGGTGCATTGCTTTTCACAGCTTCGTGGCAGAGCAGGCAGGCAAGGAGATCCTGGGTCGACGAGGTTTATGATCAGGTATTGCTGCCTTTTTACACTTAGCTTGTATGTTTAAGATTAAAAAGTTTTAATCCTTGGAAGTTCTTGATATCTACAAAGTAACATGGTCAACTGAATGAAACCATAGGGAAAACCGGATAAGTCCAACATGCATAAGTTGCTGCTGCTTTTTGGACAGACGCTTTTTCTTGTTGGTATCATGCAATATGTGGAGAACTTTCCGCACTTCACTTTTTTTATTGAGCATTTTCCCTATTTATTAATGCTATGATTAGCTCAATCAAAGTTTACGTAGAGACCGTGTAATTTTTGTCGCATGAAACTTGGTTAAATAATGTGTGGTGGTGAGCTTTGGATGGATTGTTGCACCTAATATGTTGCATTGCTGGTCACTTTTTTACTGGAAACTTAAACTTTCTTTGTTACATGATAAGGGTTTTGGAAGTGGATTAGCAATGGTTCTTAATGATGCCTGGTTGCTACACACATTGTGTGGTGGTGAGCTTTGGGTTGATGGATTTGTTGCACCTAATATGATGCATTGCTGGTCGCTTTTTTTACTTGTCAGAATGCCTTATGTGTGTTTCAAATGCAAACAAATTGGTTATTATTTACCTTGTTCTCTACTTAATTGGGTTTTACTTGATCAGATGTTATATGCAGATAAGTTATTCCATTTAACCTTTGGCAATATGAGAAATGCTGACGGATTTTACGCAACCTTTGACTTTGTTTGTTCTACTGTTTCTTGTCACTGCAATATTCATGATGGAGGAAGTTGCTTTTGAGATGACATAATTGTTTGGAGATTGATATATTTTGGCGTATTGCATACTGCATATTTTATTAGTCTTCTCTTAAAGCCTGCAGGATGAAATGTTTCAAAAGTTCAATTCTGATACCGAATGGGCTGTCAGACTAATATCTATGATACCTATTGAAGGCAGTATAATTGTGAAACAGGTCAGTTGTTGATCACGACTTATGTTTATCTTTTATGCTTGTGGTTTTATGGCACTAACTTGCATATGTGGATGTAGCTTTTGAGCTTGCAGATCAATGCAGAGAAGTGCTTTTTTAATCACAGAAAGAGCTTGGTCGAGTTTGATGAAGTATTAGAGGTATTTAGAAGTTAAAATATGATGCTCTAATGAATGTATTTAAAATCTCTGTTCTCGCTTTTTATGTTTACCAATATAATGCTTTAGTTTGGCCAGCTTGATTTGTGATTAATCTGTTTTCTGTTAAAAAAAAAACTATAAGAGGTACCAAAATTTCAGAAAATCTGTCATCACAAATCATGTTAGTAGAAATTCTGTCCGAGGATTAAAGTTACCTTAAAGTTCTCCTTGTCAGGTTCAGAGGAATCATGTATATGATTTGAGGCAGTCAGTATTGGCAGGTGGTGCTGAAAGTTGTTCACAACATATTTTGCAGTAAGCTCTTTCTAGACTTCGACTTCTGTAGTGACTTCGATTTTGCTGCAAATTTACTTTTGTGTAGCATGATTCCTATAGATATAGTCCTTTTGGAGAATGATCACGTTTTGCTAGTTTTTGTGATTATATAAATGCAGGTATATGCAAGCTGTGGTAGACGAAATTGTCTTGAGCAATACTGATTCCCAGAGGTAGTGTTAGTTCTATCATGAACTTCAACTAGTGCATTTGCGTTTTTTGAAAGTTGAAAGATGCTAATTAACTTTAAAATTGGTTTTCAGCATCCTTCTGCATGGAATCTACAGAAGATCCTGAAGGGCTTACAAACAGTTGGGGGAAGGTACTAAATGGTGAGCCTCCCGTTTTTCTGTTAGGTTGAATAAAGTTTAGGATAGAGATCTTGATCTCACTACAAAGGGAATTTCTTCAGATTCTTTTGCAGAAATTACAGAGGATGTGTTGCTCAAATCCCTATCCAAGCTTCACATCTTGAACTCTTTAGATATCAGTAATTTCAATCCTCCACACTTACCATCACCTCCAACGCATTCAGAGGGATCAGGAGGAAAGCTTCTTCTCTGAAACGTTGGCTTGTGATAAGCAATGACGATTTGACCATGTTAGTGAAATCACCTTGATCTTTCATTTGTCTCTCCAAATACAATTTCACTTTTAGAAAGTAAAATATTTCTAATGTCAAGCAGAGATGGAAGGTATCGTGTAACAGTAAACATGCTGCGTAAGTACTTTGGGGATTTCTTATAGCTTCATATCTGGAAGTGGTAGAAGAATCCGGATACGATGATATATACGTTAGGGAAATAGAGGTATGTGATCACATATCACTAGAAAGCATTGATTTAGCAATTGAACTTGAAATAACACTGGTGTCCTTTTGCTGTCAATGCAGAGAGCCGTTCTGATAAAAACGGTTGATTGTTTCTGGAGGGATCATCTTGTCAATATGAACAGGCTTAGTTCCGCGGTACTTGTTTAACATAAACCTAGTTTTAATTCCTAAACTAGAAAGCAGTTTGAAATTTGGATCATGCAAATGAAATGCAGGTAAATGTAAGGAGTTTCGGACACAGAAACCCACTGGAAGAATACAAAATAGATGGATGTCGATTCTTCATTTCTATGCTCAGTGCTATAAGAAGGCTCACTATTGAATCTTTGTTGCGTTATTGGTGTTTCACCCATGGAGGCACAAGAACTATTCGTCTGACAACAACTCTCACTTCAATGAGCAGTACATACTCCATATTATAAAAATCTGTTAGAATCACAACAGTTACAGATATTGTAAAAATGATTATTTATCAGCAATTAATTATAATTGTTCATATTTGCGGTCCAACTGGAGGCCCTTGCCTCGTCACAAAGAAGGTCTCCAAACGAGTGAACTCATTTCTAATGTCTCCCAAAGGAAGAATTTTTTTAACACTAGTTGTCTAATTTTAGGTCAATTATTTACTGTTATTATTGATAGTGGGTTTTATTGTAAGCCGGGAGGCCGTCGCACATAAGGACTCAAAAGGCACATTCACATGTTTTGCTTGCTCTTCTAAATTTGAACTGTTATTAGCTGATCCCTTTATTGACTATAAAATGTCTGAACAAACCCAAATCCTGGTATCCTTGCAAACATGTCATGAACTTCCGGTTCAACAAGAACGTTCATTTTCTCTTCATGATACAGAAAAGAAGCAGCCTGCAAAAAGCCATAAACACCAAAAAATGAAAACAATCAGGAGACAGAAATGACTTGAAATTAGAATCATACTAGTTTTAATACCCGTGCAGGGCACGGGTTAGACGATAATTGTGTGTCAACAAATGTTTGATAATTCATAAATGACTTGAAATTAGAATCATACTAGTTTTAATACCCGTGCAGGGCACGGGTTAGACGATAATTGTGTGTCAACAAATGTTTGATAATTCATTACGTTGAGAATTGTCTTAATTGTAATGTGATACTTGTTATAAGAATTTATTTTTCACATTAGGAATGGAAACCAAGCAAGAATTTGAATTCTGAAATAACAATCGGGAAAAAGGATTTCGGGACAATATCCTTTGAGATACTCGAATGCCAAAGTTAGTATCAATCCAAGAAAGAATTAGGGTTTATTAAATTAAATGTTAGATTATGTGCTTTGGGTTAACGAATAGACGACATTGTAAAATTGATGAGATGACCGCAGAAAATTACATCAAGTATCACTTCAGGGTTGTTTTATTATATAAGATAGATAAGAAGTAATGTGTAAAACATATACTAACAAAAATGAAGGGTAAAACAAATAATATAATTTAAATTAATAATATTAAATAATAATATATTAAAAATATAAATGAAAGAGATTTATATAATATAAGTAGCATGTCTAAGTCAAAAATTACAATATCAAATAGTGAATTACCTAACAATTAGTAAGAGTAATAGCATATGTCAAGTTATTAAAATAATAAATATTACTCAAAAGATTTCAAAATAATAACAACTATCAATTAAACTCAAAATAATACGAACATTGAAATTATTGAAAATGATACATACTATCAACATATTTATAAAAAAATAATATAACTTATTTTTCCGAAAAAAATTATAACTCCGGTGAAGATTTGATAACTAATTTTTTACATGTCATTAAAAAATTTAGGATTACGAGTGTAATGTGGATTCTATTTTTTTAATAAGTTAATATGTTAAAAGTCATAAATTAAATATAATTTTTAAATTTTATTATAAAGAAAATCGAAACTTTACTGATTTTTTTTTTCGGAGTTTTTTTTCCTTGGTTTTTTACATATTTTTGTGTAAATGAAAAACAATTATTATAGTATTTGATTTATTTTTAAAAATTCGATATATATTTTATTAAAATAATCAAATTATTTTTTTTTGGGAAAATTATTTCGTTTTTTTCTCATATATATTTAATATGAAATTTATGAGTTTTTTTAATACAAAATAATTTAAAAATATCTGAAATTATTTCCATAAAGTATTAAAATCGATTTTTTTTAATATGAAAAATAATTATTATAAAAAAACGAATTTTTAATTTTTAATTTTTCTTTATTCTAAAAAAATAAAGAATTATTTTTATCCGTTTAAAAAAACTGATTTTAGAATATAAAAAAGTTTAACTGAAAAATAAATATAAAATAAATAAAATATTAAAATCTTTAAAAGTTTAAATAAATACTAAAGTTTATAAGTTGTGAACAAAGTAGTTGAAAAATACATGTAAACTTAATAAGATTAAATTTAAAATAAAGTTTATAAGTTTTAGAAAGTATAAGTTCAGTTGAAAATTAAAAAATGTAAGTTGACAAAATATTAATGTTCATTAATAATAAGTGGTACTAATATAAGATTAGTTAGTAAAATATTTAAAATAAATTGAAAAATTAAATATTAAAATTATCGTGGGACCTAGATTAAAATAATTTAGTTAAAATTCATTAATTAAAATGATTTGGTGAAAATATTTTGTTAAAAATTATATGTATATTAACAAAAAAATGAAGAATAATATATATAATAAATTAGTTAATTGGCTTATTAATTTGTTTGGCAGATTTGGTGAAAAAGATTTGGTAAAAAGTTATACGCATATTAACAAAATTTGAAGACTTGGTATATAAAATAAATTAGTTAAAATTCGTAAATCAAATGTTTTAAATAATTGTTTAATATGGTGGGACCTGGATTAACAAAAAATTGTCACGTGTAAATTTAATGACGTGGATTCATCATACTGTGCCACGTGTATATTTAATGACGTGGATTCACCAGACTGTGCTACGTGTAAGTTCACGGGCTGCTTTAGTATATAGACAGATATTCGATCAAAACTCATGAGTCACCACACGTCCGGGATAATGAATCATTAGCATCAGTTCATAGTAATCAATCCAATTAAGACACCCATGTCTTCGCAAGCCTGGCCTTCTTTTTTTTATTTTTTATTGAAGGAGTACGTGGATTCATGTCCAAAAATTTCATATCCATTTGAGCGAAGATCTCATAGCAGAATGATAGGCTGCAAGAGAAAACTGATTTCTAATGATAGGATGCAAGAGAACATCTTGTCTTCCTTTTGTTTAAAAGTGAAACCATACAACCAAGCACAAACACAATTTTATCTTCCAACAATAATTTCTCTAAAGAGGATGATTCATAAGATACCGTGCACTCTCCGGTCACCGGATCACACAATGAGAACTGAACCGAACATAGTAGTATAGTACTGATTATACTGATCGAAAACAATACAATTTACATTGACTAGACAGGCATAAATGATGCGCTCCAATTTCACTTCCCCCAAAAGACCAAAAAGCTGAAGCAAATGAAAAGAGGGTCGAACTATAAAATCCTATAAAAATTGCACCCAATTCATGAAATCAAATTAGAAGGGTAATATCACGACCATCAAAATCGCAAATTATAAGCAAAGAATTCTAAAAAAAGCACCTGAGAATCCAAGCCGAGGTTAAGAGAAAGAGGGCCTGAGAGTTCAGCAGCAACAATGAGGCCATTTTGCCCACGTCGACGTCTTGTTTGCAAAACTAGTCCCACCCCATTAGAGAAGAGCTTTAGGTTCGGACTCTGGGTACTCAGCCAAGGGCGGAAATGGGTAAATTTGGAGAGCCCAGATGGGCAAAAGTGGAAAGTAGCGTAGCCGTTGCTATATATATACATATATGCTCCTTCCCCTGCACACAAATTCAAGAACATCATTCCAATCCAACACCTTTCTACAGATTCTCCAATATCATAAATATTCTTCCTACCTCACCTTCAAATTTCGATAATTCGCTATTCCGATGGCTCTGTTCGCCGGATCTTAACCTCTCCGGCGGTTCATCCCTGCGATCAAGTTTCTTAACATTCTTAATTATATAAAGACCCGTTCGAAATAATAACTGTTCTAGCAGATTTCTTAACAAGCAATATAAAGTTATAATGACATACTAATGTATGGTGTGATGACGCAGTTAGCTAGCGTGTGGGTCACATGGCTTATGATTTATGACTTATCAGTTCGAACATCTTCCACCCGTCAAATTCTATAGTATTTCTGTTAGTGAAGTATATTATTAATATTTTATTTGAAGAGCAATATGATAATATCGCTTTGGAGTTTGGATAATTGACTTCCGCCAAATGTCGGCAACGCAGCTTCACGTAGCCCACCCGGCCGCCATCCCACGAGATACTACCGTACCTCCCGCCATCTCATGTCCATCTCCGAACTTGCTTTCCTACATCCCACGTTTCTTGCTACGACCCTCAACCTAGGGTTTACTGACGCGTGTCAACCTTTTTATCCCTACCTATATATATGCTTCTTCCCCTGCACTCAATTCCAAGAACATCATTCCAATCCAACACCCTATCTACAGATTCTCCAATACCATAAATTATTCTTCCTACCTCACCTTTAATTTCGATGATTCGCTATTCCGATGGCTCTGTTCGCCGGATCTTAACCTCTCCGGCGGTTCATCCCTGCGATCAAGTTTCTCCCAGTACTCTTCTTATCTCTCTCATAAGCCTAGCCCACAAAATCTCCGATTTCAAATCCAGAGACATTGCTTCTGCGAAGCGAGATGCTAGGAACGCGATTCGGTTAGTCGAAGTTCTCCTCCTCTTCCTCGAAGAACTCCAACAAGAAATATCTGGACCTAGATCGAATTCGTTCGTAATCAGCTTGTCAGAAGTGCAGTTGGTGTTTCAGAGGATTTTGTTCCTTCTAGAAGATTGCGCCTGCCAGGATGCGCGGCTCTGGATGCTGGTGAAGTCCGAGGAAGTGGCGGCTCATTTCCGAGCGGTGGGAAGGGATTTGGCCACTGCGTTGGAGGTATTTCCATTGAGTTCGGTCACTTTGTCTAACGAGTCTAAAGATTGTGTTGAATTCGTGGCTAGACAAGCGAAGAGATTAGGATCTGTAGTTGATCCCGGTGATTGTTGGACATTGAATCTTATGATTCGTGTTATGAAGGGATTTGAAAGGGAAGTGATTCCCGATCTAAATGAGCTCAAACAGGTTTTGGGCAATTTGCGAATCAGGAATTGGCGGGATTATGAAAGCGAAATCAAATTCCTGGAGGAGATTTGTTCTCAAGGTGGGAACGAGGATAAAGTGGAGGCTAACAGCTTGTTGGGTTTCACGGCATATTGTCTTTGTGTAGTGTTTGACCTCCAGTGCACTCAAAGTGCTCGAAGAAATGTCTGTGAGAACAACGAAGATGGTATAGTGGTTACTTACTTGAATGAAGAAGATTTGAGGTGCCCTATTTCACTAGAGATCATGACTGATCCAGTTACTATATCAACTGGACACACATATAATCGCGATTCCATCCAGAAATGGTTCAGGGCAGGCAATCCCATCTGTCCAAAAACCGGCAAGAGGCTTCAAAGCATGGATTGCGTGTCGAATTCAGCACTCCAGAGGCTAGCCAGGCGTTATGCCATGGAGAATGGCATTGATTTCCCTAAAGCAGGTGGTCATCGGATGCCAGCAAGAGCTGTCTTTGTTGCTAGCCGAGCTTACAAAGAGGCTATTAGAATGGCCTCTGATCACCTGGCTATAAAGCTCGCTATAGGCATGGCCGGAGAAAAAAACAAGGCTGCTTACAAAATTCATCTGCTGACAAAGAGGAATGTTGTCAATAGGACTTTGTTTGTTGAATCTGGCTTGGTTCCCTACTTGTTGAATCTTCTCTTCTCGAAAGATTCAACTATTCAGGAAAATGCAGTTGCTGCTTTGTTGAATCTCTCCAAGGACTCCTATGGCAAAGCAACAATCGTTCAAATTGGAGGTTTACAGCCTATTGTAAATCTGCTAAAAAAAGGAGTCAAGTTGGAAACACAACAACACGCGGCTACTGTGTTGTTTTACCTTTCTTCTATATCGGAGAATCGTGATTTGATTGGAACAATGTCGGATGTATTCCCTGGTCTAGTCCGGCTCATTAGTGTTGGAAATGATCGAGGAATGAAGAACGCCTTAGTAGCAATCTTTGGTCTTCTCACACATCCAAACAACCATCACAAGGCTCTTGGTGCCAATATAGTCCCGTTGTTGTCAGATTTGCTGAGATCTTTAGAGAAAGAAGATGTAATAACAGACTCTTTAGCGGTTCTGTCCGCGTTAGCAGAGAAGCCAGCAGGGGCAGCTGCAATTTTACGAGGCGAAACCTTAAACATTGTTGTAAAGATATTTTGCTCATCCTCATCTAGCTCTATAAGAGAGCATTGCGCGTCTTTGATGCAGGCTTTGTGCATCAATGGTGGGAGAGATGTGGTTCAAGTTTTAGCTAAGAACCCTTCACTTATGGGGTCGTTGTACTCCCTTCTTACACAAGGCACTCCTAGAGCACGCAGAAAGGCAAGATCTGTACTTGGTATCTTGCACGAGTATTCGGAGAAAGGCTCCTCAAGGTCACATCAGGTTCCACGCGAACATTTTATTCCCGTGTGGTGATCATAAGTTTACTCCGCATACCATTGTATATAATAAGTGCTCAACTGCTTATATGGCTTTTGTTTTTGTTGTGGAAAGTTCATTACTTCTCAGTGTTAGAAGTGTCAATGGTGAATGAGCTTCTCTTTTTGATAGAAGCTTATTGTACTTCTCTTGGTTTAGACCGGGAGATCTTTTGTATACTCCAATGTAAAAACCAGTGTATAATACATTTACAGAAATAGGGTGTCATGAGCGGAAATTTTCCTATATTTACGGAGAATCTTTGTAAATAGGACAAAGGCAGGGAAAAAATGAAAAAGGGACGGGGATGATACCGAACATCGTTCGCTTATCGGAGTGGGGTTCGGGACGGAGTTGACGGTCCGGTCCCTGTCCCTGTCCGCAACCATGAAGAGTGAAGACTGAACTAGTTATGATTCTATTCGATTCAAACAAAATTTTTAATTTATTATCTGGTTTTACAAATTATAAGTTTATGGTTTGATTTGGTTCAACTAATATTATTCTCATCGTGTATATTGGTTGTATAATTGTTTTGAGTTTATAATATATCTGGGTACATAATTTGTTTTTAATTTGTTTTGATTCACACGTATATTTTGATATTACGTGAACCTAACAGTAATCCCCCTATATCTAAGTTTATGGACTGTCATTTTTGGCTTGATTCGGTTTTCTGGTTTGGAACAATTTTGCACAGCTCTATATGAAACGGTGTTACAGTCGATTTCTACCTATCTCATAGCTTGTAAACTAAAGAGTATTATATTTTATTAGTCGAATGCTTAGATAGTTAGATTAGTCATACAAATTATAAATAATTTAATTTGCATCAACCATTTATGCTTTTAATAACAAAAGAGTATAAACATATGCACAAGCTTTTGAAACGAATACTAATTAAATGTATAAATATGTGCTCGCCAAACTAAGATAGCTATATTAACCTAGCGTTTTTTTTTTGATTCGGTTAACCTAACAATTTTTACATCAACAAGAATACAAATGTGATAGAATACAACCTTTACAGAGGAAAAAATATAGGAAAATTTTGAACGTGTTCACGTATTTTAGACGTTTTGAAGTTATGTTTATAGGGGTTTTTTTTTTAATAATGTCATGAAACTTTATATTTTTAGAATATATTTTTTCATCATTTAGATATAAACATTTTTAAAAAAATAGCTATTTAAAATGTCTAGACTCTAGATGATTAAATTTTGGAAACTTTTTTGGATGTATACATTATGAAAAAGGGTATCTTCCAGAAAAATATAAACATCAAGAGCATAACTAAGAAGATGAAATACTCTTAGATATAATCATAATATAATTAAGTACAAAGTGAAAAGTTAACATTGAGGGGTGGTGGCGCAGTTGGTTAGCGCGTAGGTCTCATAGCTTCGAGTAATCCTGAGGTCGAGAGTTCGAGCCTCTCTCACCCCATTTCTTTTTTAATTTTTTTGGCGGGCAAATGAACAAAAGAAAAAGAGATATAGCGGGCCAAGTTGGTTTACTTTTGTGGAATGTTGGGTTACATATGAGCCCATTTACAAATTTTGAGGCTCGTTAACTCGGCCCTACAATGATCGTATTGTGAGCCCATTTAAACATTTTATTTTTATTGTTCATCCAATTTAACTGCACAATATATTTTTGGAAAATTTCGGTTGGTGCCCAAGTAGTATGGGTATTTCAGATTTTATTCATGATTTTTTCAAAGTTTGTTTAGTACCCTCAGTTTTTATGTTTTTCTGGATTTTGCCCATCCGTTAAAAATTAAAAAAGCAGAACTGCTTCTCCCCTCTTCCATCGTCAACATTGAACGAAGATATCTCTCTCATCACTTCCATCGTTAACATTGAACGAAGATCTGAAGACCTGGCGATTGTCTCTCTCATCACTTCCATCTAACGAAGATCTGAAGATCTAGCGATTGCTAACAAACAGAACTGCTTCTCCCCTCTTCTTTTCTCCATCGCCAACTTCGCTGGAAGACCCTCTCTCTCTTCTCCATCGTTAACTTCGGAGGTTTGAAAGCCTCAATGTCCTATTCCTTTTTTTTCCGATTATTATTTTTGATCAATCAGGGTGCCCCGATGTGTCTTCGAGTGGAGTACGACTTTGATCGATTTTGTATGCTTCGAACCTATAGGCTACAAAGGATAACTGTATGGTCATTTGAGAGGAGAATAAAGGGGAGAGACAGGCTATTTTAATTTCTTTTTCTTTGTTTTAATTTTTTTTAACATCCTTTTATTTTTCAAGATAAAATGTAATAGTTACCGGATTTTTAACGGCTGGGCAAAATCCGGAAAGATATAAAAATTGAGGGGCACCAACCGAACTTTGAAAAAGTTATGGGCAAAATCCGGAATACCCCATACCACAGGGGTGCCAACCGGAATTTCCCTATACTTTTCCACAAAAATATATACACTATTTTTTTCCAAAAAAATATACACGAATAATCTTTCCACAAAAATACATTGTACTTCGTTGGTACTTTTTTCTACTAAAAACTAGGGTTGCGCATGGGACGGGACGGATTAAGCTCATCCCATGTCCCAACCCTCCCATTATATATGGGATGGGACTGGGACGGGCCTTGAGTTTTTTTACTAAAAACCATTGGGCCATATCCCGGTTGGGACCGAGACGGGACAGAACGGGATGGGACCGATCCCGCGTGATCTATATAAAATATATTTTTGCCTTTTCGGTTTTAAATCAACAATTTACGAAAGCAAATATTCATTGATATTCTTAAAACGAAAGACATCCAAATAGAATGTCTCAACAAGATTTACAAAACATAATTAATTAGTTAAGCCTAAACATCCAAAATAAAATATATAAAAAAAACTACATAATGATCTCTACTCCTTAGACAATGCCGCAACCAAGTTCACTTTTCATGTGCCCTTTGTAGAAGGATTTGAACAATTATTAATTTTATAAGAACAAAGTTACATGATGGTCACTACTCCTTGTGTTTATATATTTAATTATTTAATTTATGTTTAAGTTTTAATATATGCGGATGGGCCTTGCGGAACGAGGAAGGTAAGACCCATATCTTGTCCCGCAATATTTTTTGTGGGACGGGACGGGACGACATTTAAAATTGTTGGACGAAAAACCACCGAGATCGGAAAGGGACCGGGACAGACCCGAGATTCGCCGGATTTGTGCCCAACCCCACTAAAAACACACAATATTTTTTATTTTTTTTAAAAAAAAACCAAAAACACACAATGTATTATCTTTTACCATACCTTTTGGAAACTTTATCTTATATATATTATAAGAGTAGCACTCCTTGCCACGTGTCACACAGAAAAATGCTCACTGTCACGTGTCATTTTAACATTTAACCACAGCCCACCAAAATATTAATTAAGTTTGTTCATTAAAAAATTATTTAACGAAATATTAAAATCAAATCTTAATTAAATTGGGCCAGTTATACAACAAACATGATTAATCTTAAACGTAATTATTTTTGATTATAGATTGTGTTATTTCTTAAATTAATTTATATACAACAATTAATTTAGGGGATTGTTAGACGTACCGGTAAAAATTACTATTTGTAACCAAAACTACGCACTTTGCATGCGTAGTTGAGTGGACTTCAACTACGCATATGGGGTGCGTAGTTGGAATCCAGAAAAAAAAAAATTGAACAAAGTGAACTACGCACTTGGGAGCGTAGTAGGAGTAGGGAAGAATTTTTTTTTTTTTTTGTAACTACTACTACGCACCCCAAGTGCGTAGTTACGGTGACGAATAGCAATTTTCGCCGGTACGTTTAAAAATCACGTTAATTTAACACCATATACTACCAATGTACTATTTCTATTAACATATGAATTGCATAATAAGGGAGAGAAAAATCAAAATATGAATTATTATGTGGTTAGATATTTTATTAATGTATTATATAATATTATACGTAAAGTGTATAAATATTTATTGCTTATTATATACTCTATCTAATGACAAAAAAATAGTTTATATATAATCCCTTAAAAAAATATAATAACAAATAATATTTTTATCAAAATCTTGCACGGATAATACACTAATAGCCTTTACAGAGGAAAAAATATAGAAAATTTTTGAACGTGTTCACGTACTTTAGACTTTTTGGAGTTATGTTTAAAGGATTTTTTTTTTTGAATAATGTCCTGAAACTTTATATTTTTAGAATATATATTTTTCATCATTTAGAAATTAACATTTTAAAAAGAAATAGCTATTTTAAATGTCTAGACTTTTGATGATAACTTTTGGAAACTTTTTTGGATTTATGCATCATATTTCAGAAAAATATAAACCTCAATATCACAACTAAAAAACTGAAATACCCTTGATTTAATAAAAATTATGAAAAAAGTGAAAAGTTAACATCCGGGGGTGGTGGCGCAGTTGGTTAGCGCGTAGGTCTCATAGCTTCGAGCCTCTCTCACCCCATTTCTTTGTTAATATTTTTGGCGGGCAAATGAACAAAAAGAAAAGAGATATAGCGGGCCAAGTTGGTTTACTTTTGTGGAATGTTGGGTTGGGTTGGGTTACCTACGAGCGCATTTATAAATTTTGAGGTACGTTAACTCGGATCGTATTGTGAGCCCATTTAAACATTTTATTGTTCATCCAATTTAACTACACAATATATTTTTCCACAAAAATATATACACTATAATTTTCCACAAAAATATGTACACTATTTTTTTCCACAAAAAAATATGTACACTTTATCCACACAAAAAAAAGAATAATTTTTGCAAAAAAAAATTCTCAATATATTTTTCCACAAAAAAGTGCACAATATATTTTTTCTACAAAAAAAACACTATACTTGATTGGTACTTTTTCTAATAAAAACGCACAATGTTTTTTTTTAAGAAAAAACCAAAAACACACAATGTATATTATATTTTACCATACATAACGTGCATCCAAATTCACGTACCCTTAGCGCTCACAATACGATCACTTGACCATATTTGAAGGTGTATGTGTATAGTATAGCCGCCACCCTATAACTCATATTGTGTCAGGATGAACAGCTAAAGGGTTAGGTGAACTTTTTCAGTCCAATTTGTCTCCTGGAATTTACCCTGGAATATTAGATAACAACTGCAGGTGAATATAGCTACGTGTCAGGAAGGTAATAACTCCTTAACGTAATTTTTGGGGTGTCGACTGTCCAGACCTTCGTAATTATTTATATTTGTATTATTAATATTCTTCGCTTATTGATATGTACCATAACATATAATATTATGTGTATGTAATACTAAATTCAACTCTAGACGGTGCCTTTTCCACAACAACAGCAACTTTAAGTGCAGATATAACTCCAAGATTTTGACCTTAGCTAGAGTTAGAAACTAAAAAATGAATCCTGATTTTTTTTTTTTATGTTAATTGATTTATTTTTAAAATAGGAAAATATCTTTAATTGAATTATACTATCCTTTTATTTTTGAATCAAGTTCTTCGTTATATTTTGAATGCGTTATCATTTCGAATTTAAGGTTACAAATACTAACCCATTGCGATTTATAATTCCATAACAATCATACCAGCGAAATCCATAAACTCACATTTTCTACCACAACCTATCGAGGGCGTGTTTGGTACGATTTTCGTGGAATAAAAAAACCGATATCTTTGATTCCAAAATTAAGAGAATGACGTGATTCATTCTAACATGTTAGACATTCTAAAAATAAAACTCCCTTTTTATATATTTGTATTATACCTTTATTACATTTAATTATTGATTTAATAAAATTTAAAACAACTTTTTTTTTAATAAAATATTTATTATGCGTCAATTAATTTAGGGTTTTTCTTTACAAAAATATTAAATTTAATTATAATTAACTAGAATAAATATTTTGTTCAAACTAATTTTAAATATCACCGAAAAGTGATCGAAAACAATGTAAGTGGTTATATTCGAATATTCTTTATAAGATGATTATTGAAAAATAGGTGATTTTTCACAATTGATATAAAACTAAGATAATATGAGTATTCTATTTTTGTGATTCAAATAAATTTAAATAACATTGTTTAAAAATCATTCATTCTAAAAAATTATCCCAATTTTTATCCGATCTAATTCATGATTTCAATTCCTTTGCTACGACCATACCAAACAAGCAAAATAAAAAATCACATTATTTTCTACAGTTTTATTTTTATACCAACTCTCTACCCCAGCTTATTAATGCGAATCACGTGTGACTGAGCACTTGCCTCCTAATACCACCCTGGGTACGTTCCTTCCTTCGTCAAATCACTCAACTACATATTTTTTTACAGATACAATCGGATGAAATTGTCGGCTTTAACTTATATTTATTTTTTCATCAGATCCCCTACAGAACAGCAAGTTATTCAATCAGATTACTCGATCAGCTTGATGTACGAGCACGCCATGCCTTCTTTCTTGCTGTGAAAGAATAGGTCTACTAATTTAGATTATTTTTATATAATAAGGTTAAAAACCCGGAGAATTTGGGTTAATTTCTCATGGTAACTAATTTCCTGGAGTAAGTACCCTAAGCAGTCATTCAATCTTAATCTATCGTCTTTTCATGCTACAAATTTCAAAGTAGGTATAGTAGACACTGAAAAATCAGATCATTTCTTTCAATTTGGACAGAATTAGATTAAATAACGAATATTAATATATTATCCATTCGCAATTCAACGACCAAGTAATTACGATTTTGTTTTTAAGTTGTAATCACGATACGACCTTGATTCACAAAGGCATGGATGATGGATTTGACAATATACTATAAAGACTGCGACTGGACTAGAGTTTTTAGACAAAAGATATAATGATGGAAGGAGATTTGAATAGCCTAACATAGAAGAAAAAGGAACCAGTTTTAACCACTACAATGATATATTCATATATATACATGCATGTCAAGGTTCATCATGTCTAATCAATACTTATAGATGTGATTGTTTTCGATAATATAAAATATATGATTAAAATATTCAATGATGAATAAAAGATATATTTTCTTGATTTTGTAGGGTTAATAAAAATATCCATACAATTTTTTTTAATATAAAAAATGCCTAGAAATAAGACCGACAATCTCATTACAATTTTGAAAAAAAATATGTTCATAATGAAGACTACTAATAATACTACATACTTGTATAATTTTATAACAAAAACAAATTTAAAAAATAGTTATATACATTAATCGATTTTCTGTTTAATAATTTTGTTGATAAGCCTTAAATTTGGCTTATCTTTTGTTTGAACATTTCTGTTTGACCCAGTCTTATGCTCGACGTTTGAGCATAAACTTGTCAAGCATAAGCCTAGGGTTATATATATATTGTAGGGTTTTCTTAGTCTCCTATCATTTGATAATTTGTTAATTTGTTAACCTAGTTAATCAGAATAACCTAGTTATCATCTGTTTATCCTCTCATATGTACTCTGACCCTCAATAAATCTCTCTAGAAAGTGGACGTAGCCATTATTGAGTGAACTGCTATAAACATATGTGTGTTGTCGACTTTCTTGTTTGTTTAATTATGTTCTTTGTAAGTAATTTCGCACAACAAATTCTGATATTAGAGCTTTGAGTTCTTTGGTTTTTCTGTAATTTAGGAGAAAAATGTCTTCTTTTAACATGAAGATCGACAAGTTCACAGGGAGGAAAATTTTCAGTCTATGATAGATCAAGATGCGAGTGTTTTTGAAACAACATGGCTTATGGGGGCCGCTGTCAAGGAAGGAATCCGATAAAAAAAGAGTAATTAAAACTTTGATTCCAAAACTAAGAGGATGACGTAACCATTATTGAGTGAACAACTATAAACTTTTCGACTTTCTTGAATTGTTTGTTTAATTATGTTATTTGTAAGTAATTCCGCACAACAAACTGGTATTAGAGCTTTGAATTCTTTTGTTTTTCTGTAATTTGGGAGAAAAATGTATTCTTTCAACATAAAGATCGACAAGTTCACATGGAAGAAAAATTTCAGTCTAGGACAGATCAAGATGCGAGTGTTGTTGAAACAACATGGCTTATAGGGGCTGTTGTCAAGGAAAGAATCCGATAAGAAAAAGAGTAATGGTGTTGAGATGGCCACTCAAAAGGATAAGGCGCATTCGACCATCATGTTGTGTCTTGTAGATGATGTCTTATGTGAAGTTTCGGATCAGGTTAATGCAACCAAACTGTGGTTGAAGTTGGAGAGCCTCTACATGACGAAGTCTCTAACTAATAAGTTGTTTCTGAAGCAATGTTTGTTCATCATGCGAATTCAGGAAGGTACACAACTTTGTGAACACTTAGATTAATTGAACACAGTTCTTCTAGATTTTCGTAATATAGATGTTAAGATTGAGGACGAGGATGTTGTGTTGATTCTGTTGGTATCTTTGCCGTCATCATATGAAAACTTTTTTTCAGTCATTTGTTGATGGAAAAGATACTATTACTGTGGAAGATGTCAGGTTTGCCATTCATACAAGGGAACTACGCAACAAAGTGAGTGATAGTGGTGTAGGTAAAGATTGTCAAGCATCTGGTCTATATACAAGTGGAGACAAGGGACAAGGAAATCAAGGAAGAAGGACAATAAGTCGTCTTCTTCAAAATGTCCTAAGCCTGGTGACGTCTACAACTGTTGTAAGGAGAAAGGGCATTAGAAGAACAAATGTCTTAAGAAGAAGAAATCACAGGATTCTAGTTCTGCAATTGTTGTAGACGATTATTTTAGATCAGATGAGGATAAAGCCTTGGTTGTTGGTGGACACACATACTAGGTTGATATGTGGGTTTTGATTATGGAGCTTCCTATCACACATGTCCTAACAGAGAGTGGTTCGAAACTTACAAGCAGGTAGATGGTGACAACATTTCCATGGCCAACAATTATGTCTACAAGGTGGTTGTAATTGACTCGATTAAAATTATGACACGTGAAGGAAGATTATGTATATTGAACGATGGTGACAACATTTCCATGGCGAACAATTATATTGAACGAGGTCAGCCATGTCTACAAGGTGGTTGGAATTGACTCGATTATGTATATTGAACGAGGTCAGCCATGTCTACAAGGGGCAATTTATATTTCCTGCAAGGTTCTATTGTTTTTTAGTCTATTTCTTTTGCATCTTCAGAGGTTCACAAGGATGATATGACTAGGTTATGACATATGAGACATGGTCATATAGGTGAAAGAGGGATGCAAACTATGGCAACGGAAGATCAACCATCAAAAGCTATTCATTAGAGCTTACCTGAGGGTGGCTCAAGAAAAGTTGGAGTAAAACCTTAACAAAGGTATGGCTTTGAGGATATGGTTGGTTATGCTCTATAAGTTGTTGAAGAGGTAGATACTCACGAACCATCCACCTATCGAGAAGTATTTGAGTCTGAAGTTGCACAGTGGTTTGTAGCAACGGGAGATGAGATGCAGGATTTGGGAGCAACTCGAAAAATTATAAGAATAGAGATTCTTAGAGATGGGGGTCATAAGAACCTTTTCTTATCATAGAAAGACTACATTGAAAATGTGTTGTCAAGGTTCGGGATGTTATCGGTCAAGTCTATTGATACACCTAGTGTTTCTAACATCCATCTTACCACTCTGTTTTTACCTCAGTCAAATGAGGAGAAGGAGTATATGTTGCGAGTCCCTTATGCTAGTGCAGTAAGGAGTTTGATGTAACACAAGACCATATTTGCCACAAGTTGTTAGTATCGTCAACAGGTTCATGAGGCAACTAGGAAAAGAACATTGCCAAGCTGTGAAGAGGATATTTCGGTACCTTAGAGGTACATCTAACATTGGGCTCGTTTTTGGGAATGATACACAGTGTTTGGTCACAGGGTATTCTGATTTTGATTATGCAAGAGATGTTGATACTAGAAGATCTATGACGGGTTATGTTTTCACTCTTGGAGGTTCTGTTGTGAGTTGGAAGGTAACCTAGCTTACAACCTACGGTTACTTTGTCTACCACAAAGGCAAAGTTCACGACATTGACAAAAGCAACTAAAGAAGAAATTTGGTTAAAGAGATTGGTTAGTGATCTAGGTATTCATCACGGTCATGCTACTGTATATTGTAACAGTTTGAGTGCAATTTGTTTGGCCAAGATTCATGTACATCATGAGAGGACAAATCATATTGACATCAAGTATCATTTCTTGAGAAGTGATAAGAGAACCAATGTGAAGAAAGTAGGGATTGTTGATAATCCTGCTGATATGTCCACCAAGCCGGTACCTCACAACAAGTTTCAACTTTGTTTGGACTTGCTAAACGTCCGAAGCTATTAAGTGCCCAAGGGGCACATCTAGATAAAGAGAGGACTTCGTCTGGGCGTTGACTATTACATCTGGTATGAGCATTGACTAATGCATCTAGTATGTCTGGGAGGATTCATGCATCGACTAATGAATCTAGTATATCTATGAGGATTCAAGTCAAGGTGGAGATTTGTTGATTATGTATTGAATTGAACTTATCTTTTGTTTGAACCTTTTTTTTATATTTTATGTTTGACCCAGTCTTATACTTGATGTCGAAGTATAAATCTGCCAAGTATATAAAACCTAGGGGTTTTGTTCATATATACATACATATATATATATATATATATATATATATATTATAGGGTTTTCTTAGTCTCCTATCATCTGATAATCTGTTAATTTATAACATATATATTATCTTTTTATTCGTGAAATTCTATTATTTCTCGATAATTCAATGCAACACATTCTTTTACTTATAAGTTTTTCATAAAGATAATCTACATAAAAATTTAGACGAGATTTTTAGTTGTAGTAGAAGTGGTTCCCTCAAGGTGACTACCTACATTTACAAAAAAAAAAGGTGACTACCAGCTGCACGACCCAAATCCACCAACCCCCGTTTGGTTGTAACTCTGGAAACGGAAACAGAATGGAAACGAATCTAGTCCACATATGTAGCTTGTTCATGGAATCATTCCGGTTGGTTTCATGCAAAATGCACTTCCTTCCTCCTATTATGTTACCCTATAGGGTATTAAAACTAATCAAATTCTACTACAATTAGTTCAAACCACAAGGAATGATTCCCAACAACTTCATGAATAAGGGTGTACGTATGGACTAGATTCGTTTCCATTCCGTTTCCGTTTCCGGAGTTTAAACCAAACGGGCCCTAAATTTCTTATATTTTGAAAAACAAAGAAAAATAAGTCTTAACAAATTTAAAATTTGCAATAAAAATAGTTTCTTATTGTCATATTTAAGTCCTAATGGTAGGATATGATATCATTAAATAAGAACTTAAATCTGACAAAATCTTATTTTTATTTCTTTTTTTGTTTATTTAAATTTTAAGAGAAGAAACTTTGTAAACATCCTCTAACTCTCTAAGCTTTTGAAAGAAATAATAAAAGTTAAAATGCATGTATATGTTCTCGCTAGACTAAGATAGCTATGTAAACCTAACGATTTTATATAAACAAGAAATAATGTTATCCAAATATAACCTTCCAAGAGAAAGAAACATATTATAATGAAGTTGATGATACTCTCGTGATTCTATGGCTTAAAGGTTTCACACTCAAACTTACAAATGTAATTAGTGGGGAATTGCATGTCAATTAAAAGTCCATGCATCTCGTGGGTATTATGGGGATCGCGTAGACTTGTTAAGCCATGCATTTATGCTTATGCATATTAATTTCTTCCTTATTATAAACAAATTAAACTTATTCGTAGCTAGCTTTCAACCCCACTAATCCACTATCATTTTCTTTCTATTTCCTAACTACTTGGGGCCCATCTTATCATTTGTGGATCCTTGTACGTCACTTTTTTGACACTTAAGCTCTTAGTCAACCTGCCCATCTCTCTCTCTTTTTTTTTTAAAAAAAAAGATTGTTAAAATATAAAGAATGTAGAGAAGAAATTATGGAGAAAGAAACTTATACGTGGGTAAGTGGGTTTTCTTGCATTGAATTGAAGGGTTGAAAACACTCAACAGATCGATGGGTTATAAGGAAACATATACATATACATATATAACCCTCAGAGTGGTTGGCCATGTATAATTATAGTCAAAGGTTTTATCTCTTGTTACCTGTCTAGCTGTGACTATCATTCTTCATATATTTCAATAAATAACACCAAATTTACATCTACACATGATTATTTCGCGACCATAACACAGATCGCGACTAGCGTAGACATTTTGTTCAACTGAATTTTTATCGGTCGAAATCAGCAGATAACCCGTTTTAGATTGATTAGATTCAATTAGAGGGCATCAAGTTTTAGATGCGTTATGTATTCAGCTTCTATGCACTCGAAGAGCTTATTTTTTAACCAAAAAAAAAAAAAGGGTGCTCGTAGAGATGCACAGAACCCGTAAGTGAGTACTTCAAGTGTAAAATACCGTTACATGATTGTCAATAAACACAGACATGTAATTTCAATAGAAAGGAAGTATACAAATGTAGAGTACGTACAACACGGTATTATATAACAAAAATTACTAGTCGTAGTTCTAGCTAGCTTGTATAATTACTGATTAAGTACTTACTGTATATATATAAGTAAAATATACTAGATTATTTATGTCACAAAGATGATATAATTTTAGGTATACGAACATCCACTGTACTCACCACAATCCCCCCAAAAGGTGACAATCGAGAAGAAAAAAATATAAAATTTTAAAAAAAAACACCCAGAAGAAAGCAAGTTCAGATACTTTGAGTTCAAATCCAGTCCTCTCAAACAAGCTAAAGAGAAGGAATATCATGAAACAAGGGATCATCAAGAAGAAATTCAGGCCAAAAGGATGGGTTGTTATTTCCTGGTGCGCCATTAGAGGCGCTAGAAGCATCTCCTTGATTGTTAATCATCATCGTCATCCTGTTTGCGGCCATTGGAGAAGGGGAAGAAGACCAAGTCGAATTAGGAAGCGGGGTTTGAAAGCATTCAGTAGTGCTACCAGGAGAATGCAATTCAGGCAAGTGAGAGAAATTAATGGAAGAAGGATCATGGATAAGCTCTTGAAGGAGATTAGGATTAGGAAGAAGAGGAGGGGAAGAAGAAGACTGTGGAGTCAAAGTATCGAGATTAGGTGAACCCAACGCCGCGTTTTGATCCTTCAAGGAGGAAAGGGAGTTGAGCAGGTTGAGAGTGTCAATGTCTGTGATTGAAGTTGTAGGGTTGATGGCATTTTGGTAATTTGAGAGAGACGGAAGGGTAGGATTGGGTTGGAGTAGGTATTGTAAGTATTGGAGTTTGGCAAGTTCTGTTTGGAGTTTCACAGCTTGGTCTTCCCATTGCGGCTGCTGTTGGTGTTGTTGGTGGTGTTGTTGTTCCATGAGATCCTTCAAGCCTGCTAATGCTATCAGATGAGGTAAGCTCGAGAAGATGTCCGTACGAGGCCTGTGAGTCATTGGATCGATTCCCATCTGGATTAGCTTCTTCTTCAAATGAGTGTTCCAGAAGTTCTTGATCTCGTTGTCCGTACGCCCCGGAAGATGGGTTGCTATGGCTGACCATCTAATTATCACAAATACAATATACGTTTATCAAAATAGGTTAAGATATACAGAAGATCACCGACTCTCTTTCAGAGAAAAATGCTATTGTATAGGCATTATGACAAATAGAATTCAGCTTACTTGTTGCCCAAGATGGCGTGCAGGTTAAGAATGGTTTGCTCTTCATCTGAGGTGAATTTGCCTCTCTTGATATCAGGCCTGAGATAATTGGTCCATCGCAACCTACAACTCTTGCCGCATCTATTGAGACCTGAATTATAGTAAAAAAACATACATATTTAGGGTTAGGTCAGTCGATCGATGGATTTTTCAACATCTCGATACTAAGAGCGTTTGGTTAGAGATAGAGATGAAACACACATAATCTTTCATTGATTTAGTAATATTCTGTTTTCGGAAATTATTATTGACAATTACAAACGATAGAAAACCCAGAAAGTAAGATTGAGAAGGAGATATATAAAACCTGCAAGTTTAGGGAGAGCTCTCCAGCTGCCATGGCCATTTTCTTGGATGTAGGAGACAAGCTTATGATCTTCTTCAGGAGTCCAAGGCCCTTTCTTAAGACCTGCTTCATCACAACATGGAGACCTTCCCATTTTCCAAGATCCACAATCTCTTTCTTCAAAACCCACAAAACCTCTTTCTTATATAAACAAAGGGTACGTTGCTCCTGTCCTAACCAATTATAACTGTTGGATCTCGTCTATATATATATACACGAATACAAAGAAGCATTTGTAGATAAATACTTGTTTTCTTTTGTCTTTTTGTGATGCCATGGACAAATGGAGGTATAACATTTGTCAATGTCTCCTACTTGATGGCGTGGACCAATGTTGCCCTTTTACTTCCTATAGAATGACGGAAATGCCCTCATGAAATTTAAGAAAAGAATGCCCTTTCTCCTTGAGGATTGCCGTCAAAAGAGGTTGGCCAGGTGTCGTGTTGTCAGTAGTCAGAGAAGCTCGATCCATGCACGCAACAGGAGAGAGAGAGAGTTTCGTCATCGATTGCATGGCTTCTTAATGAAACACTATTTCACGTAGGATTAATGTCTGTCACAAATGGGGCCTCGATCTTGCCGAAATAAACATTGCTTTGCAATTTATTTTAAGTTTTATGCATCCAAGTATGTAAAACGTTATTTCATACAAACAAAAGTAATGGTATATTCATCCAGCGTACTATCGTATCAATTACTATAAGTTGGATGTCTGTCACGGGATGAGACATTAAAATGAATATGGGACGAAAAAAGAACTTAATGACTTTTACCATGTTGCTTCTCTTCTCGAGGGGGAATCCATGAAAAGAGCGGAATTTCAATTTGGGGGTTGTTTATAAGAAAATTCGTGAAGATTTATGTTTGGAAATGAAAATAATTAAGAATTATAAGTTTTAACACACGGTGGGTGACACAATTATTCACAAATTGTAGATTTTTATTACAAAACATATATTTAATTTCATTGTTAAATGAGTAAATTCATGGGGCCCTTGGAAAAGTAAACTGCATCAAACATAATTGAATCGAGGATGGGGATTCCATGATAAAATACAAAATTAGGACGGATGATGTTTTTTCATTCACAAAGTGGTTGGGAACTTGGGATGGTATATAAGTCAGAGGTATCCGTATCCGACTCGAAAATTTTCGGTTCAAGCTCGTATACTTTTTAAAAGAGGTGGGTATAAATATATTTTAGAGTTATGTTAAAATTTAAGGGTTTGACTTGGATTATGATATATTAGTGAAGATACTCGGGTCGGACTCGAAAATAGATCGGTTTAAACTAATTTATTTTCTAAACAAGTCGAATATTATCACATTTTAAAGCTAAGTAATAACTTAGGTATAATAGAACCGAGTTTGACCATGCGTAAAACCTCCCTCATTTGCCCCATATATCAACCCCCAGTCACGAGCAATAACTTATCATCTTTCAACAGGGATAGATGATATTTACTAATTACTATATTCTATAAAAAATATATAAGTGCTAACTTTTCTAGAATAATAGTACTTCTTCCGATAAAAAAAAAAATGACTTTTTAACGACTGACACAATATTAATTTTATAATTTTTTTTTTAATTTTACAACTTATTAAATATTCACCACCTTTTACACCAATTAGTGAACATTTTATTATAAAAATATTTAATAAAATAATTTTCAAAAACTATTTTCACAACACTCTCTTAATTAATAACCTTAAAAATATAAAACACTTAAACTATCAAAATTTTAATGCTAGAAAGTCATTTATCTATGATTGGAGAAAGTACAATATACTAAGTAGGGAGCTTTAAAATATAACTCTTGTCCAGTTTTCTAAAAATTCATAACAATACTTGCACATTATCACATTATTAACTCTAGCTGTATAAAGATTTTACTGTACAAATTATGCTTGTATAAAATGACAAGGAAAAAAAAGAAGAAAAAAAAGGATGAATTTACTAAAGCAGATCATGTATAAATATATGTATTACATATTAAAGAGAAAATTAGGTAGAAGGAGAAGTCTAGAATCAATTGGGTACACTAAACATTGACTACCCCAAACATATATATACGAACATCTAACTATATGTGTTTGAGACTATTTTCTTTTGATAATTTACAAAAATATATGAAAAGAATAAATAAAAAATATGGACACCTTCTGTGTTACATTCATAGTTAGCTTAGCTCTCATCCAAAAAAGTTATATTAGAAGCTGAAGCTCAGAAATTGTGGTCTATCCTTACCTGTATTAAATCTGATACACACCATCGTGCCCTCTCTCTTAAATTTTGTAACGTCAACTACAAATATTTACAGCCTAAGTTAATACTTTATATATTAGCACTGCCATTTTATTCTCTTTTAAGTATTCCAATCATATTTTTTTCATTCTACGAATTGGCTTAAAAGGCGGAGAACATTAATTAAACTAACAGAAACTTCATATATAAGTCAAGCACGATAAATAATCAAATAAACGAAAGAAAAAGGCTAAGAATAGTATAAATGTAAAGATGAAGAGGAGATGAATATTAAAAAAGTTGACAACTTGTCATATTTGACCATTAGAGAGGCTTGTTAGAGGGGAAGTTGTTGCAGCAAACACCCTAATCTCTACCATCTTTGAAATCAAATTATCTTTTACAAAAAAAATAAGAAGGGTATCGTCATTGTTCTTTAACCTGAAGATTAATCTGAGTCTTAGGGCTGTAATTCATTATAGCCTTATGAATTGGCATTATCTTGATGTCCTGTTATAAAGATGTAGGAAGAGAAAATCAGGAAAAATCCCGAAAGAAAATGATAGCAAGATGTTTGGTGATATGAAAAACTCAAGAATGAGGATGTAGCTTCAATTAGAAGAAAGTTGAATGAGCTGGTAGAAAGATTAAAAACAAAAAAAAAAAGGAAAATGAGGAAAAGGGAATTGACTGTGCAAATAAACCTAATATAAGATGGTTTCTTGTTGGGAGCAAAAGGTATAAGAGAGAAGTTGTTTGAAGCAATCCCTTACCCTGTTTGTCTCGATGCATTTGTTTTGATTAGCTAGCTAGGCTGATAATCAATCAGTTCATTCTCACTAGCTGGCCGACATAGAGACGGCTAGTCATCAGTTCGATTCATTCCTTTCTTAAAGTCTTGTAATTTACAGAGATGATCATTTGATTGAACTGTTTGATTAAGGTTACAGGCAGTACATAAGTGACTAAGTTGCGATAGTATGTGGGCATATAACTGGACTTGAATTGCGGATATCTTATACCTATATTAGTACATACTCTTGTGTAACATGGGGATATGTATTCTTACTAGGTTCTTCATAATAAGGGCTCGTTTGGTTACTTCTGTAACAAAAATCGACTCTAATCCACTTTTATTTGATGTAAACAGGTTTGAAGTTCATGTCAAGACACACTAAGGATTGATTTCATCGATTTGAAACTCATGTCTTGACATGGACATGAAAAATTATGGAAATAAAAACGAATTTTATTTTAAATTTGAGTAGAAATGATCACTACGATCAATGAACAATACCACAAAAGTGCATTAGTTTATTCTTTTTTTTCCCGATAAATACATTCTTATTTAGAAATAAATTTAGTGTTCGTTCCTTCGATAAATTTATAACAAAATGTCCTCTCTGTAATTTTTAGTACAAAAATTTGCTATATAAAAGATATAAGATTTAAATAACAGATACATTCGAGAATATTACAAGAATTTAAAAGCAAATTTGTATACAAGAATGGGTGACATCACATCCAATTTTATTATTATTATTATTATTATTATTATTATTATTATTATTATTATTATTAACCCGACTGTGATTTGTACCAAATGAATTAGCCCTAAGTGTCATCCTAGACATTTCTATATATTAAGAAATTTAGAATTGGAAATAAGAAAAGTCTAAACACAACACGATTTTTATAAATTTTTTAAGTAAATAAGATATAGAGTGGTAGGACCAAATATATATTTAGAAAGATAATCATTATATCCTTGTAAAATGACAAAAATATCAACCAAAACTTTGGATCTAAAATAACATATAACTATCAATCAAGTATGTAAGTGAAGTTTGTGGAAGCACATTTGAGTAGTTAGCTAATAAAATATCTCAAACGTGTAAACATTTTCCATACATCACACAACCAATATGATGAAATAGCACCTAAACCCTAAGAATAGTATAACATATGACTTATGAAATATCATATAGACCATAACGTTCACAATCTGCTAAACAAGCTAGGTTATGGACAATTGTAGAAAAGCATGCAAAATTACAATGGGAAAACGTGATCAATCAGGTTGTAGAACTAGAAATATATCACGATAATAAAATTAGATATTTTAAGATTATATTTTGCAATCAATATCAATCTACACTAAAATTAGATATTCTAGTACTGTATATGGAGATTACCCTTTCTATAACAATTTGCAACACATATTATCAAGGAAATTCAAGCTTGAATATAACAACACTTATAGAGTGAACATTATTTTATCAAAATGAAATCAGTTGGTTCATATAAACTATCAAAAACAGTTAGTTCATGTATAATAATGTATGTAGAGTCAGAAAACATGGCCAAAATCAAATTCATAAGACAAATACGAATGGTGACTGTGGCAAAAGACACGACATACCAATTATGCATCCTAATTAACTTGCAATGGTGAACTAACTGAAATCCAAACTCTAACATCTAGCTAGCAGTAGATTAAATGAAGCTTTTTTGTCCTTAATCTTGAATCTGAAGCTAACATTATCAAACCTAAAAAATCATTAAGCGCATCACATCAGTGGACAAAAGCAAACATAAGGTCAAACTCAAAGAAACGATGTTTCTTGAGCAATCATATAAAATTTTAGTTTTTAAGCTCTTCACGTCAAAATCTGTGTTTAGTTCCCATTTTTCAACACACTTATCACACAAGTTTTACCTATTTCCAAACAAACCGTTTAACGGTTTACCCTATTTTTATTGTTGAAAGCTGTTTCCTTGCTCAAGACGCTGCTAAGGAAAAGGGTTTATTTATCATGATTTTAACTAAAGAAAATCTATCGACTTTCGGTAATGTTTTATTTTCAGATTATATTTAATAGTCATTTTCTTTTGGTTGAAGTGAAGCTAACTGATTTTATTATTAATAAAAGAGTTAAACAATAATACCTAATGGGATAGCTCGACCCCTTAAATCATAGAATAAATAAACCATTATATCCTCGGAGGGTCAAACAATATATACATATAATCTATTTTTTTTTTTTTATTTTATTGAAAAACTTTTAAATAATCTCAAATTTAATCTCATGAATTTAGGTTACGTTTAGTTGTAGTTGTAGGTGAGATTATATTTAGATTTTGATGTATATAAAGTTATTTAAGGTTATGGTTATTTTTGAGATTTTTTATAATATTGGGTTATTTATATAATTTAAGTTTTGGTGTTTAGTTGTTTGTTTTGGGGTATTATTTTTTGGAAAAAAAAAAAAAAACTAACATCTAAAGTACAACCTCATATAATCTTTGGGGAGAATGTTATATTTTGGTATTTTTAAGCTCAAATAAATCAAGGTTATTTTCTCATTCTACAACTAAACACATGTAAATTATAACCTTAAAACAAAAAACCTAAATTTAACTCCTATAACATATAGCTAAACATAGCCTTACGGCGTTTATTTAGGAGTATTTCAACAAAAAAATTTGAACCAATTTGTCAATTTTACAAAACTTCATGTGGAACAAAAAAAAAAAAGAAGAAGAAAAAGCAATAAAATTCCAAGAAAGATTGCACAGAGAAATTAATTAAGCAAGTGTCTTCTTCAAATTAAGTTTCTTTGCCGGGGGACCTGGTACCTGGTAATATTTAATTATTTATGACAAAGGAAATAACTATTTGTATATATTTTTATCTAATGAACAATTTAAAAAAAAAAATGATGTCACCGAAAACAATACAATAATTTTACATAATCAGTTTAACAACTTATTTGCTTGTTCAGATGGGTTTCTACCCAATACGTCTGGATTAGGACTTTGAAGCGACCTTAATACATGCCACGAAGAAACACGGTTTTATTTTATATACAGAATTAATTTGGTGTATCTGTAATAAAACCTCTACTTTCAGTCAATTGCAATGGATCACTTCGTAGTAGTTAAAGAACAAGATCGATAAAACAAATGAGTAATTTCAATAGTTTAATTCATCAATTTTTTTTTTTTTGGACTAAACTCTTTTCACACCATGATATGTTAACCTTGATTAACTTGTAAGTCTAAGAAATTAACAAACTGACAGGTGCATACCACTTAATCTCCGGTCTTCGTTCAGTTCAGATGAGTTGGGTAAGTAGGCTCTTTATTATCATACGTATCTAAGGTAAATCCTAGATTTAGGTATGTGTTTGAGTATAAAAACTAAAATCTAAGTATTTGCGAGTTTCGGAGTCTATTTAAAACGGACCATAGAATGCAAGCCTAGTGCATAAGAACGTACATGCACGTCATACTCAAGCCTTTCCAAGTTCCATCCTAGTTGAAAATATAACGAATAACTCACCAACTTTAGCTCAGAATGTTACAAACATTCAATATGAAAACTTATTATTTCTAACAAACTTGGACAAATTGAATCTCATAATCATTTTCTTTAATTATAATTAAATCTTAATTATAATAAGCGAAACCTTATACTATGATTTTAATATTTAAGTTTCAATGCCCTAAATATAATATCCGTATATTATACTGGAAATTAAACAGTCAAAACCAAACCCTTAATATTCAAAACTAAGGTTATTACATGAAACGAACTATTCAGGCTCGGCTCGTTCGGATAAAGCTCGGATCATTCGGCTAAAATAATATGAGCATTATTTTAGACAAACTACTCGGACTCGGCTCAAACTCGGCTCAAACTCGGCTTGTCAAAAATTCGGCTCGTTTACAAACGAACCGAGCTTGAGCATGACACTACTCGGCTCGTTCGGCTCATATAACACCCCTATCCAAAAACATGTACTCAAAATCTAAAAATCTACTTTATCTACCAATATAATTATATTACTCTAAACTTCATCACAATCATCATCACTCTGATGGATCCCGCATAAGCAAAGTCCGGGTTCGAGAGGTGGACAACCCTAATACCATCGAGAGAATACTTTATCTCGAGACCTTAAGGTCTCGAGATTTTCTTAATAGTTCTTGGATTGGGTTTTAAAGCTAGCCCTAGAAACATTAGTTCGTGGAGATAGCAATCACAAGAGAATTTTTCTAACTTTAGCTTTTGTTTTCAATTCTATAATCCAAAAGAAAATTCAACTGGACACAAAATCAATACCCAAATTCCAACAACATATTATCTACAGTCTAGAAATGTAAATATCAGTAGGTAACATAAAATTACTGTATGATTGTACAAAGTCAAAGGATTGGATCACTTAGAACAATCCTGAAGCCTCTTTCATACTGAAATCCACATAACTATGCTTAACATAGGTATATGGTCGATAAAACTAATGTTACTAAAATACCAACATGATGAATGGGAATTAATTAAGAATACATACTATATATAAATGTCAAATTTTATATAAAACTATAATTCCTTTCCCCTTGAAAGTTATGTCCAATTTCTTAGCAATCAACCACTACGTGTCGATTTTCTTTGCTACTTCGGCTGGTGACATCATCGACACAGCCATTGAAAGTGAAATATCATGATTTTGATAGTTAATCATCACAAATACTACATTTATGTGAGACAAAAACATACTTATAATCGAATTTTAAAACTGTCTGGTCGTAATTAATTAGTAGTGAGTCTAATTTATTCCCGAACCGATGATCACGTGGACAAGGCATATTCCATAATTTCCATGTCCTAGATATACATACCAAATCTGAAAAGCTACTAGGTTCGCGTTTGGTTCGTCAAAAACTCGAGTTTCGTTCATTTTTATAAACGAGCGGAATATAAACATTTTTTAAAGCTAGTATAAAATAGACTCGGCTTGTTCGGATAAAGCTCGGTTCACTATAAGAGCATTATATTAGCCAAGCTACTCTGCTCAGGATTGACTCGTCAAAAGTTACGCTCAAACTAGTTCACATCCTAAACGAACCAAATATAAACACATTTTAAAACTCGTATAAAATTTAAGTTCATCTCGTTTATAAACGAGGAAAGCTTGTTCTGCTCATTTATGAACGAGCCAAACTTGAACATGTCAATGCTCGACTCGTTCGACTCGTATTATACCCTTACATATCCGCAATTTCCTAGAAAACATGTACAAATTTATTTCATGCAGAGTTGTACACAGCACATGTAACTTACAATATCTTATACTAAGCTGCAGTGATCGGATTTCAGTTCACGGTTCAATGAATCAATATTAAACTAATATATATATATATATATATATATTAACTCCAATGATCCGAACCGTAAAATTAAGGTCCTCGTCGACCAGAAAATAATTGAATAGGTACAAAGTACAAACCCATATCTATGGATCAAATCATAATTTTTAGTCAATTCAGTTTTACAGCAATACTCGAACTATGGACCGATCCGTAATTATATAGGGCTGTTTAAAATTGGATTCGAAGATAAAAATGTAGCTTGTAAACTGTATTGTATATGCAATGAATTGGACTTTAAACCGTAACAAGAATCGTGGATTGGAGAAAGAGGCTGTCAACTTATTTAAGATGGAATAGCCCAAAGAAATTGGACCTAAACTAATTTAAACATGTCACACAACAGTAAATTAGCCCAGTAGCCCACTAATCCTCACCTAATAGCCCGATTTCACTAATCATGGCTTCTTTTTTTTTCATGCTGATGTTACTGAAGGCCTGAGTGGCTGAGTTATCCTATTTAATCCTATAAATTGGCAGAAGCATCCCAGCTGTATATAAATACAATTATCCTCTCTGGTTGGGTTTCATATATAAAATAGTATTCAAAGTTAAAGAGTTCAGACTTGAGCTTTAATAACACTAAGTTTATTATTTCATTTTTTTTAGAGTTTTGGGGTTTTCGAAAATTAGTTGGTGTTTGACATATGGAGGTTTTTATGGAGATTGGATTTTCTTACAATTTTTTGGATCAATTTCAGTATTTCACATATTTTCATTCAATAGCTTTCTCTAACTTCTCCATTAGCTTTGACAAAATTTCTACATTTGAACACCTTGTAACATACATTTATCGAACACCGTGCCTGTAGTTGAGACAAAGGTGTTTGATGAAAACTCAAAACATATCAATGCAGTGGGAGCAGCATATGCAGAACCTTGTGATCAAAATACAGCATGTTTCTGCTTCAAAAAGCTCAGAATCTAGATTAAACAGTGTTGAATAAATTAATGTAAAGGATACAAAGAGACATAAAAAGGCACAACTGACCAGGCTTTAAAAGTATTTGATAAGATTTTGAACTTATACTGCTTTTTGTTTTTTGTACTGGGAGCAGGTGAATATAGTTGTAGATTATTATGTTCAAAGAAACCTTCTTATTTATTCAGCTACCAAATAAAAAACAAGAAATTCAACATAATGAACTAGCTACATTGACAAAAAGCATTCTCTTGCCTAACTAATTTCACCTAGGCAATCATTGAATTGATAGCCTTAGCCAGTCACAATGTCATGTTTACTTGTAGGAGGGGACTCAAGTAAAGGCAAATAGGCATGACACATAAAAGGAAAGACAAAACAGAAATGATCAAATGAGAGCTGAGTATTTACCAAAATAAAATTTATTACCCCTGAAATAAATTGAAAATTCATGTGAAGTTGATCATCTTGAATATATATATATATATATATATATATATATATATATATATATATATATATATATATATATATATATATATATATATATACATATATGAAACTTATTCTAGTCAACAAGAGACTTATTTATTGCAAATGATGATTTGAATAATATTTTTTTCTTCAGGATTCTAGGACAAATGCATATGTCTCAGGTATGCATGATTCTTCACTTTAGTTGATGAGATACTGATGGTCACAGAAAGCAAACAATTATACAACATAAACAAACAACAGAAAAATTGATTGTGAAATCGAATAGATAGAAGGAAAACTGTATCTACGTAACACAACACATTCACATCGTATTGTATTGTCAAAACTAATTCAATGATTCAAATGCCAATTTACCTAACTTAGTTCACATCATAATGAAAGCTGATTGTTCATAGACCAGAGAGCAAATGCAAAGCAAAGGAACAAATTACGGCACGTTTCCACAAAGGACTCCAAAAAACCTAAATATTCATATCATATACATTTTGAGGCAGCAACTCAAAATTCAAAGAGAATACAACAGAGACTCGAAATCTACATTACGAACAACACTAACCTGGAAACATCGTTGCAATTTGAGATAGTGTCTCCGCGTTTTTGCATCTGTTAAAATCACAGACACGATAATCAGTATCAACACATTGCAACCTTAAGAAAGAAAACATGGAAGCTACATTGCGAAACGAATCGGGGACCTGAAGTGAGCATTGAGATTGGAGATCGTATCCTCTGCTAAACGGATTTGCTGACACATCCACCGCGAGAAAGATCGTGGTCATCAGTATAAAAATCGCAGCAAAATTCGAAGTAACATTTAAATTTTCACAGACAAAAGAAAAACGGAATGAAAACTAACCTGTGTTGATGTTGAAGTCGCCATAAATCGGAAGTGTAAGCTGCTTCGCTGAGTCTACTAGATAATGAACCAGAGGGAGAGCAAGGGAGGAACCGAAGGTTTTGTAATGTGGTCGATGATTATGGCCCCTTATGGGAGGAAATCTAGAACTCTAGAAGAATCGTCAAAATGAAAGTGCTGAAGCGAGTAAATGGCGGGTTAGGTACGATACTATTACTTCTCTCAAAATTTTCAAATCTGGAGCACTAGGGTACGAGAGAGTAAGTATAGACGTGTGTAGAAGGTGTGGGTATAGGCAAAAAGGGTCAAGTGTTATCGTGTTGTAGGGATGACAATTTCACCCGTACCCGACGAACATCCGGCCATCCTATCCAATGAAAAAGGGTGAAAACCCGATAAAAGACGGGTGAAAGCGGGTGGTGGATGAAGCGGGTGGTGGATCGGGTGGGATGCGGGTGAAGGTTTCATCCACCCATCACCCGATCCATCATTCACCCATCCTGACCCGTATCACCCGCTTAAAATTATATAATTTTTTAATATTTGTAATTTTTATATTATAAATATTTTACCTTTACTATATAAACTATATTAAAGTAAAGCATATATTTTCTTTCCTAATATATTTCGGTTATTATTGGTTCGTTATAATTTGTTTATTTTAATCTTGTTTGATTATAGTGTTGTACTTTATATTATGTAAAATATTATGTCAATTTTAGTTAAGTTTAAGTATTATCCTGATTTTCAATAGAATATTTAATTTTTTTTACAAATTTATAAATAAGGTGTAGAACACCAGAAATCACACCCGAGCCACCCGCTTAATCCGGTGGATGCGGGTGAGATCCTTAGCGGGTGGTGGATCGGGTGGGGTGGGCAATTTTTGGTGATGGATCGGGTGGCGGTCAAGTTCATCCACCCGCCACCCGATCCATTGCCATCCCTACATGTTAGACTTGAGGCTGTCCGTAGCCCCTCTACTCTATAGGCTAAGTACCATCCGCAAGTGCCTAATATGGGAGAAAGTCTTACTAGTGTATACACGTAAAATATCTTATATAACTTTATCTTAAAATTAGTGTTCAAATATTATATTTAATCTCATTATATAGTTGATCATCTCAGTTGTGTTACTTACCTAGTTGTGCTCTGCGAAGACGACGAAGATCTGTATTGGTTTTGGTTTTAAAATGTTTGACTGGATTCATAGATCTGCCTTTTAGATCTGGATGTTTTAATCTGCAAAATGTTTGAATGGATTCACTAACTGAGTTCTGATATGTTCGGTGTAAATTAGATGGAGATTACAGGTCTTACCTAGAACCGACACTACATTCATAAAATCAAATCGGTATGCTGCTTTGGTATTCATTCTAAAGGACCATAGTCATGGATCATCACTATGGTCCATGATGCTTTGGTATTCTACTGCATAAATAAGACAGACAATACTTCACTTTCACGGTCAAATCATGCACCTAATCAACATTCTTAAGATTTCAGAGAACACAAGACAAACAAAAAAAGGAGAATTCATGGCAACTAACCATCTCAGAACTCTCTGTTACCAAGCTCTAGTTAATACCCAGAAGAAGAAAAAAGAAGCAAAAATCAAAATTTACTCGTAAATGCTAATTCAAGAACTATCTTGACTCTACAGTTCCTGTGTCTCGCCCAATCTTCCAAGACTTGCGTAGTTATGTGTCAGTATCCTCCATAATAGTGTTTCCATAAAAAAAAATATCTCAAGATGAAGAAGAAAACCGGAGAAGATTCTCAAACACCAGAGAAACTTCAGCAGAAATCCTTCCATTCTAAACATCCTTGTGGGACTGAAGTTGATATATTCCCACCATGGCAGAACAAAGCAGTCAGCTGTTGACAGAATATAACTGTTTTCTCAAATCTCAGATGCACGTGATTCAGCCTTCAGCACACGAAAAGGCTCTTTTAGCTGAGGATTCAGATTATCTGAGTCTACTGGGAATCCACCTTCAGGACAATCTTCATGAACTCGTAAACAAAGTAGCTTATGGCAGCAGAAGGTAAGACCTGAAGAAGTTCAACACACAACGACACTAGTAAGTTTCTCCTAATAAAGAAATGACATGGATAATGAACAATACAAAGGTGTTCAGCAAATCCCGGGATAAATCTTTTATAAGGAAAAAGAGGTAAAAACATGATTCCTTCTAATTCTAAAGTCTCCAACCTAAATCGGAGGCGCTAAGAGAAAATCTTTGGTACAAGTTTTTTTTAGTTGTCTGAGTATCAAAAATCGGTTAACCGCCAATTCAATTGGTAAAAATTGTGAACAAGTAAACATGTTATAAGCTTACAAGGATGTTTACAGTTAGAAAAATCGGTAACTAAGAAATACTTTAGTCCTAACACTAGTTACAAAATTTTACAGCAAGTAGACATGTTATTGACTAAAAAGGATGGTTACAGTACCTGCAATATGCTAGGAACTAATCCAGCATAAAGTGCAGGAACTCCTCCTTTCTCAACAATCTTCACACAAGTTGCCAAAGCACTCAATTTCGTTTCCCGAACTTGCATCTGAAGCTGTCTTCTAACGACTTCAAAAGGGTAAGTGGCGGCTTCAGCACAAGCACCAGCGATTGCCCCATAAATTAAAGTTCGAATAGTACCCAACTCGAGTTGATCTAGGGCATTGAGCTCAGTTCCTTGTTTCATGTTTTCCAATCTTTGTTTTCCTTCTGGTGAATGCAGGTAAGCTGACTTTAGAATATCATACACGCCATAAAAGACAGCACCAGAAGGAGCCATGCTGACAACTGAAGGTACTAGGCCCTTATATAGAGAAAAGAACCCTTCTGTTCGAATTACGTGGCGAAAAGTACCGATTAAACCACCCAGAGCTTCACCACCTGGCGCTACCATTATAGTCCTGATCTGGATAATTTTGAACATTAGCATACTGTACATCACAGTTTTCATTTAAACAAGGGAAACTGACTAAAAAATAATACTAACTATAGGATACAAACCAAAAGTAATTCCTACCTTTATAATTTCCCAAAGAATACGAACTGACTACAAATGATACAAGTCGTGTTTTCAGTTGAAATTCCGACAAAGTGACGTGTTTTTAGTGTTCAGTCTGAACTTTTTAGGTTGAAGTATTGTACATTTTTCAGTTTTCATGCAAGCTTTTTTCTTTTAAAAGTTAAGAATGTATGATCTGAAGTATTTGTTCCATAAATTATATAATTTGTTTCCTCTACAACTTTATTTATAAGTACTTCAAGCCAACATCATATCAGCACAAGATCACAACCAAAGTTGGATTAAAACAAGCATACTGTTAGACAAGGAGATATCAGACAAATAAACTACCAACTAGCATAAAGTTGCAACTTACAGTATCCATAGGCAAGCATAGCAACGTAGCAGTGATTCCAGCTGCAGCACCAGCAACAAATCTCTCGAAATTGGTAGTTTCCTCATTCCCAGACAGCTTCAACAGCTGACTTCTGTAAGTATCATATGCGTAGAAATTTATAGCCTTGAATGGAGCCGTACGAAGGATGTTGACAAAATTGCCTTTCCAAAAACCTTTTATTCCTTCTGTAGCTGCTATTGTCTTGATGAGTTCAGAAAGATGTTTCTGTTCACCTCGAACTATATACTCCAGCTTCAAACGTTCAAGGGGCGCAATGAATGTTCTGATACCATCACAAACAAATGGATACAAAAATTTAATAACTATGACATTTTTCACAGAGTCACAAGGAAAGAGCATCACAACAGCTGAAAGACTCAAAATAACACGTTGATTATGTGATTAGATACAGCCACTGAAATCAAAGATTCAAAATACCACGTTAAATAATCAATTAGTATTCATGAATGCCATTTCACATACAAATCATGGAACATGGAAATTCAATATGTCAGATTATAAGATCGAAATTCATGCAAATGCTTTCAGCTCATTTTTCAAGTGGCTTCAGTCTCATCTCAAACCTTAATGAAGAAACTCTTGGACAGATCAAAACAAATTTGCAGTCCAACAAATTTCAAGATTATTTCAAACCAGCAGGTATGATCAAGATTTTGTGGTTTTCAGACTACAACAATAACAACAAGCCGTAGAAAGGACAAAGGTACAATACAAAACGATGAAATTGACAAGCCAAATCTACATCAAAACAAAAGTTGTATCAAGATCAAAAGAATACGGACAAAAGAGAACCTGACCTACCTTGAGACCATAGCAGCCACAGCTCCGGCCCACAGATGCTTGGTTGTGTTCAACGCACCCGAACCCCTCGCCCTCTTCTCCTCCGTCTTTCCGCTATTCTCTCTAAACTCCTTAAACACCACAACAGCCCCATCGGGGCCCTTACTACCACCATTTATTTCCACCGATTGATTCGGATCTCTATCGCATTCGTCCCCATCGTTATTAGCGGACAAGCTGATCGACAAGAACTTCGAGACTCTTCGACGAATCTCCGCATCGATTCCTATCCGGCGACTCCGAATCAACGGGATGGGAGCAGCAGATGAACTGGAGATGGAACGTGAGCGTAGTGTCGGCGAATTATTCGACGAAATGTCGCAGAGAAAGACGGATGTTGACCTTTCGGCGAAGAAGATTGAATTGGTGATCCTGAAAAACTCGAGCTCATGGGATCGATCTATTTCAAGCATTGTCGCCTTGTCGGAGATGGGTATTTGTTTGTGCGTTCGCAAATTGAGAAACTCCGGCGGTGACAGACGACAGTGGTGGGTAGTAGAAAGGGAAAAGAGGAGAAAGAGACCCTGAGAAAGTGGAAAGACCGAAAGCAACCACCAAACTCGCCTACTGGCCACTGCAGAATCAAACAAAAATGCTACTCTTTTCGGTTTCGGTTTTTGTTTGGCATCACCTGGTGCGTTCGGTAATGGGATGATTTATCAGGACTCAGGAGGGCAATTTCACGTGGCATTTTTTGGTTAATTTTTTAAATATCTTTTATTCTTTATAAAAGAAGTATTTTTTTTTTAATACACGGGCAAGTAAATAGTCATGGTAATCGTCTTTTGGTACACCATCTTGTGACATCATTTCGGACGAGGCCTTCATCCTAGTGTCACAAGCTTGTTCGCAACGCCGTTGACTTCTCTGAAAATATGGTTAACCTTAACATGTGCAAATTCGGCTAATATAATTGAAATGTCAGTACTAATAAGTTCGATCTCCCAAGGTGGTTTTCATACTTTATTTATTGTGTTGATAATCGTTAGGTTATCCCTTCGATTTCAATATTCTTTATTTTCAATTCTATTGCTTTCAATAAGCCCTTTCGAAGGGCGAGTGCTTCTACATGCAGGACAGACGTATAGCCGCATTGTCCATATTCAAATGTGATTGTTGTTGTCTGATGGTCCCTTAAGATATATCCAAAGGAGCAACGGTCGTTACTTTTTTTTAACCATCAAAATTGAGTTTTAGGCTTCCTATTATTGGTTTAGTCCAATGTATTTTTCTTTTCCTCCTAGTATTAGTCTTCTTTGCCTTTTTGCCCAAATTTATCTGAAGTGTGTTATTACAATTAATCATGAATTTGTTTAGTTGCCACTTCTCGGATGTCTATAATGGGTGTATTTTCAAATATGCTTTTGTTTCTCATGTACCAAATATTCCACCAAATGACCAAGAGTTGGATCAAACTCCTATCACCTATATAGTTATGTATGAGGGATAATATTTCTGGTATATTCTTTCCTGAGATGTTCATGTTTTACAAATAATTATTTGTTGGTTCATTCATTATGTTATTAATGGTAACCGGACATTTAATGAACAAGTGTGTCGCATCTTCATAAGGATGCTGACATAGTGTACAATCCATCGGTATTGGAACTTTTTTGTTTTTCCAAGTTTTCCTTAGTAGGTAGGACATCTACTGATAACTTCCATAAAAAGTTCTTAACTTTTGGCATTGTGTTAAGGTTCCAGATCCACGAGTTATCAAAGAGGTTAATGCCTCTTGATTTGTGAAATAGCTCCAAAGCTGATTTTGTGAAAAATCATCCATCTTTACTAGGGCCCTAGTATAGTCTATCTTGAATGTTGCAGATAGGGAGAGAGTATCCTAGTATTTCATTTATCATGGATTGCGGGATCAACGGTTTAAGTATGTTTTGTACTTTGTTATGATCCCAATTGTTATTTGTCATGAGCGCGCATGCTTACATTTTCTCTATTATATGTTGATTTGCTTGTTTAAAACATATTGCTCTGGTGGATATTCCGAGATCCAAGGGTCTTTCCATAATTTGATCGTTTGGCCATCTCCTACTCTCCATATGAAACCTTTTTCAAAGTCTAGTCGTAGGTTCATTAGTCTTCTCCATTGCCATGAGGTATTTTTTCCCATCTTGTAAGACCATAGTTGGTTTCCCTTTAGATATTTTTCCTCCACTACCTTCACCCATATGTTGTCAGGTTCTGCTATAATTTTCCATAATAATTTCATTTGTAGAGCTTTGTTCATGTCTTCTACTTTTCTAATACCTACTCCCCCGCTGTCTTTGGTTTGCATATTTTATCCCAGCTAATTAGTGGGTGAAAATTTGGGCCTTTATTCCAAAAGAATTGCCTATTTATTTGATCGAGTTCCTTGTGTATTGTTGTTGGTAACATAAAGCTTTGCATAATATAATTCGGTTTTGCATTAAGGTTTGCTTTGATTAACACTGCTCTGCCTTCTTGGGAGAGAGATGTTGCTTTTCCATTTGGTCCCTATAAAAAGAATCTCCCGTCAAACCGGATCCTTTCTTTTTACCTTATTAGTGCTCTATGCATAGTGCCCACCCGAGCTGTAGCGGTCACCCAACTTTAATACACGGATATTCTGTTTGATAACCTGCTACTAATTCTTCATGTGTGGCTTTTCCTCTTCCTCTATTCCTATCCCATATGTACAACGTTTAAATCAATAGAGTTGTTTCCACATTTGAAAAGAAACGTAAAGACGCGGCACAGTCTGTTTGGAGGGAATCATTTGTTCTCGATCAAGAATGCCTCAACTGGAGTAGCCTTTTTTAGTGCTAGCTGAACGTAAATTAATGGCTTTTATGCAACATCGAAAGGGTCCTGATGTGGTGGATTGAGGCCTTTAAGTTCATGTTCCTTGGCCAAAATGGGCAATCGCACAAGGAAATCAAGTCTAGCTCCACCCGGGCAGTACTTCCACGAAGGAACCGAGCAGGCTGATACAAAAGGAATTCAAATACAAATTGCAGGACGTATCGACGGAAAATTCCAGTATTTTTTAGTTACCTCAAGAATATTATCCCTACCGTTTGTCTTAGTGGTAGTCTTACTTTCATCAAAAATGTAATTATCGCCCCCAAAAACTGATACGGGGTTAGCCGTCAGTTGGCCTGATCTTTCAACACCAAAACTCGAAATGAAGAAAATGAATAAAAAGATGAAAACTTGAAATAAGAAGATGGAGGAATGATCCAATGATTATGAAAGATCGATAGATGGATAGATATGGTCGAACCCTTAAGGCAACCAAGAGCACGATAGGGAAACAAAGGCCCTAACACACAACTTGGAATGACTTGAAGAAGCCCTTCCGCTATAATCTCACACAGAGGGGAAAACGATTGTCCCCAAAGCACGAGAAGTCACCCGGAGATGATTGAGAGCACCAACTTGCCAATCCAAGTGACACAACTCAAAACAACGCCAAAGTTGCTGGGCAAACGGATTCTGCTCACACAGCAAGGTGTCTCGATTCCACGAGAAGAATATGGGATAGAAGAGAAAAATACTCGAAAGTACTTGTGTTTAATTTCAATCAAAGTTGACAAAGGAGGACGTCCACCTTATACCTTATTGTAAGAGCCTTGATCTTTAGAAGCCGAGTCATGGTAGCCGCTCCCGCGGGTCCAGAGGGCCGCCCCTGCGGCTTCCTGCGTTTTCCGCCCCTGCGGCTCAAGATACTCGCCCCTACGGTTTCCTGCGGCTGCAGCCGGCTTTGTTGACTCTTTTGACCGTGCTTTACTCTCTTCTCTTCCTTCTTAGCCTTCTCCTTTGCTTAGGGAGCAAGGGTTCTTCACTTCTCTAGTTACCCTCACGTTCTTCTTGCCTTCTTTCTTCTCCTTGATCTTGTTCTTGTTTTCTCTTTGGTTTGGAAGAGAAATTGTGACTTTGGTGATTTGATGTTAATAATGTGTGTTATGCTGAGCTTGGGAGCTAGTTGAGTGGTGTTTTGTGATCATTTCCAGACTGGTTAGGCTACAGTAGTAGGTGAGCTTACTCTTCTCTTCTTCTTTCTTCTTTCTTTCTTCTTCCTTTCCCTCTTCCTTAGCTTAGGATAGATCTCCTAGGTGTATATTGATGTTGAAATGTGTATATATATGTATGTGTTTGGCTGTGGATTGGTGAAGACGTGAATTCATCATGTGAAGAGTCGAAGAGAAGTCGGGGATCACGTTCTGCACTATCGCCGCACCCGCACCAGTGAGCCGCCACCCCTGCGGGATCTTGTCACCGCACCCGCGCCTCAGCACCGCCGCCCCTGCGGCTACGGTCACCGCCCCTGCGTAGAAGCGTCTTCGCGCCTGCGGCTTCTCTCATTTCGCCCTGCGTCTCTTCTTTCACGCAGGTGCGTCTTATACCGGATCTACTAGAGTAGTATGAATCCTTTCCTTTCCTAGTATGAGCGGGTTAGTGGCATGCTAGGTATGTATATGAGGGTAGGATGATGATGAGTATGGTATCGATAGGTGCCGGTTATGGTTTTGAGGTTTAGTTGATTATCGAGGTTATAAGTTGGATATGATCCTTATGGATCCCTTGGGTCAAGGTGTGACCGCTTTGATTGATAGGAGATTTGACATCTCTTTATGCCTTGTTATTAGACAGTGTTGTCCTCCAGATTGGAGTGGATCGTGGTGGAGAGTATTCCGAGATTGAGGTAAGTTCATAGGACTTACTTAGCTACAATCCTTATATTGGATGTATGCATGAGTGGTGTGTGATATATGCTTGATAGCATGCGATGTTGATTATTACCGACCTATGTTCTAGTGATCGCCCATTGTAGGGCCGTGATAATTTGCCCTTTCATCCCGCTGGGAGTCTGGAAGGTTCTTTGTAGGCAGGCCAGATCTGGCAAACGGTTCAGGCACTCTCCATTTCCATAGGATATACGGGGAGGTGTTCCAGGCACCACTCCAATTGGCTATTGGACCCAGAGGCGAGGATTATATATTCCTTGTGTCACATATATTCATATTCATATATATATATATATACGATTTGAGTGTTGGAATTTAAAAAAGATAATTAATCGGGTAAATGTGTGACAACATGATTATGTGTTTATGATTCCCTTACTTGTATTTGTGCTTATGCATTATCTTATATATGAATGGTTAGCTAACGGTTTTATACCGTGTTGTAGATACTTTGCAGGTTAGGAGAGCTGCAAAGTGATTCAGATGGGTGATCCGTTGAGGGCTCCGTACACTAGGTTATGCGAGGGTTATGGGACATTTTGTATGTACAGATATATGTTTTGGTTTGTACTCAGCGGTACTTCTGTATACCTTTTGATATATATATATATATATATATATACAGTTTGATGTTTTGGTTTTAATCTATCTGGGCCTTGTTGTAAGATCCACTAAACTTGTTGTCAGGCTAGGGTCAGGATCCATTGTGAGATCCTAGCCCAGTAGCGCCCCGAGTCCTACGGATTTGGGGTGTTACAAAGTTGGTATTAAAGCCTTAGGTTGACAACAATGACACTTGCAATCTGCAATAAAGGTCGAATAGATAAATAAACAGAACCCGAAAGGGGTCTGACTTTTCAAAAGGTTTTGGTTTTGAAATGAGTACAAATGTTTTGGGATAGTGTGTACGAAATCCATCACATCTCTGAGGACCTCGACAGTATAGATATATATATATATATAGATATTACCTTATGTGATTTTGTGATGGACTTTTAGCTTATATATATCTATACATATGGCATATATATAGCCTTCTAAGTTAGGTTTATACCCTGCAAATGGTTCGGACTAGAGCCTTATCTGCAGTTGGACGAGGTAGGGGTAGACCTCCTTTTCCTCCAGTAGCGATAGGACATGGTCAAATTCCCGCTGTTGATCCACGTGCAGCAGAAGAGATTCATGAGGATGTTGTTGAGAGTGTCGTTCCTGAGAGTGGGAACGGTGCAGTTGGGAGACAGAGACCACAACGAGTCCAGTCAGATGACTCGGATCTTGTCTCTATGGGGGTACCTGAGTTCCGCGCGTATATTAGACGAGTGGAAGAGGCTGCTAGAGCGGGTAGACGTACCCCGGATTTGTCAGCACAGGAGGGATCATCTGAGAGATCCCATTAAGCTGCTCAGGTGCTAGTTGTACAGGCACATGCTGCTGAGATTGCTCGAGCTCCAGAGGAGCATAGAGGGCCTCGACCAAATACTTGGTTAAAGGCATTTCATCATATGGGAGTACCCCCTTTCTCTAGGAAGGTGGGGTTAGAGGTTAAGATGTGGATTGGACATGTAGACTCAGCTTTGGAGTCTATTAGGTGTCCTGTGGACATACAGATAGAGTTAGTGCAGACTCTATTCAGTGATTTGGCACAACACTGGTGGAGATCTGTACGGGGTCAGGTTACCAGTTATGATCAAATAAGGACTATGATGAGAGAGCGTTTCTGCCCCGCCTCATTGAGGAGGGAAAAACTGCAGGATTTTGTTGAGGCTAGATTCGAGGATGTACCAGTCTTTGAGGCTATCAGGAGATTCCAGGAGGAGCTGGCTTTGCTGGGTCCAGCTGCACCTTCTGCAAATCAGCATGTGTATCTCTTTTCCCGACGACTGAGGGATGCTACCCGGACCTATATGGCGGGATTTCACTGTGAGTCCTTGATGGACTATCAGGACAGAGCCTCTGATTATGAGCGAGAGTGGGCTGGGCAGAGGAGAGCTTCTCAGACCAGAGGGTTTGAGAAGAGACAGCGTATTGGGCAGACCAGTGGTACTAGTGGAGCTGCTAGTTTTGGGCGAGGCCAGAGACGCCAAAGTTACCCCTCATCTGCACCGGTTGCAGATAAGGGAATACAGTGCTTCAACTGCAGTGAGTATGGACATATGCGATCAGAGTGCACGAGGCCGCTAGTGACTTGTTTCACTTGTGGCAGACCCGGTCATAGAGTTGTCTTCTATAGACGGGGTGGAGCTTCATCACAGCGGGGTTCTTCTCCTGCTAGTGTAGCGGAAGGTGGGCAGAGACCACCTCAGCAACAGTAGACGCAAGGACAGCAGAGAGTCCCAGATCGTCCTACTACTTAGGGATCTGCTCCTGGGTCGAGTAGAGGTAGAGGTCGTGGTTGGAGTACCACCGACACCAGAGGAGCTAAGGGTAGAGCTTTTGAGCTGAGGAGTACAGAGGAGCCAGCAGCACCGACTGCTACAAGTAGCATTCTGATTCATAGTTTACTTGTTAGAGTTTTATTTGATACTAGAGCTACGCATTCTTTTATATCTGATGCATGTGTTGAGCGTTTGAGTCTAGATACGACTGAGGGGATACCCTTTAGTATAGGGTTACCCGATGGTAGTAGGGTCAGGGGTACCCGTGAGATCCGTGATTGTCCCATTTCTGTAGGAACTCGTGTACTACTTGTTGACTTCTTTGTCATGCCATTAGAGCATGAAGAAGTCATTTTAGGTATGGATTGGATGGATAGACATCAGGCAGTATTAGATGTAGGTAGGAGGACTGTGACCCTCTCTACCGAGTTAGGCCAGATAGAGGTTTTGCGAGGTTGGGACCTTGGAAAGTCAGGCATGGTTATCAACGCGATACGGGCAGCGAGATTGATTGCACAGGGTTGTGAGGCCTTCTGGTGTTATGCCATGAAGGAGGGGGAGAGTCCAACGTTAAAGGATATCCCAGTGGTCTGTGAGTTTACAGATGTATTTGCTAAGCCGTCCAGTTTGCCGCCTCAGAGGAGTGTGGACTTTGGTATAGAGTTGGAGCCTGGTACGAGACCGATCTCGAAGGTCCCGTATCGTATGACGTCTGTCGAGATGTTGGAGCTGAAGAAGCAACTCGAGGAGTTGGCTGAGAAGGGCTTCATCCGCCCTAGCATATCCCCGTGGGGAGCACCTGTCCTCTTCGTACGGAAGAAGGACGGATCGTTGAGACTGTGTATTGATTACAAAGAGCTAAACAAGGTGACCATCAAGAATAAGTATCCATTGCCTCGTATTGACGACTTGTTAGATCAGCTTCAGGGAGCGACAGTGTTCTCCATGATTGACCTGCGCTCAGGGTATCACCAGTTGAGGGTGAGAGAGCAGGATGTGCACAAGACGGCATTTCGGACCAAATATGGACACTATGAGTTTATAGTGATGCCATTTGGGCTTACGAATGCCCCAACAGTTTTTATGGAGTTGATGAACAGTATATTCATCGACTTCCTGGATCAGTTTGTGGTAGTCTTCATAGATGATATACTGGTGTACTCTCGCAGTAGAGAGGAACATGCAGGACAGTTGAGGACCGTGTTACAAGTTTTACGAGATAGAAAACTTTATGCTAAGTTCTCTAAGTGCGAGTTTTGGATGCCAGAGGTAGCATTCCTGGGTCATACTGTTTCCGCCGAGGGGATCAAGGTTGATCCGGCGAAGATCGAGTCAGTAGCAGCATGGACGACACCGACGAACGTCAAGGAAGTACGTAGCTTTCTTGGCCTAGCCGGTTATTACCGACGCTTTGTGGAGGGATTTTCTGTGATTGCCCGTCCACTGACGAGTCTGCTGAGGAAGACTACCAAATTTGTATGGCCTGAGAAGTGTATACAGAGTTTTGAGAAGCTGAAGAAACATCTGACTTCCGCTCCTATTTTGGCACAGCTAGAGGGTACAACTGATTTTGTGGTTTACAGTGATGCATCCAAGCTAGGCTTGAGATGTGTATTGATGCAGCGAGGCAGAGTGATTGCATATGCGTCTAGACAGTTCAAGACATATGAGGAGAACTACCCGACTCATGATTTGGAGTTGGCAGCGGCAGTTCATGCCTTGAAGATCTGGAGACATTAATTGTATGGTGCTACATGTCAGATCTTCACAAACCATAAGAGTCTGAAGTATATTTTCACGCAACGAGAATTGAATAACCGCCAGCGTAGGTGGCTTGAGCTGATCAAGGATTTTGATCTGGAGATTTTATATCATCCGTGGAAGGCGAACGTTGTCGCCGACGCCTTTAGCAGGAAGACGCCTCTAGAGAAGGCGATTGCGAGACTGACCGTTCAGCCTCAGTTACAGAGAGACCTGGTCTGGTTAGAGTTGGACATCCAGTTTCCTGATGAGGATGCCCAGTTAAGTACCTTAGAGGTTCTTCCTGATCTGTTGAGTGAGATCCAACAGAAGCAGGGGACCTGCCCGACATTGATGAGGATCCGAGAGAGGATGTCTCGCGGTGAGGCACCACAATTTCTCATAGGAGCAGATGGAGTATTGAGACGCCGCGGTCGCGTCTGTGTACCAGCTGATGCGGATTTGCGAAAGAGGATATCACATGAGGCTCACTGTACGTCTTATTCAGTGCACCCAAGTACGAGTAAGATGTACCAGGACTTGAGACGTTCATATTGGTGGGGAGGGTTGAAGCCCGACGTGGCCAGATTTGTGGCACAGTGTGCGACCTGTCAACAGGTCAAGATCGAGCATTTCAGACATGGAGGTGAACTCCATCCACTACCTGTACCACAGAGGAAGTGGGAGGACGTCACCATGGATTTTTTTACTAGGTTGAGACCGAGTAGAAGTTTTGATGCTATATGGGTTATAGTTGACAGACTGACGAAGACGACACATTTTATCCCTATTCGGGAAACGTGGCCGGTGAGCAGATTAGTTGAGGAGTACACTAGACAGATAGTGAGACTTCATGGTGTACCGAGGACGATCGTCTCAAACAAAGATGAACGATTTACCTCGAGGTTCTGGCAGCAGATTCAGACTGCCCTAGGGACGAGTTTGCACTTCACTACTGCCTTCCATCCTCAGACAGATGGTCAGTCAGAGTGGACCATTCAGACATTGGAGGATATGCTGCGAGCTTGTCTGTTGGACTGGGGACAAGTGTGGACGGATCATCTCCCACTAGTTGAGTTCTCGTACAACAACAGTTGGCATGCATCGATTGGGATGGCCCCATATGAGGCACTGTATGGACAGAGATGTCGTACACCGTTATGTTGGGATGAGCCGAGGAGTGTTAGTGGTTTGACACCTGATCAGGTTCAGGATGATGTTGCTCGTGTAGCACTGATTAGAGAGAGGATGCTGACTGCACAGAGCCGTCATAAGTCTTATGCAGATAGGAGGCGTAGACCCCTAGAGTTCAAAGTTGGAGCCCATGTGTGGCTGAGAGTGTCTCCGACACGAGGTGTTAGACGCTTTGGCATTAAGGGGAAGTTTAGTCCCCGATATGTCGGACCGTTCGAGATTCTGGATCGAGTTGGGAGCGCAACATACAAATTAGCTTTGCCTCCGAGATTAGAGGGTGTTCACCCTGTGTTTCACGTGTCTCAGCTGAGGGAGTACATACCAGATCCGAGACACATTGTGAGTTATGATGATTTGGTGGTCGAGCCGGACCACACCTTTGTTTAGCACCCGATTGCAGTCCTAGAACGAGGTATGAGACGCCTGCGTTCGAAGGACATTCCTATGTTGAAGATACAGTGGTCGAGACGAGGACCTGATGAGGCTACATGGGAGACTGTGGATAGTATTAAGAGGAACTATACAGAGTTTTACGCCGAGATAGATGTACCTGTAGGATCGACGAGTAGATCTTAGTACTATCTTGGTGAGTGTTGTGATTATGTGTTTATATGCTATGATGTGTTTATTTTTGTGCTAGCTATGATGTGTTATATGAACTTATTAGATCTTGTTGTGCTAGTGCGATTGATGTTTATAGCTGGAGATGGTTCTTTCCTCCATGCTATTGAGATATGATTAGGGTTTAGCTGAAGATGGTTATTCTTCCATGCCATTTTGGTGGACATAGTGTTGCTGGAGATGTTTTTCCTCCATGCCCTTCTGTTATGAGTATGATACAGCTAGAGATGGTTTTCCTCTATGCCCATGTGATGTGATGATAGTCTGGCTAGAGATGGTTTTTCCTCTATGCCTTGGATAGTATAGTGATCTTGTTGCTGGAGATGATGATTTCCCTCCATGCTTGTGTTTGAAGTTATAGAGTGATATAGGTTGATACATGATGAGTGGAGATGTGATGCCTCCGATTGAGGGAGTTATACCTCGGCATATGGGTCCGAGAGGAATTGCATTGTATAAGTTTCGGGACGAAACTTGTTTTTAGGGGGGTGAGATTTAAGAGCCTTGATCTTTAGGAGCCGAGTCAAGTTAGCCGCCCCTGCGGGTCCAGAGGGCCGCCCCTGCGGCTTCTTGCGTTTTCCGCTCTTGCGGCTCAGGATACCCGCCCCTGCGGCTGCAGCCGGCTTTGTTGACTCTTTTGACCGTGCTTTACTCTCTTCTCTTCCTTCTTAGCCTCTCCTTTTCTTAGAGAGCAAGGGTTCTTCACTTCTCCAGTTACCCTCACGTTCTTTTTGCCTTCTTTCTTCTCCTTGATCTTGTTCTTGTTTTCTCTTTGGTTTGGAAGAGAAATTGTGACTTTGGTGGTTTGACATTAATGTTGTGTGTTATGCTGAGCTTGGGAGCTAATTGAGTAGTGTTTTGTGATCATTTCCAGCTTGGTTAGGCTACAACAATAGGTGAGCTTACTCTTCTCTTCTTCTTTTTTCTTTCTTTGTTCTTCCTTTCTCTCTTCCTTAGCTTAGGATAGATCTCCTAGGTGTATATTGATGTTGGAATGTGTATATATATGTAAGTGCTTGGCTGTGGATTGGTGAAGACGTGAATTCATCACGTGAAGAGTCGAAGAGAAGTCGGGGATCACGTTATGCACTGTCGCACCACCCGCGCCAATGAGCCGCCGCCCCTGCGGGATCTTGTCGTCGCACCCGCGTCTCAGCACCGCCGCCCCTACGGATACGGTCACCGCCCCTGCGTGGAAGCGTCTCCGCGCCTGCGGCTTCTGTCATTTCGCCCTGCGTCTCTTTTGTCACGCAGGTGCGTCTTGTACCGGATCTATTAGAGTAGTATGAATCCTTTCCTTTCTTAGTATGAGCGGGTTAGTGGCATGCTAGGTATGTATATGAGGATAGGATGATGATGAGTATAGTATCGATAGGTGCCGGTTATGGCTTTGAGGTTTAGTTGATTATCGAGGTTATAAGTTGGATATGATCCTTATGGATCCCTTGGGTCAAGGTGTGACCCCTTTGATTGATAGGAGATTTGATATCTCTTTATGCCTTGTTATTAGGCAGTGCTGTCCTCCAGATTGGAGTGGATCGTGGTGGAGAGTATTCCGAGATTGAGGTAAGTTCATAGGACTTACTTAGCTACAATCCTTATATTGGATGTATGCATGAGTGGTGTGTGATATATGCTTGATAGCATGCGATGTTGATTATTACCGACCTATGTTCTGGCTATTGGACCCAAAGGCGGGGATTATATATTCCTTGTGTCACATATATTTAGAGTTGTGTCACATATATACTGATTTGTTTCCATTAGACGGTTTTCAGATATTACACCGACCTGTTTATATATATATATATATATATATATATATATATATATATATATATATATATATATATATATATATATATATATATATATATATATACGATTTGAGTGTTGGAATTTAAAAAAGATAATTAACCGGGTAAATGTGTGACAACATGATTATGTGTTTATGATTCCCTTACTTGTATTTGTGCTTATGCATTATCTTATATATGAATGGTTAGCTAACGGTTTTATACCGTGTTGTAGATACTTTGCAGGTTAGGAGAGTTGCAGAGTGATTCAGATGGGGTGATCCGTTGAGGGCTCCGTATACTAGGTTATGCGAGGGTTATGGGACATTTTGTATGTACAGATATATGTTTTGGTTTGTAATCAGCGGTACTTCTGTATACCTTTTGATATATATATATATATATATATATATATATATATATATATATATATATATATATATATATATATATATATATATATATATATATGTATGTATACAGTTTGATGTTTTGGTTTTAATCTATTTGTGCCTTGTTGTAAGATTCAATGAACTTGTTGTCAGGCTAAGGTCAGGATCCATTGTGAGATTCTAGCCCAGTAGTGCCCCAACTCCTACGGATTTGGGGTCTTACACTTATATAGGCTAGAGGTGCGTCATCTAGGGTTTCTTACGGGCTATGGGCTTGATCCAAGATCGAGCTCAATCTAGCTTAAAGAGATAAGATTAAATCTCCAAGAGATAAGATCAAAAATAAAAGGAATTAAAAATAAAATAAACTAATTAAAAGCAAACCCATCTTTTATTTAAAAGATGTCCAAGAATGGGCTTTTAAATAGGAAGCAAGTTGGGCCTAATTTAGCCACTTAAATTAGCCCGAATTCTTCCTTCTTCCAATGCAATCCAACGTGCTTCTTCTTCATACGGATCAAGTGGATCACAGCTCATTCTCTCTTCCAAGTCTCGGCCATGATCTCGGTTGTCTCTCTCCACGTATCGGTCGGGATCTTCTTCATGGGTAACTCGTCTCTTCTTGCTCATAGGCCCATAGGTGAAAGGGAGTGAAGTCGAGCTAAGAGATTGATGCGCCCTTGGATGTTCCTTTTACGTTGACCGTAGACGATGAGAACGAGGCTTTGAGGGTTCGCTCAGATGGACCGCTCACCCAATCCCGAGCCACCGGATCCATCATCGCCCGCACCACTTCGTCACTTGGACCAGCCGCCGGTATGTCGTGTCTCTACACCACCATGGCATAGGCCCGGTCCCGTCCACGCCAATTACTTTCGGACTATATTTTGAATGTTTTCCTTTTATGTAATAAAAGGGATATTCCTTATAGAATATTCTCTTTGATCTTATCTTTTAGGGTTTTTCCCTTGTTGGGCTTTTCGTATGTATGTTTGTTTGGCCCGTTGGCCCATAGGTAGGCAAGACTCTCTATATAAGGGATCTCTTGCCTCACTTGTTTTTCATGTTCAATATTACTAAGTTTTTGAGAAGATTTTCCTCTTACTTAGCTTGGGAATCAAACCTCCCGTCTATCTCTCAAATTTCTTCCTTGGATCTCGTCTTTGATCCAAGAAATCCATATTCGAGGATTCTTCTTTAGAATCAACTTTCGATCCACACCAAACGGTACATTCGATCTCTCTAGATCGAATCAACCCTTGTTTCTTTATCGCTTCCGCTCCTTTGGATCTGTAACGATACAACGTCGCACAAAGAATCAAGGAGTAGTTGGAGCTTTGTTGGATCTAGATCCGGAAGTTATCCTTGGTTACCTCCAAGGACGCATCAAATTGACATCAGAGCAAAGGGATCAAAGCTAAGTTCTCTTTACTCTTGTTTTTGTGCGTTATTTTCTTCAACCTATTTAGCCTTTTGTTCATGATGTTCTTCGTTTGTTCATGATGTTCTTCATTTGTTCTTCATGATCTTCATATTGTTCATCATGTTCTTCATCATGTTCATCCAATTTTCCTGAATTTTTTTTTCCCTTTGATCAATTTGAAAAAAGAGAGAGGAGATATTGGGTTTGTTATCAAACCATTTATCAAACGCATCTTTTTCTTCAACCGACAAAATCCGACAATTTTGTTAATTAATTTCACCAAATTTCTTGGGATATTTTTGTTAACGAAAGTTCGGATATCTGGCATTTGATATTCCAAGAAAAGAAAAAACTCTTCATCAATACGGATTTGTGTTCAAAAAAAAAATTATAAAAGTGTTGCTCAAAACGTTTCAAAGAAACGAAACACAAAAGTGAAAAGACGTCCGGCAAACCGGTCCATCCGAAAAATCGGATTTTACAAAATGGTCAAAGACTGAAAGCAAGCAAAGCTTGCCGACTGAACAATCCGTCCATCTTCCGCCTCTCCATTTTCTTACATATGTTTGCAAAATATCACTTGTTTATTTGTGTGTAATTGGTTCAATTTTGTTGGATTTGCCTTACTTTCCTCACCGCAAAACGGCCTTCCCCAAAGTAGAACCCGATAACGCACTTGAACTTGGGTAAAGTTGACTTAACTTGTCACCTTGCTCATTTGATTGCTTGCAATTGTGTGCTGATTTGGAGCAATGATTAACGTTGAATTGGAAACTTCTCAGGATTCTGGTCCGCAAGAGTCCAATGAACCTTTGGCTCAAGAAAATGCTTCTTTGTCCCTCGAAAATGACTCCATAAGGCAGGAATTGGAAGCTTTTAAGGCACAACAAAATTTTGATGCCTTGACCCGAGAAAACATTGCCTTGAAGCAAGAGTTGGAAGCTCTTAAGGCCCTACGGCTTGCCCAACGTCCCACCCCAACAATTCCAATTGAGACCATGGTCAATGCTTCCACATCCGATACACAACGGAAAGGCAAGGGAATTTTAGGAGCCGGCCATCAAACGGTCCCCAGCTTGCGTCCGTCATTGAATGTCAACGCCCCTTACCTCTTGATGGAAATGAGTCCCACGAAGAGGACGAAGAATTCCCCGACCCGACTCAAGATGACTTTCTCATGGTCGATACGGAAAATCGGCACAAGCATTATGAGCCTCAACACCAACGGTATGTCCCTTCTCCACCTCAACTTAGTGTGCCCCGCAACGACCGTCGAGCCCGGGAAGAGCCCCGGTACCGTCCCGACTCGACCAATAATCATGGTCGTGAGATCGTTCCGGACGCCGTCGCCAACAGTCAACCCGGCAACCGATGACCCTTGACTTTGATGAGTATGATGAGCAAAACGATTTCAACGAGTTCTCCGGTGATGAGTCCGACTTGGAACGGGTGGCACATGACCGTCCATGGCACCCACCCATCGTGGACCCTTATGAGAACCAAGACCGAGGTGAATAATGGTTGCCTCCCCCAAACCCACCTAGGCATTAACCACCCGTTCATGGGCGCCACCGGCCTCAAGGCGGCCACCGGCGAGCCCGTGCCGATGTTGCCTACATTCCACCGCCCCGCCCGGACCCCTACCGAGCTCGTAGGGAAGGTAAGGTTAAATTCCCTATCTTTCATGGTGAATATGATCCGTGTGTTTTTCTTGATTGGGTGCAGGATATGAAACGAGCCTTGAAACATTGTCATTATGAGGATGAATATGAAAAAATCGAGGCGGCAACTCTTTACTTTGAAGGAGATGCCAAGTCTTGGTGGAACTGGTATGAGATCACCCGTGAAAGGCGAGGATGGGCACCGATTGCGACCTTTGAGCAGTTGATCTATGTCATGACCAAGAATGACGTGCCCGAAGACTTCAAGAATGATATGCGGTTGCAAATTGCCGAGTTCAAACAAGCCAACCTCACTCCGGTGGCTTAATTGGCCAAACTCGAGGACATGCACATTAAGGCCGGCGTTTCGGCCTCCCCCTCCGCCCTTCGCACCAAATTCATGAGTGGGCTTAATGCTTCCATTCGGCGGCCGCTTGAAATTGTCCCATATAAGGATTTGGGAGCATTGTGCCATGCCGTCATGAAGCTCTACAAGCAACAACTTGAGACGCCTCGGTATTCAAGGTATAATTTCTCTTCGAGTCAATATCCTTATTCTTCTAACACACGTACTCGAGATGTCCCTAGTTCTCCAGATGCCGATGCTTCCAAAGGAGCCCAACGGACGGGTCAATCCAATAGGCAAACGGGTAATGAGAGGGCACCAAAACCATGGGCCCACGGCCCCGGCGCCTCCCGCTAGAGGTCAACAAGGACCTTCACCGGCGGCTCGCCCAAGGGAGCCCGTGTGCTACAAGTGTAGCGGTTTTGGTCACGTGCAACATGATTATCCAAACACCAAAAGGGTTTTGTTTGCCGACCCATCATATTTCGAGGATGAAGATGATCATCAACATGACGATATCATCATTGAGGATGACCAAGACGCCGACCCGCACTTTGGAATGGAACCATGTGACGACGAGCTTGCTTGCGCCCCAGCACAACCCGGTAAATTCGCTCTTGTTTCTCGTCGTATTTTGGCTATTAAAGAGTTTATCCCTATTGATCAACGCGAGAATCTCTTCCACTCTCGTTGCTTGGTCAATAATACGAGCCTTTCTCTCATTGTTGAAGGGGGTTCTTGTTGCAATATTGTCAACGAACGAGTGGTAAAACACTTCAAGTTGCCTACAACCCCCCACCCAACACCTTACGGACTCCAATGGATTTCCGATAAGGCGTGTGACACCGTCACACAACAAGCTTGGGTGACGTTTTCTATTGGAGCCTATGTTGATAAGGTCCTTTGTGATGTTATCAAGATGGACGCCACACATGTCCTATTAGGACGACCTTTGCAATTCAATCGCCGAACATTTCATGATGGTTATCTTAACCGGTACATGTTCCAATATAATGGAAAACGGGTCACACTTTTGCCTATGACTCCGCACGAAATTTTGGTTGACTATGCGGAACGGAAGAGGCAACAATCTATAGATGAGTCCGCTAAGGCACCGGAAAAATCGGACCCTTGGAGTCCCGATGTTATAGGTGCTAGTACTTCCAAATCCCGGAACACCGCCCCCCTTGTCCATGCTACCGAGACCAAAGGTAGTAAAGGCCGCATTGTTCCTACGAGCGCACCTTTTCCATCTTCGGACCCCGTAATTCAAGGACGGTGTGAGCCGAGAATACTCTTAACTCGCCGGCATGATTTGCAACCGGTCATGGAAGGCAAGTTTCCATGTTTCTTGCTTGTTCTGTTTTTTTTATCTACTTCTCATGACCCGAGTAATGTGCCACACGAGGTGTCTTTGTTGTTGTCCGAATTTCAGGATATTATGCCCAAAGACCTACCACCCGGCTTGCCACCAATCCGATGGATTGAACACCAAATTGACTTTGTGCCCGGTGCTTCCTTGCCAAACCGTGCCGCATACCGAGCAAGTCTAGAAGAGACGAAGGAGCTACAACGTCAAGTGCAAGAGTTCTTAGACCGGGGACATGTGCGTGAATCCTTATCACCATGTGCCGTCCCGGTCATATTAGTGCCAAAGAAAGACTGATCATGGCGGATGTGTGTTGATTGTCGTGCCATCAACCAAATCACCGTCAAATACCGCCACCCGATCCCGCGCCTTGATGACATGTTGGATGAGCTCCATGGCGCCACCATTTTCTCCAAAATTGATCTCCGGAGCGGTTACCACCAAATCCGGATGGCCGAAGGTGAAGAGTGGAAGACGGCGTTCAAGACGAAGTATGGACTCTATGAATGGCTTGTCATGTCATTTGGCCTCTCCAACGCCCCATCCACCTTCATGCGCCTCATCAACCATGTCTTGCGCCGATTCTTGGGTACATTTGTCGTTGTTTATTTCGATGATATTTTGGTGTTTAGTACGTCTTTGGAGGATCACATCGGGTACCTTCGCCAAGTGCTCGAGTGCCTTGGACAAGAGAAATTGTATGTCAACTTTGAAAAATGCGTCTTTTGCTCGGACACCACTATCTTTCTTGGCTATGTCGTGTCTAAGGACGGACTACGAGTAGACGAATCCAAAGTTCGTGCTATTTCGGAGTGACCTACTCCTACTACGTTCACCATGGTCCGAGCCTTTCTCGGCTTAGCGGGCTTCTACCGACGCTTTGTCAAGGACTTTAGCACGGTAGCGGCACCGCTCCATGAGCTTACTACCAAGGGTGTCACGTTTGAGTGGTGTGATATCCATGCTTGACCGTTTGATGTGCTCAAAGACCGCCTTTGTAATGCACCATAACTCCAACTCCCAAACTTTTCGAAAACTTTCGACGTGGAGTGTGATTCATCGAATGTGGGCATTGGAGGCGTTCTCTTACAAGAGACTCGTCCAATTTCCTACTTTAGTGAAAAACTTTCCGGTCCTTCTCTCAACTACCCTACATATGACAAGGAACTATATGCTCTAATTCGTTGTCTTAAGACATGGCAACATTACTTGTGGCCGAAGGAGTTCGTGATTCATTCGGATCATGCGGCTCTTTCGTATCTCAAGAGTCAAACAAATCTATGTCGGCGCCATGCTAGTTGGGTAGAGTTTTTAGAGACCTTTCCTTATGTCATTCGGCATAAGAAATGCAAGGAGAATGTGGTAGCCGATCCCCTTTCTCGCCGGTATGCCCTTCTTGTGTATATGGACGCCAAGATACATGGCTTTGCTCTTATCAAAGAGTTATATGCCACGGATCTTGACTTCAAGGACATATGGGCACAATGTGACAAGCGTATTTCCTAAGGTCGTTATTATAAACTTATCAAGTTAAATCTGAACTTAATACTAACCAATGTTTAGTGATTAAGTAAGGGTCGAACCCAATGGAGTTTTATCGAGTTTTTATTATTTTAAATATTGATTTGGTAACAAATGGGGGGAATTTGGATTGAAATAAAACAAGACAAAGACAATTATAAAGTTGGTGAAAAGTTGATTTAAAGAACTACACTAGGTTGGATCTTAGCATACATACTACTTGGTTGATTCTTTTTTATAAGTAATTCACCGATGTTCTCATCTTGATCGTAGATATGTGTTAAGCCAACCGGCATTAACACAACTTAACTAGTTATTTAATCCGTAAACCTACAAGATTAAAACACAAGTTAGCATTCTAATAAAGATAAAGAGATATAAAGAAGAATAAAACAACCCGTTAAATTTTAATTTATAGTTATTTTCCTTTCCCTTAGATAATCGCAACCAGTTTTTACCTATGAGTTTGCTACTAGATTAAGGACCCGAACCCGGAATCAATTAATCCTAGCATTTTGCATGCATTAGTACACTTAAGGTGATCAATATAAGTGGATAAAAACATGCAAACATAAGTTAAAGATCAAGGAAAATAACACAAAGGATAATGAACTAAAACTTATATTAGAAGAACTTACAACCAAATAGTAATGTAGCTTCAATTAACTCAATGTAGCCAAGGGAGCTTAGAAACTCATTACAAAAGACACTAGGAAATATAGAGGTTTTTGTGTGGAAAATGAGATGAAAATAGTTATAGCCAAGGGCTCTATTTATACTACAAAATGTATTAAAAAGGAGTAAATAGCCTGTGCAAACAGCCACCATAAAGAATGGAGTAAAGAGGATGTGCAAACAGCCACAACTAACACCATAAAGTCGACGAAAACATCCGGAGTAAAGTCCTCTGACGCTAACCCGCGGCCAAGGGTGCCGCAGGGGCGGTTTAGGCCAAAACGTTCCATCTTCTTCTTGGCCGCAGGGGCAGCTAGACATTCCCGCGGGGGCGGGTTCTTCAATGCTCTTTGAAACGTCTGACTCTTTAACTTCGGGTGTTTCTGGTGAAGATCCGCAGGCGCGGCCCAGAGTCACCGCGGGGGCGGTGACACTGGGTCTTCGGCTTCACAAGGCCGCTGGCAAGGCCGCAGGCAAGGGCGCTGTGGCGCCGTCTTCGCTTCTTCAGGATGGTTCACCGCAGGGGCGGCCAGAGGCGGCCGTGGGGGCGGTGACAAACTCTTCTTGGCCGCGGGCGAAGGCGCTGGCCGCGGCGCTCGTCATGGGACTCCAGGGTTGTAACCGCAGGGGTGGCCAAAGGCGGCCGCGGTACGGTGACATGCTTCGTTCGGCGCAGGTGAGGCCGCTGGCTGCGGCGCTCGGCAAGGGTGTCACCGCAGGTGCGGTGACACTTCTCCGCGGGGGTAGTGAGGCACCAGAAACTTGTCTTCGTCTCTTTACTTCAACTCCTAAGTGTTGCTAATACCTTCTTTTGCTTCATTTTGACTCTTTTATCTGGATCAAGGCATTAATAACATAATACTCGAAAACATAAAAAGGACTCTAAAAACTACCTAAATTGATAGTGATTCCATCACCTATCAAACTCCCCCATACTTAGACTCTTTACTCGTCTAGAGTAAACAATACATCAAACAAATCAGCACAAGTCTCAGGAAATATGGTGTAGTAGAAAGATGAGGAACAAAAGAGAAAAAATGACCAAAGAAAGTGAGAAAATGTGAGAAAAAAGAAAATGTGAGAAAATGTGAAACACTACCATCCTTATTGCTCCAAGAGTGACCTACCCGGACATCCTCCTTAATGACTCCCCTTCTTATGTCGTCAACGCCGGAAGGAGAACCTACACTCCGTATCGCTCATTTTGCCAAGGAGCCCTTTCGGGTTTTCACCTTGCCACTCTTCTTCTTTTCATGATGATCTCACAAAAATCTCACATCCTTCAAGTCCAATTTTGCACCAACCTAGAGTTGGTCGAACTACCTTCTTTTTGCCTAAACCGCCCTCTCGGGTTTTCGGTTTATCCACGGATTTCATGCCTTTTTCCTCAATTCTTTGGCTTTTTCTTTCTTTTTTTTTTTTTTGGACTGATATGAATTACAATTAGAATTTAAAATAAAACAAACTCAAATAACTAGAAATCTCAAAATAACTCAAATAAAATGCATGATAAGTACCGTCCCCCACACTTGAAGAACGCTTTGCCCTCAAAGTGTGGAATGAAAGCAAAGATAATATGTGGAGAAGGGCAAAAGAAGAGGCTCACTAATGGGATGGTCCGGCTGGACCATCCGGACCGTGCTCCGGAGGATACGGGAAGTGGCTGAAAAAGTGCTCCTGACGCTGGTACAAGCCGTCAAGGCGGGCCTGCTGTGCGTCCATCCGAGCTCCTAAAGAGGTCTCAAAACCGGCTTGCCATACCTCCATCCTCCTCTGTTGACCCTCCTGCCAAGCATCTTGACGCTGGTCAAAATGCTCGGTCATCCTCCCCTCAAAATCTGTCTGCCACGCCTGCTGTTGCTGGAGCATAGATGTCTGGTAGCCGGTCTGCCACTGTTGATGCTGCGTGGTCAGAGCCGCCATCTGAGCTAGCAGACTGGCGTGTGTGGGGTCATCCTCTTGTGCCGCGGTGGGCATCTCCTCATCATCATCATGAATGGGCATGTGGTCCTCATGTCGGACCCTGCTGGAGCTCGCCGCCTGCCGCTCAATACGGCGACCTGTGCTCGCCTCGGTACGTAGGGGTCGGCGGCAATGTAGAGATCGGAGATCTCATCTCCTAAAGGTAGCGGCCGAGGCAAGTAGGTGACGTGGCTCCCATCCGTAAAGGACAACCAGAAGAGGTTCTCACCATCCCTCCTCAGGAGCTTGCAGCGCCGTAGAAGAGCCTCGTCGTAAGATAGGATTGGTAACCCATCCTCCAGCTCGGTCAGGTCCATGACCTGCTCTGCAATCAAGGAGATGATCCCACCTCCAACAATGTCACGTAGCTCATTCTTCCTAATCCGTTTCAAAGCGGTAAGGAAGAGGGTGATCAAATCCGGCACGTTGTCACATGCCGCGACACAAGCATAAAGCAGGGGGAGGTCCTTGAGGGCCACCTTGTTTTCCTCCTTGTGTCCACAAAAGACACACATAATAATCTTGGATAGGAGCCTCAAACAGGGGTGAGTGAGTTTGTTGTTGTACTCACCCCGTTCGAAAGTCGGAGCCGGTAGCCGCTCGCCAAAACTCCACCAAATCTGGTGTAGGAGCTCCCTCCCACCATTTTTCCGAAGGGTTCTTAGAAACCCCGATAGCCTCATGTAGCTGAGAGAAGTTGACCGTATATTTCCTCTTGTTGAACTTGAAGGTGAGGCCGACACAGATGTGGTCCTCTAGCTTCATGCTGAATGTGGCCACGAACTGCCTGGTCAACTCGGGGTAAGTTCGGGCACTCCTTCCCCAGGAATTCCCCGAGCCCAGCATTGCTCAGAAAAGATTGCATGCTTTCCAACATGCCCAACCGCTCTAAAGTCGGAATGTGCAAAAACCAAGTTGCAAAGACTTGTCGGTCTTGCACAATCTCATATCGAGCCTTTTCCTTATCAGTCATCTTATATTTTCGTGTTGCATCCATTCTAATCACAATTTCAATCAAAAGAATTAGAATTTCACAAAGGAAAAATAAGTGACGACCTTCTGTTGTTTATCCGCAGGGGCGGTGAAGCGTGGTCGCGGGGGCGGTAAGGCGCAGGGGCGTCGAGGCGTGGCCGCGGGGGCGGTAAGGCGCAGAGGCGGTGAAGCGTGGCCACGGGGGCGGGCAAAGTCTGGGAACGAACTCGTGACAGAACGCGGGTGGCCGCTCCTGTGTCGCTTCTCCGGCGTCCGTTGGTGCTCCCGACGGTGGTTGATGGTTGTTTTGGATGGTGGTGAGTGGTGGTGATAGATTAGGGTTAGGGTTTGTGAGAATGTGGGTTAGGGGAAAGGTGCAGCCAGGTGGAGGGCGGAGCAAACCGAGGTGGCGCAGGGGCGTGGTGAGGGTGGTGCAGGGGCGTATTGGCTGGCCGGCGCAGGGACGTGCGAATGAGTCGCTGGGGGCGTTGTGAGGATTTGTGAGTGAGAGTGTTTTTTCGGGCGAGGTATGTGTGAGGAAGAGTGAGGGAGGTGAGTGGGTTAGGGATTTAAAACCCCGATCCTATTTTTTTTTCTTTTCTGGGTTAAACCGCAAGGGCGGTGGCTTGTCACCGTGGGGGCGGTGGCTTGTCACCGCGGGGGCGGTGACAAGAGAAGCGGAGACGCAGGACCAGCGTTGGGTGCGGCGCTGGGAGCGTTCGTCAAGGGAAAAAATCCGCGGGGCGGTGACAGCTTTGTGCTTGCGCTGGCTCAGCGCCGGGGGCGGGCTGGGAGCGCTGTGTCACCGCGGGGGCGGTGACATTTGTCCGCGGGTGCGGTTTTCTTGACAGAACGTCAGAACCTCCTCTTCTCTTATTTTCTCGGGTTGCCTCCCAAGCAGCGCCTTTGTTTTACGTCGTTTGCTCGACGTAAGGCCTTCACTTCTCTGCTTGGGCTTCCTCCAAGACCATCTCATCAATTGGATCAATCTTCACTCCCTCATGGTATAGCTTGAGCCTTTATCCATTGACTTTGAAGATCTTGTGTGTTTGTGGATCGTAAAGATCCACAGCACCATGTGGATGGACTTCAGCTATGACGTACGGACCTGTCCATCTTGAGCGAAGTTTCCCTACAAAAAGCTTCAAACGTGATTGAAATAAAAGGACTCAGTTACCCGCTTTGAAGTCCTTTCGGAGGATATTCCGGTCATGCCATGCCTTGGTTTTTTCCTTGTATGTTGTGGCATGGTCATATGCATCGAGCCTCATTTCTTCAAGCTCTTGTAATTGGAGTTTTCGGAATTCACCAACTTCATTCATGTTCATGTTGCACTTTTTCACCGCCCACCAAGCCTTGTGTTCTAGCTCCACCGGTAGATGACACGCCTTTCCAAACACAAGCCGGAATGGTGACATCCCAATGGGGGTCTTGTACACCGTGCGGTATGCCCATAAAGCATCGTTGAGCCTTAAGCTCCAATCCTTCCTTCCGGGGGTAACCGTCTTTTCGAGGATCGTCTTGATCTCTCGATTTGACACTTCCGCTTGCCCATTGGTTTGTGGGTGGTATGCCGTGGAAACTCGTTGATGGACATGATACTTCTTGAGAAGGGAGGTGATCGTCTTGTTGCAAAAGTGCGTTCCCCTATCGCTTATCAAAGCCTTAGGGATGCCGAACCTTGCAAAGATGTAATCCTTAAGAAAAGTTGTCACAACTTTAGAATCATCAGTTTTGGTGGCCTTTGCTTCGACCCACTTGGAAACATAGTCCACCGCAAGTAAAATATAAGTATTCCCAAAGGAGTTAGGAAAAGGGCCCATAAAATCTATCCCTCAAACATAAAAAATTTCACAAAAAATAAGTGATGATTGAGGCATTTTATTTCTCCTAGAGATATTACCTATTCTTTGACACCTATCACACACTTTACAAAACGCATAAACGTCTCGAAAAATGTGTGGCTAAAAGAAACCAGCTTCTAGTACCTTCCTAGCTGTTTTGTTAGCCCCAAAATGTCCTCCACATGCTTCAGAATGACAGAATGATAGGACAGATTGTACCTCGTTGTCCGGGATGCAACGTCGAATTACTTGATCACTACAATGCTTCCATAAGTAGGGATCGTCCCAAACATAGTGCCTAGCCTCGGCTTTCACCTTTTTCTTTTGAGCTTTGGTGAAATCTGGTGGGTATTCGCCTCTCACAAGGAAGTTCACGAGGTCCGCAAACCACGGTTTAAAGGAATGGAGCTTATACAACGCTTCTGCAGAGTTAGCCGCAGGGGCGGTCAGATCTAGCCGCGGGGGCGGGTTGCCGCAGGGGCGGTCCTCCTTGGCCGCGGGTGCGGATACACAACAGAGATTTGTGTAAAAGGTGTCGTCCGGGAAACTTCCTAGGATGACATTTCCTTCTGCTGGATCTTCTTCCTCTTGGACCAACCGACTCAGGTGATCGGCCACAAGGTTCTCCGCTCCTTTTTTGTCCCAGATTTCTAAGTTGAACTCACTTAGAAGTAGGACCCAATGAATCAACCTTGGCTTGGTCTCCTTCTTAGTCACGAGATAGCGTAACGCTGCATAGTCAGTGTACACTATTACCTTGACTCCTAGCAAGTACTACCTGAATTTTTCCAAGGCAAAGACCACAACCAACATCTCCTTTTCGGTTGTAGAGTAGTTTCTTTGAGCTCCGTTCAAGGTCATTGATGCGTAGTGGATTACATGTGAGGCTCTCTCGTCCTTTTGTCCCAAGACCGCTCCTACAGCGTAATCACTAGCGTCACACATTATTTCAAACGGCTTCTCCCAATTTGGTGATTGGATTATCGGGGCACTTGTGAGGCATTCTTTCAATGTGTCAAAGGCCTTCTTTCATTTCTCATCTACTATGAAAGTGGCATCCTTCTTCAATAGTTCACACAATGGTGCGGAGATCTTTGAGAAGTCTTTGATGAACCGCCGGTAAAACCCTGCATGGCCTAAAAAAGAACGGATTTCACGCACATTAGTAGGATAAGGTAAAGTTTGGATAACATCAATTTTAGCTTTGTCCACTTCTATTCCTTTAGATGAGATTATGTGGCCTAGTACAATTCCTTGCTCTACCATAAAATGACATTTTTCCGAGTTGAGAACTAAGTTAGTTTCTACACATCTTTCAAGAACAAGTTTTAAGTGTTCTAAACATGCATCAAAACTATTTCCATGAACGGTAAAGTCATCCATGAAAACTTCAATAAAATTTTCAATGTACTCGGAAAAAATACTTATCATGCACCGTTGGAAGGTGCCGGGAGCATTACATAGTCCAAATGGCATTCTACGGTACGCAAAAGTGCCAAAAGGACATGTAAAGGTTGTTTTCTCTTGATCCTCCGGGGCTATGGCTATTTGGAAATACCCTGAATATCCATCTAAGAAACAATAGTAAGGGTGTCCCGCAAGACGTTCAAGCATTTGATCAATAAATGGTAGAGGGAAGTGGTCCTTTCTAGTAACCGTGTTCAACTTACGGTAATCGATGCAAACCCTCCATCCGGTTTGAGTCTTACTTGGCACCATTTCTCCATGTTGGTTCTCCACCATGGTGATTCCACCCTTTTTCGGAACAACTTGGGTTGGACTAACCCATTTGCTATCCGAGATTGGGAAGATCAGGTCCGCTTGAAGGAGCTTCAAAACCTCCTTTTTTACTACATCCATCATAGGCGGGTTGAGCCGCCTTTGAGGTTGTCTTGAAGGTTTTGCATCTTCCTCAAGGAGGATCCGGTGCATGCAAGTGGAGGGACTAATCCCTTTTATGTCCGCTATAGTCCACCCAAGGGCCGTCTTGTGCTCTTTTAGCATTTCCACCAACTTCTCTTCTTGTTGTGTTGACAACTTGCTAGACACAATTACGGGCAATTTGTCACTGTCGCCAAGGAATGCATATTTAAGATATTGGGGGAGTTCCTTTAGTTCTATCTCCGGGGCCTGTACAATATATGGAACAAGCTTCTCGATTGGGGTTAGTAGAGTGGGCCCAATGGCCAAAGGTGTGACGGGGAGCCTTGTGTTGCTATCCACTTGGGCTAGAACATCCTGCATATTAGAGGTTAAAGCATATTCTGATTTATGAGCATCAATGTCATTTTCAATTATGCTTTTTAGTTCATCAAAATCGAAAATGTTAAACACATCTTGCACAATTGGTTCAATTATGTCAATGGAGCATAGAGAATGGTCATCAATGGGGTGTTTCATGGCATCATATATGTTAAAATTTTGAGCATATGGGTTGGGACTTACCTTGGCGGGGCTTACCTTGGTGGGGCTGTTGTTGCTGTTGGTTTTGTTGATCCTTCCACCGGTAGTTTTGTTGATCACGCCAACCCGGGATGAAATTTTGAGCATATGGGTTGTCCCGTTGGCGTTATTGTTGTTGTTGACCATATCCCATGACGTTCACCTCAACAGCGGAGTCATCTTGGACTTGTGAGCACAAGTCCGTGGGGTGGAAAGGATCAGCACATACTCCACAAGCCTTGAGTTGTTGTGGAGTTCCCATCAAGGTGAGCCTCTTCACCATCTCCTTTAGTTCCGTAATCTCTTGCACCGGACGGCTGGGGTTGATGGCATGGACTCCTTTTTTGGTAGAGGATCTACCAAAGTTCCTCGTTCCTTCCACCATTTCTTGCACCTTTTCCATAGCAATTTCGGGAGTGGAGTTTAGAATGTTGCCTCCACAAGCGGCATCCACGATCCTTCTTTCGTTGTCCAAGAGCCCGTTGTACAAGTACAACACAAGGTCTTGGGTGGAGTACCCGTGGAAGGAACAGCTTGATCTCAACTTAGCAAATCTCTCAAAGTACTCATAAAGAGTTTCATCCGCCTCTTGCTCGATGTTGCTTATTGCCTTCTTCAAGCTATTGGCCTTCTTGGCTGGAAAGTATTTCTCCAGGAAGGCTTTGTGGAGATTCTCCCAAGTATCGATACTACCGGATGGAAGGTGGTAGTACCAATCATCCGCCGCAACATTGAGAGTAAAGCCGAAGGCTCTCATCTTGATTTGCTCTTCGGTCAGGTTTGCCGGCTTCATGCTAATGGAAACGGTATGAAACTTCCCCAAGTGCTTGATGGGATCTTCTCCGCTCAGCCCATGAAAGGAAGGTAGCAAATGGATCAAGCCCGGCATGAGCTCGAAGTTGACCCCTTCTCCAATTGCCGGTATGGTTACCGCAAGGGGGTGTTGAGTCAAATCCGGTTGCGTGAGTTATCGAGTGTGCGGTTCGTCATTTCTTCTTCGTTCCGACTTTGTCTTCTTTGCCGATGGTATGTCTTCTCGATTTCTGGATCAAAAGGGAAAAATTCTAAGTTAGTAGCACGGGTTTGAACCATGAAAATGGTCCAAATCAATAATCAATAATCAAAAATAATAAAAACAAAAATTAAACTCCCCGGCAACGGCGCCAAATTTGACAAGCGTATTTCCTAAGGTCGTTATTATAAACTTATCAAGTTAAATCCGAACTTAATACTAACCAATGTATAGTGATTAAGTAAGGGTCGAACCCAAGGGAGTTTTATCGAGTTTTTATTATTTTAAATATTGATTTGGTAATAAATGGGGGGAATTTGGATTGAAATAAAACAAGACAAAGACAATTATAAAGTTGGTGAAAAGTTGATTTAAAGAACTACACTAGGTTGGATCTTAACATACATACTACTTGGTTGATTCTTTTTTATAAGTAATTCACCGATGTACTCATCTTGATCGTAGATATGTGTTAAGTCAACCGGCATTAACACAACTTAACTAGTTATTTAATCCGTAAACCTACAAGATTAAAACACAAGTTAGCATTCTAATAAAGATAAAGAGATATAAAGAAGAATAAAACAACCCGTTAAATCTTTATTTATAGTTATTTTCCTTTCCCTTAGATAATCGCAACCAGTTTTTACCTATGGGTTTGCTACTAGATTAAGGACCCGAACCCGGAATCAATTAATCCTAGCATTTTGCATGCATTAGTACACTTAAGGTGATCAATCTAAGTGGATAAAAACATGCAAACATAAGTTAAAGATCAAGGAAAATAACACAAAGGATAATGAACTTAAACTTATATTAGAAGAACTTACAACCAAATAGTAATGTAGCTTCAATCAACCCAATGTAGCCAAGGGAGCTTAGAAAATCATTACAAAAGACACTAGGAAATATAGAAGTTTTTGTGTGGAAAATGAGGTGAAAATAGCTATAGCCAAGGGCTCTATTTATACTACAAAATGCATTAAAAAGGAGTAAATAGGCTGTGCAAACAGCCACCATAAAGAATGGAGTAAAGAGGTTGTGCAAATAGCCACAATTAACACCATAAAGTCGACGAAAACAGCCGGAGTAAAGTCCTCTGACGCTAACCCGCGGCCAAGGGTGCCGCAGGGGCGGTTTAGGCCAAAACGTTCCATCTTCTTCTTGGCCGCAGGGGCGGCTAGACATTCCTGCGGGGGCGGGTTCTTCAATGCTCTTTGAAACGTCTGACTCTTTAACTTCGGGCGTTTCTGGTGAAGATCCGCAGGCGCGGCCCAGAGTCACCGCGGGGGCGGTGACACTGGGTCTTCGGCTTCACAGGGCCGCTGGCAAGGCCGCTGTGGCGCCGTCTTCGTTTCTTCAGCAGGCGCGGTGAAACTTCTCCGCGGGGGCGGTGAGGCACCAGAAACTTGTCTTCGTCTCTTTACTTCAACTCCTAAGTGTTGCTAATACCTTCTTTTGCTTCATTTTGACTCTTTTATCTAGATCAAGGCATTAGCAACATAATATGACTCGAAAACATAAAAAGGACTCTAAAAACTACCTAAATTAATAGTGATTCCATCACCTATCACAATGTCTCGACCTCCGAGAGAACGAGTCTTTCTTTGTTAACGATGGCGATCTTTTCCGAGCGGATAAGATTGCATTCCGCGCTCATCTATACGCCATTTGTTGATCAAGGAAGCTCATGAGGGCCGTGGTCACTTCGGTGCTACCAAGACTCTTTTCGCTCTCCAAGAGCATTTCTTTTGGCCCCGGATGCGCATGCATGTGACACGGTTTTGCAAGGGTTGCATCACATGTCATCATGCAAAGTCGCGCCAAGGCCCGGATGGAATGTATTATCCTTTGCCTATACCAATGGGACCTTGGGATGATCTATCCATGGACTTTGTGGTCGGGTTGCCTATATCAAAATGAGGAAAAGACTCCATTTTAGTGGTAGTTGACCGCTTCTCAAAAATGGCTCATTTCATTGCATGAGCACCCAAAATGCTATTGAAGTTGCCACCTTGTTCTTTGACAATGTGGTGCGTTTATATGGGGTACCACGTTCTATCGTTAGTGATCGGGACGTGAAATTCGTGAGTCACTTTTGGAGAACGCTATGGGGAAAACTTGGAACCAACTTGTTGTTTTCAAATAGTTATCACCCCCAAACCGATGGTCAAACGGAGGTGACCAATCGGACTCTTGGTGCTCTACTTAGAGTCACCACTAGGACCAACCCACGTAGGTGGGAGGACTTACTTTCTATTGTGGAGTTTTCGTATAACAGGTCTAGGCACACGACAACTAAATTGTCCCCATTTGAAGTTGTCTACAGCCTTATTCCACATACCCTGTTGGACTTCCCTCCCCGCCCGCTCAAGGCCAAAGAACACATTATCACCGCAAACCGAGCCGCCCAAATCATTGAGCTTCATGAGCGGACTAGGATACAACTTGAACGTCGTGCCGCCCAACTTGCCGGACAACGCAACAAGGGCCGCCGCGACGTCTCTTTTGAGCCCGGTGATCTTGTTTGGCTCCACCTAAGGAAGGAGCGTTTTCCAACTCGCCGCATGAGCAAGCTCTCGGACCGTGGTGATGGCCCATTCCGCATCTTAGCCCGCCATGGCCCGAATGCATACAAGTTAGAGCTTCCGCATTCCTACGGAGTACACCCGACGTTCAACGTCAAGGACCTTTGCCCTTATGTTGAGCCCCTCTTTGACGATGGTGAAACGGGGACGTTTCATAGCAAAGATGGGGGGGACTGATGCGCCCTTGAATGTTCCTTTTACGTTGACCGTAGACGATGAGGACGAGGCTTTGAGGGTTCGCTCAGATGGACCGCTCACCCGATCCTAAGCCAAGGCCATTGTCCGAGCCACCAGATCCATCATCGCCCGCACCACTTCGTCACTTGGACCAGTCGTCGGTATGCCGTGTCTCTACACCACCATGGCATAGGCTACCGGCCCCGTCCACGCCAATTACTTTCGGACTATATTTTGCATGTTTTCCTTTTATGTTATAATAGGGATATTCCTTATAGAATATTCCCTTTGATCTTATCTTCTAGGGTTTTTCCCTTGTTGGGCTTTTCGTATGTATGTTTGTTTGGTCCGTTGGCCCATAGCTAGGCAAGACTCTCTATATAAGGGATCTCTTGCCTCACTTATTTTTCATGTTCAATATATATTACTAAGTTTTTTAGAAGATCTTCCTCTTACTTAGCTTGAGCATCAAACCTCCCGTCTATCTCACAAATTTCTTCCTTGGATCTCGTCTTTGATCCAAGAAATCCATATTCGAGGATTCTTCTTTAGAATCAATTTTCGATCCACACCAAACGGTTTATTCGATCTCTCTAGATCGAATCAACCCTTGTTTCTTCATCGCTTCCGCCCCTTTGGATCTGTAACGATACAACGTTGCACAAAGAATCAAGGAGTAGTTGGAGCTTTGCTGGATCTAGATCCGGAAGTTGTCCTTGGTTACCTCCAAGGACGCATCAGAGATGCTCCTGCATCATTCTCCCTCTCTTGAAAAGGATTCGACCACGAATCCATATAGTGTAGTCTTGAGGGAACTCCGTAAGAATCTCTGGTCGGAGGGCTGGAATAGGACGTTTCAGTTGGATCTTCGTCTGACTCCTCGTCCTTCATCTCTACATCCTCAGCGTGCGCCTCATGTGCTTCCTCTCCAACTATTTTTTCCAACTCCTGCTAGGACGTGCTATCCTCCTGCTCCGACCGTTCTTCGTCGTCCGTACCTACATAAATGGCCAAAGTACAACATTTATTAGTGCTAGGTATGAACATAACATCAATAAGTCTCAAAGTCTTATCTCGAAGAGGATAGAAATACTCCCTGAGTGTAGCATTACACAGGTGCCGCATGGGCTCCCGTGTAGATAGATCAACTTTCACCGTCACCTTCAAGTTGAAATTTTTCAGCTTGAATCCCTCAAAGTTAATGACAATGTCCAAGTGAGGGTATTCATTAGCCAGATGAGCCCAGTGATATATAGCCAAAGGTTTGCGAATGTCGTTGATGACGTCGTCAAAACTCTGCAATAGACCGATGTTTTGTATGGACAACCATATTTCATTTGTATACATAACTATAGGTAGCACATGTGTAAGGGTCAGCATCTGAATATCTAGGAGGACCGTCGTTGATGATGATCAACGTCTTCTTTCTCGCGTCCTCCTCCTTACTCTTCTTCTTCTCGTAATACTCAGTAACCTCGGTGGGAGTCATGGGCTTCAGTATGAATTCCTTGCCCTGAAAAGTAAAACAATAGCAGTTTGTTTTTCCTTTATGTGTTACATCTCGGTCATACTCCCATGGTCTTCCGAGTAAGATGTGACATGCATGCATGGGTGCAATGTCACATAGAACTGAATCCTCGTATGCTCCAATCTTGAATGCGATATTGACCTACCGATTGATTTTTACTTCTCCACAGTCATTCATCCATCCGAGCTTATAAGGCCGTGGGTGTTGAATAGAAGTCAACTGCAGCTTGCTAACAACTTCCGTACTTACTAGATTACTACAACTTCCACTGTCAATGATCATGTTACATACCTTTCCTTGAACCAGACAGCGCATGTGAAACAAGTTCTCTCTTTGATTATCTTCATCGAGAGAAGGTATGATACTCAAAGCTCTCCTAATCACAAAGCAGTCAATAAAATCAACATTAACAACATGGTGAGGGGCACATATATAACACGTCAATTCCTTGCCTTGTGAGCCGTGGGAAACGGCCTCCTGTTCAGACTCAATCGTGTCCTTCCCTGTATCATACTCAGTTGGATGCTCAATAAGATCAGTCATGAAATCAATCGCATCAACAGGGGATATTATACGTAAAGGTGTGATCAACTCAGCAATGGTCTCATCATCTAAGCATTTAGACATCTCCTCGACATCACTAGTATTTTCAGCAATTGTATCTAGTCCTTGTTCCACAACAACATTCTCAGGAGAAACAGGGTCTATAATACTCAAGGTAAGACAATGATCGGGAACAATCTTACTTGAATGAAGGCATAATCCAGTTTCAAATTCTTCTTCCAGTTTACTCTTTTCTGCTTCATCCCTTTCAGCTAGCAAGACCGGTCTCTATTCTTGCTCTTCCTCAGCATCCGAATCTGACTCATAATACCCTTTGTCATTGATGAACAATGTCCTTTTTTTGGGACATCCCCGCGCTAGGTGACCTCGTCCTTGACACTTGAAACAAGTGATGTCTCTAGCTCTTGTAGAGGAGCTAGAACCACTCCCCTGTGGTGTCGAGGTAGTAGTGTTGCCCGATGCAAAAACAATTGTGGGTTGAACCGGGGTCTTGATGTCTCGGATGGGTGTATCTCGGCCGGCATTTCCTCTCCACGTGGTATTCGGAGATCTCCTGTCCTGACTTCGTAATTTCAGCTTCTTTTCAACTCTTACAACAAGGTGCAGCAAATCTGTCAGGTTAGAATAAGCATACAGTTCTATTTCATGAGCCAAGTAAGGGTGTAATATCCTAAGATAACGAGCCATAGTAGCTTCCTCCTCTTCCTGCACATGGCTCGAACTATAGCCATTTCCATTGCTGCATACACCTCTTCTGCGCTCATAAATCCATGCTTAAGGTTCTCCAGTCGCTGGCGCAGATCTCGTCCATGGTAAGGTGGCATGAATCGGGCTCTCATGATAGCTTTCATCTGTTCCCACGTGGTTATGTCTTCATCTAACATTCTTCTTCTCTCCTTCAACAAGTTATTCCACCACATTAAGGCATAACCGGTGAATTCAAGGGCAGCGTATTGTACCTTCTTAGTGTCTGAAACGTTATGACAGCTCCATATTTGTTCTACCTTCGCCTCCCAGATAAGGTACACATCAGCATCACACTTCCCTTCAAATTGGGGTATCTTCACCTTAGCCTTAGAATATACTTCAGTCTCCAGTACTGGATGTTCATCGTCGAAGTCCAGCTCTCTCCATAAGACTCGTCTAGGTTGCATGAGTCCCGGGTTGGCCCAAAATATGGGCTGACGAGGTGGTGGTGGGAGTGGTGGCTCAATCCGTGGGGGCGCCCTTGCGTTATGTGCCTCAATAGCATCTAATCTATGACACGGGCCATCATAGTCTCGAAGTCCGTACCTCGTGAAACTACGGGTATCTGGTTCTCGTCTTCCCTTCCTGCAGACATGACTCAAAACAAGCAAACACGTCAAGGTTAGTTAAAGATAAACTATTAGACTACCCTCTTCAAGTGTCTCACTCCGAACCTATCTCGTAAGCTTCGCAACTTTCTCTTAGCCGGTTTGCGAGGATCACTCTGAATCTTACAAGAAAATTGTCTTAAGAAATCAACAGGTTAAAGCGTTCAGGCAAGAAAACAAGGTGAACAAACCAGATCTCAAAGGGAAAAGGCTTTTTATGTGGTGCTAGCTAGAAAAGCAAAACTAATCTCGTTTGCAAATTTCTCAACCAACAAATCAGTAATCTTAATTTAAAAGACAATTTGCGGCCTTTTGAAAATTAAAATACAAAAGGAAAAAGGGAAATAAAAGAGAAAAGGTAATAAGGAAAAAAAAGAAAACAAGCAAAAAGGAAAGGAAGGCAAAAGGAAACAAGGAAAAAGATAAAAAGGAAAATGGAAAATGAGAAAAGGAAGGAGTGCAATTTATCGTTGTCCTACAGCGATATAGGGAGCTCCCAGAGAAGCAAATATATATCAATCAAGCTCAACGGGGGAGCCTGCCAAAACAAAACTCGATCAAGATGCTCAACTGCGGAAACTGAATGACTTAGCTCGAAAGTAACGTCTTTTTTTTTTGTACGGCCTTTGGCCTTCTTCTCTCTCTTTTTTTTTATTATAACTATGGACTTGCAAGACTAACCAAGGGCGGTGGCGGGGTGGCGGACCGACGGCTGAACCTCTTCGGTTTGGTTCAGAAAATTTATTTTTATTTTATTTTTTTGGATCTCGGTTAATGGGCCGAGATAGGTCGGGTTGGGCCGATTTGACAAGGCCCGACGGCTAGGGTTAGGGTTAGGGTTAGGGTTTAGCGACGCCGGAGGCGAAGGCTAGGGTTTCGAGGGGTGACGGCTGCGGCGCGAAGAGCGAATCTCGGCCAGGATGGAGGTGCGGGTTTCGGCCGAAACCGAGGGCTGGGGCGGCCGAGATCAGCGGCTGGGGTAGGGTGGCGGCTGGCGGAGCAGCGGTTGGGTAGGGCGGCGTCCGGCGAAGCGGCTGCTGGGTAGGGCGGCGGCCGGCGAAGCGGCGGGAAGAGGGCGGCGGGGCGTTTTTGTGGTGGTGACGGGTGAGATTCCGATCAAAACGAGAAAAGATCGAATCTTAGGCAAAAATATGTATTAAAATCAACAATAGGCCACAAAAATCCTTCTTTTCAAGAAATTGAATGCGGAATTGAAAATCGCAAAAAAATAACGAGAATAGTAGAAACTAACCGTTACGGATTCTGCTCCGGTGACACTTTTTGTGTAGAACTTCCTTGACGGATCTTGAAAGCTCGATTTTTTTTTGTGTTTTGTAAAAGACGTGAATATCGTGTTGATGAACATAAAGCTCTTGTACCAATTTGATACGGGGTTAGCCGTCAGTTGGCCCGATCTTTCAACACCAAAACTCGAAATAAAGAAAATGAATAAAAAGATGAAAACTTGAAATAAAAAGAGGGATGAATGATCCAATGAATGTGAATGATCGATAGATGGATAGATCTGGTCGAACCCTTAAGGCAACCAAGAGCACGATAGGGAAACAAAGGCCCTAACACACAACTTGGAATGACTTGAAGAAGTCCTTCCGCTATAGTCTCACACAGAGGGGAAAACGATTGTCCCCAAAGCACGAGAAGTCACCCGGAGATGATTGAGAGCACCAACTTGTCAATCCAAGTGACACAACTCAAAACAGCGCCAAAGTTGCTGGGCAAACGGATTCCGCTCACACAGTAAGGTGTCTCGATTCCACGAGAAGAATATGGGATAGAAGAGAAAAATACTCGAAAGTACTTGTGTTTAATTTCAATCAAAGCTGACAAAGGAGGACGTTCACCCTAGACCTTATATAGGTTAGAGTTGCGCCATCTAGGATTTCTTACGGGCTATGGGCTTGATCCAAGATCGAGCCCAATCTAGCTTAAAGAGATAAGATCAAATCTCCAAGAGATAAGATCAAAAATAAAAGTAATTAAAAATAAAATAAACTAATTAAAAGCAAGCCCATCTTTTATTTAAAAGATGTCCAAGAATGGGCTTTTAAATAAGAAGCAAGTTGGGCCTAATTTAGCAACTTAAATTAGCCCGAATTCTTCATTCTTCCAATGCAATCCAATGTGCTTATTCATACGGATCAAGTGGATCACGGCCCATTCTCTCTTCCAAGTCTCGGCCATGATCTCGGCTATCTCTCTCCACGTCTCGGTCGGGATCTTCTTCATGGGTAACTCGTCTCTTCTTGCTCATAGACTCATAGGTGAAAGGGAGTGAAGTCAAGGTGAGAGATGCTCCTGCATCAAAAACTATGGCATCAAGGTCGACAAGCAGGAAATTAACCCACTAATAGGCCAACGCTTGGCCTTATTTTCTCAACAAAGTCTCTTATCTTCCCACGGCGGACCAAGCTCGCAAAAAAGCCCGCTACCGAGCCGATGCCGGGGAGAGAAGGGAATGTGTTGAGGCATTAAGCAAAGTTGCCTCCATCTTGCTCTCTAGCCGTAGCCGGGGGAAGGCGCCCTTGGATCGAAGCATATTCTTACATTTTATTGATTATATTGACAGCTAAAATAACACAACCCAGAGAGAGAGAAAATTCGGGTGAGGGGTCATTTTTAGATTTGGAACAAATAGGTTCAAGAGATGAGAGAATTAAGAATAACTACCAGATCATTTGTCTTCTTGATCTTACAATGACGTCCTCAAAGGTGATCGAATTTATTTACTCGACCATTAATAATGGGCAGCCTAGATATTTTTCCAAACACGTGCTTGGGGTTATACCCATGTTTTGTTTTAGAAGTCTCTTGGTTGTATTGTCCACATTACTTGTCGTTTGAAGAGCTGACTTATGGTAGTTGACTTTTTGTCCATACACTTGACAAAATTTTACCAGAATCTCAATTACTTGATTGCAAGATGGGTTCGTTGTTTTAGCAAAAATAATTATGTCATCAACAAAGACTAAAAAGGGAATACTTGTTCCTGACTTAGTAATTGGAAATCCGATATTTTTTTTATTTTCATTGTTGGCTTTTTGGGTATTCCTTGCAAAAACTTCTGCCCCTAGATTGAATATTAGTGGTGATATCGGGTCTCCCTGTATGAGTCCTCTTTTTGGAAAGAGCATTTTCGTTGGATTGTCATTTATCAGGAGTGAATATGTCACTAATGAGAAACATTCTTCAATTCATCCGATGAATTTACTATCAAACCCAAAATTTCTAAGCACTTCTAAGATGAAGGGCCATTCGATTCTGTCATAAGCATTTTCCATATCTAGTTTGATGGTCACATATCATTCTTTTCCCATTTTAGCTCTAAACTCATGGAAGATTTCACGGGCTATTAGAATGTTATCGTGTATTGATCTTTTTCGTGTAAATGCACCTTGAAGATGATGTATGAGTTCTGGGAGCACTTGTTTTAGTCTGTGGATCAGAATTTTCGCAATGATTTTATAAAGTGTTGAGCATAAGCTTATTGGTCTGTAATGAGTTGTCATTGATGGGTTATCCACTTTTGGTATCAAGGTGATGAAAGTATTGTTAATTTGTTTGAGAATTTTCCCAATTCTATAGAAGCTTTTGACCGCTCGTGTAACCGAGGGGCCTATAATGTGTCAATATTTATGATAAAACCTTACCAGCATTCCATCCAGCCCTGGAGATTTATCGCTTCCAATTTCAAATATTGCGTTCCTTATATCTTCATTCATTAACGGTTTGATCAAGTCTATATTCTCTTCATCTGTAATTTCCTTTAGGATGACTTCGAGTTGTCTATGCATTTCAGTTGTATTTATAGGAGAAGCCTTGAATCTTTTTTCATAATCTCGGATGAATTATTTAGGACTGTTCCATCATTTTTCATAATTTTCACTATGTTTTAATGGTTTTGTCTTCCCATTGTTTTCTATGATGGAATTTTGTGTTTTTGTCTCCGATGGTAAGTGAATTAGACTTAGCTCGCTGCATCCAATACCGTTGTTGGTACTCGATTAGACAATCTCTTTTCCTATTTAGTCTATTAAGTTTGGCGTTTATTGTTGTGCCAATTGTAAATAATGGTTTTTTACAATTTCCGCATCCACCTCGCAGACTTGTCTATTTATGTTTCCAAATTTCGTTCTACTCCAACTTTTCAGTTTGTCTTTTAGTAGGCTAATCTTCTTCACAAAGTTATACATGTGGATTCCATGGTATTGGGTCCTCCAAGTTTGCTTAATAATATTTTCACAGTCTTTTCTTTGAGTCCACGTGAGCTCAAAACGAAAAGGTTTATTTTTTTGTTCTTTGTAGCAAGTTAGAGAACTCGATGGAGATAGGATAGTGATCTGATGTAGTAAATGCATGGTTCAATGTGTATATTTCTGGATATGCTTGAATTATATCCGGGTGTGCCATGGCCCGATCTAGTTTCTCAAGCGTATTATTTTCTCCTTGTTTACGTTTCCTCCATATGAATTCATTTCCTTATGTCATAAGCTCAATCATATTACATTGTTGGGTGAATTGGTGTAGTCTTTTGAACTTATTGTTGTTGCTTGGGGCACCCCCTTTTTTATCAGACGGGTTTAAAATTTCATTGTAATCTCCCACGACAATACATGGGTAATTACTCGTGTTTACTTAGTTTATGAGCTTTGTCCAAAATTCATCCTTTTCTTGTTCGTTCGGTGGGGAATATATGAAAATGATGTACATATTAGTAAAATTGGTAAGTAAGTTCGTATTTGCTTTTGTTATGATCCTCTTATCTATACTTGCGACTTCAAGTTTCTCGTTTGTGAGTTGGAAGCTTTTCCATGGAAGACAAAGACCTCCCGATAGACCATTTGCTTGTACAAAACATATATTGTCGAAGCCCGCTCCTTTCCAGCTTGCCTCTAGTGGTTCGACGCTCGTTTTGAAATCTGTCAACATGATCATTTGTATGTGTTCATTTTTTCAAGTTATATTAATGTCGGTCCGGAAGTTTTTCTTTCTCATTCCTCTACAATTCCAAAATGTGATCTTCCATAGATAACTTTACTTGAATTTGGGTGGTAACTGTCCAATGATCTTACCCATTTTCGAGTTTGACAACTAAAAACTGTCTCTAGTTTGTTTTCTTTTTTTATGACAATTTTGTTCATTATTGTCGGTTATGGACATTATTAGCCATACTAAGTTTTGTTCACAATGGACTAGGTATTCCCGGATTCTTAATATGATGTTTCGCCATCTATAGTTGTTCTTATGAAGCCATGTAATGACCTCTTGGAGTGGCATATTGTAACACCCAAAATCCGTAGGACTCGAGGTGCTACTAGGCTAGGATGTCACAATGGATCCTGACCTTAGCCTGACAACAAGTTCACTGAATCTTACAACAAGGCACCAATAGTTTAAATACAAAACATCAAACTGTTATAAAAGTATCAAAAGGTTTATACAAGTACTGCTGAGTACAACAACACATAACCATATACATAGTCAAAAGATCGCATCCCACGAGGACGACCCAGTGTACGGAGCCCTCAGCAGATCACCCCTCTAGATCACTCTGCATCTCTCCTAACCTGCAAAGGATCTACAATACGGTATAAAACCGTTAGCTAACCATACGCATATATAAGAAGATGCATCAGCACAATCACACACCAATGAATAATAAACACATCATCATGCTATCACACATTTACCTAGTTTATTATCTTTATAACGTCCAGTCACTCAAGCGTATATATATATATATATATATATATATATATATATATATATATATATATATATATATATATATATATATATATATATATATATATATATATATATCAATATGAGCGTATGTGACACGAGGAATATAACCCTCGCCTCTCGGGAATGGTGCCAGCTAGAGTGGAGATCCGGTCCCACCTCCCGTGTACCCTATGGGAGTGGTGCAGGTGGCCGGCACACTGATCTATACTGGCCTGCCAGTTGAGAACCTCCAGACTCCCAGCGGGATGAAAGGACAAGTTGTCACGGCCCTACAATGGGCAGTCACTAAACCATAGGTAGGTAATCATCACAACTCATACACTTAACATAATAACGCACACACCACTCATGCACACATCCAATATATGGATGGTAGCTAAGTAAGTCCTATGGACTTACCTCAACCTCGGTAGTCTCAAACCCGATCGGCTCCAACTCTGGAGATCAATACTTCCTGGAAACAAGGCATAACCATAAATCAAACTCATATCCAACACAGGGGTCACACCTAGACCCAAAGGATCCATAAGGATCATAACCTACATCATAAACCTCAAAGCCATAACCGGCATAAACGATAACGTACTCAACATCATTCTAACCTCATACACATACCTAGCATGCTACTAACCCGCTCATACTAGGAAAGGAAAGGATCTACCTAACTCTAGGTAGATCCGGGGCAAGACGCACCTGCGTGACAAAGAGACGCAAAGGCGGAGCAAGCAATCCGCAGGCGCGGAAAGACTCAGCCGCAGGCGCGGTGACAGCGGTCGCAGGCAACGCAGGCGCTGGGACAATGGCCGTGGGGGCGGTGGCTTCTGGCCGCGGGGGCGGCGACAGTGTAGAAGATGATTCCGCGTTTCTTCTTTCACTCTTCACGTGTTCAATTCACGTCTTCTTTCATCCAAAGTTACACATATACATATACATACATAAACCAACATCAATCTATATCCAATCATCTAAACCTAAGCTATAGAAGATGGAATCAAAGAAAGGAAGAAGAGAAAGAGAAGATCACTCACCACACCTGTGGTCCTAGGCTGCAGGGAAGATCAACACTCACAGCAGCTGGCCTTCAGGCTCAACATACCAACCACTAGCATCAACATCAACATCCACCACAACAACTCTCTTACAAACTCAAGGGAAAACCAAGCACAAGATCAAGAAGGAGAAGGAGAAGCAAGAAGGACGTGAGCAACTAAGGAAGAGAAGTGAAGAAGAAACCCTAGCATGCTACTAACCCGCTCATACTAGGAAAGGAAAGGATCTACCTAACTCTAGGTAGATCCGGGGCAAGACGCACCTGCGTGACAAAGAGACGCAAGGGCGGAGCAAGCAATCCACAGGCGCGGAAAGACTCAGCCGCAGGCGCGGTGACAGCGGTCGCAGGCAACGCAGGCGCGGTGACAGCGGTCGCAGGCAACGCAGGCGCTGGGACAATGGCCGTGGGGGCGGTGGCTTCTGGCCGCGGGGCGGCAAAAGTGTAGAAGATGATTCCGCGTTTCTTCTTTCACTCTTCACGTGTTCAATTCACGTCTTCTTTCATCCAAAGTTACACATATACATATACATACATAAACCAACATCAATCTATATCCAATCATCTAATCCTAAGCTATAGAAGATGGAATCAAAGAAAGGAAGAAGAGAAAGAGAAGATCACTCACCACACCTGTGGTCCTAGGCTGCAGGGAAGATCAACACTCACAGCAGCTGGCCTTCAGGCTCAACATACCAACCACTAGCATCAACATCAACATCCACCACAACAACTCTCTTACAAACTCAAGGGAAAACCAAGCACAAGATCAAGAAGGAGAAGGAGAAGCAAGAAGGACGTGAGCAACTAAGGAAGAGAAATGAAGAAGAAACCCTTGATCAGCCAAGAGAAAGAATAAGAAGAAGAAAGGGTAAAGCACGGGTCAAGGAGTCAACAAAACGGCTGCAGCCGCAGGAAACCGCAGGGGCGGTTCCCTGAGCCGCGGGGGCGGAAACTCGTAGGGGCGGCACGCAAGCCCGCGGGTGCGGCTAGGCTAAAGCTCGGCCAAAGCCAAATTCGGCTAAAGCCAAATCTCGGTCCGAAAGACTAAGGCTCTTACATCTCTCCCCCCTAAAAACAAGTTTCGTCCCGAAACTTGAACAAACCCAGAAGCCACTCGGACTCAGAAGCCGAGGTACAACTCTCTCTACCGGAGGAATCGCCTCTCCGCTCATGGTATCAACCTATACCACTCTATAACCTCAAGCACGGGCATGGAGGAACTCATCATCTCCAGCTATAAGATCACTATACTATCCGGGGCATAGAGGAAAAACATCTCTAACCAAACCATCACATCAGAACACAAGGGCATGGAGGAAAAATACCACCAGCAATACTATGTCCACCAAAGTAGCATGGAGGAAAGAACCATCTCCAGCTAAACCTATCACATCGCAATAGCATAGAGGAAAGAACCATCTCCAGCTATAACCAATCGCACTAGCACAACAGGATCTAATAAGATCATAAATCACATCACAGCTAGTACGAAAATAAACACATCATGGCATATAAGCACATAAGCACATAAGCATAACACTCACCGAGATAGTACTAAGATCTACTCGGCGATCCTACTGGTACAACTATCTCGGCATAGAACTCTGGATAGTTCTTCTGGATACTATCCTCAGTTTCCCATGTGGCCTCATCAGGTCCACGTCTCGACCACTGTATCCTCAACATAGGAATGTCCTTCGAACGCAGGCGTCTCATACCTCGTTCTAGGACTGCAATCGGGTGCTCAACAAAAGTGTGGTCCGGCTCAACCACCAAATCATCATAACTCACGATGTGTCTTGGGTCTGGTATGTACTCCCTCAGCTGAGACACGTGAAATACAGGGTGAACACCCTCTAATCTCGGAGGCAAGGCTAATTTGTATGTTGCGCTCCCAACCCGATCCAGGATCTCGAACGGTCCGACATATCGGGGGCTCAACTTCCCCTTAATGCTAAATCGCCTAACACCTCGTGTTGGGGACACTCTCAACAACACAGAAAGCATCAAAACTCCGGCTCAGTCTCAGCCCGATCACAAAATCCATGGTGACGTCCTCCCACTTCCTCTTTGGAATAGGAAGTAGATGGAGCTCACCTCCAGGTATGCAATGCTCTATCTTGACCTACTGGCAGGTCGCACACTGTGCCACAAATCTGGCCACATCGGGCTTCAGCCCTCCCCACCAATATAGACGTCTCAAATCCTGATACATCTTACTCATACCTGGATGTATAGAGTAATGTGTATAGTGAGCCTCTTGTAAAATCCTCTGTCTCAGCTCTGTATCAGCAGGTACACAGACGCAACTGCCGCGTCTCAAAACTCCATCTGCTCCTAGCAGGAACTGTGGTGCCTCATCCCGAGACATCCTCTCTCTAATCCTCATCAATGTCGTGCAGGTCTCCTGCTTCTGTTGGATCTCACCCAACAGATCAGGTAGAACCTCTAAAGTACGCAGTTGGGCATCCTCATCAGGAAACTAGATGTCCAACTCTAACCAGATCAAGTCTCTCTACAACTGATGTTGAACTATCAGCCTCGCAATCGCCTACTCTCGAGGCGTCTTCCTGCTCAGGACATCGGCGACAACGTTCGCCTTCCCCGGATGATACAGAATCTCCAGATCAAAGTCCTTGATCAGCTCGAGCCACCTACGCTGGCGGTTATTCAATTTCCGCTGCGTGAAAATGTACTTCAGACTCTAATGGTCTGTGAAGATCTGACATGTAACACCATACAGGTAATGTCTCCAGATCTTCAGTGCATGAACTACCGCTGCCAACTCCAGATCATGAGTTGAGTAGTTCTCCTCATACGTCTTCAATTGTCGAGACGCATATGCAATCACTCTGCCTCGCTGCATCAACACACATCCCAAGCCTAGCTTGAATGCATCACTGTAGACCACAAAATCCCCGGTACCCTCTGGCTGTGCCAAAATAGGAGCAGAAGTCAAACGTCTCTTTAGCTCCTCAAAACTCTGCATACACTAATCAGACCACACAAATCTGGTAGTCTTCCTCAGCAGACTTGTCAGTGGACGGGCAATCACAGAGAATCCCTCCACGAAGCGTTTGTAATAACCGGCTAGGCCAAGGAAGCTACGTACTTCCTTGACGTTCGTCGGTGTAGTCCATGTTGTTACTGCCTCAATCTTGGCCGGATCCACCTTAATTCCTTCAGCTGATACCACATGACCCAGGCATGCTACCTCTGGCATCCAGAACTCGCACTTAGAGAACTTAGCAAAAAGTTCTCTATCCCGCAAAAACCGCAATACAGTCCTCAGATGTCCTGCATGCTCCTCTCTGCTACGAGAATATACCAGAATACCATCAATGAAAACCACCACAAACTGATCCAGGAAGTCGATGAAGATGTTGTTCATCAACTCCATAAAAAATGTTGGGGCATTCGTAAGTCCAAATGGCATCACTACAAACTCGTAGTGTCCATATCTGGTCCTGAATGTTGTCCTGTGCACATCCCGCTCTCTCACCCTCAGCTGGTGATATCTTGAGCGCAGGTCAACCCTGGAAAATATTGTCGCTCCCTGAAGCTGATCCAACAAGTCATCAATACGCGGCAATGGATACTTGTTCTTAATGGTCACCTTGTTCAGCTCTATGTAATCTATACATATCCTCAACGATCCGTCCTTCTTCCGTACAAAGAGGACAGGTGCTCCCCATGGGGACACGCTAGGTCGAATGAAACCCTTCTCAGCCAACTCCTCGAGTTGCTTCTTCAGCTCTAACATCTCAACAGGCGTCATCCGATATGGGGCCTTCGAGATCGGTCTCGTACCAGGCTCTAACTCGATACCAAAGTCCACACTCCTTTGAGGCGGAAAACTGGACGGTTCAGCAAACACATCTGCAAAATCACAGACCACTGGGATATCCTCTAATGCTGGACTCTCTCCCTCATTCATGGCATAACACTAATAACCCTGTGCAATTAGTCTAGCTGCCGGTATCGCACTGATAACCATGCCGGTCTTTCCAAGGTCCCAACCTCGGAAAACCTCTATCTGACCTAACTCGGTAGAGAGGGTAACAGTCCTCCTACCTACATCTAAGACTGCAGAATGTCTATCCATCCAGTCCATACCTAGAATGACTTCTTCATGCTCTAATGGCATGACAAAGAAGTCAACTAGTAACACACGGGTCCCTACAGAAATGGGACAGTCACGGATCCCACGGGTACCTCTGACCCTACCCCCATCGGGTAACCCTATAATAAAGGGCATCCCCTCAACTGTATCTAAACACAGACGCTCTACACATGCATCAGATATAAAAGAGTGAGTAGCACCATTATCAAATAAAACTCGAACAGGTAAACCATAAATCAGAATGGTACCTATAGCAGTCGGTGCAGTTGGCTCCTCTGCACTCCTCAGCTCAAAAACTCGGCCCTGAGGGCCCCGGGTGTCAGTGGTGCTCCCACCACGACCTCTGCCTCTACTTGGCCCAGGAGTAGATCCCTGAGTCGTAGGGCGATCTGGGACTCTCTGTTGCCCCTGAGTCTACTGCTGTTGAGGTGGCATCTGCCCACCTCCCACTACACTGGCAGGAGAAGAACCCTGCTGAGATGCCGCTCCACCCTGTCTACAAAAGACAGCTCTGTGGCCTCGTCCACCACAAGTGAAGCAATTCACTATCTGCCTCGTACACTCTGGTTTGATATGTCCATACTCAGCACAGTTGAAACACCGTCGTACCCTATCTGTAGCTGGTGTAGATGAGGGATGACTCTGGCAGCTCTGGCCTCGCCCTGCACTAGCAGCCCTACTAGTCTGCCCAGTACGTTGTCTCTTCTCAGACCCACCGGTCTGAGAAGCTCTCTTCTGACTAGCCCGCTCTCGCTCATAGTCGGCGGCTCTATCCTGGTAGTCCATCAAGGACTCACAATGAAATCCTGTCATATAGGCCCGGGTGGCATCCCTCAGTCGTCGGGAAAACATATATACATGTTGATCCACAGAAGGTGCAGCTGGTCCTAACAATGCCAGCTCCTCCTGGAACCTCCTGATAGCCTCGGAGACTAGTACATCCTCAAACCCAGCCTCCACAAAATCCCGCAGTTTCTCTCTCCTCAGTGAGGTAGGGCAGAAACGCTCTCTGATCATGGTCCGCATCTGATCATAACTGTCAACTTGTGCTCGTACAGACCTCCACCAGTGCTGTGCTAAGTCTTTGAACAAAGTCTGCACCAACTCTATCTGCCTGTCTGCTGGCCATCTAATGGACTCCAGAGTTGAGTCCACATGTCCAATCCACAGCTCAACCTCGAGCCCCACCTTCCCAGAGTAAGGGGGTACACCCATCTGGTGAAATGCCTTCAACCAAGTGTCTGGTCTAGGCTCTCTATGCTCCTCTGTAGCTCGAGCAATCTCAGCAACAGGTGCCGGTGCAGCTGGCACCTGAGTAACCCCGTGGGACCTCTCAGATGGTCCCTCGTGTGTTGGCAGATCTGGGATAGGTCTACCCGCTCTGGCAGCCTCCTCCACTCGCCGGATATACTCGCGGAACTCAGGTCCTCCCATGGAGACATAATCCGAGTCATCTGACTGGACTCGTTGTGGACCTTGTCTCCCAGCTACGCCGTTCCCAGTCTCAGGAACGACACTCTCAGCAACGTCCTCGTGAACCTCTTCCGTTGCACGAGAAGCAACAGCGGAAGTACTACCCCGTCCTCTACCTAGAGGGGGTCTACCTCTACCTCGTCCAGCTGCATGTAAGGCTCTAGTCTGAACCATCTGCAGAGGACGTAAACCTAACTCAGAAGGCTATATATGTCGTAGGTATAGATATATATATCACACATCACATCAGATAGTATCTATCTATATATATACCTATACTGTCGAGATCTTCAGAGGGGCGATGGCTCACGTACACGATTTCCCAAAATATTTTGTACTCATTTCAAAACCAAAACCATTTGAAAAGTCAGACCCTTTCGGGTTTTGTTTATTTATTTATTCGACCTTTATCGCAGATTACTAGTGCCATTGTTGTCAACCTGGCCTCTGATACCAAATTTGTAACACCCCAAATCCGTAGGACTCGAGGTGCTACTAGGCTAGGATCTCACAATGGATCCTGACTCTAGCCTGACAACAAGTTCACTGAATCTTACAACAAGGCACCAATAGATTAAATACAAAACATCAAACTGTTATAGAAGTATCAAAAGGTTTATACAAGTATTGTTGAGTACAACAAAACATAACCATATACATAGTTAAAAGATCCCATCCCACGAGGACGACCCAGTGTACGGAGCCCTCAGCAGATCACCCCTCTGGATCACTCTGCAGCTCTCCTAACCTGCAAAGGATCTACAACACGGTATAAAACCGTTAGCTAACCATACGCATATATAAGAAGATGCATCAGCACAATCACACACCAATGAATAATAAACACATCATCATGCTATCACACATTTACCCAGTTTATTATCTTTATAACGTCCAGTCACTCAAGCGTATATATATATATCAATATGAACGTATGTGACACGAGGAATATAACCCTCACCTCTCGGGAATGGTGCCAGCTAGAGTGGAGATCCGGTCCCACCTCCCGTATACCCTATGGGAGTGGTGCAGGTGGCCGGCCCACTGATCTATACTGGTCTGCCCGTAGAGAACCTCCAGTCTCCCAGCGGGATGAAAGGACAAGTTGTCACGGCCCTACAATGGGCAGTCACTAAACCATAGATAGGTAATCATCACAACTCATACACTCAACATAATAACGCACACACTACTCATGCACACATCCAATATATGGATGGTAGCTAAGTAAGTCCTATGGACTTACCTCAACCTCGGTAGTCTCAAACCCGATCGGCTCCAACTCTGAAGATCAACACTGCCTGGCAACAAGGCATAACCATAAATCAAACTCATATCCAACACAGGGGTCACACCTAGACCCAAAGGATCCATAAGGATCAAAACCTAACTCATAAACCTCAAACCATAACCGGCATAAACGATAACGTACTCAACATCATTCTAACCTCATACACATACCTAACATTCTACTAACCCACTCATACTAGGAAAGGAAAGGATCTACCTAACTCTAGGTAGATCCGGGACAAGACGCACCTGCATGACAAAGAGACGCAGGGGCGGAGCAAGCAATCCACATGCGCGGCAAGACTCAGCCGCAGGTGCGGTGACAGCGGCCGCAGGCAATGCAGGCGCTGGCGCAGACGCTGGGACAATGGCCGCGGGGCGGTGTCTTCTGGCCGCGGGGGCGGCGACAGTGCAGAAGATGATCCCGCGGTTCTTCTTTCACTCTTCACGTGTTCAATTCACGTCTTCTTTCATCCAAAGTTACACATATACATATACATACATAAACCAACATCAATCTATATCCAATCATCTAATCCTAAGCTAAGGAAGATGGAATCAAAGAAAGGAAGAAGAGAAAAAGAAGATCACTCACCACACTTGTGGTCCTAGGCTGCAGGGAAGATCAACACTCACAGCAGCTAGCTTCAAGCTCAACATACCAACCATTAGTATCAACATCAACATCCACCACAACAACTCTCTTACAAACTCAAGGGAAAACCAAGCACAAGATCAAGAAGGACGTGAGCAACTGAGGAAGAGAAGTGAAGAAGAAACCCTTGATCAGCCAAGGGAAAGAATAAGAAGAAGAAAGGGTAAAGCACGGGTCAAGGAGTCAACAAAACGGTTGCAGCCGCAGGAAACCGCAGGGGCGGTTCCCTGAGCCGCGGGGGCAGAAACTCGTAGGGGCGGCACGCAAGCCCGCGGGTGCGGCTAGGCTAAAGCTCGGCCAAAGCCAAATCTCGGTCCGAAAGACTAAGACTCTTACACATATTATCATTAGTATTATCATGTTTGTTCGACTTGTATTTAACGTCTCTTATAGCCTTGTATGGACATGGTAATCTAGGATAGTTATGTCTTCTATACTCAGTTATTGAAACTCTTTTACTTAATCTGAGAGTCTTAACTAGGGATTTCATTAATTTTGCGACGATATATGCACATAATATGTTTTTACTAGTGGTCCTTAGGTTCATAGTGTTCAAAATATGGCCATTAGATCTACACAAATGATCTTGCCAAATAGTTTTGCAGCATACTAGTTGGTTAAGTTGTTGTTGCCCACCATTTAATTCTTTTTCTCCATCTGCGTGAGTATTTGTCAGCTTCTTGGGTAATGTTGTCACATTTTCCTTGTTTACTAGTTCAGGCTTTAGAGGCTTTCCCGAATGGTTGAGAGAGTTTTTCTTGTTCAACTCCTCCCAACCTAATATATCATCAGTTGCTTTAGCTCTTGACTTGTTATTCCAAGGCCATGATTTTAAAACATGTAGATAGATAGACTCAGAATTATAGAAGTTTTTCATACGTATCAATTCAACATTAACAATGATTGTAAATTGACCAACTACACCGTGTGAATTTGAAGGATAAACATGCATCAGATTGTTCGTCTAGTTGCAAATCTGGTAATGTGTAGCTCATACATGGACATTGCCTGGAGGAATAATAGGTTCATAGTTCACTAATACATACTCCAAGGTTGTAGAACACGTAAATGAGGGAAGACACTCAAGAAATAACACATATTTCATATACATGTCGAAGTATAAACAAGATGAAAATTTGCTACTTCAGTATATATTTCTTTCTCTCAAGGAGCTGATTTTTTTATTCCTTCTTAACTTCTTTTTTTTTATGCCAAATGATTCCAAATATTGATATAAACAAGAGTCAACCCTCAAAACAAGAGACAACCCTTAAAATTAAAGAAGTTGTTCAGACATATAAATTCATCATTAACAATGACTGTAAATTGACCAACTACATAGTGTGAATTTGAAGGATAAACATGCATCAGATTGTTCGTCTAGTTACAAATTTGGCCATGTGTAGCTCCTACATGGACATTTTCTGGAGGAATAATAGGTTCATAGTTCACTAGTACATACTCCAAGGTTGTAGAACCTGTAAATGAGGTTTTGAAGACACTCAGGAAATAACACTTATTCCATATACATGTCGAAGTATAAACAAGATGAAAAATTGCTACTTCAATATATATTTTGTTTTTTCTCTCGGGGAGCTGTTTTTTTTATTCCTTTTGAACTTCTCTTTTTATGCCAAATGATTCCAACTATTGATGTAAACAAGAGACAACTTTCAAAACAAGAGACAACCCTCAAAATTAAAGAAGTTGTTCAGGCATATAAATTCATCATTAACAATGACTGTAAATTGACCAACTACACAATGTGAATTTGAAGGATAAACATGCATCAGATTGTTCGTCTAGTTGCAAATTTGGCCATTGTAGCTCCTACATGGACATTTTTTGGAGGAATAATAGGTTCATAGGTCACTAGTACATACTCTAAGGTTGTAGAACTTGTAAATGAGGTCTTAAAGACACTCGGAAAATAACACCTATTCCATATACATGTCGAAGTATACACAAGATGAAAAATTGTTACTTTAGTATATATTTTGTTCTTTCTCTCAGGGAGCTGATTTTTTATTATTTCTGAACTTCTTTGTTTAGCTACAGAGTCTACTCAATCGAGAGACCAAAAATAACAGACACGCTAATAATGAAGTATGTGAACATGAGATGTAAGAACCCGATTCAAGAGATGCACGAGAGGAAAAGGAAAGGAATTGGAGCAAAGAAATACAATGAGAAGATGTAAACCGATTTTGATCACACATCCGCCCCTCCCAAATAGACAAACTCAATCCGCTGTTCAATGCATGTTCCAACGCCACCAACAAATGAAGCTAAAAAAATGAAATCAAATATGCAACAAGAACTTTCACGCGATACTAAATGTTGTCATTCACTTGGGTCGAAACAAGTTAACCTATCCAACTAAACCAATTTTTAATTATTTTATACGATAGGGTAAGCAGTTAGGTCTGGTCAATGTCGGTTGATAAATCATCATATGGGATCCTTGGGAATTAAAACATCAACTTCATATTGCTTCGTTTGTAGGTTTGTTGTCGCCTAGTATAGCGAGTTTGTCAGCAACACCATTGATTTTTCATGAAAATATGGTGATTTTAAACCTATAAAAAGTTAGACAAAATGAGAAAAAGTGTGAAATGATAAAAATCAATATATCATAAAGGTTTTTAAGTGCTATTAATTGAGTTAATGTTGAAGAGATTATCTCCTTTCATTGTTTTTCTTTGAGTAAATAAAATAAATAAATATCTAAAATAAATAAATAAAAGTTTATTTATATTTTCAATATTTTTTTTAAAACCAAAAAATGCATCTTCGTTTCCCTTTCCCTTAACCTAACATGACGTTAGCTCTAAAAAAAACTAACATGGCGTTTAATTTGATTGTCTTTTTCTTTTTTCATTCGCCTAAGACTTGTGTTAGTGTCAAACGCTCTCTATTGTTCATTTGAGGAAACCCCTCTTCTCCTAAAATCAAGAGGAAACCTAAATCATAACTAACTTGTTCTTTGGTTTTTCAGGAACAAAATTATCTTTAATAATGAACCACTTGACCCGGATAATAAGATTGTTGTATTCATCGAAAAACCAAATCTACAATTGGAAAACCAAAATCAATGACGAAGAGGATTATGATATTAAACAGGAAAAAAAACGATAAAAAGAAAAAAAAACACAATACTAAGTGGGATAAACCAAAACCGGGTTTCCATAAACTTAATTTCGATAGTTCAAAACTCGATTCGGGTGTAACATCCATTGGTTTTGTGATTCGAAATTACAATAGAAATGTTATTAGCATTGATGCAAAGAAAAATAACTTCAACTCGGTTATAAAAGTTGAAGCTCTCGCTCTTAAGGTTGGTTTACAAAAGGCAATTAGACTGCAAATAAAAAATATTGAAATCGAATGTGACAATTTGTGTTATCAAGGCACTCCAAGGTTTGTGGAGTTGTCCATGGGATGTCGAGATGATTATATCCGACTCTAGACTGGATCTTTGTTTTTTTAATAAAATCCAAATCATATATGTTTTCAGATAAATCAATTGTGTTGTCGACCGATTGACCTATTTGGGAATTTCGACCCCTAACACCAATTTTTCAGATGATCCCGAACTTCGTGTTCTCATCCGCAAGGATGTTTTAGGGGGAACTACCTCTAAAAGGTAACCAACCTAACCGCTTTCCATTTTCAAAAATAAATAAATAAATCAGTGCTAACACTAATGAAATCACCTTATGAGATGGACCAACAAGCCTTCCAAAAAATTGAGGTTTGTGGCTTTAAAGACTAAACAATCAAAATAAATTTTATGTGATATACCGTCGTACAAATCTTGCAGATCTCAAGCAAGATCAAAAAATTTTATTGTACCGTCCAGTCCAGTCCATTCTATGATCTCCATGATCTATGTCTTAAACAAATCGTTTTTAACTATGCTTGTTGTTTTGGTGGTGTTTCAAGTGGTTTGTTGAGAAGGAGGCGTGGTTTTGTGATCGAATCCTGACAGCTCTGCTACATGCGAGTCCAAATTTGAGGTGTTCACCGTTGTTCCCCATGCTTCCTACCTGTGTACTTCCTTCGAAGACGAACTTTGTGTTTGCCGCTTCTTGGTCACTTGTCTCACTTTTGCACTATATTGGATTAGATATTCATATCAAAATTTGATCAGCCCAAACAAGTTATTTGATTGACTTTGGGTCACAAGGTTTGGTTCAAGGAAATGGATGTATACTAGTAGGGTTGCACATATTTGGACCATACCGGAAATTACGGTCCGGTCCTCAATCGTAATTGTATAAATCTGCTCCGGACCGGATTTAATCCATAAAAAATAAATTATTATTAGTTTCTTTTAACACGGTCCGGATCATATTGGACAAGACCGTGGTAGACCGGATTATTACAATCCGATCCAATGACCGATTCATACAAACAATGAAAGGGTCTGATCCGTTTGAACAACTCTAAATACTATATTGGTTTGGGTTGAATGAAGAAACAATTATGGTAAATATTGTCAATTCTTTGTACGGAATAATGGATTTTCTTCCACTAAGTTAGATTGTAACATCCTTGTTTGTTAATCTTTCACATGGTTGTACCTCGTTGGTTTTGTTTGTCCTTATAGATTTCTCAACATTATTTTTGATGGTTACTTCTTGAAATTTTGGAATTTGGTCTTTCAAAAGTTGTTCGAGGGTTTTGATTCTTTATTGCCAGAATGCAAGAATAGGGGCTAGAAAAGACTACTCATTTCACTTCCATATAATTTTCATCATCTTTTGGAATGGAAGTCGATATGACGCTATACTTGAATTATGTTTGATTTTGGTTCAAATAATCGACGGCATGCTACTGTAGAACGGAGGTTGCATAGGCCGTGAGCGTGGTCATAAGTTCGATGTTGTTACGCTGAGAATGGTGGTCGCTAGGTTGATATTGGTGGCCTTTAAGACTTGAGAGTGACTGGTAAATTAAACCACAAAGTGCACAACAGCACAAATCAGGTGGTTACGCATATTCAAATATGAAAGCAAATTACGCTGAATGTGTAGTTCTTCAGTCTGTGAGGGGGAAAACAAAAACAAAAACGACTCTGCTGGGGATCGAACCCAGAATCTCTGGTTCCGTAGACCAGCGCCTTATCCATTGGGCCACAGAGTCTTTGATGTTATTTTAAAAAGAAAGTTTAAATTATTAATTGTGGGTATAGAGGCTGAATGAACACGGAAATAAATTTATTCTATTATAGTAGCTAAGTAAACCTGATTTTTTATTGATTCGGTAATATATTGTTTTTAATATAATTTTAAGCGATTCTAAAAAAATAAGTTTAAATTAAGTATATCATATATTCATAGTTTCATAATTCTACCGTTCTCACACTAATCCAACCTGATCTTATCTGGAAGTTATCTTACATGACTACTCCACAGATATTTTCGGTAAATGTCGGCAATGAGTTAACTCTTTTAGTATTATTTTTTTAATATTACCATCTTCTCTTTCATTTCATATTCTTTTTTAGCATAGAGATAGAATGGGACACCTCGCATAAGTGAAGGAGGTACTCTTGACAGCAATTACTGGGCCAGTAAATTGGTCAGTCATTTCGGTGTCTTAAATTGCCATGTGCAAACCATTCGCACCTGACCAATTATGTGAGAATGTGAGATCACCAGCAAAATTGATCAATCTTGGAAAAATCCCTGCCGTAAAAAGTTATAAATAACGTATATTTATAGAAACAATATCTTATGAATTATATTTATAGGAAAAAAAATATCTTATAATATCTATACACCTGTCTTTTTATGCATTTTTTAAAGAGTCCGTTTCTAAATTTCTAATTACAGACCTTTTTAACAATGTTATAAATTATCATACCTCTTTTAATATCAAGCTTCATTAAAGTCAAAACATCTGACGAAAATCCAATTATAAATTTTTTTAGAAAACCATCATAACTCTTTGTAGGCATTAGAGAGTCTTGTGATCATATAAATTTCTAATTACGCTTTTTACAAATAAAAATATTACTTAAGATTTTCAAGAGACCTTTTTAAGCAAAATTCAAAGAAAGTTATTGTTACTCTTGTTAGGAAATTCCGGGCACAAATCCCGCAAATCCCGGGTCCGTCCCGATCCCGGTAGTTTTTCATCTAAAAATTTTAAATCCCGTCCCAACAAAAATATTGTGGGACGGGAATGGGCCTTACCTTCCTCGTCCCGCAAGGCCCATCCCGTCCCGCATATATTAAAATTTAAATATAAATTAAATAATTAAATATATAAACCTAAGGAGTAGTGATCATTATATAATTTTGTTATTATAAATTAACAATTGTCTAAATTTATCTACAACGGGCAAAGGAAAATTGAACTCAATTGCGACGTTGTTTAAGGAGTAGTGATAATTACGTAATTTTGTTCATATATTTTATTTAGGATGTTTAGACTTGACAAGTTAATTATGTTTTGTAAACTTTGTTTCAACATTCTATTTTGATGTCTTTCGTTTTAAGGATATCAACGAATATTTGCTTTCGTAAATTGTTAATTTTAAACCGAAAAGGCAAAAAGAAATTTTATATAGACTATGCGGGATTAGTCCCGGTCCCAACCGAGATAAGGCCTGATGGTTTTTAGTAAAAAAACTCAAGATTCGTCCCGGTCCCGTCCCATATATAATAGCCGGGCTGGGACATGGGATGACCTTAATCCGTCCCGGCCCGGCCCGTCCCATGCCCAGCCTTAGAAATTCCGATATTGTATTTTATATATTTTTGTATTATATCTAAAGATTTTTTAGTTTGTTGACGATGTTCACAAGCATTATAAATTTTCGAAATATATTTCCAATCGTCTATAAATTAACATTTTTAGAGAATAAAATAGATAATCGTGGTTTCTAACAGACCGGCGAAAATCGCTATTTGACACCAAAACTATGCACTTCGCGTGCATAGTGTCGTTTTTTCCCTTCTGATTCCAACTATGCGTTTGTAGTGCGTAGTTGAAGCCGAGGCGGAGCCGGTACGAGCCGATAAACTACGCGTTTGAGAAGCGTAGTTAAAGTTCTTTTTTTACAAAAAAAAAAAACAAAACTACTACTACGCTTTCCAGAAGAATAGTTATTTTTTATGAGAAGTGTAGTAGTAATTTTTATTTTTATTTTTTTTATAAATAACCTACTACTACGCCTTTGGTATGTGTAGTAGTAGTTTTTTGTTTTGTTTTTTAAATCTACTACTACGCATACCAAATGCGTAGTAGTAGTTTCTTTTCTTTCTTTTTTTTGAAATAAATTCCGATTACGCTTCCTAGAAGCGTATTTTATCGGCTTGTTCCGGTTTTACATCTGACTCCAACTACGAACTCCAAACGCTTAGTTAAAATCCGGAGAGAAAAAACAAAACTACGCATTCGAAGTGCGTAATTTTAGTTACAAATAGTAATTTTCGCTGGTACATCGATAGACCTGGATAATTTATTCATCATGAAGCTACTATACATTTAAGATAGTTACGAGTCTGGAATGAAAATGAGTGGCAACTTTCCTTTTTATAGGAGACTGGAAGTTGTCAACCTTACATCGAGTCAATCAGACCCTCGGTCTAATAGTATAACAAACGTTAAAGCGTCTCTCTATAGATTTGGTTAACCATTATATATATATATAGTGTCACTAATTTTCCACATTGTCGATGTTGGACAAAATCCTCCATAATTAAATATCTCAATGTACATTTAATACACTCATCTTTTACATTATTTTATCATTCGTTAGGACATCATTATATATATATATATATATATATATATATATATATATATATATATATATATATATATATATATATATATATATATCAAGGTGTAGTACTCGGAACCACAAAACTCACGTTCCCGTTTTCCGGCATTAGTTTTGACCGGAGTCCATCGGAAATATACCCCGAAAAATCCTTCCAACACATCTTACAAAAAAACGATTTCAACGTCTAAAAGGGTACATGACTATGATATATCTTGAAAAATTATAAAACTCATAAATCCCATTTAAAAACTAAAAAATCCTTAAACATGATACATAAAATATAAAGTATAAGTATATCATCTTGGAATTTTTCTTTTTTTAATATCAAACTTCATCAGAGTCAAAATATCCCACTAAAACACCAATATAAAATTTTATTTAGAGATTTTTCTCTCGGTGCCTTCAAGGTTTGGCCTTATCCCCATGGTATCTATCAAGTTTCAAAAATCCTCTTGGTACCCTCATGATTTTATTTATTTCCTCTTTATACCCATTCTTGATATATTACATTAAAAATTCATTATAAAATAACAAGAAATCAAAAAAATAAATTTAAAACTAATTATGACCTCATTGAAAAAAAATAATCTTGTGATAGAATTGGTTTTTATATATAACTTTTATATTTTGAATTAAAGGTAATATTTATTTCATGAATTACAATATTTTTTATCTTAGATTTTAAATAAAATATATATAAATTAAATTAGAAACAATTTTTTTTTAAATAATTTTTTTAAGATGCTAGAAATTTAAAAATATAGTATTTTTTTTGAATTTAATTTATATCATTTATTTTAATTCGAAATTTTTTTAAAAAAATATTTTTTAAAATTTAAGAGCCTGTAAACTAAAAAACTAAAAATATAAAATAAATAAAATTTTTGAATTAAAATAATTATAGAACTTCAAAAAAATTTACAATAATTTTAAATTTCTAGACTCTTAAACAAATTTTTAATTTTTTTAATTTAATTTTATATATTTTATTTTAAATCGGAAATAAAAAATATTAACTTTTTATTTTCATTAAAAAATAAATTTATCTTTCATTTACTTTTTTAATTAAAATATATAAAAAATATAATTCTATTATATATTTATTAGTTTAATATTTAATGTGGTCAAAATTAGTCTTAAAATTATTTTTCTGATTTTTTAATTATTTTTTAATGTAATATATAAAAAATAGGTATAAAGAAAAAACAAATAAAATCATGAGGGTACCAAGAGGTTTTTTGAAACTTGGTGGATACAAAGAGGATAAGTCCAAACCTTGAGAGTACCAAGATGAAAAACCCTTTTATTTATTGTGGACGCCTAATCTGTGTCCAAAAATAGTAACTCGAAGATTGTAAAATAGACGATGATCAACAAAAAAATCATGCAACAAAGGCTCAAACTTCATAAGAGCATCTTTATTCCATAAATTCTCATTAGAATTTTTTTATCTATTTTTAATATATTTTTAATATTTTTTATAATTTGTAGAAACATACTATTCCATCCTTAAATTTATTAAAGTTTCTTAAGTTAAAATAAAACACAAAATTAATCTAAAGAGTAAAGTAAAACTTAAAAAGTAAATAATTAGACCAATGAGAATTTAAGTTTGGCAGGAAACTTGTCAAATTGAGTATCTCTCCATAGAAACTTTTCTCCACTCATTCCCTCTATTCTATCACCATATCTGACATTAATTTTTATTTTTAAATTTTAAATTAGTAAAAAAACTCTAAAGAAACTCTAGATATCTAGTATGCAGATAGCTAAATCAGTAAAGAAACTCATGACATTTTCTTTAACCCATTCTGATATTAATCTTTATTTTTATGTTAAGAAATAGCTAAAGAAACTCCCAGTATCTAGGTTGAAGATACTCTAATATATACCGCAGACTGCAGTTTCCTATATTTTTTTTAAAAAAAAAGGGAAAGCGGTTCGAAGCACTAGACGACACGCCGTCTAGTGGGTCGAAAGGCCGAAAAAGATCAACAGACGGACTAACCGTCATGAAGAACAATTTCAAAGGAAAAAGAAACACAAAAAAATACATCACGAAATTTCGACAACAGAGAAGTCTTCAAATGAAAGTAGGATGATCCAGTCCAACGGAAGCGGTGAGCACAAAGTTCGTTACAGAAGATACTACAGTTTCCTATATTGTACAAAAGTAGTGACACGAATAGTTTAAAGGTATAAATTTTATAATTCCGAACAATTCTAGATAAATGAAATTTTGAAATGACACAAAGTAGAGACACACGAACGGATCTTTGACTGGAGATTGGGAAATGAGTCTCTAAATTAAAAAAAAAAAGTTTCAATTATCTCCCAAAAAAAAGGTTTATTATTTTGTTGGACAGCTGAGTCCCCAAGAGGTACACGTTAACACACCCGTGAACCTCGTTTTAACATTATTAGACGATGCTTTTATTGAATTTTTATGTGTATTGATTGTGTCTCACAGTAGTGGTATCGTTGGTTTGTAAAGCGGTATCCGGTATAGATTATTTCTTAATCTTTTTACGAAGATTTTGAGATTAAGGAGTCGTAGGGCTTCTTCGGCACAATATTTTCAAGCAAATTTGGTAGAGCTTTGTAAACTTTGAGAGATTAACGATGTTGACAAAGAAGTTTTGGATAAAATTTGGTAGTGTTTTATATACGTCAGGTATAGGAGTGTTCAATTTTCGGTCCCAAATAGCTTTTGACAGCGGACGATTCTGTTTTCGGTCCGGGTTTTGGACCGGACCGGACAGGACCGGACTGAAACAAACAGGTCCGGTCTTCGGTCCAAACAATCCGGTCCGAAACCGGTGGACCTATATTTTTTACAAAAATAAAATATGCAAGAATTTTTTTTAAAAAATTAATTAAAATTTTAGTGATAAAAATAAAATAAAATAAATTAATTAACACTCGGTCCGGTCCGGTCCGCAATAGGCTTATTGCGAAAAAATAAAAAAAATAATAAAAAGTTTAACACATTTTTCGGTACTGGATCGGACCTGGACCGAAAAATTCGGTCAACTTCCGGTCCGGACTTGTGAACCTAGTCGGGTCAAATACATGGATGGTTTTGCACGTTAAAATGAACCTACTCACACAAACCCTTGGAGTTCTCTCCTAAAACAATTGACAATAGGAGGAGTAACCTAGTTTTAGGACTAGTTAACACTTGACACAAAAGCCTTAAAACAATTGACAATAAGAGGAGTAACCTAATTTTAGGACTAGTTGACACTTGACACAAAAACCTTAAGACCGGCTTTGTCAAAGTACGTGAACATACGCACACAAGCATTTGTCGTTCGGGGTTCCATCCTAAAATCAATTGACAATGAGAAGAGTAGCCTAATATTTATATGTTAAGTTTACAGATTTTATATTGTCAACATAGAACACATTTTCACACTCAACCAGTAGTTATTGGTTTTTGTAAGCTAATTGATTTTTTAGCTTGTGAAGTTGTTTTGTTGAAATTAGAAATTTGTGGATTTTTTTTTTGAAATTAGAATTTTAAAATAGGAACGTGTAAAACCTTGCCCGATATATTGAACAGCCGGAATTTCAGTTTTGCTGTTGCACCCCATCAAACCTAAATGAAACCGGAGGGGGTGAACCGGAGATTTGGTTCAACTAACCGGCAATTTTCCGGTTTAACTCAAACCATTAACACACCCGTGATTCCGTGAACCTTCGTTTCAATGACTTTGTTGAATTGTGTATTGATTGAGTCTCCTGCTGTTAATTTCGTGGCTTTATTGTGTGTTTTAAAGCTCTTTTTTTCTATTCTCTTCCTCCTCCACATGCACAGGCTGCACAGTTTCTATATGTGAATGTTCCTAACTACCGAACAAAGTCATGTACCCACCCAGATTCATCCTCGATTTTATGTCTTTGAATGAAGGTTCGATCTATAAATCTATACATTTTTTTCTTATACTCTATATATATAAATGTCCTTTAATATGTCGTTAATCCTGCTGTATTTTTTCACCTTCCTCGCTTTAAAATCTAACTGTAAAATTCAATAAAATATATTTTTAATTTTGATTATTTTTATTCAATAGGAATGAGAAGTTAGGTCATGGGGAATAAATTTCCAAAATAGTACCAAACAAGCCTTTACATTTGAAAGTTTTATTGAGTTCATGTTCTGGCAAAATTGATCAAATTCATTGTTTAGGCCAGGTGATCAAATGAGCAAAACTTTACATGAATGTTCACGTAAGGATGTATCAAGTAATTCTTCTTTTTTTTTTGGTAAAAGATATCAAGTAATTCTATATTTGATGGAAATGAAATCAAAGTTGGTTATATGATTTGGGGGGAGGGGGGGAAATAATCATACCTGACTGTTAATTTACATCTTCTGAATTTATTTTAAAAGGTCCATGGTCATGCGTCACTGTATAAGGTCAGTGAACAACTTTTTTTATTGTTAATTGATTTTAGGGTTAAACTTATCTTTATGACTATGTTCGGGTCTATACACATTGGATCAAAGTTGAAACTTGTATTATATTGGATTTATTTGAAAATCATTAAGCTTATTAAGTAGATGAAGATGAAATTTATTGAGTACGTAAAATACGTAGATGATCTAACAAACTTTTTGTCATAGCCTTGTATCATTAGGGGAACGAGACTTATTAAAACTCAAGTATGTGTAAAAAAAAAATTAAGAAAAGTTTAAATTTTCATTTTAAAATTAAATTTATAAGATTGTATTTGTAATATACATTCAACAAATTACTATAAATTCTAGCAAAAAAAACAACACCGTAAAATTACCAAAAAAATGATTCCTACTTGTAAGGACGTTATATTTGTCGTTTTCCGTTAACTGAATCAATCTCCTTCCTCTTGAAAACTTTGCTATTTTCGAACTTTCTTGTTGTACTTTTATATATCACTTTCGGTTTTTTTTCCCCTTTGTTCCGCCTCTTCATGACGGTAAGTTTGCATACCGATCTTTTTCGACCTTTGAAGTTTCTTCGTATAGCTTATGAAATAAGTTTTAAGTTTTATAAGCTAGCACGAACTTTATAAGTTTAATAAGCTCTCTTAAACTTGTTGAAAGAATTTTATAAATGGAAATTTCACTGAAAATTAACCATCTTCATCACTCTTATGTTTCTAAATGATAATTTTCATTGATATATATATATAATTTTTTTTTTAAAATGCGATGTAATAAGCAAATCACTCTCTATTGTTAAAAAATTATCCGAGATCGATGTTTTATCTATGGGATCCAACAAATCATCTCACAAGAAAAGGTTGGAATTGATAAAGTTCATGTACGTATTTAAGCAAACCTAAAAAAACATGTGAAAATCTTATATTTAACTATAAAAAATGACAAGGAAAAAGCAAATCACAACGGTTGGGTGTAAGTTGTGTAGTTCTAAAAACAATATTTTAAAATTAATTTTTATGTATTATAATAACTAAAAAGAATTTAAAAAAAAGAAGAAGAGAAGTTGTCTACATGAGTCAATCTATGAATTTGTAGGTATTTTATTCTAATATTTTGAAAGTGTAAGAGTTAAATATAGATATCTCTTTTTTTTTGGTATGATTATAATAGATATCTCTTATCATAGAAAGTGAGAAGCAAAATTTAAATAAATTTTGGACCTCTTTGGATGAACTTGTTTTCGTAAGTTACGGTATTAAAAAAATTAAGTTAGAATATGAGCATTTGGGTGTATAAGTTTACGGGGTATACAATTATCTATATTAATTTTATTTTATAATATACGTAAAGGAGTTTATAAAGCTTATGGTAACTTTTGTAAGATAAATTACATAATTAATATTAATTAAAAAATATTTTTTATAAAGTAATTTTATACCAATGAACTCAACTTCACCTTCAACATTTTTTTATTATATATAATTATATTATATTTTTTTATGTATTTTTTCATTTTTATAATATTTTTTTCCATCAAATAGCAAAACCTCTTATTATACTTTTATCTAGAATAAAAATAAATAAAAATTTGGACCCATAGTCCATCCCTCTAAGTCACATGTATCAACTCTTTTCCAAACACTAATCATAAGAATCTTCTATGTTAAAATTTTCTTTGTTGATAACATATAAAATGAAATGAAAAAACTAACAATAATTAGCTGTAAAGACTAAAAAAGAACGGAAAAGAGAAAACAGTGTCACGTAAAGAATATAAAGCAATAAATAAGAAAACAAAATAAATTGTCGTCATGTTCAACGTCGTCTTCGATATAGCTTATGTATGTTTCTTTCTTTCTGCTAAAAACGCCGATTAATTACACTTATCCTTATTAATCGTCCTTTTACGCTCCACGCATCCCTATACGGCTATACACTCTCGTCCGTTCAGTTTTGAGCATTTAAATAGTGGTTTCTCCAACAACAACCTCCTTCTTTGTGCTGAGAGAAGAGTGAAGTGAAGAAATATAGGCACTTCAGTGTTTCCTTTCTCCTTGAAGCTTCTTTGATTCTCGAAGGCTTCGCACAGTGGACCTCCTAAATCTTTCTACAATGGCGATTGATTCGTCGATTCAGGTAACAACGATTTCGCATTTCTGCGTGTATATCTGGTTTTCGAGTTCTTAAGCAATTTATAGTCGTTTATTCGTCAAATCTAGATTGTCTTTGAACTTAATTAGGCAAGTAGTTATGGCGGTGATTAATCTCTTGATTGAGTTTGCGATTTCGTTGTGCTGTTGGAGATTTCTTCGACGATGTAGCTTAGATGAACGAAATCTGGTCAACGGAGAGAGAGGGAGAGTTCACGTCGTTTCTTTCGGCGTTTACGCTGGGAGTGAAGCGAACGCATTACGATTACCTTTGGCTTCGTTAAAAAAGTAGAGTTCGTTTTGTGGAATTTAAATATGCACTTTGACTTTTAAACGATGAACTGTTCGGTTCAATTGTGCTTTCTCTTGTTTAGGTTGTTCGCTTTCAATCCTAATAAACCGTTTGCGTGTGAGGATGTGACTTCTTAATCAATTAGAGTTATATTGGTGTTTTATTGCTGGCAGCGTGAGATTCACATTTGTTGAGTTGTTCTTGTCAAATTGTACGCATTATTGTGCGGATTGACCTAACAAAGTAAATGCTGGACCTCTCTTCTAGGTTTTTCATTGCACTTTTCTTTCTCTCATGTCTTATTACTTTCTGTATTGAAGCAAAGAATCAGCTAGAAAGTGCACTATCTCGGAAAAAGCTATGCCATTATAGCGCTTTCTTCATGCTTCATTTAAGAATCGGAAACTACTATTGTAGTTTTGTGGTTTAGCTTCCCATGAGGTCAACCAAAGTCAACTGGTCTTTATACATCTTAAGAGCAACTTTTGATTTTCTCTGTCCAGTGTGGATTTATTTTAAGTAATCTAGCAATGAGAGTTTCAGTTGCAGCTAATTGATTTTTTTTTTAATCAGAGAAGTTTGGTTTGGATAGTTGGTTTAATTGATTAGCATTTACAGCAGGTATTGTTAGACAGATTATATCAGCTGATCTTATCAACTGCAATGGATACTTACCTATTATGTATGTATACCGTATACCATATGCAGGTTCGGGATTTCTGCAGTGTTTTAGTATTGACTGACGAAGATATGGGAAGTGCTCAGTGTGAACCACAACTAGCCCTCTCAACCTATCTAGCAGTTCAAGGAAGCCAGATGCATTCAGACGCTCCAGTTACAGGCAAAAGCGCACCTGACCTAGGCAAGCAAAGTGCAAGCACCTACTCTCCATCTGCAGTGAATGTTGATATTGAGAAAGGCAATCTTGATAAGGTGATGATCAATGATGAAACCGGTGGGAGCATAAAAACTGAGATTGCACTCACGGTAAGTACCGCACTTTGTAGGGCATGATTGCTAAAACTTGCTGATTAAGTAGGTAAACGATAACATGCCTGTAGTCATTGAGCTAGAAAATGACATATTCTATCTCAGCTGATGTTATAAGCTCACATTCATCATAATTTGATAAATGATGTGCAATTATTGATCCTACTGTTGCTACTCGGTTGCTCATCCTGCATTTACCTTTTGCAGAAGGCCTTGAGGAGACAAAACAGCTTACAACCTGCAGGAGAACCTATACAACCCTTTATGGACCATATCCTAATGCTACTGAAGTTTGATTCAAAAGGTAGCCATGTGCTTTCAAGGTTAAAATATATTGATGTTGTTGTTTTATTGACAAATTCAAGCACGTCTCTGTTGTTTTCCTTCTCTCCACTTCAACAGCCGTTGAGAAACTTGTGATATATCTTTGCGGCATTTTTTTAATAATTGAAATTAGTCTTGGTATTTGCTTGATCAGTAGATGCGAGAAAAGTCACTTTCAGTTACTCGTTTCACTTTTTGAACTTGTAGACATTTGTGCATATATTCAACATACCAAAAATATATTGATGTTGTTTTACTGACATACTCAAGCATGTCTCTGTTGTATTCCTTTTCTCCACTTCTGCAGCCGTTGAGAATCTTGTGATAGATCTTTGCGCCAATTTTTAATGATTGAAATTATTCTTGGTATTTGCTTGATTAGTAGATACAAACGGAAAAGTCATTTTCAGTTACTCGTTTCACTTTTTGAACTTGTAGACACTTGTGCATATATTCAACATAACAAGAATAGTTGATTTTTCTTTCTTCCATATTGACATTTCTGTATATAAACAAGCAGTGGAAAGAGTTCATGATGCTCCAAACAATAGATGGAGGAAGTACAAGCGTCCAGCTGTATTTGATTCAAGGCAGATTGTTCTCCTATTCTCAATTCTGTAAGTTCTGAACCTTAGCAACACCTTTCTAGATCCTTTACTACACACACTGTTCTTTAATCTAGCCTGTTTTGTGCACTTCTTAAATCTCTCTATGGTTTTTGTTTCTGTTTATATTTTTGGCCTCTTTTGGGGCTGAGGGATTGTTAGGAAGACCAGTGTGAATAATGCATAAAGCTTATAGTGACCGCACTATATCAATGTTATGTCGAAAAGAATCCAAATCTTGTTGTGTGACCTTGGATGCAAAAACTGTAAATAGAATAATTTTTTGGAGCTCATCAAAATACTCCTGTTGTCAAGAATTATCAGTATTGCCTTGCTACCAATGATTCAATAGATTATAAGATCATGTATCTAGCTTAGACATACTACAATTGAGATCTCCTATATCATCTTATAAAAGTGATACATGTATCCTTGTGCTGTGATTGGTTGAAGCTAAATAATTAAGGATTAAAGTTTTACTGTTTTACAAGAAAAATAATAAACTATATGAATTCTACCAATCACGCGAAAGGGATACAAGGATACATATAAAAAGAGATACATAAGATCTTGACTGGACATACTAGCATATGCATGCAGTAAAAATATACTACATCAGTACATCCTCTCTTTCTGACTTTATTGGTTTGAAAACCAACTTGTATTTCCCTATAAATTTACTTCTGTAGATGCTAATCCTTGTCTGAAGTTGTCGTTCATTCTTTATTTGCAAACCATATAACCAACTACTATAGAGACATGGTGTCATAAAATTCTATGGATGTCTGCTAACATTTGTGTAATAATTTTGAGTTCATGACTGAATCAAGTATTACATTTCCAGGTCAAGTATGGGAACAATAGTTCTGATATGTTTGACATTACGAGTTAGGCAGGCCGGGGAAGGCATTATCCTGACGTGACCAGATATCATTTGCGCGTTTTTGCATCCCTTGAGGAATGCTTCAGGAGGTTCTGTAAAATTTTACATTTTGTCTTGGATTGTCTGTACATAGACTTGTGCACGTTGCGGGGGTGCGGGGGTGTAGTGACAAAGCTTTCTTCCTTCTCTTGTGCTAAAGTTACGCCCCATTAAGTGTAATGAATAATGACAGATATAAGATTTGCAGGGCTCTATTGGGTACATTAATATTTCATCCTGATCAGAGGTTCTGGTCCCTTTCATCAGGTATATGCTTATCTTCATTATGCAAATAAGTTCTAATTCAAGCCCTAAACAAATATGAGAGTAGTTCGCCCCAAGACATCTCTATTGCTATCCAACATTCTTATGTGAGGATTAATTAAGCTCACTCAGTCACTCCCAATCCTTTCCCTTTTATCTCCTTTTATTTTTTTCATCCTCAGCTCGTCACCCTACAAATTTATTTCATTCCTCTATCAAAGATTCAAATAGTAATTCTATTCATACATATAATATTTATCCGATACTACAATTTAAACCGTTCTAAAAAATGAGGCCCTATGGAACGCTGAAAGTATAAACAATCCATGAACTAAATGATATTATGAATTTCAACCAAAAATGATACAAATTAACAAGACAATTGACAACCAAGAAAAGTACAAATAATACACAAGGTTACAAACGTAATGAGAAGGTTGCATTTGATACCGAAAAATGCAAGTCTTTAAACAACTTTGGAAGCAGGAAACCAAAGAGAACCCAGACCAGATTTTGAACATATTCGATGTGCATCAACTCTCTGCATTTTGGTGTCCCAATATATATATTTCTAAAAAAATGGCTTTTTTGATCTCAAAGGGTTTTCCCTATCATCATTGTTCCTAACACATGCAACCGCCACTGCTGCCTCCTTGCTGGTCATTCTGGGAAGCATTGTTCGCAGGTTTGAGATTAACATCAACCATGTCTTCTTGTTTCGTCGACGAAAGCGCCTCCATCCCGGGCAATGATGAAGCAATCTTTCGGAATAGAGGCTGCAATTTCAAATTTCCTCATAAAACGTTAGTTTGAGTCTATTTTGCATTTTACAGGGTTAGGACCTATGTACGTGTTATGCACGACGCTTTTGACATTTTCTGCCCTATGAACTGCATTTTGTGATGCCAAATGCTTGATTTATTGATTCTACTTGTTTACGGATGAAGGAAAGGAAATTTGAGTAAAGGCTACGTTACCTTGATATTAAATCCGGCTTTAGCACTTGTTTCCAAGAACATGATCCCAGCATCACGAGCCTTTGACTCTCCTTCTTCTATTGAGACTTGCCTGTTTGTATAAGCAAAGTAATAAGGAATTAACTGAAATCTGGGAAAAGATAATTATATTTCAACAAGGTAAAATAGCCACTAATATTTAATGACTCTCCTTCCTCTTTTGAGACTTCTGCACGCATGAGAATATGAGTTATGAACATTAACTGCCAACATGAACTAAAGAGCTAAAAGGGATAAAAAGGAATTTCAACAAGTTAAAGACGCTTTTTTATTTTGAGTTTCATGAAATATTTGTTAGTGGTTATTTACTTATTTTGATAAATGAACTTAACAAGCATGCCAACATGAACTAAAGAGCTAAAAGGAACATACTAATATGAGCTTAATTAGTGTAATTAGTCAATTTTCTTAAGAAAATGTTTTCAAGAAATATTTCTTCTGGACGACTATTCGACGATTATGTTAATGTTTATAAAGGAACTTTGACAGAACTTGATAAGAATTCTTTTACCTCTTATCAACGAGGTCGGTTTTGTTTGCAACAAGCACAACTATAACATCACTGCCTCTTTCTGTGCGCACTTCCTCCATCCACTTGGTAGTGCTCAAAAACGATTGTCGATCTGCATGATGTGATACATTATATGATCACAGATCTTCCTAAATAAAGGCTCAGAGAAGGCTTGAAAAAACAGAAAATAAGACCTCATGACTAGCTATAGGTTATTTCCAAGGTAACCATAGCAGAGTACCAGCAACTCAAGGATTTGTGATGTGCATATAATCATAATGTAACCATCAAAACAACACGCATACTAGTGAAAATTATTTACCAAGCATCTGTATATAACATGTCAACTCATTCATAACCGGTAAGAAACGAGAAAGTTGAAGAGAACTTACTTGAAATATCATATACAATGATTGCAACAGAAGAATCTCTAATGTAGCTGGGAATAAGACTACGGAACCTTTCCTGTCCAGCTGTATCCCTGTAGATGCATATTCAAGTCTTAGAGGTATAAGAAAGTACCAAAAATGCAGTATGTGACGAAATGAAAGACTGTTAAGTGTTTTAGTAGATCTTGTATACAAGACAATAAGTAAGCAGTTATTTACAAATCAAGATTTAGCATATTTTCAAACAAATGGCGCTCGTATAAAACTTATGAAAGATGATATATGAGGTAGGTTCTAGAGTTACTCACCATAGCTGCAAACGCACTGTTCGATCCTCAAGATACATGGTCTTTGACAGAAAATCAATCCCAATCGTAGGCTGCAATAATTACAAGAACAGCTGAATCCACTAAAAAGAACTCTTAACAGCATCTTAGGCTCTTAGCACAGAATTATTCACAATTAAGGATCCAAAATAGGGATGATACTCCGAGCTAGTCAATCATGTATGATTTCGGTTCTAGTTTTCTCTAGATTCATAAAAAAAACTCAAGTGTTTTCTTGACGCCGACCCTCAGATTTTTCACAAACTAGGACAAGCCATTATCAGAATCAAGGAATTAACATTGTTAACAGCTTTAATCGTGTCAATACTCATGCTTATCGGCATTAAGCAGTCAGGAGATATATGTCAGAGCTATAATTTATCGAGTTGAAATGAAGGAACGTGAGACCATGACTTTGGAAAGAAAAATTATAAAAAATTGGAGTAAGATAATCAAATGATTGGTCTCAGGAGCTTAAGTTAAGGCTACATGGAATTGTACTGATCGTTTGCACGATCATGTACCTGAGACGGATGATTGAAGCTGAGGAAGCAGATTAATACATGAAATTAAGAAAAAAGCATTTGACCAATGGTTACAGAAAATCTGATCATATAGGCAAAATTTTGAAAATGAACTCAGAATCTTCAGATCAAACTTAGAAGGATCAAAGAGAAACTGACCTGGTAATTAGCATCAAACTTGTCATACATAAATCGAGTGATAATGCTGGTCTTGCCGACGGATTGATCGCCTAAGAAGACGAGCTTGTATTTAGCTAGAGGTGATACGGCAGCCATGTGTGTCCTTTCCGATTCAAAACCTCTATATCTAGACTGATGGATTCACGAAGGATATTGAAGCGTAGATCTGAATCTTTATTGGTCAATTTGAAAGCTCAAGGGAAGTAGAAGGTTTGATCGAGTTCATATATAGGGGTGGGGTAGACGAAGAAGAAACCGCCAACCAGCCGAACCAAGACGCTAAAGAACTAAAGTCAAATCGTTAGCAAATTCCCACCGTTATTCCCAATTTGCCCCTCTTTGAACTCATATTCTCAATTGCATCCTCCTTCATTACCTCAGGGTTTAGGCGTAAAGCACTTTTGCTGGCTTGCTGCATAGATGAATTAAAGTGGTCCGATAATGCAATACCAATAAACTTTTTATTCTTAAATATCAATCTTAAGTTTAAGTAAAAAATATAACATTTTGATTTTTTTTATTAGAATGGCCATATAATTTTCATTCCAGGAAAACTAAGGAAACAAACGATAAATGTAAAGATATTCGATACTCCCATTCGGCAAAATAAATGAATTTTAATGCATTAATATGGGCTTTCTGATACGATTTATGTTTTTATTGATCGGTGTTATCTACTTATCTCTTTTTGCAGAGTTGAAGGAGACACATGAGTTCCCGTCTTAATGAAACACGTTGCAAATTCGAATTTAACATTTTGTTTAAAACTATGGGATGTATGGTGCCCTGTTATATAATGCACGTCACATTAGTAGAAATTTTTTTGTCCTCGTTAAATTATAATGTTGAAGTAATGTATGGCAAACGTGTTACAATGTATATGAAATGACCATTATAACGTGTTGATAAACAAACCTCGTTTAAAAAAATTTAGTGGTACATATTAATACATACGATTTTTAGAAGAAAAGAAATGTTTAATGAATCTTTATTATCAATATTTTCGGTTTTCAAAAGATACATGCTAAGATATTGTAATAAAACGCCAGGGGACTACGAGATAGTCTAAAGCAAGATCTAAAGCATAGGACCACAATGGGGAGATAAAAAGCAGTTTACAAATAGCAAAGCTAACAATGCCGGTTTCCGTATGATCGGATCCACGAAATAACAATCGAATTCTTGAGATCCTGTCACACAAACGGATATAACTACGAAATCGAGAAATCAAAAGCTCGGGTCATGTTGTCTAGATTTAAGGACTAGCCAGCCATGTCCTTGACATTCTGCGTCATAAATAATAGACATGTTACCTTCAGCTTAGGCTTTAAGGAATATAACTTTCAATCACACATCAAATAACTTTCAATTTTAATGTAATATACATCAAACTCAGAAACATCATTTGGGTATCGGGCAGACAATCACACATCAAATAACATTCAGTTTTGATGTACAAAGCACAAATTCAACATCCTCATCAGCTAATCATATTTCAAATGTAATCTCAGCCTTAGATCTTCTTTAACGATCAAAACCAAGAACATGATTATCATATCACTTATTATGGTCTACAAGATCATTCGTCTTGTCCTAAACAAACCTAAATCAGTGGTTCCTCTGAACATAGTTCAGTATGTTTCAGAAGATGTACACCTCTTCTATAGTTTCAAAGAAACTTTCAGTTTTGCCCTGTCCTATGTTAGATTCCGTCAACTCGTTAACCAGGATATCCACAACGAAAACAATGCATCATTCTATGAGCAAGGAAAGATGCAGACTACAGAGCAGGTTATCCAACTTATAAGTCCAAATAGCAGGATATCCATAACTTGTAAGAAGTTACATGAAGCCGAAAAGGTTCGCTATATTTATTTCCAGCAAAATCCCTGATGAATGAATTGATAAGTCATTGTGAAAGTTGAATGCAAATTGTATGAACAGGGTATATAGCTATAAGCTACTCAAAGGCAATCCCAATTATCAAGTCAAACTTCTAAACGTTTTGTGGAAACACCTTGACTAGCAATTCCCATTCAAACACACACAGTTACCTAATTTAGTGCTTTCTAATGGAGAAGTTGTGCATCTAAACCTAATTTAGTTCAAAACACAGAGACTATCCAACTAACATTATAGCCATGAATATCCAACTCTTCAGATATTATTGCATTATTGAATTCGGTTACCTAAGCATAAATTTTGCAAACAATGCTACATGTGTGTTTGCAATACAGCAGATAATCAATAAAGCTAACAATCCATAAGGAATGTAGTTGATGGAAACAACTTGTCTTGCATTTCTCATTGAAAATCAAGAATACCAAATTTAGTTTGTTCAACTGGAAAAGTTATGCAACTTGAATTATTAGCCATGAACAGGAAAAACTCTTCAGATAGCATAATCCTACAGCAAAGGTGAAAGTAATGGAAATTTGGAATCCAAAAGTATGTCGTTGAGAAGCTACAAAGAAGCGAACCTCATCTCATACTGCTCCATGGAAACTTAGATGTCTCCTCTCCACGATTATTGCGGCGGCCACGAACTGGACTCTTCTCCGACTTGAATCGATGGTCTTCCTTCTCTTCCAACCAATGAGACCTCTTCTTCTCACCATCTTCAACGATGCTTGTCTTTGCTTGCTTATTCATCGCATTCTTCTCTTCCTCAATCACCTTAATCGGAAAAACGTCAGGCGAAATCGAAAGAGGAGTCCTTAGGGTTACATACGCCTTCTTGTAGTCTGGCTTTGCGAGTAGTATCCCTCCCCTCTTCTTCTTCTTGCCTTCCATGTTTAGTGTTTGCACCTTTTCGACCTCGAATCCATAGAGGGACTCTAGAACCCTCTTAATTTCGATCTGATGAATCAATCAAAAGAAAAACACCACAGTTGCAAAATCTCAACACCGAGGAGAAGGATTCGAAGTAAACCTTGTTAACTGCACAGAGGAATGTTAGGGAGAAGAATCAACAGGAAGGAATTACCTTGGATGCAGAAGGGATGGTTTTGAGAGCGATTTCGGTGATGTTGGTGAAGGATGAAGGCATTAGGAGCTTGATGGGAAGGTTAGCAAAGTGAACAACCCTTCTCCCTAATCTGCTTCCCATGGCTTCTTAATTCTTCTCTGGTTTTGGCTCCCTAAAACCCTTGAGAGTTTACTGTCTGCGCTTCCGTTTATTCGGCTTTCTCGGCTAGGCCTGTGACCTGTGGTTGCGATATGTGTCCGGGTTCTCTTCTACGGTTTCCCTCTCTAAAACAAATTTTTAGGCTAATCTAGGTTTTGTTTGGGGGAAATGTTTAGGTACTTAAATTACAAAATGTATAATATAATGTATCTCCGCGACGACAATGCATTGAAGTTCATCAAATTTAACAAAGTTAGGAGAACCGTTACTAAAAAAATGTGCATCGGGTATTGTTAGATTGCGTTAACGTCTAATATACTTTTTAATTATTTTATGTGGCACAATGTATTAGAGTAAGTATAAATAAGCCAAGAGGTGAAAATATCATTTCCTTAGGGGCCCTGAGATGGAAATGAGCTCGGTGATCTTGTGTTCGATGCGTAGGTTTATTGGCTTTCTTTATTCCACACATTATTGTGTCTATGAAGATTAGGATCCGTTTGAAAATCATGAACGGTTATATTACATCGACGTTCAATATGCTATTTAATTTTTTTAAATTGGCACAACATATTAGAGCAAGAATAAATAAGGGCAAGAGGTGAAGATATCATTCCCTTTTAGGGGCAGTGAGATGAAAATGGGCTCGGTGATCTTGTGTTCAATGTGTGTTTGTCAACTTGCTTTATTCCGCACCTTACTGCATCTATGGAGATTAGGGTCCGTATGAAATTTATAAATGAAGGTGAAGTTTATTGGGCAACCGATTAGATAAGCATATTTTTTATAAGCTTGATGAACATTTCTCATGCAAGTGTAAATTTACTTTTTTTTAAAAAAAAAGTTATTTTCCCATTTAAATATAATATTTTGTAAGGTTATATTGGAAATATATTTTCAACAAGCTATCATAAACTTCGTGATCGGGTTCTCAAAAGAACAAGCTATCATAAACTTCGTGGTCGGGTTCTCAAAAGCACAACATCATCGAGCTTATGCCTTTTTCCATAATCTTCGCAAGCTTGATAAGCGTACTCAAGTAATGAATGAATTAATCATTACACATACGTATCCTGTACTAGAGTTGTTCACACAGTCCGGGCGGGACCATAAATCCACGGACCTGACGGGACTATAAATCCACGGACCGGACCGTTGTTTGTATGAAACAGTCCATGGACAGTATTGATTTTTAAAAAAAAAATTATGGATCAAGTCCGGTCCAGTTCGTGTTTGGACCGGACCGTATGCAATTAATTTTCAAAAAAATTTAATAGTATCAATTACGGACCGGAACGGAACATTACAGCCCCGGACCGGACCGTAATATCATGGACCGGACCAAATTATTACAATTACGGTCCAGGACCGAACCGTAATTTCCGGTCCAACATGTGCAGCCCTATCCGGTACAAAGTGGTTCGACACCCTCCCAGCTTCAAAATAAAAAGGAAGGAAAAAGAGATGAAGATATTCAATAGAGAAACATACCCATATGACAGTGACACGTATGAGTTATGAATCTATCATATTAATTGGGTTATGCTACTCCTCAAGAATACGCCTCTAATCAGCCCAAATCCTTGATGTCTAGGCTGAGGGAATATCAGCATTACATTTGTATATATGGTTTGTTCTGCTAGACCATTACACTGACCTTGGACGGAAGTATATATGGCATTAATACCACCTTTTCTTATCCAACAGCTACTGTACAAGTCGCCGAGCTGGGGTAACAGATAGAAGCTCCTCCCAATTCATTTCATGAGGACAAATGTCCTAAGATTCCTTCTTCTTGATGCGATAGGGGTATCTTTGGTATACTGAAGTGCTTGTGATCACAAGAGGAAGTGCCACAAGGCAGTACACTGAGGGTGGTTTTCCATCAAAGACGAACTGCAACAACGCCGTGACTAGAAGTGCGGAAACAATGACAAAACCCTGCAGATAGTGAAACAAAATTCAATACCACTGAACAAAAAAGGATAAGGAACTGTGTGACAAACTTTTTTCTATTTTACAACTGATCAAGAAGATATCATCACTTCTCATCTTGACAAAGGTGAATTATAAGGTCTATTACACGCTCAACTAAAAACAGGGCAACATAAATGGTAGCAACTATCAATATGTCTACTAAACTATCACCATAAAGGTAATTTCAGAGGCATGAGATCTGTGTCCTAAAACTGCAGGGAATAGCACTTGCGAATATTTGGAATATGGCAACAACGTTAAGTTGTTCAGATAAGCACAAAAGTTTACGAAAGAAAATATAAGTATAATTATTTTTGAAAATCATTACTATTCGGAAGTGAAAGAATTTTATATGGATGGATCAAAAAATGCAGAAGTTGACCTGGGTGACAAGGGTTTAAGAGCCTTGACCAAAACCACTAAAAAGCAAGACCTATTGAAACAGTGTTGTACTGATTATATCATTCGGAAATGAAGCCAATACAATTATCTATGCACTTGATTAGAACCTTAAATTCTTAGGGTATATTGGGGAAAGATGCTTAAAATGTAAACAGTTATGATAAGAAAGTTGATAAAGCTTGATCAAATAATTGATAAGGCCTGATAAGTTGCTGAACTTGCCTTACGAACACCTCCGGCATAACTGGTTACAAGACCAACAAGAATACCTCCAAGTGCATTAACAACAATTGGGATCTGAAACAAAGTATAAAAATCTCTTCTTGTTAGTAATATTTGGGGGAAGAAAAAGGTGAACTGAAGAAAGAGATTGAGAAGTAAAGCATAACTTCTTCTATCACTGACAAATAATCTTTAAATCAATGAGTGCATAGCTTCTTACTTAACATTGAATGAAAATACACGAGCACTCAAAAGCAAGATAATCACAGATAGGAACACCATATACCATATGAGACGGACTGTAATTCTAAGCTATTGCATCTCACAGGTGTAGATGTTTCTTACCATTTAGTGTATGATATTCAATCAAGTCTAGGTCCACAATAACAATTACATTATTCCAAAATTAATCAGCAAATTCTCAAGTCACATAGAAATTAGACTTGCAATGACTACCTTCTCTTCGTGTGAAGGTGCATTTTACTTACCAGAGTTAAAGGAGTCCAACCGTAAAAGAAGCCATGCTTCCTGATAGCTTCTCCGTCTGGTGACTTGTATGTACTGACCAACAAGCACAAAATCCCAACCACTGACATTTCTAGCGTCATCAAGTATGATGAGTGTTTCTTGACCTGGAAGATTTTAATTACACTGTGAAACTAACAAGAAATCAGAAATAAACCCAGATATAGAAAGGGGAAAAGGTTTATGCACCTGAGAAGCCCACTGACAGAGAGAAGAAGCCAAGCCTGATAAAACTGAAGCAACCAAGACAGGAACAATACCATAAAATAGTATAAGTTCAGGATCATCACTGCCAGAAGCTTTGCTAGTTCCTTCACCGACACTTAGAAGAACAGCAGCAAGTATCAACAGAAAAAGAGCTCCGATTTGCTGCACTGATTGTTTCTGCCTACAGATAAATCCAACTATTAGTTTGATAGTAGATAAACATTGAAAATTGAAAACTAAGAAGAAGCAAAAGATGACTTCTTCAGTCCAGAACAATAGAATTTATTATCCATAACCATCCATGGCCTGAATTTAAGTGATTCAAATTGTATAGCATGTAAGGCTTGACTTTCAAGAAAAAGGGCATGGTGAAGTTCAGAGTCATATCAACAATCTCATAAGACAGGATAAAATTATAAGAAAACACTGTTTTTAAAAGATTAGTGGCTGACTAAATATGTACGCAAAGCTTCAACTATACTAAACAAAGGAAACAGCTATAATTACTGAAACAACAGAGGTATTCATCATTTCCTAACCCCGGAACTAAACTCAAGGATTAACATTTACAGCATGTAATGCTAGACTTTTAAAAGAAAGAGGCATCTGAAGATAAGAATAGTTAAACGATCTCTTAAGACATAGTAAGCTAAACCACAAGCGAACACTATTTTTGGGGCATTAGTTGCTCTAACTAACACATAGTTAGTGTGCTTTATGAATATACAATGACAACTAGATTCTACAAGAACAAAGAGAATGACAATAATTTACCAAGACTACTGATATTTTTGGGGCATTAGTTGCCCTAACTAACACATAGTTGGTGTGCTTTATGAATATACAATGACAACTAGATTCTACAAGAACAAAGAGAATGACAATAATTTACCAAGACTACTGATAGCGATGTAATAATATGAACACTTGTTTGTCGGATTTGTCATAATTGTTTTAGTTAGGCCAAGGTATACATAGACTAACTTCAACGCTAGCCATATGCAGTCATAGAGTAATGAATAACAGAATAGATTGGTTTCTCTCATGCTCTTTTTTTTCCAAAAAATCATGAATGGATTCATCATTCATACAATCCTTCATGGTATCAGAGCTGTAGCTCGATCCATTCGCTTTTTCTTTGTAATGGGTGAATTTCGGGGAGAGGGTCAACAGAAACAATCGATTTAGTAATTCATTACTGAATGACTGCAGATATGCAGAACTATTGTGAAGTGACCTAATTGACACAGTTATTACAAAACTGGCTCCAAGTTTTCCTATTATTAAAATTCTAAAATCCCATGAACAATAGAAGCATATCATTTCGAAAACTTGGAATCAAACTCAAGAGTTAAAGGAACTTCTATAACAAAGACTTACCTCAAAATCATGAAAGTAAACAGAGCTGTAAAAAAGAGTTTGGTCTGATTCAGTATCGAGAATGTAAGTGAATCAAGATTTCTGTAAGATATTTGCAGCAAACTATTCTGCAAGGCATATATCGCAGCTGGCAATCCTGAAGCAGTCAATGCCCCAATTAAGGTCCATTCTTTGAATATTCTCTTCAGCTTACCATCTCTAGAAAGAAGGATTAAGGCACATATCACCTATGGAGGTGGACAAAAAGTATTACTTCTGTCCATACTGATGTTCAAAAGGATATACAAGGCAAAAAGAAATTGAGGTATGCAACATTTAATAGGCAAGCAAGAGCTTACTTTTGCCACTTCACATGCTATGACAGATGAAGTTACAATAACCTCGCTCCTGCATAGCAAGTATAGCAGGGATTCAGGGATAATATACAATAGAAACATCAGTAAACTATATGCAAAGGAGCATCTACACAAGTAGCACAACTAATCATATCTATTATGCAAAACCAATAAGGTAAGGACGGAATCTTTCATAGTTCATAAAATAAAACGAAGAATAAATACTTCATGAAATCATTCTATATGTGGGATCGTGGGGGAATGGGCATGATCACAGAGTTTTCAGTCTCATCCAAGTAAAAGACATACTTTTTTTAATATTTCTTAACAATTAATCCAAAAATTCATCATGCACGACTAGCCCCAACCACAGTAGATCTCAACAAAAGGACGAAGAATATGCATTATTCAAACTAGATCAGCAACAAATCGAACTTCATTAGGAGTGAAATCGAAGTAACATAGACAAAACTGCAAAATAACCTGGTAAAACGCTTTGAAATTAAAGGTTGAGCACCATATTGTAAAGTGAGCAGCGCAGAGTAGAACCAGACCCTCTTGTCTATGTTTTCACTCTTCGATCCACCGTTGGCGTTGTTTCTGGTCGCCGACATTGTAGCGACCGGTGATAAATATCGGAGTTAGGGTTTCTAGATTTGGGGGCTTCGACCAACGTATTCAGTTACTTCAAATTAGCACAACTGAAAATGATTCGAGGAGATGAAATCTTATAGACTTAAGATTTGTTTGAAGGTAAGCAGGATAATGATTTACGCGCAAAAAGAGGGACGATTTTCTCCCGGAAAAGGCGAAAATGGAGCGCAACCGCCTTTTTGTTGAGGGGACTGTGAAAAAGAAGAATAAAATCTGACAAAGGAAGGAAGGAAGACAGATAAAAACGGCGTCGTTTCCGCCGAGTTTGATTACAACTTACAAGTTTTCAACAAACAAGAACCACAATGAGGGAGTTGCAGACTTGCAGTACAACGGAGCGCAACCGTTGACGATACTTTTCTTAAATGAAGAAATTCATTCAACTCACTAACCAAAACTAATCAAGAGATGACAAGGTAGCTAGAGCACTAAAAATGACATAGATTTTGAAAATATAATTATTCCACTGATGAAATTTATTGGACGAAACTTTAGAAAACTAAAGAAGATATAAATAACTAGATCATGTTAGTTGAATAAGTGTATAATAAAAGCTCTTAGAGATCATTGAGGAAACGTCATACTTGATTTTCTCTTGAGGCTTCAGGTTTAGATTAATTGTTCTCGATTTCTGCATACGAAATAGGGTCAAACTCATCTTCCACGACGAAATTTCATTCACCAAGACGTGCATCCACCTCAATCGACCAATGAAAATGAAACAAAATAGTGTAAGGGTTTGTCAACCGGCTAATTTTGTTATATGAACACTTTGTTGTTTGATTAGAGTTTGTAAATTTAATGTTTGTTGAAATACGTGGTAATTAGAAAGAATTGAAAGATTGTATATTATAAAGACAACGAAATGTTTTTAGGTCCAAAATAAAAATAAATTTGACGAAGAAGTTGAATAAGATCTTCATCGTACAACAAAAGGTCAAGAAACAAACAAGTTTGGATATGGAGAAAAGACATTGAATGTACTTTTTTGATTATTTGTTCAAAAATCGTTGGCGTAGATTTTGTCAAAGACAACAACAAATCGACTAATAGTTTTGTCAAAATACAACAACAAATCAATTAATCGGCAGTGAAGTTATGGCGGTGGTGTAGTTTCTTCCATTGGTGGCATTGTGTCTTGAGAATGAATGTGATAAGTTGTCTAAAAAAATTTCATATGAAAATAGATTATGGACTCTCAAAATTGATCTCAAATAAATGAATAGAAATGATGGTTTTCAAGTGATATGGATGCGATTTTTTCCAATTGATCTTACCTTATTAAAAAAAAAAAGACAATTTTTGCCGATTTATAAACAAGTTTTTTGGGCCGCCTAAAAACGCATTGATTTTATGTTTTAGGATTTTTTTAGTTGATTGGAACAACAATCAATCAAGAAATTTAATCTCAAACAATATCAATGAATGATTTGCAAGTTATGGTCAAGCAATTAAATATCAAAGTTATGTAAAATGATAGTTATGGTCAAAACATGTAGTGTCATCGTTAGTCGCCACACACCAATATACCAATAATAGATATGGGTTGAAGTAAAATGAACTTAGAGGGAATAATTCCCGATTATAGTGAAGGAATTTCATGGTGTGATGGTAAACGGGACCGAGAACCAAAAACTCATATATGAAGTTGTATGATTTGATAATTCAATGTACTTTAATCCCTAAAATATGGATTTTAATATGAACATATATATTGAATTATATCAGGACATGGATCGATCCTATTGTTCAAATATATCCTATATTTCAATATGGTGGAAATTATTAAAAAGTGTTTATTAATTATTAAATTGATTAAATATGTGAGTCGGTTTAATATATGCATCTTTCCCTTTTTATATATAAACTCATAATATAATAAAAAGTAAACAAGTTATCTTTATTTTTAAAATGTCAAATTACTTTTTAGTATATGTTTAGTTAGAAGGGTGAAATAAAATGGGATGAAAATAGTTAAAGAAAAAAATAAAATAGAAATGATTATGTTACTTTAATGTGTTATAGGACTCCTAACATTCCATTTTAATCGATAAACAAACATGATTCTTGAATGATTCGGCATAATTTCATTTCCAAAAATGATAACTAAGCAATTTCAAATGTATCCTTAATATTTGAATTTATGGGAAAATATGAAGCATCTTATTTTAGATGTGTATGAGAATAAAACCCAATATGATTCGAACACATGAAGGTATGGTTCAATAAAAAAAAAATTTGTAAGATTTTTGTGATGTTTAAATGAACATTGTCTTTGTTTTAAGAAAATCTAGGATCCAAAAATACAGCCTAAAATCCGAATTGATCGGATATGGACAACGTTTAACCCGAATTCGAACCGAAAAAGGGAAACAAAACGACATGGAGCTATCTACTAGATCAAACTTCAGCCTACTGATTAAGCACAATTAGTGAGCCGGCCCACAATCCATAATTTTAGTCCACTATTAGCCCAACAGTCCATCAATTGCGGTGCAAAAATATCAAAACGACTCTGCTGGGGATCGAACCCAGAATCTCTGGTTCCGTAGACCAGCGCCTTATCCATTGGGCCACAGAGTCTTTGACTTTGTATTTACTATAACAGAAACAAAACAAGGTAAACGAAAAAGAAAACAAATAGTGACTTACACGCATGAAGAGTTTTTTCGTTTTTTTTAAATCCAAAGTCAAAATTCGATTAAATTGCATCCGAACTTTGATCTACAATATATCCTTTAAAACGAGTTATCATGACCTTTATAATAACACCATTGTTGTCCCTCCAAACAACACCCAAACTTTAGAGCTTTATATTTTATAGGTCATATAACTAGTGGTATTATCACTTTTTGTGGACTAGTGTCAAACTTTATAAATTTCTAGGTTATACAATTAATCTTTTTAGAATACTATAATTTTTAAAGTAATATTTCATATATTTTCTGAAAATAGTATCTAATAAAATAAATTCAGTACGTGAAAACTGATCCAAGTTTTCGTACCCATCCCTATTACGATACAGTTTAGCTATTGTTTAATATGACTGAGCTTTTATGATAAAAGAAGAATAAGAGTTATATTTCATATGAAATAATTATCGCAAGTTCTATTGGGTTAAATGGGGGAGTAGGCCCTGGTCTCAAAAAAAAAAAGGGGAGTAGACCCTTTCTGTATAAATGAGCACTAAGTAGGCTCATTTTCATATCAATGGACAAATTATGCCCCATTTACTTATCTTTAAAGATTAAATGAAAGGGCAAATTAGGAATATGAAATTACTTAAGCCTTGGTTTAATGAAAGTCGCTCAAGTGTTTTAATAAAAGCTCAAGCCCAATTGGTTTAATGAAAGCTCAATTGTTTTAATGAAAGTCCAAATGTTTTAATAAAGTCCAAATATTTTAATAAAGCCCGAGCCAATACATAAGCCTACGCTCAGGTCCAATACACAAGCCTACGCTCAAGTCCAATACACAAGCCTACGTCAGGGCCCAATACACAAGCCTACGTCGGGGCCCAATACACAAGGCTACGTCAAGGCCCAATACACAAGCCTATACTCGGGCCCAATACACAAGCCTACGCTCGAGTCCGATACACAAGCCTACATTCGGGCAAAATACACAAGCCTACGCTCGGGTCTAATACACAAGCCTACGCTCGGGCCTAATACACAAGCCTACGCTCGGGCTCGGGTCCAATACACAAGCATATGACAGGGCCCAATAAACAAGCCTACGCTCGGGTCCAATACACAAGGATAGGACAGAGACTAATACACAAGCATATGATAGGGACCAATACACAAGCCTACGCTCGGGTCCAATACACAAGCCTACGCCCGAGTTCAATACACAAGCCTAATAAATCTTATAGTTATTGGGTCCAATAGACAAGGATTGGACTAGTTGAACTTGCAGTCCAGAATTCTGCACAACCGTTTTCTTTCATCTTTTCTACGTTCTGGATGTGCATGCCATGAAGAATTGTTAATACACAAGCTGAATAGTAGATACATTTACACAAATAAATATAAGAACATTATGGTTTACACATTCACTAGTTTTAACAACTACAACAACAATAGTACATTTTACTTCACTTTCGGTCCTTCTTCAAGTCAAACTATATTCATATAAAAACTTGGTAATACACAAGCTGAATAGTAAGATACATTTGATATCATGTAATGTAGCTCTCATCAACACTCTTATATTGGTAGAAGTTGGAAAAGGTGCAGTTAAGTCCATGATACTTCACCATGACAAGCTTTTTAGTGCTCGCCATGACCATAGAACTCGGTGTTGAGTCTCCAAACGCAGCGTATCCCATGTACCACATAGCATGTAGAATATAGTTGTTACTGATACACTTACTACCATTGCCTTTCTCATTGTCTTTGACTCTGTAGGCAGACATTTTATTGTGTCCTGAATTTCATTGAGAACCATGGAGTAAGAGTATACAAAGGCAATGTCACCGAGAGCTTGGAAGGTTCTCCATGTCTTCTGAGTTTGTGTGACAATTCCGATACTAACCCCAGTTAAGGTTCCTCCAAATATTTTTCTCTAAGATTAACAAAAGGCAAGAAGAGATTCAGCAAACAAGTTTTCATCTAAAAAAATTAAAAACATACTTGCAATAACAAATACTGCAATTTAGGCTATGTTAAGTCCAAGGCCAATTAGAGAGTAAGCAAAAGACATGACACCGGCCACAACAGAGAGCCATAAGATCTTATCAAAGTTGGGGATCTGAGATACGATGATCTTTGTTATCCCAAATATGATCATGTAAGAATTTGCTGATATGCAACAAGGGTTCTTCCCGCATGAAAGCAATTAGACCTCTTTATGGCCTTATAAACCAATATAAAAGATCAATCCTTAACTAACAATTACCAAAAGGAATGAAACTTAATCTGAATTCTTACATCATGCTAATGGAGGCAACAAGTGTAACTAATGGCCGAACCATACAAATTAATCCTCCACAAATACTGAACAATGCTAGAAAGGATAAAAAGAATATCTACTTAAACATTATTAAAGTCTGCAAACTTCATTATTCGGGGTCTGTGGATGTTTTTTGTTTTCAAATATTTTGTTTTTAGGATAAAAATGGTATATTACAAGCGTTGGTTGTTTCTTCTTTGTCAACTTCCTACATCAAGTGGCAATTTTCAGCATTTTCTTCTTAAAGAAAACATTCAATGACGTTAAACAATTATAATCAATATCTAGTTGTCAACTTGTCTAACAATATGGTAAAATGATTGACCATAAGGGTGACTTTTGGGTGAGTAGAGCCGTCAAAATGACTCACCATCTTCTTTCTATTTCTAAAGGGAGAGAAAGTGTGCATTCTATAAATCAATATATTTCTCTTATTTCTAGTCTCAACTGCAAGCAGAGGAAACAAACACAAGTACTTAAAAATAGAAATATGCATTCTACAAATCAATATATTTCTCTTATTATACAAATTTTAATAAAGTCAAAACATAAATCATCAGTGTCATCAAACTAACTTCTAACAGTAATTTCATCAAGCACTTGGCGTGCAATGTCATTCACCCAGCAAACATTTCATCAAACAACAAAAATAACAAAATTTAAGAATCTGAGTGTAGTCAACCTTGAAGGGTAAAACAGGCAGGGAACGAGGAGGCGAGGCAAGGTCCCGAGGTCCCGGAAGCAGACGATGCAGCGTAGCAGACGAGGTCCCGAGGAGGCGTGAAAGAAGCCGGAGAGGGTTGCCGGCTGGGAAGACCGAGGAGGCGAGGCAAAGAGGCGAGGCGAGCCGGCTGTCCGACGAGGCAAGGAAGAGAGTGGTGGGAGAGATGGAGGAAGGAGATGGATGGAGGGTGCTTCTTCTTCAGCGCAGAGAAGGGGAAGCTCCGGACAAAAAGAGAACATTTTAGGGTTTTTTAATTTATTTTTTTGTTTTAAAAAGCAAATACCGACCTTACCCTTGTTAAAATAAAGAAACTACAAAATGGCTAGACTTTTTTAATTCGAAAAATGAGAAGAGCCTACCCTTGTTAAAAAAGCCTTAGTCCCCCATTTTTCTTCTATTTAACAAATATCAAAATTCAAAAACAAGATGTACAATGACTACCTTTCTCCTAAGACAAATTTCCTTCCGAATTTGTTATATTTTTATGTACGTACAATAAAGATCTTTTTGTCTATGAATAAGATATACTAGAAATATTATGAACATTGAAGATGTACATAGTTGCTTATATAATCATTCTCTCGAGTTGAACGGCTACATACGAGAAAATTTATAACTATTAGAAAAAAATAAAATAAAATAAAATATATATATATATATATATATATATATATATAGCCGATATTGTTAAGATATATTAGATTATATTTAATTTCACATCATCTTTAATATTCTCATTTATCCATTGTATTTCCTATATAAAGAATTATTATTATTAATAATATTTGTGATGACTCTCAAACCTATACATTATATTGGTATCAGAGCTTTTGTCTAACAAAACTTTCAATTCTATCAACTCATCACACATTTTTGGCTCGGCTTGTGTTGATCCAAACACAACATTTATGTTAGTACGACGTCAACTTCGTATATGCAAACAACGGTTTATCCGTACTCTGTTCCGGCTCGTCCAAAGCAACTAACTCAGATTGACATCGTCCAACAAACACAACCAGTATCAAATTTTGTCCGATCACAACCTTGTTACGACCAACAATATATCGGCTTTGTCGATAAAATCACACCAACATCTCCGTCATCCAAACACATCATCGGTAATCTGGCAAACTCACTACCGGCTTGGTTTATTTCAACATTTCATCCTTCATCTCAGTACCTACACTTTGAATGCAAGGAATATTAGGAAATACAAATATATTTAGCAATTAAGATATTGCTAAGATATACATAATTATGTTTGATTTCACATTATCTTTTATATCCTCGTTTATCCATTGTAATTCCCTATATAAAGGGTTAATCAATAATAATATTTGTGTGGTTTTTCCCATCATTTTTGTGGTTTTCAAACCCTAACACTATCAGTAACTTAGACAGTAGTTCGTTAAAGCGAGGACGAATAAGTGGTTTTATAGGAATGTCTCATAACTAATTATGAGTGGAGACATGTACCACGCAAAGAGTCTTGTGGTTGACTTGTTCACAAACAAAACGATAGGTTGGTGCAATCTCCTTCACCAAGGAGTGAAAGACATGAATGACACGAAGACTTGTGATGCCCTAACTATCATAATATATTTTAGCCTTTTAGGCGTGGTAGACATCGGTTAGCCCAGTTCGCCTTGGAACTACAAACTCCAAATGATCTTATAAGATGTATTTGCAATGACTTTGTATTCGACTTCCGTTGACGATTTTGATTGACTTTTGTTTCTGAGAGCTCTGGAATACAGATGACTTACCAAGGTAGAGGATGTAGTCAGTTGTCAAGACAAAATCATCCTTGTCTCCATCCAGTATGCATGCGAGTAGGCATGTAATTGTAACGGGGTTGGAGGAGCTTGTAATACCTAAATGGAGTGTGCATGAAAGGTACATGAGCAAGCGTTTGAGGGTTTGCTAGTGTCCCATGGTAGGAGCCTACATAAAATTAGTGACAATGAAGTCAATATCAAGACGACTAAGACCTAAGTACTGAAGGTTCTTAATGAGTGTTCGATAGTTAGTTGGAGTGCGAAGAGGAAGCCTGAAGTTGTGTACTAGTGGAGAAGTTGTCATTAGTGTGTTAAATTTGATGACATCCATTCCGGTTTCCTGTAAGAGATTCAAGATGTACTTATGCAAAGTGAGAATGAGTTCCGAATTTATAGGTAGAACTGCAACACCCGTGAGTGAGAGCTAAAATCTTTTGTAGTTTCTTAACAAGCCTTTGAACGACACTTAAAAAGGCGTCGCATTGACAATGATACCATCCATTGATAATGTTTTAAACGAGAAATAAAAGCCATAATCACACAACACTAGAATCACATAACGCTAGAATTGTTTACGCATTCGGGTTTACCCTACGTCCGCGGAACCTCAAGAGGGGAGGTTCGATCCCATATACCACTACGTAATCGAAACAAAGGTTACAAGACACAATTTGTTTGCACATGAGCACAACACATAAAGCATGTATGATAGAAGCATGTATGATACAAGACACAATTTGGTGACATCCATGTTGGGGTATTAGCCCCCAACATGACCTCACCCCCATTAAATTCATGCAAAGAACTGAACATATATTTATCATAGAAGCATGTATGATACATCCAAAGTCTAATATCCAATTATTAGAATCATAATCAACAACATTGACAACATGAGTAGTTCACAGGGATATTCAGTATGGAATTTTTCAAACAAAAACACTTTACCATCATTATTTTGTTATTATTTGTTTCATCCTTTTACATTCAACAACATAATGACCCAATTTTTTCACAGTAAATTTTTTTGTTTTGTTTATATTATCACGATCATTACTAGTGGTTTTCCCATCCTTTTTCCTACCATAAGTGTTTTTGTTATTAATTGTTCATTCTTTTTCTTTTTCCTATATTCATCAGCATAATGACCTAATTTTTTTACAGTAAAAATATTTTTTTTTTGTCATATCAGGATCATTACTAGTGGTTTTCTCATCATTTTTCTTGTTGTTATTTTTGTTAGATTTATTCTTAAAGTTTTCCTTTTCCATGAACACTTCAAGTTTAGGTTTAATTTTCTTATTTGTTTTGCTTCTAAATACTTTTCAAAATTCTCATTTTTCTCAGTGATAGTCTCTATGATTTTTTCCCCCTGAGTTAAAGTATCATTATTAAACTGAATAATCCTTTAGAGTATCAAATTGAGGCGGTAAGGATCCTAAAAAAATAACAGCGTGATGGGTATCCTTAATTTTGTCATCACACCTTTCTAAATCCTTATTCATTTTCAAGAATTTGTCCAAATTATCACTCAAGGTCATATTGATATCCATTGATGTAAAAGCGAACAATCTAGCTACAGGGTAGAAAATTCTAGAAGACAAGGATTTTTTTTTAAGTATAAAGATTCTAAGGCATCCCATAAGGCTTTAGTATAAGTTATACTCACAACCTGACGAGCCATGTCGTTAGTGAGTTTAATCATAATTTTAACATGTGCTTGTAAATTCATTTCATCCTTTTCTTTCATTTGAAGTGAAGGCCAAGTAATTTGATGGATATGTAGCACTTTTTCTTAGATATCACAACCTTTATCTTTACTTGCCACATTGTGAATTCCCTTGACTCATCAAAGGGTTTCATCCTTACCATGTGATCTATCATATTTTTTCTTAGTTGTAACACACACATCAAGCACAGTTCGTATGTGAAGGTTATCAACAATTTATGACAAAGTAAGATCCTAGCAGATATGTAAATCCCTAGACCTAAAAACAAGTCTTTTGAACACAAAAAAGAAAAGGTTTTTGTTTCAAGATAGCAAGATTTAGATATAATATAGACAAAGATCTAACAAGACTGGTAAGATTCAAGCAAGATAATGGAACATATGCGAATGGAAGGTAGACCGAACATATATGCTCTGATGCCACTTTTATAATGTTTGAAACGATAAATAAATTCCAGAACCACACAACACCAGAATTGTTTACGCATTTCGGGTTTCCCTACGTTTTCGAAACGTCAAGAGGGGATGTCATATCCCATATAGCGCTAAGTAATCAAAACAGAGTTTACAAGACACGGTTATTTGCACACGAGCACAACACATACACGTTGGACAAATTACACCTAAGGTAATTACATGTAGAAAATAGTCAACAAAACCCCTTGTGCAAGATGTTACAAGCTTCTTCACAAGAAGACTTGAAACTGCTCAAGACCTTCATCTGTAGAGCAAAGCAACCTAGAGAACATACTCTTTCAAATCGAGCCTTCAACTATCTTCCTTTCCTCTTGGTTGAGTCCTTCTTGTTACCAGCAAGATTTGAATGACTCGATTATTTAGATCTCTTCCACTGAGAGGACAAAGAAAACCTAGATCTTTTCAGCTTGAAGAAAAGTGTCGTTTATTTGTGTGATTTGTAGAGTTGAAGGGAAGGCTTTTATATCATCCTTCAACATTAACATAATATAAAACTCAATGTTTTGATGGTAACTGGTTATATCTCCATAACCTATTTAAATGGGCTGAAGGCACAAAACAAAACCAGTCTGCTAAACCAAATAAAAACATGTAAAGCTAATCTACTATAACCAACACAATCACCTTCATCTCATCAGAAATGGGCATTTATGTTAGCACCACTAATCCTATACATGTTGTGCTTATGCCATACAAATCATATGTCGTGATATACAAATGTACAAGTATTAGAAACACGTCATGACATCCATGTATACCATAAGGTTATGTTAATTTTGTTTGTTTGTCATTTTGTTGCTTTGTTTCTAAGTTAGTTATATATGTTGTGTGTGCAAGTGTACCAAAGACTCTGTGGCCCAATGGATAAGGCGCTGGTCTACGGAACCAGAGATTCTGGGTTCGATCCCCAGCAGAGTCGCTTGAAATATTTTTTATGTTCGGCATGGTTTGTGGCCCAGTAAATTGGGCTTAAGCATTTAGTTAATAGGCTGGAATTCATGTTGGGCTAAGTGGACTTCACAACGTTGTAGTGTTGGCCGTAATATTTATACATGAGATCTTTGCAAATTCGGTCCGGGCTTCTATTTTATTTTCATATCTTAAGGTTTCGTACTCATATCATATCCTATTATCCAAAACAATGTTTTCTATGCATTATTCCAAACTAAGATATATCAATCCCTGCAAATTCAAATATTAATAAGTGATGTATTTGATATTTAATAAAATAAGATAACTTGTTTACAGTTTTATTTATTTTGAGTTTATTTATTAAAAAAAAGATTCATGTATTAAACGACTACGATATTTACTCAATTTAATAATTATATACACTTTTTTACTAATGTTTCATCATATAAAACTCAAGGATCCATTTGAGCGGTTGGATTGACTCATATCCCGATATAAATTACAATGGACTAAAAATAATTCAATTTATTTCATAATTAATTTAAATTATTTGTGTTCTTATGTAAATTATTGGCTATTGGCCCGAGTTACCATCACATCGTGAAATCCATAATTTAAATATTTGTTTTGGAATCCATATTTTCTTCAACCTATTATATCTACATTATTGGTAATTCTCCCTAATTCCACAAAACAATTTTTTGAAAGTATACAATTGTACATGACATATCATGATGTGTGCCGTGGTGATCTTTTTCGAATTTGGAGCAACAGAGCAAGTGTTGGTGATAGTGCTTCAACTTCTTTGTTTATATGGGATTCAATCATAAAAATTACATTTTTATGTAATTGTTTTAATTTAGTTTTTCATCACAAAAAATTAATAAAATAAAATAAAATAAAATCATATTTGGTCAAGTAGAGGTGGTTACGAAAATTAAAAGAGGCCCATTTTGCAACCCATCAACGTGAACACAACACAAGTAATGGGCCATGTGCCGATGTGATGGTGTCATCAAATGGTTCAGTCCTGTTTATTTTTCAGGATGGCACATGCATCTATTTATTAGGTCAAATTTGTTGCCTTAATTTCATATTTTACTCTTTTCATTGGTTAACTTCTATGATTTAAATTAGAATTTTATTATATTTTAAAATAAATTTTATCGAATAGAAGGGTGAATGTGAATATTTATTTTTAAATTTTTTTTTTATGTGAAAAATAAATATTACTGATCAAATATATATTGACATGATGCATACTTAAAGTTGTAAAATAAAGTCTGTAAAGATCAAATTAACACATCAATTTGAGGGGTGTTGGTTAGTTGGTGTCGGTGTGATTTCCACTCTTCTGAATTTGTGATTTGTCATATTGTAAATATTTAATTTTCTAAAATGGTATATTATAAGTTAATTTTCTGTAACTGATTTCCAATTGTACCTGTTTATTTTATTTTAATAAATTTTCATTAAAATAAAGAGCAAATTGGAATCTTGATTGAAAGTCTAGTTGACATAAAAAGACCTACCAAATGCAACTTATGCAAGTGTGGTCCATTTGTTTTTGAAAATAAGTATGGATTGGTTATTCTTTACGCAAATGTCAATATTGGTACACGAAGAATAAAATAGCCTAATATGTTAAAATAGATTTGGTCCTACAATGTAGAAACCCACAATTCCCTCAAGCCCATGTCTTTCTACAATATATACCAAATTAATCAAATTTTAGACTTGTATTATTGAACACCTTATTATATTTATTTGACTAATTTACGTTATATTATTTTTAACTATATTTTATTAAATTTTATGTGTAATTATGAACTTACTATATTAGATATTATATAGTAAGTTCTAGGCTTCCTCTAAAATTCCATCTCCTCTAGGTTCTTGAACGTGGATAGTTTATGCTCAAAATTCCAACCCCACGATTGCGGACAAAACCTTCGGATGTTTTATTTTAGAAAAATTTTAAATGGTGTTCCTATATTTTTTGATTTTATTTAAAGGGTTTTTGATTTTCATATATTGTATTTAATTTACGGTTTTTCAAAATATACTTTTCTAACCAGTCATAAATAAGCATTTTTAGGGATTTTTAAAATATTTTTTTTGAAATATTAATTTATAATATTTGATATTAGAGCTTTAAAATTTTTGATTTCAAATATATGACATTATAACTGTAATTAATCGACAAAATTTCCAAAAATATAGACGTGTCTAATGTTTATTTATTTATTATTTATGTTTTTAAGAGAAAGTTGTAAGAATAGTTTTTAAAACTTATTTTTTATTAAATACTTTTATAAAAAAAATGTTCATTCATTGCTTTAAAAAAGTGGAGAATAATTAATAAGTGGTAAAATAAATTTATAAAAGGTTGCTTGATAATAATCATGTCAATTACTAGAAAGTTATTTTATGTTATAGGAAAAAGTACCAAGCATTGAGAACCAGAAAAATATTATTATTAGTCATTTAAAATGTTAATATAACTTTATGGATGGATCCATAATTTTTTTTTTTATCCACGATGTTGATGTGACACGTTATGAATCAGAATTTTTAAAATGAAGCTCTCACAATTAATGTCATAAAATATTTACTTTCAAATCATATATTTATTGGTCTTTTGGCCGTGTTCAATTATAAATTTTATTAATATCAGATTAATATTCGTTATGTGGGTCGTTGACCTATTACTACTACATGAGTCGTTGACTAAGTCGATTTTTTTTAAAACTATACAAATATGTCCCTAAATGGGTATATATTTCCTTTAAAATATGAGTGAATCTATATCTCCACGTCTATCATGCTCGCGCATAAACTTTCCAGGAGGTCACTCATCCTAAAATTGATCTCGCACGAGCACACTTAACTCCATTATATTATTTTTTAAATATAATTTTATTTTGCAATTACGAACTTACTATATTTGATATTATATAGTAAGTTCTCGGCTTCCTCTAAAATTCCATCTTCTATAGGTTCTTCAACGCGGATAGTTTATGCTCAAAATCCCAACCTCACGATTGCGGACAAAACCTTCGGATGTTTTATTTTAGGAAAATTTTAAATGGTGTTCTTAGATTTTTTTAGTTATATATAAGATGTTTTTGGTTTTGTTATGATTTTTCGAAATACATTTTTTTAACCATTCATAAATTAATATTTTGAGGGATTTTTAAAATATTTTTTTAACTCTTGATTCATAATATTGATATTAGAGCTTCAAAATTTTTGGTTTATAATGTACGACATTATAAATGTAATTAATAGATAAAGTTTTCACAAATATAGACGTGTCTACTGTTTATTTATTTATTATTTATGTTTTTAAGAGAAAGTTGTAAGAATAGTTTTTAAAACTTACTTTTCATTAAATATTTTTACAAAAAAAAAATGTTCACTTATTGCTTTAAAAAGTGGTGAATAATTAATAAGTGATAAAATAAATTAATAAAAGGTTGCTTGATAATATTTTTAATAATCATGTCAATGACTAGAAAGTCATTTTATGTTATAGGAGAAAGTACCAAGTATTGAGAACCGGAAAAATATTATTATTAGTCATTTAAAATGTCAATATAACTTTATGGATGGATCCATAATTTTGTTATCCTCGAAATCTATATCTATATACTCTGCTAAAGTAGTATGAGGCGATGGTGATGTGACACGTTGTGGGTCAGAATTTTTTTAAAATTGAGCTCTCACAATTAATGCCATAAAATCTTTACTTTTAAATCATATATTTATTGGTCTTTTGGCCGTGTTCAAGTTCAAATTTTATCAATATCAGATAATATTCGTTATGTGGGTTGTTGACCTACTACTACATGAGTCGTTGACTAAGTCGATTTTTTAAAAAATTATACAAATATGTCCCTAAATGGGTATATATTTCCTCAAAAGTACGAGTGAATCTATATCTCCATGCCAACCATGCTCGCGCATAAACTTTCCAGGAGGTCACCCATCCTGAAATTGCTCCCGCACGAGCACGCTTAACTCCATAGTTATTTGTCCTCATTCTACCACTTGAAAAGAAGATTTCTTGTTGACATGAGTGACAACCCATCCTTATATGTTAATAACAAATCCCAATTCAAATGATGCGATATGACAATTTTACGGGGTATTACAAATAGAAAATAGTCGGAAAACAACTAAGTAGGGATTTTAAGGTTTGGAGACATCATGACTTAGCCTAGTGATTTTATGGCAAACAAGTTGGGTTCTTCGTCCCTATTATACATGAGGAGATGTATCACATATATTGAGATTATTATATCTTAGAAGCTCAACGATAAAGTGTATAGTTTTAGATAAGCTTGTTAGTTGATTTCAAAGATTTGGGTATGATTTTTTATGTTACTAGAAGGTGAAGTAGACTCATAGAAAGTTCGGTAAGAGATTTTCACTCCTAAAATTCCTAAGAATGTCTTATGAGTGTTCCCAAAAGCCGATAAATATATTCATAGGTATGTATCCCGTTTGATCAGGTATTTGATATTGTATGCACGTGTATATGATAACGGGTAATGACCAATCGTCGATCAATTCAGGTAAATTCTATGGACTTACTTAGTTAGCTTTCGTAGTATTGGTGTGTATTATTTTAGTGGTGTGTGTTTGGTGGTTTGTAATTATAACTTGAGTAGGATGACCTTTTTTTTTAATCATTGACCCAAGTGTATGTATAACGGGTTGTGACATCACTGCCCAACTCTGACATGAGACTGGGAGGCTCTCTGTGACAGTCCACTTAGGTATACGGCTAGATGCATTAGTACCATTCTTGATGGTTAAAGGGGACGGAGGCGAGAGTCAGGAGACCCTCGTGCCACACAATTAAGATGGATAGTTTGAATTACTAAATAAAAAGATAATAATTGAGTTATGTGTGAAATCATGTTGTTATGTTTAAATTCCGATTTGATGTGTGTTTGCGCTAAAATAATATTATCTGGTACATAGAATTGTTAGCTAACGGTTTTACCATATGCTGTAAGATTTCTTGTAGATTAAGGAAGTTGCAGGTGATCCGGAGTGGATGGTCATCCGGGTCCACATACTCATATACATTGGGTAGTCTTCAGTTCTGTTGCATGCATATAAAGAGACTAACATTAGTTAGGATATTAGTAGTTATGTCTTACACGGATGCCTCATTCTTTGTACTCATGTCATTATCATTTCTAAAAGTTTTCCATTTGTTTTATTTATATTTGTATCTTGTTGTAAGATCTAGTGAAATTGTTGTCAAGCTAGGGTCGGGACCCATTGTGAGGTCCTAGCCCGTGACATCCCAAGTTTTTGAAATTTGTGGTGTTACAATATGGTATCCGAGCACTAGGTTGAGAACAATGACACTTGCAATTTGACCGAAAAGACCGAATGTAAAAAGTAAAATAAAATATTGTTTTAAAACTATGTGCATAGTTGGGATGTTGGGTTAGTAGTACGTGGACCAATCGCTCTCCGTGGATCTCTGCAACTTAGTATTATATGTGAGTTATAATATTATATTATTTATTAGGTTACACTGTATAGTTAGAGTTTTGGACGGTTGTATTAAGTTTTTAAGTTAAGAAAGTATGTATGATCGTCTTTACTTTAGTATAATACGAGTAGGCTCCAAGGTATATCTATACAAGAATAGGATGCTCAAATTAAGTCAGCTTGTGTAACTTATTCAAGAGAGTTAAAACTTTTAATGAAATCGAATCTACCAAGAGCATCCATGCCGGAAGAGTCAAAGGTGATGACTACAAGAGGATACTAATGTCAATAAGAACAAGGAAATATGAATGTGAAAAAAATACCTCTTGGCAATGAAAAATACTAAGTAAGCTTAATGAAGAATTTTATAAAGGCCTCTGATGACGGGTGGGGGATTGTAAAACAATTAAATTCTAGGATTATAGATGAATCATGGATGAACCACTAATTTCCAAAGTGCTTACACAAACTAGAACAAATCATAGGGAAAATGTCTCTTCATACATGATCGATAAAAAAATAGAACGAATCACTCCTTGACCAGTTGGTAGGTATCCTCCCAACAAATACTATTAACAAGATCAAAAACTATAACCTACCCACAAGTGATATTCGAGGTAGAGTATACTGGTCTAACAACGAAGAAAGCTTGTATTCCACAAAATCCACCATGGCAATGATCTAGCAACGGAAAATGAGAGTTACTGAAGACAAATCTTGGATATGGAACATGAACATAATGCCAAAAGTGAAAATTTTCTTATGGAAATTATCTATGAACAAGCTCCCAACAAAAGAAAATCTAAACAAACAAAAAGTCCCGGTAGTAATGCATTGTGTGTTTTGCAACCATCACACAGAAAGTGCTCGACACCTATTCTTTGATTGTAAATGTACACATGGTTCCATGGAGGATTCGAAAATCTTTAATATTCTGGAGAATATGGACACATATAACCGATCAACGAATGACACTATAATGCAACTAAAAGAACAAAAATCACCATGCTTTGGTGGAATATCTGGTTAGACAGAAATCAAATTATCTTTAGTAATAAGAAGCCAACCCCAAATCTACACATAATTGTTCAAAAATAAATAGAGGAATGGGAACAAGTCAATCACGTACATAAGGAAAATAATAAAATAAGAATAAGAAGAACATTAGACGGCAAAAGCCAAATGTCAACTACGTCAAACTTAATTTTGAAGCATCAACAAAGAACTCCGACCAATTTGCTTATGGGTTCATTATTCGTGATAATCAGGATCAACCCCTTGGTACAGGAAAAGGAAAGTACAACGCGGAATCAGTACTTGAAGCAGAAGCCTTCGCTCTACGAAAGGGCCTACAAAAGTCTATTCATTTGGGGTTCTCAACCATTGAGATTGAAGGGGACAATCTAACACTCATCAACTCGATTAACAGGATCTGAAAGCCACCATGAGAGACGGACATGATAATTTCATATATTTCCGCCATGATCGCAAGTATCCCCTCTTTCAAGCGTCAACCATATCTTTCGTGAAGTAAACACGGTGCCAGATAAACTTGCCATGTATGGACATCATGCGCTAGAAGGTGACAATACCATTCCAGAGGTCGTGAAACTTCTTATCCGAAAGGGTGCCGTAAGTCGATAGGTTTGTAGAACTAATCCATCTACCTTGCTTACCTCGAATAAAAATAAAATAGTAGAGTATTAAAAAAAAAAAAAAATTTAGAAACCCTTTTTTTTATTTGGGTTACGATCCAAAATAATTCTAAAGTAGAGGATACTGTCAGACATTTCTCTATTTTATTCCAACATCAACTTCGAATACATTAATCTGGCACGTCCTTTGTTTGTAGTGCACCGACAGCAGCATTACACTTCTTCGTTCTCACTCGTAATAATAAATTGAATCGTCGGCAACACTACACACCACACTCATGTGACTGTCACAGATATGAATCCGACAATTAATGTAATTTGACCTTAAACCTAAATCATAACCGCAATAGTGAACTCTAGCTACCCTCTTTATTCCAAAAGGTTGAATGAATTATAACACCACCTTTCACATGTGATTAGCCCCACACATGGACCCCACTCAACACATTAATAAATCATTTAATTTGATAATAATATTTGGTAATTAACGGAAAAAAAAGTTTAAGAAGTGAACGGCAAATTCCTTTTGTTTGCCTTTCTTCTCTATGGTTTAAGTAAATAAATAAACAATAAAAATGCCCAAAAAAAATATTAACTCTTTTTCCCATCTTCACCGCCTTCTCCCATGTAAGCCTTCTTCCGCCGGTCAGCTCCAGCTAACAAGCAAATCACAAGGAAACACGTGGCATAGACGGCGTGCACTTTCCAGTTAGTCTTCGGTGGCTCATGGAGCACCACCCTATGAAACACCGTCATGTAGTAATGAAGCCCAACAGAAAAGCCCACAAATGTTTGGGCCAGGCCCAAGAACTTCGAGCCCAGTCCAGTATCCGTTGAGAATACAAGGATGAGGTACATCAGGAGAAGAAGCAAGTAGAGCACGTAGGCAAGGGTTTGAAGGACCTGTAACCATACGTAAGTTGATTGCGAAGTAGCGTAGAAGAACTTGAGAGGCTCGAGCCCTGTGATTAGCGATGATAAGCAGAGGATTGTGAAGTAGATTGAGAGGTAAATTTGGATGAAGATTAGAAGCTTTTGGAGAGAGAAGTATGCTTTGATTCGGCTGAAGAGGAGGGAAACGAGTAGAAAAGGGATGATTATGAAAGCGCAGGATATGGTGATGGCGATTGAGGGAGCGTACTTGTTACCGACGTAGGGTTTGAAATTCTTTGTCATCTCTTTGTTTGCTTTGGAGAAGTAGATCTGGGATGAGGATGAGATTCTTTGGAGGTCAGGGATGAAGCTCTTTTGGAATTTGGAAGGTAGATCTCGGAATTCCGAAACTAAATCGTCGTCTTCGTCGGAATTGTAAAACCAGCTTGGCGGAGATAGTGATTTGGATGTCTGTTGTTTCTTCTTTTGAGTGGTGATGGTCCCGGTGGAAGTTGTTTTCTTCTTCTCTTTGCTGTTATCCTCATTGTTGATCTCCTTCTTCTTGGTGATCTTATCCGTTGCGAGTTGAGTTTTTTCATCGCTGTTGGATTTGGATGATTTGATCTTGGTACTGGTGCTTGAGCTGGATTTGAGCAGATCTAAGGATTTTTTGGTTGAAATTGGACTGGATTTTGTGAAATCAGAAGATGAGGAGAATCCTTTTGACGTGGAATTCAGCTTCTTGAGCTTGCTCTTTTCCAAACTGTAACTCTCGCCATCTGATTTGATTCCCTTTGCTTTGGAAGTGGAATTGAGCTTCTTGAGCTTGGGTTTCTCCAACGTATAAGAACCATCAGAATCAGACTTCACAGCCTTGGTCTTGTTCTTCAGTGAGCTAGAAATCGGCTTAATGAGTTTGGTTTGGGTTTTGTTGGAAGTGATGCTTGATTTAACTGGCTTAATCTCTGTAAAATCATAAGAAGAAGAAGGTTTAAGGGATTTGGTTTTGTTCTTAGGACCACTAGCTTTAGACAAAGAGGATATGGTGGTTTTCTTCTTGATTGGCAGAACTGCTTCTTCTTCAACGTCAGAATCATCAATAAGAAGAAGTCTTCTGTATCTTACTGGATCAGACAAAGCAGAAGTAACAGAAAGGAATGTAAAAAGAGTAGCAGCAAAAAGCAAGGTTAGAACAAGTACCTTTCTGTTATTGCTGAACCCCATTTACTCAAAATCTATGAAATACTAAATAATTTTTCAAGATCCAATAGTAATTGGGAATTGAATTGGGATGGGATCTTTCAGCTGTTTAAGGGTTTTTGATAAGTGTGGAGTGAGAGAGGTGGTGGTGGGTGTGTTGTTATTTAAGTAGTTGCGAAGAAAGAGGAATTTAATGCAGAAAATATGGGAAGGAGAGGAGAATCCAATATCACTAAACTAGATCAGGACACATGACAAAAGTAGTAAACAGCACCCCACGCGGCTTGCTGACGAGGATAATGCTTTGTTTATTGTCTCTTTCCATGCACATAAACAAATCTACACTGTATTACTCATAGTTTTACTTCAGAGTTCAGACTTCTTACCTAAATTGACAGTTGATTAAATGATTGAATGGTCATAAGGTTGATATTTTTCATTTCTAATCTTTCAATATAAATAAAACAAAAGTCCTTTTCTATTTACTTTGGCAACATTACATCCAAATAAGGGATTTTGGTTAGAATGGTAAAATAAGATATAGTTAAAGATAAAGTAAATGAAAATGGGTCCTCTTCTTTTCATGTGCTAATATACTATTTATTTATTTATTTAACATTTCGAGTAATACTTCCTAAGCAAACACGTATTTTTAGATCGATTCGGTGTTATTTTGTTTTTCGGAATAATTGTTATTAAGGGCTTGTTTGATTTCAACTTTAGATCGAAATGAGAACGAATCTAGTGTACTTAAATATCATTATTCATTTATAAAATTAATGCGTGCATTCTTGCTCATTTTCAATAGCTGGTTATTTTTAACCCATTTTGTTTTCCTATTTGGTATTAAAATTGATCAAAAATTCTACTCAAATTACTTTAAACCACAAGATACAATTCCTAAGATTTTCATGAACACGAGTATATATATATGAACCAGATTCGGTTACATCCGTCTTCATTTTCGGAGTTGAAACCAAACTGGAAAAAATCTAAATGGGCAATAAGTGTTTTCCTTATAATTTATTTTCTTTTCACTAAAATTTGTTTTGTTGAAATTATAAGTTAGAGTCGATATTTGTCATATCAATTATAATATATATTTTTTAAATTAATATTGTAATTTTGGTCCGAATCCAACATCATTAATTGACACCGTACTGTATCCCATTTGAGTAATTTTGGTCCAAATCCAACATAATTGACATGAATTTTTCCTTGTTCCTTATATTATCAACAAACCGGGTTAAATGGGCCTAAATTAGCCTTTTCTGTTCTTGTTAGCGACGTAATTGGTTACCAATAGGCCCATCCTGATTGGTTCATTTTGGCCAGGTAGCAACGAGCCTCTAGTTTGAAGGAAATATCTCACTATTTCACTTGCTAATATTATGTGTCTCAATCATGTACATGATTAAACCTTAAAATTACACTGCAAAAAAATAATAAAAAACAAGTCCTTTAGTTCAAATTCATTAAATACCTTACTTTACATCCTAAACAATCCTAAATTGCTCATGAATCTCCAACAAATATGTAGTGGAAAGAAGAAAAAAACCTACAAAGGTTTAACATAGTTATCAGAAAACAGTACTTGATTAGTAAGCAAAGTGTTTTGGTCATTGTCATCTGATTCTTCATCTGAAAGCTGTAAGTACTTCTCAATTGAGACAGCAGTATGATGTTTCTCCTGCAAAAGGCCCATTTCCGACTCGATCAAGGCTTGCATTTTGGCGCGCTCTCTATCCCTTGGATATGTGCAGTAAAGAAAAGAGTAGATTGAAACACACAGAGCCATAGGAACCAAGAACACAGCATAGATAGCCTTTGCAAGGGAAGCAGCATTCTCTCTATCAATCTTAACCCTTCCTGTTTCTGTTGATCCTTTGGGGACTGGCTTGTACCCGTAAACTCGCTGTGCAAGAAGCCCTACTAAAGGAGGTGAAAAGGATGAAAGTACTGACTCAAATGAACTGTCTAGTGCATATATGCTTGTTCTGTGCTTCTCTGGGACTATTTCTGCAAATATTGGGCTGTTGCGGGCAATGAACAAAATAGTAAGGTTATAAAGACAATTATCTTTATTAGGAAGAGAAAGCATCATGTGACAAGCATGCATTGCCTAATGTCCTATAATGCTTCTTGCTTTTGTATAAAGTAGCCTTACTAAACTACTTCTGTACAATCTTCATAAGTTTGATCAGATGCAATTTAGTCCTAAAGTTTCAACTAACACAAGAAATTGAAACAGTACAGAGCCAAGAAACATACTTGTTTGTCGCGGGAGCGTTCCAGGAGACGAGGAAACCCATGGTGAACAACACCAAACCATACCAAAACCCCTTGGAAGGATCATCAGGCAATCCAAGAAACAGAATAGCAGCCATGGGAATAACCGATCCAGCACTAATCTGTGACAGTATAATCCTCCCACCATTAGGCATCTTCTTAGCAAGAACATCTCCCATTTTACCGCCAAACAAACTCCCTAACGAACCACCAACCATGAAAATCGTCATCAAAGTAGCCGTTGATTCATGAGAGAAACCTATAAGCTCCATCCACATTGGAGCAAACGAAAGCCCGTTCCATGGGAAAGAACCAGCCACACCCTGTGCAACAATAATCTGAAAAGACGGAATCCTCATGACATACTTAGCTTCTTGGATCATTTCCTTGAACTCCGACCAAAATGATGAGTTGTTACCATCTTCGGATTTTAGTTTGAACTTGGATGTGGCATTGGAGAAACGAGGATCGGTTGCAAAGAGTGCAACTAGGATTCCTACTATGAGACTTATGATTGCAACCAAGTGAAAGGCGATTCTCCAACCCGGGATTCCCATGAAGGAAGTTGATGCTATCATAATTGAGCTGATGTTTCCTAAGATTGAACCCATGGTTGAGGCGAGCTGCAGCCATCCGAATGCAATCCCGCGGTTGCTTTCGTCGGTTGAATCAGCAACCAGTGAATTGATTGCTGGTATTACAATTGCAAGGCCTATTCCATTCAAAGCTCTCGACACTGCAACCTGATTGATTATATAAATACTAATTTGATTTCAGCTCTTGCATTGATGAGATTTGAAACAGTTTTTGTTGAAAAGAGTGACTAACTACAATTCACTCTAGCAATGAACTACAGTTTTTGTCTTTCTTGTGTTGTCATTTATATACTAAAAACTACAATTTCATACCCATATGTATGGTATATTGATATCAAATATGAATGCCAAACAAGGCCTTAAAGATCTAGCAATGAACTACAGATTCACTACTTATTATTGCTGTATCAAAGGGACCCAGAGATTGTGTGACAGTAACTAGAAAGCCCGCAACTAACAGAAAGTTTATGTGAGATTGATAAATTTTAAGATCTAGCAATTGCCTATTCCTATAAAAGAAAACCCAAAATGTTAAATTTAAAACAGAACAAGTACTGATTTGCAAGTGAATTCGAAGATTAAAGCGAGAGGAAAAGAGAAAAAGTCAACGGCAGGACCTGGAAGAAGGTGGAAGAGAAGGCGACTAGGAAAGTAGCAGCGGACCAGAGAAAAGCGCCGAGAGCGATGACGTGGGCGCGATTGTGCCGGACGGCGAGGTAGGCGGCGAGTGGGTAGCAAAGCGACTGAACCACCGATCTGAAGAGTGTTAGTGAACCAAGTCCAGTTGGATCTGTGTGAAGAGCAGCACCGACTTCGTTGTAAACGCCGGGAAGGAGAGATTCATCGGCTCTCTCCATTATTCCGGCGAGATTTACTAGCACCAGTGTTACTGATTCCGATCTTACCTTCATTTTCCTCCGATCTTCTTCTACTTCCAGAAAGTAATGAAGAACGAAGACTGAGAAGAATCTCTAGATTCTAGCTACGCATTGTTGCCAGAAATTTGCGAGGAAATTGGTGCTCTCATATTAACGTTGAATATTTGTTTTGGTAGGACGAGGTCTTTGGTTGAATAAATTACACAAGAGGGAACATGGAAGAGTCGTTAAGGAGTTATTTGTTTAGGGTAACATTTTAAAATGTTTTTTTAGTTAAGAATCATTGGTCCGAGGAATCATGTTATTATAACGATCGGCAATTTATCCTTAGATACTTAGATCATGTTTATAGGCAAAATTTTCTTAACATTATTTGGTCGCAATTTTTTTAAAAAGTAATTTATTTTTACGTCACATTTATGATTTTTTTTTTGTCACTTAATATCTATGATGTATAACTCATTTGTATTTTAGCAAGGATATTAAATTAATTGCAGTGAAATCAATTGAATATCACAATTAGGTTAGCCCAAGTGCCCAACATAGAAATGATGAATAACTCCGATCATAGAACCAAATTTAATTATAATAGACTCCATGTCACTTCCAATTATTGATAACTAGGGCCCAAGTTTCAGGTCCAGTACTATCAGGCCCAACATAGAAAAGGAGAATGGAAAATATATCATATTTGCAATATCTGTCACCTAAGCATATTTCACCAATTTGAAAATATGTCAAATATGAAATGCAAATATATCATATTTTCCATATTTTTCACTTTATAAGAAAAATTATGTAACGTAGATGTCAAAATTTCTATAATATTTTTATTTATTTATTAAGAAGTGCAAATTCCTAACATTACACTTCCTACCAGCATAACCCGTGCTTTGCACGGATTATATTAAGATATAAAATTCAAGTTAGTTTGTATAAAAAATGCATATATTTGATGATATTATTGCTACATTATTAAAAACCTAATTTTTTTTATTAATAAAATAATATTTGTAAACCTAAGATGATATAGGTAAAATCAATTAGGGTGAAATGGGAAACTAGGCTCTTTTTGTAGTGATGAACACTAAATAGGCTTCTTTTTATATCAATGGACAAATTATGCCTCATTTACTTATCTTTAAAGATTAAATGAAAGGGCAAATTAGGAATATGAAATTACTTAAGTCAAGCCCAATTGGTTTAATGAAAGCCCAATTGTTTTAATAAAAGCTCAAGCCCAATTGGTTTAATGAAGGCCCAAGTGTTTTAATAAAAGCTCAAGCCCAATTGGTTTAATGAAGGCCCAAGTGTTTTAATAAAAGTCAAAGCCCAATTGGTTTAATGAAAGCCCAATTATTTTAATAAAGGTTACGCCCAATACACAAGCTTCGGACAAGGCCCAATACACAAGCTTCGGACAGGGCCCAATACACAAGTTTCGGACAGGGCCCAATACACAAGCTTCGGACAGGGCCCAATACACAAGCTTCGGACAGGGTCCGGTACACAAGCTTCGGATAGGGCCCAATACACAAGCTTCGGACATGGCCCAATACACAAGCTTCGGACAGGGCCTAATACACAAGCTTCGGACATGGCCCAATACACAAGCTTCGGACATGGCCCAATACACAAGCTTCGGACATGGCCCGATACACAAGCTTCGGACATGGCCCAGTACACAAGCTTCGGACATGGCCCAGTACACAAGCTTCGGACATAGCCCAATACACAAGCTTCGGATAGGGCCCGATACACAAGCTTCAAACAGGGCCCGATACACAAGCTTCGGACAGGGCCCGATACACAAGCTTCGGACAGGGCCCGATACAAAGCTTCGGACAGGGCCCGATACACAAGCTTCAGACAGGGCCCGATACACAAGCTTCGGACAGGGCCCGATACACAAGCTTCGGACAGGGCCCGATACACAAGCTTCGGACAGGGCCCGATACACAAGCTTCGGACAGGGCCCGATACACAAGCTTCGGACAGGGCCCGATACACAAGCTTCGGACAGGGCCAGACACACAAGCTTCAAACGGGGCCCGATACACAAGCTTCGGACATGGCCCGATACAAAGCTTCGGACAGGGCCCGATACACAAGCTTCGGACAGGGCCCGGTACACAAGCTTCGGACAGGGCCCGATACACAAGCTTCGGACAGGGCCCGATACACAAGCTTCGGACATGGCCCGATACACAAGCTTCGGACAGGGCCCGATACACAAGCTTCGGACAGGGCCCGATACACAAGCTTCGGACAGGGCCCGACACACAAGCGTCGGACAGGGCCCGATACACAAGCTTCGGACATGGCCCGTTGCACAAGCCTACGCTTGGGCCCAATACACAAGCCTATGCCCGGACCCAATACACAAGCCTAGGATAGAGCCCAATACACAATCGTACGCCCGGACCCAATACTCAAGCATTGGACAGAGCCCAATACACAAGCATCGGACAGGGCCCAATACACAAGCCTACGCCCGGGAGCAATATAAAAGCATCGGATAGGGCCCAATACACAAGCATCGGACATAGCCCAATACACAAGCCTACGCCCGGGAGCAATACAAAATATTAATAGATCTTATAGTTATTGTGTATTCCATTATTGTTTTTTTTGTAATGTTATACTTAAAACCGAATATTAATACACAATATTTGATACACAATTTCAAATCCACACTTCCGTCGTTTACACAAGATCAGTTACACAAGTCTAAGCTTCAAATATACACTTTCTTCGTTTTAATGAAGGCCCAAGTGTATTGGGCCCGAGCCTAGGACATGACCCAATACACAAGCCTATGACAGGACCCAATTCACAAGTATAGGGCAGGGCCCAATCGACAAGCCTAGGACAGGGCCCAATATACAATCATATGACAAGGACCAATACATAAGCCTAGGACAGGGACCAATACACAATATTAATAAATCTTGTAGTTATTGGGTTTCGAACTACGGATGAGAGAGCCCAATACACAAGTCTAAGATATGGCCCAATACACAAGCCTAGAACAGGATCAATACATAATATTAATAAATTATTTTACAAAAATGATACACAAGTAACACATTAGACATTAAGCGGTTCACTAAAAAGAGAGAGAAAGAGCAATTTTATTTGGTACATGAACTCTTTCAAAACTTGCTACCTTGAGCTTCGATGTAAGGTTGTAAGCAAATGAATTGTGAAGAAAATATGCAGCAAATGAAATGAGAGACGAGCTGAATTAAACGAAACACAAACTTTGACCACTTTGATCCAAAGACATGAGGTTCCTCTCTGTGAACTCCCAGATACGCTCCTCCATGTATATCCTGTCCTTAAGCCGACGAGGCATGTGCCTCTCGTCAGGGAAAATCAACAGCTCGTACAGCTTACCAGCCGAGACCAAGGCGCTGACGAACCTAGTTGTGTGCCTAAAGTGCACGTTCTCGTCTATCATACCGTGCACCAGAAGCAACTTTCCCTTGATCTTATCCACATGCATGGTACATGATCGACCCGAACTTATATCCAACAATGTTTCGAGAGGGCAAGCCCGTGTATTTATCCGTATAGAAGTTGTCGTAGCTGATGACGATTTTACATCAGGTGTCTTCACATTTGAAACAAATTCCTCCCGATCACCAAGCCCATGAAATATTTGATACCTTGTACACAAAGATTGAATTTTTTTTTTAAAAAGATTGAAAAAAAATTAAAATTTTCTCATCAGCTTGGCTCAGTTTCCCATCACCAAGCCCATGAAGATTTTACATCTTGCTTGTTCATGACTTTTCAAAATAAACCTACAAAACATACCTTAATACCTTGTACACAAAGATTGAAAAAAAAAAAAAAAAGCAGCTTGGCTCAGTTTTTCATCTTTTTTTGTATTGGAATAGAGTCTAGAGTAGTATTTATAATATAATGAAGCCTTACACTGCTTAGATGCATTCTCAGTTCAAAAGATCTTCATAAAGCATAGATTTTGATGTATAATGTCAGCATCAAGGTAATGCATGAAGCAAATCTTGACATATATGTCAGCACAACTGCACAAGCATCAAAAAAAAAAAACTCTAGTCTTTTAATGACGACAATCAATAATAAAAGGGTATTAACCAACAATGGGTAGTAATAACAAACGCTTTATCTTGTATAATTACTTAAATAATTGTTACAAGTTCATACGAGCACCAGTTCAGCCAGAGAAAATTTCTCGTCAGCTTACTCGAATTCAATCTAGATATACAGAACAACAAAGCAGATAGAGTTGTAATACTAAAAAACACAGAAGATCCCACAAGAAAACACATAAGGTGACAATGCGTTCTTTTGATATATTGCAAAAGGCTTCAAATGTTATTACTTCAGAAAATACACTAGAAGCCCCCATGCTCTTTTACCTTGTGGGACTTCAATTCACCCGATTCGTGATGCAGATACTCCTTATAAATCAGAGTTGTCTTCACCATCCACACGTGTTGATCTCACCTTATGTTTCCTCTTCTTTCCTACCGAACTGCACCCAATTAATGTCGAGTCATGATCCTTTGCCTTTTTTCCCCCAGCAGTTTGAGCACCATCACAAAAACGGCAATTTTCGAATAAATTAATGCCGAACTGCACCCAATTAATGCCGGCGATGTTGGCTCGAAATACAGAACCCGCTTGAAGGTGGAGATGGCAATGGGTCCGGCTAGAGATGTGATACTAGCTGAATGAGGAGAAGTTGTCGCCGGATCATGGGGTTCCGGTGAGGATGATAATTCCGAGATTCATTGGTGGCAGGATGGTTAGGCGGCTGGTATACTAATCGGCATCGTAGAGATTTAGGGTTTACATGTTACTCTTTTGCCTTTTGCCTTTTATATAAATTGTTTTTTGAATTAAAAGTCACCATAAAAATTAGTAGGGCTTATTTTATATCAGTTATATAAAAAATGTCTTATTATCTCATTTTTCTCAATCAATTATACCTTAATTGATTATAAAAAACTGTTAAATTTCGCCTAGTAAAATGGTAAAATTGAGGTGAAAAAAATGAATAACACTAATTTATCAATAAAAATAAAATATTTTTATATTTATTTATCATTAAGAAAAATATCAATAACTTAAATGTACGATCTAATTATTAATTTAGATAGAAATAATATTTAAAATAAGGATTTTAATTACTCATAAACTTTAATTTGAAATTACCTATTTAGGTTTTTAATTTTAAGAAAAATAAATAGAATTAAGATGTAATATCTAAACATATAAGGATACTTGAACTCACATGTAAAGCATGTTCATTTTAATCAAGTATAATTAAAGAAAAATCCTCTCTTGATTTTGGGCATCACTTCCTCTTCAATCCCGTCAAAATTCTTCCTTGGATCAAAGTCTTAGATCCAAGAAATCACATTTGAGGATTCTTCTAAAGAATCAACCCTCCAATCCACTACAACGTTTCCTCGATCGACTCAAACCCTCACTTCCGCATCCATCTCAATCGCTTCCGCCAACCAAAGTTCTATCCAAGTTCCATTTGCACATCAACAAGGAGTAGTTGAAGCTCTAACTTGATCTATATCCGGAGTTTGTCCTTCAACATATCCAAGGACGCATCAGTCATCCCCTTCCGGATCTTCCGGCCTAGACATTCTTTGTTAGATTCGTATTAGTTAAAAAGTGATAACTTGTCAAAACATAATACACAAGCAAACTTAATTTGAGCATAACTTTCCTTATACTAGTATACCTTGAAGTCTACTCATATCCTTCTATAGGACGATGATCACATCATACTAGCTGAACTAAAAACCTAATACAACCGTCTAATTCCATAACTATATAGCGTAACCTAATAAATAATATATATTTATATAAGTCCATAATATAACTCAAATATATTACTAAGTTGTAGAGATTCACGGAGAGCGATGGTGGTCCAACGTACTACTAGCCCAATATCCCGACTATGCACATGCTTTTAAAAATAAAAATTCATTTAAAATATTCAAAAACCTTTTGCTTCTGTTTATTCTCTACATTTGGTCGTTTCTCTTAAAGTGCAAGTGCCATTGTTGTCAACTTAGTGCTCTGATACCATATTGTAACACCCCAAATTTCAAAATCCTGGGATGTCACGAGCTAGGACCTCACAATGGCTCTTGACCATAGTTTGACAACAATTTCACTAGATCTTACAACAAGAAACAAATGTAAATAAAACAGATAGAAAACTTATAAAGATGATAATGACATCAATACATAGAATGCGACAGCCGTGTGAGACGTAACTACTAACATCCTAAAATAATGTTTGTCTCTTTATATGCATGCAAAGTTTAAAGGACAACCCAATCTATATGAGTACGTGGACCCGGCTGACCATCCGCTCCGAATCACTCAACAACTTCCTTAACCTACAGGAAATCTAACAACATAACGGTAAAACCGTTAGCTAACAATCCTATGGCACAACTTAAGTACTAAAATAGCACAATCACACGTAAATGCTGAAATTAAACACATAATCATGCTTGCATACAAAACCTCATTATTATCTTCATTTAAGTGATTCACTTCTAATTTCAGCTTATGGTGTGGCATGAGGATCCCGTGACCCTCGCCTTCGTCCCCGTATAGCAACATGAGTGGTTCAACGCATCGCGCCATATACCGTGTATGGACTAGTCGCGGAGAACCTCTTAGTCTCATGTCAGAGATGGACAATGATGTCACGACCCGTTATACATACACTCGGGTTTTATTGATGGTATCATAGCTAACCCCAGAGTTACGATTGTGCTTGTCCTAGTAGGCGGTCACTTGACTCGGTGGACGGTCCTTGCGCCCGACGTGGACGTCAGAAGTTTAAGTGGGGGAGATAGTAACATCCCGTAACATTGGCATCCCACATTATTTGAATGAAAATTTGTGATTGGCTTATAAGGATGGGTTACTACCTTTGTCAACAAGAATTCTTCTTTTCCAGTAATATAATGAGGACACATAACTTTGGAGTTAAGCGTGCTCGTGCTGGAGCAATTTCAAGATAGGTGACATCTTGGGAAATTTTTGCACGAACATGGTTGGCATGAGGACAACGTCCCTAAGACCTCGGTGCTTATAAGGATGAGTTACTACCTTTGTCAACAAGAATTCTTCTTTTTCAGTGGTATAATGAGGACACATAACTTTGGAGTTAAGCGTGCTCGTGCCGGAGCAATTTCAAGATAGGTGACATCTTGGGAAGTGATTGCACGAACATGGTTGGCATGAGGACAACGTCCCTAAGACCTCAGGTCTTATAATCTGATCACATGATCTCACACCCATGCATAGTCTAGAGTGATAACTTAAACATGTATTATACATAATAGAGTTCGTTCCAAATAGGATAACTAGCAATCTTTATTCTGGCACTTAAAGCTAGTTTCTAGAAATAAGATCGATTAATTTTTTTTTTATAAAACATAATCTTACACAAAATATCTCTTGACGTTGAAAATCTAAATGTGTACATTATCTTCTTCTCGAAGAAGGTTGGCGGATCCTATAACTTTTGAGCCAAACGTAGAATCGTATGACTACAACAATGACGGTAAACCCTGACACGAAACCAAAAAAGAGTCCATCTCGAAACTGTTGCTTGTTATTGTAACTTTAATTCTTATCGGTTTCTCTTGATGCCGTTGGAATAGAACAAGGGTGATCCAAGGGTTCACCGCATAAGCAAGGGTTACCTTTAAAGTTTGATTCTTGGAAAGTACCAAGTTGACCACCATTCGGTATATGACCTTCAAGATTATTATCAGACACGTCGAAATGTGACAAGAAAGTAAGACTTACTAGTGACGTCGGTATCTCTCCCACCAGATTGTTAGATGAGAGATTTAACACTTCGAGGTTTGTCAACTTTGATATATTATCTGGAATGTGACCATGAAAATGGTTGTTATTGAGGTCGAGTTCTTGAAGATTTTTCAAGTTACCAATCTCTTGTGGAGTAGTACCACTCAATGCATTATAGGAGAGCCCTAGCCGAAACGAATAATCGACCTTAAATCGCAGGTAAGTGTTAACATTTTCCTTAAATATAAAGACAGGAAGCTCAAATTGAGAGAATTGGAGGTCTAATTGCACGTTGTGTGAGATCATTCCCGGTAATTGGCATAGTTCTATGGGAAGTTCTCCGTACAAACTATTGTTATCCAACTCTAATCTTACTAACTTTGGTAGAGTTACAAACCAAATTGGTACTTTACCTGTCATTCTATTATAATCTAGACTTATAAACCTCAAACTCTTTAAATTAGCCAACCAATTAGGAACCGGACCCGCTACAAACTCACATTTTTCGAGGAAAAAAAACTGAATTTTGGGAAATTCATCTAAACCAATGAAGTTCTTATGAGCCGGTAGGGTTTCACCGATAAAGTTGGATGAAATGAAAAGACTAGTTAAGTTCTTACATTTTGCTAACAACGTGAGTGTCATTGTGATATTTGTAAGAGTATTTTGTGTTAAAGATAAAAAAGATAAGGATTTTAACTCAATGATCTTGGACGAGATTTGACCGGTTATAATATTTTCGGCTACTCTTAATGCAACAAGTGACTTGCATGAGTATATGCTTTCTGGTAAAGTGCCACTTAAACTATTGTTCTTCAAATCAAGCTTTTTGAGTTGAGTAAGACGTGAAAAATCTAATTTTGAGATATCTCCGTTGAGACGATTATCTCTCAGAAGTATCTCTATTAGATTGGTACAATTTGTCAAAGATGACGGGATATGACCACTGAAATTGTTATTGTGAAGATAAAACTTTTTTAAATATAAGAGTTTTCCGATCCCTTGCGGGATAGAGCCGGAAATGCAATTTGAAGATAAATCAATTATTTGAAGGTTTGTGAGGCTGGAGATTTGTTTAGGAAGGGGTTCATGAACGTAATTATTCGATAAATTAAGATAAGTAAGCATAGTAAGGTCGGAAAGAGATTAAGTGATTACCCCTTTTAGACCTTTGGAAGGTAAATGCAAATGGATTATTCTGCCATTGATATCACATTCTACTCCTTTTCATCGACAACAACTTACCTGAGAAGACCAATTTAATGGAAGAGAAATAGACGGTGAACTTTTTTCTAAAAAATCAAGAAGAGTTGATTGCTCTTGATAATTGCAAACTTGTTGACAAGAGACGAGGAAAGGATACAAGAGCCAAATGAAAATGAGAATTTGGTTAGGAAGAAGAGTAAACATTGGCTGTTTTGAAATAATGATTTTTTTCATTTTCTTTTTCTTGTGGTTGAATTGGTATATATTTACTTGCATGCCTCTTTTTATAGTGAGTTTACTTACGATTAGTGCCATTTTCAACTTAGAATATTCATCATCCCTTTGTAATTTCATACAAGTGTTCAAAGTCATTACCAACTAATTTATATTATTCATCCTTTGTGTGCTGTATGATACAATTGTACAAACCTTAGTCTTTCAATAGGGAAGACAATTGGGATAAAAGTCGATGCTTCTAGATGGATGATCCTTTCATTTGCTATTCATCCTTTGTGTGGTATATGATACAATTGTACAAATCTTATTATTTGTCGTTCTCGCTTCTTACTGTAAGATATTTTTTCACCTAAATTTGACCATAGGGTTCAAATAAAATATATTCTCCAATAGAGAATGAAAATAGATTTTTAAAAAAAGAAAAAAAAAACAAAATGTGATAGTCCACAACGCTTTTGATTCGTGTAGTATGTCGGAACTTGATGATCGAATTCCTACAAGAAAAAAAAAAACCTTGGCAACATGTCACTAAAGTAGCGAGAGGATGATTCGATAATGAGCTAGATAGTCCACAACGCTACTTATTAATATTCGTTCTACACTAAAGAAAACTCATTCTTTGACGCTTTCTCAAACAAAAAAACCTTTCCAATATCTTATATTTCTTGTGGGGAGGATATATGAGAAAACCCAAGTTGAGACTTTAAGGTTGAACATTTAAAGCACACCTAATATAACGGTGTTAGGCAGGCATGGGCTCATTGACGTTGGCCTGTGATCACTTAACATTAAAGTTGTTGGAGGGAGATTAAGTTATTTCAGCCAAATTAGGGTTACTGGTTATAGAAATAGAGTTTACTGTTCGAGTTTGTGCTACGTAGGAAGGTTTTTTCTATTTTCTTATAAGAAGGTTATTTGTTTAAAATTAAATCATGTTTTCTCACAAATTTCAATAATTCTGATCAACAACTTGTTATTAATGTTGGGGAAAAAATCTAATTATACCTTGTGAACAAAAAATAATATGGTGACTTGTAAATAAATAAATAAAAACATTAAACTATAATTTATAAAAATAGACAAAAACTTAAGAAGTAAGATCTCTTAAAATATACATTTATTGTGTTAAAAAGCTAAAAATATATTGTAGTTAGATATAAATATTTGGTATTATTTTTGGAAACGACACTACAAAGGAACTAGAAGATATCTAGTATGACCTAAGTGATATTGATCGAATCAAACGACTTTTAAGCAACTTATGTTTGTTATGGAGAGGTCATCGAAATTTAATGTGAAGTTTTTTAGTAAATAGACACTGGAAAATTGGTTGCAAGGAGGTAGTTGTGTTCAACATCAGGTAATTAAACAAATATTGAAAAATCATAAAAAAATGAGTATACAAAAAATGAGATTGAATAGGAGGCAAATTGGGTGTAAATAAAGTTTACAACCTTCAAAACTCTAATAACCTCGAGTGGTTAAGATTAAGTTTTTCACTTATTTTCCCTCCTTTAATTAACTCGGATATTTCATCTTCATATGTCTTTGTCTTTACCAAATATTTGTATACTAGACGAAATCATAATTTCGTCAGAATAAGCTTTATTCATTTTCTTCACCTATCTACCAAGCACAACCACTATTGATGTCAGTACGATTAAACAAAGTGACGCATGCTCATTATTGATGTCAATATGATTAAACAAAGTGACGCATGTACAATCGCTTTACCTTATGTATTTTTGTACATCATATTAATAATGGTTATTTCATGCAAAGACAAGTAGACAAGGCAACTGTTTTATTGCACAAATTAAAGGTTTACATGACAAACAAGTAAAGAGAACACATACAAAAGTACGAGAATGCTAGAAAATTCCATGGCAAAACTATCCACCAAGTGAATACCAACTACCAAGAGCTAGGTACAGATAAACTTAAAATGATTGAGCACAATTATCCTTTTGTTGAAGAAGTTTGACGTATCTTGTAGTACTTGAACCAAACATAAGAGGCAACAACTGCGAGAATGTTTGAAAATCCCGTGGCAAAACCAACATAAAGTCCGTTTAGAAATGTTTGCAGCTTGTGATTCCGGTTTTCATATCGATCAATTGCTTGTGATAACATTGGTTGTTGACAAGGGTGGTTTAAGGGTTCGCCACATAAGTGAGGGTTACCTACATAACTAGATTCTCCGAAAGAATCAAATTGGCCACTAGTTGGTATGTGGCCTTCAAGATTATTATAAGAAACATTAAAATATGACAAAAAGCTCATACTTGTTAGAGACGAAGGAATCTCTCCAATTAGCTTGTTTTCAGAAAGCTCTAACGATTCTAGATTCTTTAGATTTGAAATACTAGACGGAATGTGACCTGAAAATAGGTTGTCATTGAGCATTAAGTGGTGAAGATTTTGTAGGTTACCAACCACTCTTGGAATATTACCACAAAGTGCATTATGAGAGAGATATAATGTATGATAATAGTAGGCCTTCAATCGGATGTATTGCATGTTATTGCGAGGGAGAGAGACGGGGAGTTCAAATTCAGACGAGAGGTCTATTTGCACACTTTGTGAGACAAGTGCCGGAAATTCCCAAAATTGTAGGGGAAGCTCTCCATCCAAATTATTGTGTCTTAAATCTACCGTAAATAAGTTTGGTAGAGTTCCTAACCAACTCGGAACCCTTCCTGTCAAATTATTGTTCGAGAGACTTAAGACACGCAAACTTTTCAAACTAGATAACCAATTGGGAATGGGACCTTCTTCAAACTCGCAACTATATAGGAAAAAGAATTGAAGCTTAGGGTATTCATCTATACCGATAAAACTTTCCTTTAGCGGCAGGGATTCGCCATAGAAGTTGGATGAAATGGATAAGAGGGTGAGGTTTTTACATTTAGCTAACACTCGAAGCATCATTGTGATATTTGTAAAGGAATTTCCTCCTATAGAAAGGAAAGATAGGTATTCAAGTTGGAGTATTATGGAGGAAATTTGACCCTTTATATTGTTTTCTGATATTCTAAATGCTACGAGTGACTTACATAAATATATGCTTTTTGGTAAAGTACCATACAAGCTATTGTTTCTAAAATCTAGTTTTTGGAGTTGAGTAAGCTTTGAAAAATCTAGTTTTGAAATATCTCCATCTAGCTTGTTATCCCTTAGAATTATTTCTACTATTTGTGCACAATTCATCAAAGATTGTGGGATAGAACCACTAATATTGTTATAGTTAAGAATAAGCTTTTCTAAAAATAAGAGTTTTCCTATATCTCGTGGAATAGAGCCAAAAAATTTGTTGGAAGATAAATTTAGAATTCTAAGGTTTATAAAACTGGTAATTTCTTGTCCTATAGATCCAGATAGATAGTATTAGACAAATTAAGATGAGTTAGCATGACAAGGTTGTCAATCGATGGCGTGATTATACCTTTCAAGCCTCTAGAAGACAACTGCAAGCTCATAACATTACCATTGATATCACATTCTACCCCTTTCCAATGACAACAACTTATAGAAGAAGACCAATTTAAAGGAAGAAGACGAGGAGTTGAAATTTTTGCTGAGAAGGCAAGAAGAGTGGATTGATCTCGATGATCACAAACTTGTTGAAAAGATAAGACGAAGAAATACACGACAACAATGAAAAGGCAAAGATGAGTAGAAAGAATCATAAATGGTGATTGTTTCAAAAACATGGTTTTCTTATAAGAGTAAGATTAAAGTGTGTTTTTGTTGTTGCCAAAATCTTACTTTGCGAATCCTTTTATAAGCAATCAACCAATTCACTCACAACTTGAGATTATGTTTGCATAGATTTGTTGAAAGTCTTTTCATCTTTAGGTGAATATTAATCTCACTCATATCTCAGGAGACAGACGTACCTTTTAGCTTTAATATGGTTGATTTTTTTTGAAGTAGATGGGGATGTTTTGAACGGGTCCAACGATGTAAATGGTGTACATTCGAGTCACACACAATTCAAACTCATACGGAGATTAATTACGTCGATGGGAATAGTCAAATGGTAGCACCTTGGATGTTTGGAACGGGTCCAACGATGTAAATGGTGCACATTCGAGTCACACACAATTCAAACTCAGACGGAGATTTACGTCGAGTCACACAAGCTCATACATCATAAAATCAATTGATAATCTAAAGACTAATTCCCTAACGTCTCAACACGATTAAAGATTTTCAATAATCAAAATAATACAAAAACCGTTGCTAAATTATACTACCTATTATATATAGATAAGTGCAAGATTACATTATTATATTTTTTTAAAAAAATTATTAATTGAAACCCTTAGCTAACATAGGGATATTATATGAGCCGAACATTAACATATTCAACCTCGACTCATTTATAAACAAATCGTGTTTGAACTTGAATTTAAAACGAGTTTTACAAAAGTATACACATTCAACTCATTTAGAAAATAAACGAGCCCGATATAAGCCCGAGTAGTTTGGCCAATACATTATCACTATAGTGTTATCTTTGCCAACAAATCGAGATTTAGCCGAATGAGCTGAACATTAACATGTTTAAACTTAATTCTTTTTTAAACGAGCCAAATTCGCACCTAAATTTTATCCGAATTTAAAATATGTTAGAATTCGACTCGTTTATAAAATTAAACGAGTCCTAACTAAACTTTTTCAAAACTAGACTTACTAGCTCGGTCTTATGCAACATAAATGGCCGTAAGTAGCCCATTTTAATACACTGACTTTGAGAATACAAAGCACCGACTTTAATAGTTTAATGGTTGAAATGTAAGTATCAAACTTTAATAGAATTAATCGTGGTTGATTTTTTGTGTGAAGTAGATGGGAACGGTTGTAGTCTTAGATGCTTTGAAGATTCAAACTAGTTTAGTTCTCCATGCTAAAGTACGGGTCAAATTTTAAAATTTAATACTTTTAATAAATTGTAATTTAAATAAATTAACTGAAAAAAGTTAAAATTAATTTTTTTATGTTATTGACATATTAATTACATTATAGATAAAAAATAATAAAATATTTTAATTGAAAAAATATTATATATTCTAAAGTAAGTTAGAGTGAGTTTATCGGTACTTTAATTTCTTGGGTTAAAAACTCTCAAGTAACAATTTTTTAAATACTGTAAATATGTGATGAATGTCACACTTTACAGATTCAATTAAGTCGAAGTTTCCCTTGTCTGGTGTTCGGTGGCGAAGACATCCTCGGGTCCGGAACCTGGGTCTCGTTGCCCGGTAGCGAGTTAGGGGACAAAGTATCCCCTCGGCAGGGGTATGGGAACGGAGTCACCTCCGGCGCAAACAATATGGTATCTGCGAAGTTTGGGCCGTATATTATATGTTTGAGCCTTTACTATTTGATTCGGTCTTTAACTTGAAAACCAAGTATTATCTAAGGTTCTGTTACTTTGTATATTGTAGCGTTTTCTTTGCCTTCAATAATATGTTTATCTGTAATCCAAAACTTATAAAATCTTTTTAAAGTACGTAGACATTATTGGATATTATTGGATGAACCGGCGTTTTTTCGTTATTGTTTGTTAATTTATGTTCTTCTTAGAATTCTGCGCAACATACACCAATCAAATTGAAACTTTTCATCCGTGCATACAAAATCGCTCGATAATCTTCTTATAAAGCTTAGAACATATTAGCCCATAAGTAGGTTTAAACTATTGGACAAAGTAAGAGGGTGTCAAAGTTTTTACATGATTGCTCAAAAAAAAGTTTTTACATGAAAACATAATAAGAAACAATGATGTATAGGACAAGGATAACACTTGAGTTTTACTTGACACATGTGGTCAATTCCATCTTAATATTTCCGTTGTTATACATAGACCACAAATAAAATCTTTAACACATAAGAGTTTTACTTGACTTCTCCTTCAAGGTGTGATGATGGTGCCAAACACAGTTTTGATTTTCCTACTTATGTTGAAAGACATTGGTTTGTCATAGTTTGTATAAGACAAAGGAAAATAGTACTCAACTATACTGATTTAAAACTGAAAGTTCTAAGAAAACACATCATCGCCTATAAACTTGTTTGAACTAGTTCGTTTTGAGTTAAATATAAAACAATTTTTTATAGTTCGACTAAAGGATAGGTCCAGTTCAAATTCATCTAAATAACTCAATACAAACATGTCAAAACTCAATTTTTTTACCTTGAATAAAGTATCCATACAGGTTGTGGTATTCACCGTGACCTAGTATAATATATTATTTTGTCTTCGTACCATCTCTTCTTCATCTTCCTCTATATTCTTGTCTTCTTTTTCCAACAATTTTGTAATCGTCAAGACCGAACACATACAAAATTACATATCCTCTACTTCATATCCTTCGATTCAAGGTGTACATAAAGTAACATAAGTAATATAACAAAATCAAACACATGCAAAAAGACAATCAAGGATGATATAATATGAACGAACATTTTGACATCACAAAGACGACTACCGAGAGCTAGTAAACATGAACTTTACCAATATCTAGTGTTGCAAAACCAAACATAAAACGCTACAACTAACAAAATAACTGAAAATCCCGACGCAAAACCCACAAATGTACACTCCATCTTCAAATTGTTTCCTTTTGTCGTCACGACTTCCATTTCTAGTGGTGGATTTTGTTTATATCAATATTCGAACAAGAGTGTTTCAAGGGTGCTCCACATAAACGAGGATTTCCTTCGAAATCTGATTCTTCGAAAAAATCAAATTGACCACTAGTAGGTATCCGACCTTTAAGATTGTTATAAAAAACGTTAAATCTGGACAAAAAGCTAAGACTTACTAGTGACATTGGAATTTCTCCAGTCAGATTGTTTGTAGATAGGTCGAGCTTTTCTAACTTGTTTAAATTGGATAGGGTATCCGGAATAGGACCAAGAAAAAGGCTGTCATTGAGAAATAGTTGTTGGAAAATTTTCAAGTTTTCTATCTCTTTGGGAACATTACAATATATAGAATGCGTTGTATAATAAGCTTAGACCGTGGTAAAAGTCTCCCTTAAACCAAATATATGTGTACTTTCCATTGCTATTATAAATAAAGACGGGGAGCTCAAATTCTGAAGAACTGAGATCTGTTTGCGTGTTTTGAAAGATTAGTGTTGGCAAATGACACAATTGTAGAGGAAACTCTCCATGCAAACTGTTATTATTCAACTCTAACGTAAATAGATTTGGTAGAGATCCTAACCAATTGGGAATGGTACCGGTCATTCTATTACCTTTCAAGCTTAGAACACGCAAACTTTTCAAAGTAGATAATCATTTAGGGAAGGGGCCTGTGCCAAACTCGCAATTATGTAGGAAAAAAATTGAAGCTTTTGAATGTCACCTAAACGAATAAAGGTTTCATGGACCGGTAAGGATTCGCCATAAAAATTGGATGAAAGGAAGAGGGTGGTGAGATTCTTACATTTTGCAAAAGCTCTTAGTGCTGATGTAAGATTTGTAAAGGATTTGTGTGCGAAAGAAATGAAAGACAAGGATTTTAGTTCGGTGATTTTGGGTGAGATTTGACCGGTAATATGGTTTTGAGTTACCCTAATCGCAATAAGTGACTTACATGAATATATGCTTTCGGGTAAAGTTCAAGCCAGACTATTGTTCTTAAGATCAAGTTTTTGGAGTTGGACGAGATTTGAAAAATCTAGTTGTGAGATATCTCCATTGAGATGGTTGTCCCTTAGGATTATTTCCACAAGATGTGTGCAGTTCATTAAATATGGTAGGATAAGGCCACTAAGATTATTGCGATGAAGATGAAGTTTTTTCAAGTGTCCTAGCTTTCCAACACCTCGAGGGATGGAGTTGATGATATAATTAGAAGATAATGATTTGAAGGTTGGTAACCCTGCTGATTTCTTATCCTAGGGGCCCATGGAGGTCATTTTTAGATAAATTGAGATGGGTTAGCATAACAAGGTGGCTAATAGATGAACTAATAACACCTATTAGGCCTCTAGAAGGTAATTGCACTTGAGTTACTCTGTCATTGATATCACACTCGATTCCTTCCCACTGACAACAACTGATAGAAAAAGACTAGTTAAAAGGACGGAAAGGAGATGTTGAAATGTTTTTTGAGAAGGAAAGAAGAGCAGATTGATGTTGCTGATTACAAACATGTTGGCAACCAAGGACGAAAGAATATGCGAGTGATAACATGATTTATCGACCTAGTTTAGTTGATCATATAGGTAGTTTCTCCCTTTCCGCATGCATGTTTTAGCCTTAATTTGTGTCTTTTATGCTTGTTTAGTGTTACTTTGCAAGTATAGATGTCTACACACGCTTTTGGTTACTTTGTTGGTATTTTGGCGTGTTTTAGAGCTAAAACGATGCATTTGAGGATCAAGCCTCGGAGTGGACGCTTAGGAACTGTCATACGAGCATAGGAAAGGAGAAGACGACGAATTTGGAGCAACCGAGACGAAGGGCCCGAGATCGAAGAGCATCTCGGCCAAGATCCATGTATCTCGGTCGAGTTGGGAGCTACTGCTGTAAAATCTCACCCCCTATCTCAGCCATGATCTCGGGTGACCATATCGAGATCCTCATGACGCTGAAGTACGAAGTCAAAATCTCGGCTCCGACACTAACCCATCTCGGCCGAGATCCAGACTGAGATTTCTTCCCTGAGCGTCGAATTTTATTTTATTTCGGACTTTTAGCCTAGCCCACGTCTCTCTACGGGTTTGAGGTTATAAAAGTAGGGTTCCGAAACTGAAATAGGTGTGCTCGGTTATCCCACCGAAGGGAAAAGAAGTTATTTTTAGGTTCGATTGTTGAAAGGAGAATTCTTCTCCTACCTTTCTTCTCCATATTTTTCATCATTGTTATTTTTTAGATTAGTTAGAGGAAGCTCCAGTCTTTTCAGTTTGTTAGAGTTTTGTTAGAGATTTGCAAGTGGAAGACAAGTTTGTTTTAAGATTCAATAAAGTTGGGTACTTTCTTCATTCCCTTTTCTTATTTCAATTGCATGTTTTCTTTTATTACATAGAATTCAGGTTTTGATATGAGTATTGTTGGCTAGAAACCTTATGTGGTTCCAAGGTAGTTAGAGAATTGTTTATACCTTGGACTATGATGGATTGATTGTTCTTATTCATAGGTTGTATAAATCGCTTTAAATCCTTTGGAAATGTTTGATTTTTGCAGGTTTAGACTGTATCTAAACCACTTTAATCTAAGTAGGAATTGAGTCGTAAGTGAGATATTCCTGTCTAGATACATAAGAGAACTTGTTCATAGGTAATAAAGGTTTAAACTTTATTGGATAGAATGTGCCATTATTCCTTCTTTTGAGGCAAAAATTCCTGAGACGTGATTGTAAAGGGTTATTGTGTTTCCTTGATTGAAATAATAAGGTTTGTTTGTATATTTATCCCTCTTTACCTTGAAAGCTATTGGAAATAGGTTGCAGACCTTTATGTTCTTGAGCCGTCACTGTAAAAGAACATAGGTTAAGAAACATTCATCCCGAGCCCTTCAACCTTATATATATGCCACGTGAGAATCCATAATCCTGAGTCCAATGTGTATAAATAATGAGCTTAAATCCTTGGAACTACATTTTCTTTCCATATAATCATTGTTTGTTTTTCTTTGTTTACATTTGATTTTCAATCAATTCAGAATAATTCATTGCGAATCCACCAAAACTTTCAAAACCTTTTTGACCTTCTTCCCTTTCTTTTCCAATCCCTTCTTATTCTGGATCTATACTATTCTAGATCATTTTCATTGTCATCTAACTTAGTCCCTGAGATCGACCTCGGAATATTTGATCATTATTGCAATTGATCCATACACTGTGGGTTCGCTGCAATTGAGTAGATATCACGAGATTATAAATTTAAAGCAGACTCGTTGTTTTGTGCATCCTGTGGATTTCTATCTTTTGATAGGAGTTTATAGGTGCGTAAAACTAGCGAACAACGAGCAACATTAAGAAGAGAAGGTGAGTTGGAAGAGTAAATGGTGGATGTTTAAGAAGCATGGTTTTGTTCGTAGGAGGATGCAAGAAGAAAAGTTAAGTAACGAAGGAAGTGTACATGCCCTTTTTTATAAGATAATTTCACATAGGCTCACACGACTTTTGAAGTCCTTAGAATGATAATTTTGCATGTTGTTTCGTCCAATTGACTTGACACAAAATGCACTCAAAAGTCATGACTCTTGATCCTACCCCAAAAAAAGTCACTACTCTTGATCCTACCAAAAAAAAAGAAGAAAAATTCATGACTCTTGATCCTATCATAAAACAGAAGAAGAAAGAAGTCGATAAAAAAAACCCTTCCCCCGAAAAAATGAACGTGTTTGAGATCCCGAGTCACGCGCCCCTATCTAGCCCCTTCCTGAGTGAAAACCTAACGAGCGATGGAGCTCCTTTCGGGAGTTCTCTCCCATCTCCCTCGTTTCTATTGAACTATCCCCCTTCTCCTGTGTATTCCGAGTACGAGGGGATATTGAATCTTTGGTGGATCTTCCTTTTGATGAGGATTAGATGTATTAGGGTTCGGGTGTGGCTAGGGATTGATAGCGACTGACTCTCCTCAATACGGCGGGTTCTTTGCTTCTGTCTTGGGGCTTTGGCTCGATTTGGTGTCAGTTACAGTTCACCTACGACTTTTAGGCAGTTGGTGGTTGATGATGACCTCTACTCTACCGCTCCTATCTTTTCGATGGTGGTACCATTGGTGAGAGGTTACGGCGGAGCTCAAACAGTTCCATTCCAATATAAGATCCTGAGGTGCTTTGTTTCGAGGCTCTTCCTAGGCCTGAGTGGATTTGATCCCCTGCTCACATGTACTAACTATCTGAGTTTTACTAGAATATATCTATTGTTTATTCCTACTATTTGCACTAGGAGTGAGAATACTGAGAAGTTGAACTATATAATCTATCGATTGCCGACTTGCCGTCTTCATTTCCTTCTGGTTGGGTGAATCGTCTGATTTCTCCTATTTTACAACTGAGTACTTTTATTGGGTGCTTATTTCATGATCTGGATCTTCCTGTGAGAATGGCTTCCTCTTCACGTTCTTTCAAAGATGTTGTTTGCTCCATCCCCCGGGCTAATGAGGGTGATGAAGAACCTGTTGACAACCTTGCGACTAAAGGTGGTGGGAATAAGCGTGGATCTTATCCTGCAGTCCCAAGTTCCTTTAACAAGAACAATCTCGATGTTCCAAGCTACCTTTTCAAACTGGCTTAGGTAAGAACTGACTTTCATAAGTTGAAAGAATCGTGTCTCATGGGACATATCTTTGGTGACCCCATTGATTTTCCTAAGATTAGAAACAAGCTCCTGTCAGAATGGATAAACATAAAGGGAGAGGTATCTATGATACCTAAAGGCAACTACTGGTTCAAAATTAATTTTTCAAATCCAGTTGACAAGAAAATGGTATGGGATCTCAGGCCAATTATTGTCCTGGGTCAGCTGGTCATTCTTAAACACTGGAAACTAAATTTCAATACCTTGACAGAATCTGTCATTGAACTTGACCTATGGGTCCGAATCCCTCTGTTGCCTGCAGAGTATGCCAATAAGGAAGCAATTAGAACAAGTATTGAAGAAAATAATATTGGAAAGTTTATTAAATTAGATCCTTTCTCCATGAACGGGAAGGTTGGTAGCTATATAAGAATCTGCTTAATGTTGATGTTGATGATAAGAAAATCATCAATGATTATGTCCCCATCCCAGATGAAAATGATGTACTCCATGACTTCCCTCCCTGGTTCGAAGATTTCTCCAAAGGTTGTGGCCATTGTGGAGATGAGAACCATGTGTTTGATTGTTGTCCTCTACGTGTAGCTCACTCCAAGAAATTTAAATTAACTTTAAGAGGAGCAAGAAAGCTGGTAAAGGCAAAGAGAAAGTAAATGATCAAGGTTTTGATAACCATTGGAAGACTAAAGGTGGATCTGGAAAGAATAGTGAATTTTTCCCTTTGCACTGGTGGGTTTAAACCTTACCTTTCGGATAGAGGTGGCATCACTATTAACTTTAAATCTGACCATTCCCCTATTAGCTCAGTTAATAGCTTACTAAGGTGCCCTCCAGTGAGGTTAATCCTCTTGTGGTTGTTTGTACCTTGTAAGGAGTTAAGGTGGTGAACACGAGCCCTAATGACGATACCATCCTGGAAAATGCGGAGCAATCTGACACTAATCCATTGACCCTTGTGCTTGAGAATGATGAGAATAACAATAATGATACTGCCCTCTTTGGTGAAGCTGATATTTTATCCCGAAGGATAATGATATTCCTGAGTTTAACCAGGATGATGTGCTTGTTGAGTTCATGATTAATGATGATCTGAAAGTTGAGGAGGATGAGTAGGACTTCTTTTCTGAGCACTCCTTCAAATCATTTAATACTGTGAATATGCTCCTGCTTAATATGGAGGTTAAGAACCACGAAAAAACTAACTCTCACTCAAGCAAAAGGAAGTCGATGGAGGTGGATGATGATATTGCTTCCTCGATTCTGAAGGGCTCTAAGAAATTGAAAAAATAAAGTTGATATGATGAAGATTAAATCTTTTGGTGGTATTTGAAGGTATGATTGCTTGAACTATACTAAGTACAAGTTTACATCTTCTTCTTTCCTTTTAAGAACTAACAATTCGAATAATGATTATATGCAGTTGAATTTTCAGGTATGGGTATTTCCACAGCTTATGTGTCTCGGGTGGTGGACTTGTTACTCGTCCTTATTCTACAATCTTTTATGTATTTTTGGTTTGCGTCTGAAGTACAATTGGACTACAGTTGGTAGTTTCAAGTTGGACTGTTTAAATTTGCACCTATGGAATTATATATCTAATGGTAGAAGGATTATTAGGGTACCTTTGCTATCTGTTGAATTTCGTTCTCTTTGTTATTGGTTCAATTTCAACTTTAGTGGTACTGCTAGTATTTGGATGGGCTTCTGATGTTGATCATCCATATAAGATTTGAATCCCTGCTTTTGAATTATAAACAATGTCTATTAGCCAATCTTCGATCCTCAAGTCTGTGTAATATATGGGCGGTTTGGTCATATATTTCGAATGTAATCCAACTCAAATACTTTATGCTTATTAACAATTATTACATGCTCCCTTGTTTCGATAAATAGAATCTCCAGGTGGTTCGAGGAGTTGTCCAAACACCTTCGGTTGTTTGCTGATGTGTTACTTTTTCCTTTGCGATTGGTACACTACTGAATCATTGTGTTGGATTCGAATTTATAACACTTCAATCTTTCTCCGTCTACTATGAATATCGACCCAAGCCGGTTGGTTATGAACGGAATTTTTTTAAAACTTTTTTCAAATGAAAATAGCCTATTGGAATTGTCGGGGGATGAATAAGAAAAAAATTTGGACTGAACTTAAAATTACTATTCAGAACGAACATATTGATATGATAATGCTAGCAGAAATCAAAACTGAAACCAAACCGAATGATAATTTTTGGCGCAATGCAGGTTTTTATTCCTGCGTTTTTATTCCATCTATCGGCCGCTCGGGAGGCCTTTGTTTGCTATGGAAAAGTTATAAGCTGGTTAACGAAAAAATAGAGGTTATACAGTCGGATGAGCGTTATCCTGTCCTTGCATGAACATCACAACATTGAGAACAAATTCTCGTGCAATATTATCTTCATCTATGCTCCACCGCAGGAAAATGTTAAAGACGTTTTCTGGACTAACATGACCATTCTGGTCCTAAATCTCAACCTTCCGTCAATGATCATGGGAGATTTTAATGAAATCAGTTGTCCAACTGATAAACTAGGTGGGGTTTATCCTAATAATAATAGATTCCAGAGAATTAATAATTTCGTACAGAACTGTAATCTTGTGAATCTTGATACAAGAGGAAACGAATTCACATGGAGACGGAGAAAAGAAGGTGACAACAATACCTTTGAAAAGCTAGATAGAGTACTGACACACTTCGAAATTATAAATAAATATAATCAAATCTACGTTTGGAATCATACATTTACCTCCTCTGACCATTGTATGATTTCCGTTTATCTCAACCTCTCTAAACAAAAATTCAGAAATAAACCATTTAGATATGAGTTAATGTGGAATGATTGTGAAAATATTATCAGACAAGCTTGGCGGGTTCACTATCCGGGCACTAATATGTATAATCTTGTTAAGAAAATTCAACTAGCAAAGGTTAAAATTAAACAATGGAGTAAGGAAAAGTTCGAAAACATCAATAAACAAGTTAAGAAAGTAGATAGTGATATTGAGAAACTACAAAATCTAAACGACAAATTAGTTAGATTGAATAAGAAAAGAGAATGTTTGAATTGGTAGATTATCAACAAAAGTATTGGATGCAAAGAGTTAAGGCTAACAACTTTGAAAAAGGTGATAAGAACACGAAGTTTTTTTTATAGAAAAGCGACAGGTAGAAGGAACAGAAAGATGATTAATAAAATTAAAAACAATGTTGGAAAATGGATAGAGACGGAAGAGGAAATTCCGCAAGAATTCTCTAATGACTATACAAACCGTTAGTGCTTCTCCGAGTGATAAGAACATGTGTGATCTCTATCTCCAGGTTATATCTAAAGAAGTCACTAATGAAGACAATGAATCTCTAATTAAACCTTTTTCAAATAGTGACATTAAAAATGCTGCTTTTTGATATTGGATGTGAGAAGTCCCCGGGACTTGATGGTATGCCCGCGGGCTTTTTTCAGAAACATTGGAAAATTGTCAGCCCTGCTGTATGTAGGGATGTTAAGAGCTTTTATCATTCTGGAAAACTTTTGAAACAAGTGAATCACACATTTATCACACTTATCCCAAAGAACGATACCCAATATCGACAAAAGATTTCAGGCCCATTAGTCTATGCTCCACAACATATAAAATAATTGCGAAAATTCTAGCATCTAAAATTAAAAATATCCTCCCAAAATTAATCCATCCCCTACAAAGTGCCTTTGTCAAAAAAAGAGTTATTCACGATAATATTCTGATTGCACATGAAATATTCTTCCATGGTTTTAGAATAAAAAGAGGGAAAGAAGGACATATGGAAATTAAATTAGATATGGAAAAAGCTTATGATAGAATGGAATGGTTCTTCATTAAAGTTGTTCTGGAAAAATTTGGATTTTGTAGTAAATTCAGTAATTGGATTATGGAATGTATCTCGACAGTCTCATATTCAATCTTAATCAATGATAGACCTTCAGAGCCGATCCTTCCTAAAAGAGGACTTTGGCAAGGGGATCCTATATCCCCTTTAATTTTTAATCTGAGAGCTGAGGTTGTGGTGCGAAACATTTAAAGAGAAAGTGATCGAAACAAGAAAGTTATCGGTTTCCCTATCTCAAGAGGGGGCTCCCTTTCTTAGTGTTTGCTGATGATATCATCATTTTTACAAAAGCTTCGACAAGTGCTAGCTCCAGGACTATGGAGATCCTAAACGGGCATTGTAATATATCGGGGCAAAAGATTAATCTACATAAATCTGCGTTTCAAACATCGATTAATGTAGAGAATGCAACCAAGCGTCAGATCCAACTGTGTTTAGGCATTACTAGTTCTAATTGTCTGGAAAAATATCTAGGATGCCCGATCATCAATGGGAAAGTGAATAAAAGCGTATTCGAAGACGTGATTACGAAATCCAAACAACAACTCACTAAGTGAAAGGTTTCGTATTTGTCGCAAGAAGGTAGAACCACATTAATTAAAGTCAACCTGAATGTTAAACGAAACTTTATAATGCAAAGCTTCATGCTGCCAACCAGCATCCACAAAGAATTAGACCAAATTAATAGGAATTTTTTTTGGAACAAAGGGCCTAATTTCCACCCTCTCATCAGTTGGGATAGAATTTTGCAGACCTAGAAAATGTGGGGGTGTTGGTATTAGGAAGTCTGAGGATATGAACAAAGCACTTCAGATGAAATTATTCTAGAAAATTATAAATGAACCTGAAAATATTTGGGTTAAAACTGTAGAGGAAAAATACCTGAAAGGCTCAATTCTATGGAACTACAATGTCAAACAGAACACGTCATGGCAGTGGAAGAAACTTATGAACCTTAGAACATAATTCAATCTAGGTTTTAGATGGTGTGTTGGAGATGGCGACATTGTGAAGTTCTGGAAAGATTGTTGGGTGGAAAGTAAGCCGCCCAACAATTTTTGTAACAACCCAAATTTTATCCCTAACGACGATGTAGTCAAACAATTCATCAATGAAAATAGATGGAACTGTAAGAAAATTGATGATGAACTCGGTGGTTTGCTACCGACCTGAAATTATAAAATCAATCAACATCATACCAACTTCCTAAATCCTTTATTCAGGACCGACTTTATTGGGCTTCGTCGGATTGTGGTAATTTTACGACGAAGTCCACATTTAATTTTATTTATGAGAGAAGTAACCTTCCCGCTAATGAGAATGATTGGATTTGGGAGTTGGACCTGCTGCCCAAAGTCAAGAACTTCCTCTCGAAGCTCTCTATTAATGGACTCCCAACGAAGGAAAATTTAGAAAAACAAAAGGTTTCAGTCCCTTTGGCTTGTTGTTTTTGCAACCATCCTTTCGAATTTGCTGACCATTTATTTTTTGATTGCCAGTTTCTCTTAGTTTCTACTTCTAGTGGAAGGATTAAGTGTGTTGTTAACACTATCAGTAGAATGAGAGTAAAGATTCTTGAGAGATTAAATTGGTTAAGGAGTAATCTTTCGGTGTCTGATCTCAACTTCTTAATCATGATTTGGTGGAATATTTGGACCAATAGATACCAAAAAAATTTCAGTAATAAAGAACCCCAAAATATTGATATAACTGTTCGTAATCAAATTAAAGAATGGCAACAAGTAAATAAAAAATCAAAAGAATTGAAAGGTAAGGTAAATAAGAAAAGAAGGAAAACGAAAGGTATATGTTGGACTAGACCTGAAAAAGACTATATTAAACTAAATTTTAACGGATCTAAAAAAAGATTTTGGGAATTCAGCTTATGGATTTATCCTTCGCAATCATGATGCTTTGACAGTTTCCCTAGGCTTTGAGCAATGTGGTAACATATCGGCCCTGCATGCTGAAGCATGTGCGCTTAGAGAAGGTCTGGTTAAGGCGTATGATTTAGGGATTAGAAATATTGAAATCGAAGGGGATTACCTTTCGATTATTAACTCGGTTAAACAAATTTGGAAACCACCTTGGGATCTCGATCTCTTTCTGTCTGACATTACTAATATTTTAGCTGGTTTCTCTCAGGTTAAAATTAGGCATGTCTTCAGAGAGGTCAATGGTGTGGCTGATTTTCTTGCTGAGTTGGGTTATGATGGCCAGTCGGCGTCTAGTTTGTCAATTTCTAGGGTTGAGGAGCTCATCCGTAAGGATGCACTAGGGCGGAGAGTCTCGAGGAGATGATGCTCCCTAAATGCTTACCGTGTATTATCAAAAAAAAGAAGAAGAAAGAAGTCATGACTCTTGAACCAAGTTTCAGCATTTTAAATCATTTGAGTTATCACTTTCTTAGTCAATGTTTCATTGTCCGTGTAAGAGCCTTGATCTTTTAGAGCCACTTTTGGCCTTAGCCGCCCCTGCGTGTGAGTAGAGCCGCCCCTACGGCTGAGCCATGATCCGCCCCTGCGGCTAGGAAACCCGCCCCTGCGGTTTCCGGCGGCTGCAACCGGCTTTGTTGACCTTTGACTTGTGCTTTACTCTTTTCCCTTCTTACACTTTCCTTGGCTCGTGATCAAGGGTTCTTATTCCTCTTCTTCAGCCTTCCTACGTCCTTCTTGCTTCTCCCTTCTCCCTCCTTGGTCTTGTGTTGTTTTCTCTTGGAGTTTGGTAGAGTTGTGTGGCTTGATGTTGATGTTGATGATGGATGTGTGTATGTTGAGCTTGGAGGCCAGCTTTTGAGGTGTGTGACCTTCCCCTCCAGCCTAGGACCACAAGAGTGGTAAGTGTTCTTGCTTCTCCTTCTTTCTTTCCTTGATTCCATCCTCTTAGCTTAGGTTTAGATGTTTGTGGATGTAGATTAATGTTGGAATGTGTATGTATATGTATATGTGTCGTTTTGGATGAGAGAAGACGTGGTTTGATCACGTGAAGAGCCGAAGAGAAGCCGCGGGATCACGTTCTGCACAGACGCCGCCCCTGCGCCTAGAAGCCGCCGCCCCTGCGGACGCCGTGCCGCAGCGCCCGCGCCTTGCCTGCGTTGCCAGCGTTCTTTGTCACCGCGCCCGCGGCTGAGTTCCGCCGCGCCTGCGGGTTGTCTACTCCGCTTTTGCGTCCCTTGATCACGCAGGTGCGTCTTGTCCCGGGACTACCCATAGTTGGGTAGCTCCTTTCCTTTCCTAGTATGAGGGAACTAGTACCATGCTAGGTATCGGATGATGATGAGTATGATATAGATATGCCGGTTACGGCTTTGAGGTTTAGTGTTATCGAGATTTACGAGTTGGATATGATCCTTATGGATCCTTTGGGTCTAGGTGTGACCCTTTGTGTGATAGTAGATTGATATGTATATATGTATGCCTTGTATAGGCCGTGTTGTCCTCCAGATTGGAGTGGACGTATCTGAGAGTTGATTATAGTTGGGATTACTTCCGAGACTGGGGTAAGTCCATAGGACTTACTTAGCTGTCATCTCTATATTGGATGTTGCATGAGTGGTGTATGTTTATGCTTGATAGTATGTGCTATGATGTTTACCGACCTATGGTATAGTGACTGCCCATTGTAGGGTTGTGACAGCTTTGCCATGTCATCCCGCGTGGAGACAGGGAGGTTCTCTGCGGACAGGCCAAAGATGGAAGTGGGATGGGCACTTGCTCCACTCCCATAGGGTACACGGGAAGTGTGACCAGATCACCACTCCAGCTGGCAACCTCCCCGAGAGGCGAGGGTCATATTCCTCGTGTCAAATATGTTCATATTAATATTTATATATATACGATTTGTGTGTTGGACCATTTATATAAAGATAATGAACCGGGTAAATGTGTGATATCATGTTGAAGTGTTTAGTATTTCTGATATGTGATTGTGCTTATGCTCATTCTTTATATGTGTATGGTTAGCTAACGGTTTCATACCGTGTTGTAGATCTTTGCAGGTTAGGAGAACTACAGAGTGATCCAGAGAGGGTGATCCGCTGAGGGCTCCGTACACTGGGATTATTATCGTGGGATATGGGATATTTGATGTACGGTTATATATTTCTTTTGTACTCAACGGTACTTATGTATTACCTTTTGAGATTTATATATCAGTTTTACGTTTTGTATTTAATCTATCGGTGCCTTGTTGTAAGATTCAGTGAAATTGTTGTCAGGCTAGGGTCAAGATCCATTGTGAGATCCTAGCCTAGTATCACCTCGAGTCCTACGGATTTTGGGTGTTACAAAGTTGGTATCAGAGCTCAGGTTGACAACAATGGCACTAGTAATCTGCAATAAAGTTCGAATAGATAAATAAACAGAACCCAAAAGGGGTATGACTTTTCAAAAGATTTTGGTTTTGAGATGAGTACAAAGTGATTTGGGATATCGTGTACGTGAGCCATCACCCCTCTGAAGATCTCGACAGTATAGGTATATATATAGATAGATACTATTTGATGTGATGATGTGATATATATATCTATACATATGGCATATATATAGCCTTCTGAATTAGGTTTACGTCCTCTGCAGATGGTTCAGACTAGAGCCTTACCTGCAGTTGGACGAGGTAGAGGTAGACCCCCTCTAGGTAGAGGACGGGGTAGGACTTCCGCTGTTGATCCACGTGCAGCGGAATAGGTTCACGAGGACGTTGCTGAGAGTGTCGTTCCTGAGACTGGGAACGGCGTAGCTGGGAGACAAGGTCCACAGCGAGTCCAGTTAGATGACTCGGATTATGTCTCCATGGGAGGACCTGAGTTCCGTGAGTGTATTCGGCGAGTGGAGGAGGTTGTCAGAGCAGGTAGACCCATCCCAGATCTTCCAGTACATGAGGGATCATCTAAGAGATCCCATGGGGTTACACAGATGCCAGTTGTACCAGCACTTGCTGCTGAGATTGCTAGAGTTTTAGAGGAGCATCGAGGGCCTCGACCAAACAGTTGGTTGAAGGCCTTCCATCAGATAGGAGTACCCCCTTCTTCTAGGAAGGTGGGATTGGAGGTGGAGCTCTGGATAGGACACGTAGACTCAGCCCTAGAGTCCATTAGGTGTACGGTAGACAGACAGATAGAGTTGGTGCAGAGTCTGTTCAGAGACTTGGCACAACACTGGTGGAGGTTTGTACGAGTGCAGGTCACAAGTTATGAGCAGATGCGGACGATGATCAAAGAGCGTTTCTGCCCTGCCTCATTAAGGAGGGAGAAACTGCGAGATTTTGTAGAGGTTGGGTTCGAGGATGTACCAGTCTCTGAGGCTATCAGGAGATTTCAGGAGGAGCTGGCATTGCTGGGACCAGCTGCACCTTCTGTAGATCAACATGTATATTTGTTTTCCCGACGACTGAGGGATGCCACCCGGGCCTATATGACGGGATTTCATTGTGAGTCCTTGATGGACTACCAGGACAGAGCCGCCGATTATGAGCGAGAGCGGGTTAGTCAGAGGAGAGCTTCTCAGACCGGAAGGTCTGAGAAGAGACGGCGTATTGGGCAGGTCAGTGGTACTGGTGGAGTTGCTAGTGCAGTGCGAGACCAGAGTCGCCAGAGTCATCCCTCATCTGCACCCGTTACAGATAAGGGACGACAGTGCTACAAATGTGAGGGGTATGGACATATACGATTAGCGTGTACGAGGCAGACAATGATTTGTTACATATGTGGTGGACGAGGACACAGAGCTGTCTTTTGTAGACAGGGTGGAGCATCGTCTCAGCAGGGTTCTATTCCTGCTAGTGTAGCTGGGGATGGACAAAGACCACCTCAGCAGCAGCAGCCACAGGGACAACAGAGAGTCCCGGATCATTCTACTACTCAGGGAGCTGCTCCTGGGTCGAGTAGAGGCAGAGGTTGTGGCGGGAATGCCACTGATACCAGAGGAGCTCAGGATAGAGTCTTTTGAGCTGAGGAATGCAGAGGAGCCAGCTGCACCGACTGTTACAGGTACCATTCTGATTCATGGTTTACCTGTTAGAGTTTTATTTGTTATGGGTGCTACGCACTCTTTTATATCTGATGCATGTGTTGAGTGTATGAGTTAGTTACGACTGAAGGAACACCCTTCAGTATCGGGTTACCCGATGGTAGTAGGGTCATAGGCATCCATGAGATATTTGTTTGTCCCATTTGTGTAGGGACCTTTGTATTATCCGTTGATCTGGTTGTCATGTCGTTGGTGCATGAGTATGTTGTTTTAGGTATAGACTCGATGGACAGGCATCAGGCGGTACGAGATGTAGGTATGAGGACTGTTACCCTCTCTACCAAGTTAGGACAAATAGAGGTTTTCCGAGGTTAGGACCTTGGAAAATCAGGTGTGGTTATCAGTGCAATACGGACAGCTAGACTGATTGCACAAGGTTGTGATGCCTTCTTGTGTTATGCCATGAAGGAGGGGGAGAGTCCAACATTAGAGGATATTCCGGTGGTCTGTAAGTTTGCAGATGTGTTTGCTGAGCCGTCCAGTTTGCCGCCTCAGAGGAGTGTGGACTTTGGTATCGAGTTAGAGCCTGGTACGAGGCAGATCTCGAAGGTCCATTTCGGATGGCGCCTGTTAAGATGAAGGAGCTGAAGAAGCAACTCGAGGAATTGGCCGAGAAGGGTTTTATTCACCCTAGTGTATCTCCATGGGGAGCACCTGTTCTCTTCGTACGGAAGAAGGACGGATCGTTGAGATTGGGTATAGATTACAGAGAGCTGAACAAGGTGACCATTAAGAACAAGTATTCATTGCCGCATAGTGATGACTTGTTGGATCAGCTTCAGGGAGTGACAGTATTTTCCAGGATTGACCTGCGCTCAGGATATCAGCAGCTGAGGGTGAGAGAGCAGGATGTGCACAAGACAACATTCCGGACCAGATATGGCCACTACGAGTTTATAGTGATGCCATTTGGGCTTACGAATGCCCAGTCATCTTTATGAAGTTGATGAACAGTATCTTCATCGACTTCCTGGATCAGTTTGTGGTGGTATTCATAGATGATATGCTGGTGTACTCTCGCAGTAGAGAGGGGCATGCAGGACAGTTGAGGACTGTATTGCAGGTTTTACGGGATAGAGAACTTTATGCTAAGTTTCCTAAGTGCGAGTTTTGGATGTCAGAGATAGCATTCTTGGGTCATGTGGTATCAACTGAAGGAATTAAAGTGGATCTGGCCAAGATTGAGGCGGTAGCAGCATGGACTACACCGACGAACGTCAAGGAAGTACGTAGCTTCCTTGGCCTAGCCGGTTATTACAGGCGCTTCGTGGAGGAATTCTCTATGATTGCCGTCCACTGACGAGTTTGCTGAGGAAGACTATCAGATTTGTGTGGTCTGATCAGTGTATACAAAGTTTTAAGGAGCTGAAGAGACGTCTGACTTCTGCTCCTGTTTGGGCACAGCCAGAGGGTATTGAGAAATTTGATCTGGTTAGAGTTGGACATTCAGTTTCCGGATGAGGATGCCGGCTGAGTACTTAAGAAGTTCTACCTGATTTGTTGAGTAAGAGCCAACAGAAGCAGGAGACCTGCCAGACCTTGATGAGAATACGAGATAGGATGTCTCGGGATGAGACACCACCATTCCTGCTAGGAGCAGATGGAGTTTTGAGACGCCGCGGTCGCGTCTGTGTATCTGCTGATACAGAGCTGAGACAGAGGATATTTACAGGAGGCTTACTGTACACCTTACTCTGTACATCCAGGTATGAGTAAGATGTATCAGGATTTGAGATATCTATATTGATGGGGTGGCTTAAAGCCCTATGTGGCCAGATTTGTGGCACAGTGTGCGACCTGCCAGCAGGTCAAGATAGAGCATTGCAGACCTAGAGATAAGCTCCATCCACTTCCTGTTCCACAGAGGAAGTGGGAGGACGTCACCATGGACTTTGTGACTAGACTGAGGCCGAGCCGGAGTTTGGATGCCATCTGGGTCATAGTGGACCGATTGACGAAGACGGCACATTTCATTCCTATTAGAGAGATGTGCCCGGTGAGCAGATTAGCTGAGGAGTACACTAGGCAGATAGTGAGACTCCATGGTGTACCGAGGACGATCGTCTTAGACAGAGATGGACGATTTACCTCGAGGTTTTGGCAGCAGATTCAGACTGCTTTGGGGACGAGTTTGTACTTTATTACTGCGTTCCATCCTCAGACAGATGGTTAGTCAGAGAGGACCATTCAGACACTGGAGGATATGCTGCGAGTTTGTGTGTTGGCATACATCTATTGGGATGGCCCCTATGAGGCACTGTATGGGCAGAGATGCCGTACACCGTTATGCTGGGATGAGCCTAGTACGGCTAGTGGTTTGATACCTGATCAGATTCAGGATGATGTGGCTCAAGTAGCACTGATTAGAGAGCGGATGTTGACTGCCTAGAGCCGTCAAAAGTCGTATGCATATAGGAGGCATAGATCTCTAGAGTTCAGAGTTGGAGCCATGTGTGGCTGAGAGTGTCCCCGACACGAGGTGTTAGGCGATTTGGCATTAAGAGGAAGTTGAGCCCCGATATGTCGGACCGTTCGAGATTTTAGATCAGGTTGGGAGTGCAGCTTACAGGTTAGCTTTGCCTCCAAGGTTAGAGGGTGTTCACCCTGTATTTCACGTGTCTCAACTGAGGGAGTACATACCAAATCCGAGACATATCGTGAGTTATGATGATTTGGTGGTTGAGCCGGACCACACCTTTGTTAAGCATCCGATTGCAGTCCTAGAACGAGGTATGAGACGCCTGCGTTCGAAGGACATTTCTATGTTGAGGATACAGTGGTCGAGACGAGGACCTGATGAGGCTACATGGGAGACTGAGGATAGTATCCAGAGGAACTATCCAGAGTTCTATGCCGAGATAGGTGGACCAGTAGGATCACCGAGTAGATCTTAGTACTAGCTTGGTGAGTCTTATGTGTTTAGGTGCTTATATGCCATGATGTGTTTATTTTTGTACTAGCTGTGATGTGATATGTGATCTTAGTAGATCTTGTTGTGCTAGTACGCCGGATATTTGTAGATGAAGATGGCTCTTTCCTCCATGCTATTATGATATGTGATAGGTTTAGTTGGAGATAGTTCTTTCCTCCATGCTACTTTGGTGGACATAGTGTTGCTGAAGATGTTTTTCCCTCCATGTCTTTCTGTTATGAGTACGATACGGCTAGAGATGTGATTTCTCTAGGCCTTGTGATGTGTTTATGGTTTGGATAGAGATGATTTTCCTCTATGCTCTGGATAGTGTTTTGTTGCTGGAGTTGACGGTTTCCTCCATGCTTATGTTTGAGGCTATAGAGAGAGTTGTACCTTGGCTTGTGAGTCCGAGTGGTTTGAGGATTTTACAAGTTTCGGGACGAAACTTGTTTTTAGGGGGGTGAGGTGTAAGAACCTTGATCTTTTGGAGCCACTTTTGGCCTTAGCCGCCCCTGCGGCTGAGCCATGATCCGCCCCTGCGGCCGGGAAACCCGTCCCTGCGGTTTCCAGCGACTGCAGCCGGCTTTGTTGACCCTTGACTTGTGCTTTACTCTTTTCCCTTCTTACTCTTTCCTTGGCTCGTGATCAAGGGTTCTTATTCCTCTTCTTCAGCCTTCCTACGTCCTTCTTGCTTCTCCCTTCTCCTTCCTTGGTCTTGTGTTGTTTTCTCTTGGAGTTTGGTAGAGTTGTGTGGCTTGATGTTGATGTTGATGATGGATGTGTGTATGCTGAGCTTGGAGGCCAGCTTTTGAGGTGTGTGACCTTCCCCTACAGCCTAGGACCACAAGAGTGGTAAGTGTTCTTGCTTCTCCTTCTTTCTTTCCTTGATTCCATCCTCTTAGCTTAGGTTTAGATGTTTGTGGATGTAGATTAATGTTGGAATGTGTATGTATATGTATATGTGTCGTTTTGGATGAGAGAAGACGTGGTTTGATCACGTGAAGAGCCAAAGAGAAGCCGCGGGATCACGTTCTGCACAGACGCCGCCCCCGCGCCTAGAAGTCGCCGCCCCTGCGGACGCCGTGCCGCAGCGCCCGCGCCTTGCCTGCGTTGCCAGCGTTCTTTGTCACCGCGCCCGCGGCTGAGTTCCGCCGCGCCTGCGGGTTGTCTACTCCGCTTTTGCGTCCCTTGATCACGCAGGTGCGTCTTGTCCCGGGACTACCCATAGTTGGGTAGCTCCTTTCCTTTCCTAGTATGAGGGAACTAGTACCATGCTAGGTATCGGATGATGATGAGTATGATATAGATATGCCGGTTACGGCTTTGAGGTTTAGTGTTATCGAGATTTACGAGTTGGATATGATCCTTATGGATCCTTTGGGTCTAGGTGTGACCCTTTGTGTGATAGTAGATTGATATGTATATATGTATGCCTTGTATAGGCCGTGTTGTCTTCCAGATTGGAGTGGACGTATCTGAGAGTTGATCATAGTTGGGATTACTTCCGAGACTGGGGTAAGTCCATAGGACTTACTTAGCTGCCATCTTTATATTGGATGTTGCATGAGTGGTGTATGTTTATGCTTGATAGTATGTGCTATGATGTTTACCGACCTATGGTATAGTGACTGCCCATTGTAGGGCTGTGACAACTTTGCCCTGTCATCCCGCGTGGAGACAGGGAGGTTCTCTGCGGACAGGCTAGAGATGGAAGTGGGACGGGCACTTGCTCCACTCCCATAGTGTACACGGGAAGTGTGACCAGGTCACCACTCCAGCTGGTAACCTCCCCGAGAGGCGAGGGTTATATTCCTCGTGTCACATATGTTCATATTAATATTTATATATATACGATTCGTTTGTTGGACCATTTATATAAAGATAATGAACCGGGTAAATGTGTGATATCATGTTGAAGTGTTTAGTATTTCTGATATGTGATTGTGCTTATGCTCATTCTTTATATGTGTATGGTTAGCTAACGGTTTCATACCGTGTTGTAGATCTTTGCAGGTTAGGAGAACTACAGAGTGATCCAGAGAGGGTGATCCGTTGAGGGCTCCGTACACTGGGATTATTATCGTGGGATATGGGATATTTGATGTACGGTTATATATTTCTTTTGTACTCAGCGGTATTTATGTATTACCTTTTGAGATTTATATATCAGTTTTACGTTTTGTATTTAATCTATCGGTGCCTTGTTGTAAGATTCACTGAAATTGTTGTCAGGCTAGGGTCAGGATCCATTGTGAGATCCTAGCCTAGTAGCACCTCGAGTCCTACGGATTTTGGGTGTCACAGTCCACACGATAGGGGTGTTTGTATCTATAAAAAATCATAGAGTTTTCACTCATTCTTTATTTTTGGTAGGGTTTGTTGAAAGATATTTGATCCAATATTTAATCACCGCCCATGTACGAAGGGAATGCGATGGTGGTTAATTTGTCGCCTCCCTCGATCTTTCATACCCACCGCCTCAGGACTCGTTGTCCGCCGCTAAAGAAGCCCCACCGTCGCTGGATTCCGCCATCCCCATTGTTAATGAACCAGATCTGGAAAAAGGTCACGAGTTGAGTCGGTGAGTCACACAGTGAGTTGGCAGGCAATTGGTATTTGTGTAGGCTATTTCATAACTAAAGGAAATGACGTGATTATGATAGATGTGTTGCAGAGGGATGGGGGAGGAGTACGGCGGCTAGGATTTGGAGGCTGCCAAGATGGCTGTTGAAGAGTAAGGAGGAAGGAGAAGGGAAAAAAAAAGGAAAAAGAAAGTTTTTTTTTTAATGGAAAACAGGGAAGGTAGTGTGTTTCTCTGTTATCCGTTTAGTTCCTTTCATGGGTGGTGGTGGTAGGGAGGGAAGTAGATGTTTTTCTTGCTTGGTTGGTCATTTGAAAAGACAACACCTTTTTGCGGTTGACCGCAAGAATGAGATTCGGGGCATCCTTGAGTTTAACCTTGATGTTTTTGTGGAGGTTTTCTCCATCCTCAGGATGTGGTTGTGTGGACGATGTATGTGTCTTCATGCTTTGAGTCGTGAGTGCCGTCACACCGATGGTTCTGTTTCTGCTTTTGGTGAGGATGGTGAATATATTGTGGGTATTTCGAGGCCGGTGGAAGATATCTCGGAGCTGGTTGTTGTTGAGCAGATTGAAGTTGATGGGGGTTGGGTGTTTGATGTTGGTTTGTTGGAGAGGGTTATGCGCCTTCCTTTCACTACTGTGAAACGCATCCCTTATAATTGTCGTATAAGCTTTTCTCAAGCGTTACTGGGTACTCTTTTAAAGGTGGTTGTTGAGCCAAGTTGTGTGGATGCTTAAGTTAGGTTATTTTTGCTCCCTCTTTGTACGTTGCAGGTGTTCAGGCCTATGAGTAGGCGAGATAGAAGATCAGGAGGTAGGAAGTTTATTCAACATCAGCGGATTTTGCAGGCCTTGTCTACTTGGGGAGAAGTTGATGGTGTTTCTAAGCTTGTGCATGCTTTGCTAGACAGTTCAGAGCATAGACCTGTTGTTAGGGTAGATGGTGACTCAAAGAATGAAGAAGGTTAGGAGAGGAACCCTAATATCAAGCAGTGTCTTTGTAAGGTTTCAGATGGACATTTTACGGCTGCTGTAAAAGTTTTGTGCTCCTCTAGAACAGCTCCTTATAATGATGAGACTTTGAAGGTGTTGAAGGCAAAACATTCCTTCAAATCTCCTCCTTCTAAGCCTTGTTCTACTTTTCTTGAACCACCCCTCGTTGTTGATGTTGATTTGATTTGATTTTTACAAGTATCAAGTCTTTTCCCAAAGGAACCTCTTGTGGTAGAGATGGTTTGAGAACACAACACCTTTTAGATGCTTTGTGTGGTGAGGGTTATGTAGTTGCCACATGTCTTTTGAGAGCGCTTTCATCAGTGGTCAATTTGTGGTTGGGAGGTAAGTGTCCGTTGAGTTTGGCTGAGTTTGTTGCTTCGGCATCTCTTACGCCATTGTTGAAGCTTGACAATGGGGTTTGTCCCATTGCAGTAGGTACTATATGGAGACGGTTGGTGTCCAAAGTAGCCATGAAGGGAGTGAGTAAATATATGAGGGAATATCTTAGAGATTTTCAGTTTGGAGTTGGTATTTCAGGTGGTGCAGAGCTATTCTACATAGTGTTAACAAGGTTTTAAGTGAGCGTCACTCTGATGGTTCTCTAGCTATGTTGACAATGGATTTTTCCAATGCCTTCAACCTGGTTGACAGAACTGATTTGCTTAAGGAAGTAAGGAAAAGATGTCCCTCTATCTCTTTTTGGGTTGATTTCTTCTATGGTCAGGTTGCCCGTTTGTATGTTGGTGATGGTATTATTTGGTCGGCTACTGGTGTGCAACATGGAGACCATTTGGGGCCGCTTCTTTTTTCCCTTGTCTTGCACCCACTTCTTCATCGGATCAGAGACAGTTACAAGCCTCTTCTACATGCTTGGTATCTTGATGATGGTACTATTATTGGCCCGACAGAGGAAGTGGCTAGAGCGCTTGATATCATTAGAGAAGTTGGCCCGAGTTTTAGTCTTGAGCTGAATGTTTGCAAGACTGAGCTCTTTTGGCCTTCGTGTGATGGATCAAAGCTTAGAGAAGATTTATTCCCTCGTGGAATTACTAGGCCGGTTTTGGGTTTTAAGTTGTTGGGTGGGGTTGTGAGTAAAGATGATGGGTTTATTAGAGAGCTTGTCATGAAAAGAGTTGTTAAGGCGGTTGAGTTGATGCACCTTCTTCCGCAGTTGAGGGACCCGTAGAGTGAGCTTTTTTTGCTTCGTTCTTGTATGGGTGTTGCTAAGATGTTGTTTAGCTTGAGGACTTGTCTACCGGAACATTGGGAGGGTGCATCTACTTTTTTTGATTTGGGACTCCGTGAATCAGTCGAGGATATTGTGGTTCATGGGGTGCTTTTTTTGGCAATCTTCAGTGGCGAGTTGCTTCTTTGTTGATTCGGTGTGGAGGACTTGTGTTATACTCAGCTATGGAGACTTCTTCTTTTGCCTTTGTGGCTTCTAGAGCTCAGTCTTGGGCCCTTCAAGACCACATTTTGCGGGACAGTGGAGTTGTTGATATGGGCTTTGAGTTTTTTGGAGCTTTGGGCAATCTTCAAGCTGCTATTCCTAGTTTTGATCTTTCTGGAATTACAGTAAAGAGCATCGTCCCCCTAAAGCCAACATGCTTTGGCGAGTGCTTTTTTTGGTAAGACGGTATAGACGATGGAAGCAACTTTTTGTTTGACTGCTAGACAAAAAGCAGTTTTTCAGTGTCTACAGACAGCGCATAGCCAAGATTTCCTTCTTTCCATACATATTGATGGACTTGGACAATGTATGTCTCTCGTTGACTATCGCACGATCCTCAAGTATTGCCTTATGATTCATTTGTTCTCGTCGGGTATGTTTTGTCCTATGCCTAATTACGAGAGGCCTTTAGATGTTTTTAGGGAGCATGCGGTTCATTGTAAAGAACTACCCGACTTCGAATATAGGCATGCTTTGGTTTGTGATGTTTTATGTGACGTGTTTAAGAGAGCAGGGATTTCGGCCAAGAAAGAGGCGCATGTATCCTTCTTGACTGATCCGCGTGAAAGAAGGTCTACGTGAGGCCTGCAGATGTGTTAGTTTTTGGATGGGTGGGTGAAAAACATGCTTGTATTGATTTGACAGGAGTCTCTCATTTGGTTGGTTTGGATAACGGACCTTTTGTGGTGGGTAAGGCGGCTCTCAACGCGGCCTCTTTGAAGGTGGCTAAGCATGAAAGAGCTGGTCTTGAAAACCAACATGTGCTTCTTTCGTTCGCTTTCGATACGTTTGGTTTTCTTGCACCTGAGCTGTCGAGGTTCTCAAGAGGGTACAACGGGTCTTGCGTGTTAATTTTGTGTCACCTAGGTCTTCAGATGTGTGTTCAGAAGAATCGGATTTGTTATTCAGAAAGGGTTGGCGGCACAACTTGTTGCCCGCCTAACTTCTAACTCGATGTAATAATCTCTAAATTGGCGTATTTATTAGATAAAGATGTTCTAAAAAAATATTATTATTATTATTATAAAATAAAAATATTTGTGAAAATGACATGGGACATTGAGAATATGAAATGATGAAATGTAGCGATAAATGCTTTCGCTTTAACATAATTATATATATATATATATATATATATATATATATATATATATATATATATATATATATATATATATATATATATATATATTCAATTTTAAAATATTTGTTGATACGGGGTTAGCCGTGAGTTGGTCCTATCTTTCAACACCAAGACTCCGAATGAAAGAAAAGTGGAAAAAGATAGAAACTTGGAAAAAGAAAAGATGGAAGAATGATCGATGATCGTGAAGGATCGATAGATGGATAGATCTGGTCGAACCCTTAAGGCAACCAAGAGCACACTAGGGAAACAAAGGCCCTAACACACAACTTGGAATGACTTGAAGAAGCCCTTCCGCTATAATCTCACACAAAAGGAAAAGTGATTGTCCCTAGAGCACGAGAAGTCACCTGAAGATGATTGTGAGCACCAACTTGTCAATCCAAGTGACACAACTCAAAACAATCCAAGTTGTTGGGCGAACGAGAATCCACTCGCTCTGTGTTTGTCTCGATTTCATGAGAAGAATGAAAGAGAGAAGAGAGAAAATACTAAAAAGTGTTGTGTTTAATTTCAATTCAAGTTGCCTCAAAAATACGTTCAGTCTAGGCCTTATATAGGCTAGTGAGACATCGAATCAGGGTTTCCTACGGGCCTTGGACCAAACTAATATCCAGCCCAAACTAGCTAAAAAGATAAGGTAAGATCAAATCTTTAAGAGATAAGATCAAACTAATGGACTGAACTAACAAACTTAAAAAACCCAACAATAACAATTTAAATGAAAGCCTATAATAATAAAAGATGTTCAAAAATGGGCTGAAAATAATAAGCAAGTTGGGTCTAATTTAGCCACTTAAATTAGTCCGAAAGTTCCTTCCTTCAAATGCAGCCCGACACACGTCTTCTTCATATGTATCTCGATCGTCTCTCTTCTTCACGTCCCAGCTGCTACACTCATTCACTTCCTTCTCAACTAGATCGTGGTCTTGGTCCTCCTCTTTGGTAATTCGTCTTCTTTTGCTCATATGCTCATCTGTACAAGGAGGTGAAGTCAAGCTGCTAGATGCTCCTTCATCATTTGTAAACATGAGTTTATTAATGTTCTTTCAAAAAGTGTATTACGAAACACATTAATCATTTAAAATGTGTGATATGATTATTGGCTTGGTTAGAAATGTTAAGAAATAAATTAAATAATATTTAAAACTATTATAAATATTATTTCAAAATAATAAGGGGACTAATGGTATCTAATTTATATTTGGTGCATCCTCTATTACATTTATATGCATATAAAAGACATGTACATCAACATTACACACATATTAATTACATAGATAAAATTGTATATCTATATAAACCATTATTTTGTAAATTATACAATACTAACATATATAGTGTAATATAGACATGTAAAAAGTAAGTTTGGTAAGTAGATATCTATTATGTATTATAGAATAGTTATTTTAATAGGTAAAATGTCAATTCTATATGTATAAAAAAAATTCGAAAAACCAAAATTATGTGATAATAACATGTGACAATGAAGATATGAGGAAGTGACACGTGAGATTAAGTGTTTTGGCTTTAATATAGTATATAGAATAAATAATTTGAAAACACATTGGCCAATATTTACATCGCCGTCATCTTTAATTTTTATCGATATTTATTGAGCCGGTCATTATTTTCTCGGTGAAGGGGTATATTATGGTCATCATTACGGTCAGAAATAGATCGGTTGAAGGGTAGATGACTTATTATTCGTCTTTCCAAACCATCCACCCCATCCGGTTAATAACCCATCCACCCCATCCGGTTAATAACCGGCTCTTGTGAGAAGTTGCTCTAATACTCCCAAACTAGTACCTCAATGATCTACTATATTATCCATATTCAATATTCTTTTATAGACATTTACAGAACAAAACAAGTGTATATCATTACAAATATACAAAAAATCTAAGTACACGGACTTCAATTTACTAGAGTAAAATAAAATCGTAATCCATTAGCGCCGAATGGATGCCGGCATCCAATTTTATTTTATTTTTGTTTATTTTTTAAAAATAAATAAATAGGGGGTCGGCGCCTAAATTATGAAAAAGCGTTTTTTATGAATAAATTCGATCAATCTATTAAAATTATTATTCATAAAACTTTCAAAGCAAACATGTTAACCATAATCTATCCCAAAGCGTTTGAATTTCTTTTTTATAAATCTCATCCATAATCATCCTCTTCAACATTATAAACTCCCTCTATTTTTTTGATAAAGGAAAGTAGTTCGATACACTAGACGACATACTGTCTAATGAAATCGAAAGGCCGATCAAATCGGCAGACGGACTAACCATCATAAAGGAACCAAACCACACAAATAAAAAGAGACTTCGATCACAATGAGTGGAACGAGGAGGAGCACCAAAGGAAACGCCAACAAGCCAGGTGAGGAAGAAACAGCGAGAACATGATTGTAGAAGCAGTGCAGAGTATAGAAAAACTTCCACGGACCACAGGTGGAAACTCAGATTTGGACTCTTCCTTCGAGCCTTCAAATTTCGATCATCTACCCTCGACTCCTTCTCACGAATAAATTCATCTTTTCATCCAAACGAAGCTCAAATCATCAGAACGTACCCATCCTAACGAACCACCACCACGAGAAACGAAGAAATCCAAACTTTAAATTGTTGCTGTTAAGCAGAGTTGTATATTATTTATAATATATATATTAAATTGTAACATTTGATAGACCTAGTTGGTGCAATTTTTATAAGTTTAACGTAATACGAGAAAATGTAATTGGACTTTTTGGCCCAGTTGATAGCACACTCTTTTTTTTAAATTTATATTCTCTTCTTCTTTTCATTTTTTTTTTAATTTTTTTTCCCTTCCCGGTAGTGACACGCACAAGGAGGAGGGTTAAAACCGTAGCCGCCAGAAGCCACCAGTTGAACTTAGTGAACAAACTACTCTCTTTTTCCACAGCGTTAAACAGATCTTATGAACAAACTAAGCAATTGGTAGACGAATCGAAAACGATTCAGACAAAAGCTTTGAAGCTCTTAGAAAGCAAAGTCAAATTCATCAAAAGAAAGGAAGAAAGCTCCCAACTTCTGGATGTAGCCATGAAAATCGGTCCAAGATTAGACTCCTCCCACAACTCGGAGAAATCGAAAGAGTCATGGACGGTGAACATCGAGATGGGGATCTTGGAGTTCTTTGTGCCCAGGCCAAGGCAATAGAGACTCAGGGTAATAAAATCGGTCCAAGATTTGGTTATGAGAGAGGAATCGGAGATTCGAAGCCGTTAATGGCGAATGGAGGATGAAAACTTGTCGATAATCAAACCCATTGTCAACAGGGCCACATTGTAAGTCAAGTCTAAGGGGATGTTTGAAGGCAAAAAACAGTTTATACATAAGTTCAAACACAGCTTAAGAGAAAAGCTTAAATTTGAAAAGAAACTCCATTAATGGAGGAAAAGATATCTTTTATGGAAGTACTCCAACAATGGTGTTTTATGGAAGTAACTCCAGCAATGGTGTAATGTTGGCATGTCCATGCCGGTGAAGTTTATAAATGACGGCGGTAAGCCGAGGGGATATTAAGAAGGGTTTTCAAACAGAGAGGTTTTTCAAACAGAGAGGGTTTTTTAAAGGTCGTTTGATATCTTTTCCTCCATTAATGGAGTTTCTTTTCAAATTTAAGCTTTTCTCTTGTGTTATTTTGTACACGAAAAAAAGGAAAACTTATAGTTAAGTGTCTCTTTTAGGCCTACAAAAAATTCAAACTCACATACCATCCTTTCTTTTTCAAAAATAAAAAATTGGCCCCATCACCATCCACCATCACTCAAACTAGGCGCCGGCCGGCGTCTTGCAAGTATTTTTTGACAATATGTAAATTGAGTGTTGTGTATATAACACGCCCGTAAATATATAATATATTAAAAAAATGTAATCTTAAGCATATGGATAAGAGTTTGATGGGAGGGTGGGCGAAATATCCATCGGACATGGGTGAAATTATTATCCCTATTCATTATGTTTCAAATATGTCGATATTAATAAATATTGGGTTTTAAAAAAAAATTTATATGGTGTTACAATACATTCAAGTTTCAAATGAAGTTGAAAATGTAACACCCCAAATTGTAGATACTCGGAATGTCACGGGCTAGGACCTCACATCGGGTCCCAACTCTAACTTGACAACAATCTCACCGGATCTTTCAAACATGACACAGATAAAGAAAACCGAATAAAATTTTTAATAAGGAAAAATGATCATAAAACGGGGAAACCACAATCATCCATTCAAAAATACGTGACAAAATTCAAAGGAGATGAAATAAGTCTCGTCACAAAAGAAAACTCAACGCCCAAACCAACACGTACGGGAATCTGGCTGACCACCTCATTCCGGATCACTCAACACCTACCGACCCTGCAAAGTGTCTATCAAAGATGGTAGAAACCATTAGGTAACAATTCTAAATATCAATTAGTATTCTATAGCAAAATCACACATTATACAAAAATTAAACAATCAACATGCTCACACCGTATTATTATTTTCATTTATGTGATTCAATTCTAATTGTTCAACTTATTGTGTGGCACGAAGGTCTTTCGACCTTCGCCTTTGTCCCCTGTAAACCAATCGGAATGGATCCAATGCATCTCACCGTGTACAGATGTGGACTGGTCGCAAAGATCCTCCCAGTAACATGGCAACACTAGGTCGTGATGTCACGACCCGTTTTCATACAATTAGGTCTAATCATATGGTAACGTTGTCCTACTCAAGTTATAGTTATAAAGCACCCAATATGCACCAATATAGTAACACACACTAATACAAGGAGAGCTAGTTAAGCAAGTCCATAAGACTTACCTGATTTGATTGACGACCGGTCATTACCCGTTATCACATACACGTGCAAACACTATCAACTACCCGATCAAATGGAAAAACGTCGTAGCAACATATTTCTACCACTTAGATAATTTCTAGAAGGTTCTTTGACTAGCAAGGAAGTTTTCAGAAAGAAAGTGTATGAAACCCTAACTTTTAAGAAAATTACCAAAATGCCCCTAACTTTTCCTAAAATTCCGAAAAGCCTCCAAAGTGGTTCTAAGTCTCTACTATAGCCCAACAACACCTTAAAAGACTAAAATACTCATCACGGGTTTGGGAGTTCACTCGGACTTACAACTTAAGCCAAAACCCTAAGAAAGCTTCTTTCGGAAACAAGTCAAGTGCCCTAATTTGGCCTAGGATATATATACCTTATATTAAATCCCAAAAATTCCGAGAAAATTCATCACATACTATGCCATATATACTCTCGACTAGAATGATCAAATCCACGTACAACTAGTCATAAGGTCTATGCAAAATTCTAAAGTTAGCCTTCAAGAACACTTACTTACATACTTAGCCAATTTTCCTTCATTTTTCAAAAAAAAAACTGAGTTTGGTCCCAACTTTACGACATTATTAGTCTTAATCTAACCGTTGGATCTTACCTAAAATTTGACACAATAAACTAACTAATTCCATCTATATCACAAAAGTACCTAAACTTGATCACAATGTTAACTAGAAAAACTAACGCAACCAACAAGTCTAGGGTTCGAGTCTTGCAAGAGCCTAAATTTGGAACTTGCACATGACCAACAAATCCTAGGTTCGCTCCAGCAATTGTCCAAAGACACAACTAGCACTCCTAAGCAACAAGCACATACACATAAGATGGAAGGAGAAGAATCTTACCCTACCGGCGGCCACTGCAGAGTGCAGACTAAGGAGGAGGAGAGGAGGTCGGCTTCCTAGCGTCCGTCTAGGCTACTCCCTTGTTCGACTAGAGGCTCGCACGAAGAAGAAGAACAGCATGAGAAGGCACCTCGCCCAGAGAGGGAAAACTGGAGGGGATAGGGAGAGAGATGAAACATACCGGCGCCGGCCGAGGTAAAAGAGAAGAGGCTTGGAGAGGTGGCTCCTAGCTGTTTACTACAAAGAAGAAGGAGGGAGAGGTTGTGGTGAATCGCCGAGCGACGCCGGCTAAGATGTCGAGAAGAGCGTGCAACCGATAGTGATGAAGGTTGTGCAGAGGATGAAGGTCGTCGCTGCTCTTCACGCGCTTATGGCGTAACTGCAGCCATGGAGAGGAGTTGTTACGTGAGGTTGGGCCGGCCGCTTCATCACACACCAGGAAGAGAGAAGTGAAGTGGAAATTGGGCCGGCTTGCTTCATGGCCCAAGAAAGAAGAAGAACAGGCCGGCTTGCTCCATGGCCCAAGGAAGAAGAATGAATCTGTTGGGCCGTCTCTTGGACTGGAGAAGGTAGGGGAAAGGAAAGCTGTTAAAGCCCAACATGAATTGGTAGCCCGAAAGATGACTTTGTTCGATTAAAAATCCGATAACTTGACCGGATTTTTGGAATAAAAATTTTCGGATATTACAAAAAAATAATAAGTTTAATCAACAAGGTGACATGCAACATCTCTCTGCGTTAACATTTAACAACTAGACATAAGAAAGGTTATAATCGTATCAATATTTTCAAAATAGCATCACTAAACAAGTAAAAGGTGTGAATCGATATCAACAATTATCCGACTATACTACAATTTCACGTCAAAGTGTACATGTGTTTTTGTACCTAAGTCTATCACATAAATCAAACGAGATTTCGTAATAAAATCACTAACGTATTTGTTTATCTCTCTTCTTTTTTTTGCCTCCCGATCTCATTATTGCACTCCAATTTGCCACGTCTTTTTTCTCTTATTTTCACACACACAAAAAAGAAGGGAGGATTAACCAATCATATTATAAACTCATAATTACTTTCCTATTATTTACCACTTGCCACCTCAGTGCTCACTCCATGTACAAATCACACGGTTATGTCCAGCGGTAAAAAAAAAAACGCAATGATAACATTGAGCAATAATGAATTATGCACACTTCATGTTATAATTAATGGCAGACACTTTGAGGGTCCCAAAAATCACCCCATAAGTTCCAAACACATCTTACCTAAAAGGTAAATATTATGGCTCCTCTTTGAAACAAGTTATGATACGTATAACTCTATAAGGATTGTAATCATTTTTACAGATTAAGCGTAAATTTTGTTTCCTTCTTTTCTTTGTATAAATATATAATAGAGGATAAATGGCTAAAATGAAGTCTTGCTTCATGTAACACTTAATTGAGTCATAAAGTTGGCCCCTTTTTTAATGGGATGGGCTTGCCTCAATCAAAGTTTATTGGGCCTAAAAAGACAATACCTTAACCATTCATTGAAAAGCTTTTTCAAATGCTTCTTGGTTTGTTTTCCTCTGTGTTTTATTTTAAAAAGGAAATAAATTCGACACATTAGCGAAAAACTGCCGAATCGAGAGGTCACGAAATGGTAGATGGACTAACCATCATGCTTTGACAACAACCCATGAGATTAAAAAAAAAATTTAAAAGAAGCAAACAAACATTATGCATCAACTGACAAGATTTTGAAGCAAGGAGCATCCGAACAAAAAAAAAAGTCAGTCATAACATCAAGTAACCAAAGAAGCGGGTACCAAATAGACCATGTTAGACGAAGAAGTGGACATGAAAATTCTCAGAAACTACTAATGTTTTCCTCTACTTTTATTTGCTTAGTTTGACACTACTAATGTTATTACCTTTTTTTAATTATTTTGAATTAAGTAATATGTTGCATTTTTAATCCGAATCAAGAAATTTTGTAATTGTAAGAGTTTATTTAAAAATATTTTTATTCTATTTTTATTGATTTTAAGATTTATTAACTTTAGTATAATTTTTGGAGGTGTCCTTGTACTTTATTTTTCCCCCGATTATATCCAAGAGTTTTTCGATTTTTGGATGATACTCCTTAATTTTATAATTTTTTTTAAAAATATACCCTTTGAACATCCATAAGTTTACTTTGCTAAATTTTGAGGAAAAAAGAGAGATAAATTAATCAAATGAGAAATTACATAGACATTAAACTTACCATAAATAATAAATGGTACGTGATAATTGTAACATCCCAAACTCTCGGAACTCGCGGCGTCACGGGATGGGACCTCACAATGGGTCCCGACCCTATTCTGACAACAATATCAAAGGATTTTTTACAAGGCACAAATTGGGCGAAAACAAATAAAGTCTAAACATGCATAATAGTCATAAAAGAGTAAAGACAAATGTCAGTCCGACTCTACAAGTGACAAAATCCAAGGACAAGGAACGAGTCTAGTCACAAGAAAAAGATAAACTCAAACTCTTGATTACCATGTACGAGAACCTGGCTGACCACCTTACTCCGGATCACTCTACACCAGCCCTATTATGTAGTGTATCTATCACATGACGGTATAAACCGTTAGCTAGCTATTCAAAGTATTAGAAAGTATGCTATAACACAAACACATATAATTGCGAAAATTAAAGACATAAGTATGCTCACACTTAGACCATTTTATTATCTTTTAAGGTGATTCACTTCTATTAGTTCAACTTATTTTGTGGCAGGAGGCTCTCCCGAACCTCGCTTATGTCCCTGTATACCAACCGGAGTGGATCTGATGCACCTCACCGTATACCGATATGGAATAGTCGCAGAGAACCTCCCAGTCTTGTGACATAGCTGGGCAGTGATGCCACGACCGTTTTCATACACTTTGGACTAATAAATGGTAACGTCGTCCTGATGAAGTTATAATTAGAGGTCACTCAACATACACCACTATAGCAATACATGCTAACACAAGGAAAAGTTGGCTAAGTAAGTCATAAGACTTACCTGCACCGATCCGATGTCCAAATAACGATAAGTCCCGATGCACTTGTATATGACCTCAACAGCCTGGTCATAACGGAAAAACGTCTCAACAACAATGTACTAACATCTAGGAAGCTTCTAGATCGATAAGGAAGGTTTTGGAAAGAAAGAACAAGAAAGCCCTATCTTTTAAGGAAATTACGGTTTTAACCCCGAATTTCCTTAAAACTCTAAAAACGGTTATGCAAGTCTCTAATCTTCTTAAAACAGTCCACCACCTAATATGAGTGTTGAACGAGTTCAAAAGATTCCCGAACTTTCAATCCACAATGAAAACCTTAAAGAACGACATTAATTTTATATCACCAAACGATCCTCAAAAATTCCGAAATAAAATTCTATGTATACTAGGTCATGCTTATTCCGAGATAAAATCATCGAAAAGTATAAAGTCCAAGTCATCAATCCTACACAAAACTTCAAAGTCACAATCCTAACATCCACATTTCGAAACTGATTTTTATATAAACTTTTGACGATCATAAAACTTGATCCAACCGTTGGATCTTCCTAATTTTTAACACAATAAACTACCATATACATACTATCACATATCCAAAAATCAACCGCCAAAACTTAATGTAATGTACCTAAAGGTTTTGTCTTAAAGTCAAGGTTTGCTTAGGTTGAAACAATGAAAGACCCAATCTTAAAGAGAGTATAGGAAACCAACGAGAATAGAATGTGGCTCACCCCAAGAGACTTATAATATCAGTTCGAAGAAGCCTGGAAGTGGAGGATATCTAGCTATTCATCATTCGTTTACATAATTAAACTTATATCCATTGAGATCAAAAAAATAACACTTATCTCCATATATTTTTTCTAATAAAAAAAAAACATTTTTTTGTTCTCCTCATTGCAAATATGTTGGGGAATTTGTATATCATCAACATTTGACAACCTTTAAGTGACACTTGACCACCTCTCCGTAACCAGAGAAAAACTCTCTACTGTACATATTGGAGGAAACCCCTCAATTGAAAAATCAAAGGGAGATCCCCTTCTCAGATGACTCAAATCCGGTGATCCCGAACCAACTTTTCAGATGACTCAAATCCGGCGAGACAACATCTGGCCGATTGGCCAGATTCTATGGGAGATCATTTTAAAGTTATAGTCTAGTTCTCTAGACTTTAATCCGGTGATCCCGAACCAACTTCTGATGACCCTTGTCTTGCTCCATAACAACCAAAAATCTCATTTTCTCAATTTAATCAACAAGTTCCATAACAACTAATTGTGTACTATGAACTATCTTCGCTTGAGAGACAGTAAAATGGGAACTCTTGCCTCAAACGGTGCTTCCAATCTTCGACCTCAACCAAACATTTCTATCAGATCTAAACCTTTTTTGGATTTTGGGGCGTTTTGACCGAATCAATCATCGGATTTTGGACATGAGATATGCTACATCTGTGGAAAAAAAATCAAGGAAAAGAAAACTCACACACAAAATTCGCTCTCTGACCCTTTAATCCCTCTGTTGAGTTTTCTGCAACAATGACAAGCGAGTTGTGCTCTTCCTTGCCTTACTCGTTCGTCTCTCTTGCTAGCAATGCATATTTTGACCCTTCATGGAACTTTCCTGTTTCCTTTGCTCTAGATCTGCTCATTCTGCTTCACATCTACTCTCAATCTATCGTTCCCACGGTGGCCTTCTTGGCGAAATTTATGACTTCTTGTTGGCAGCTTCTTCGTGAAGTGGCAGCCATGGAGGCGCCTGTGGAGGTCAATTCTCCCTAGTGACCACCTCCTCTTTCTTTCCCGTGGTGGCTAGGGCTCTTTCTTCTCTCTCCCCTGCGCAGGACTCAACTAGTTTGGGATTCGATTTCTTGCGGCGGACTGGCTAGGGCTCTTTTGTTGTCGTCGTCCTACACCTCTCTATCTCCAAGCATTCAATTGGGCCTAAAGGCCCAACTTTCATTCTCTTGGTTACGTTTCACCGAGAAATGAATTCTCTTAAAAAAAATCCAACAACAACAATTAAACTTTATAAACTTGTTGCAATTGTATAATTGATTAACAAATAGTTTTTAATAAAAATAAAAACTAAACAAAAGTCGTTGTTTCACATTATATGGTCCGGTAATTTGGAGTGCGTCTTGATGGTGTGAGTTTCGTTTGGAAGAAGAGTTGAACTTGTTCGTGAGAAGGAGTCGAGGATAGGTGATCGAAATTTGAAGGCTCTTAAGACGAGTCCAAATATGAGGTTTCCGTCGGTGGTCCCTGGGAGTTGTACTCTGCACTGCTTCTACAAACATGTTCTCGTTGTTTCTTCATCGATTTGCTTGCTGGCGCTTCCTTCCGTGCTCCTCATCGATCGGCTCATATTTCCCGAAGTTTTCCTTTTTTTGTTTATTGTGATTCTCTCATGACGGTTAGTCCGTCTGCCGATTTGATTGGCCTTTCGATCTATTAGACGTTGTGTCGTCTAATGCATCGAACCGCTTTCCTTTATAAAAAAATAAAAATAAAAATCTGTTGGGGAATTTGCATATGTCCTCTGCCTTGCTTACCTGATGCCCATGCCAACCAGCCAGCATTTTCCCTTTTATTGGATCACAAATTCACAATGGAAGCCAAAAAGGCCGAAAGATACTTTTTCTTATTATTTATTTCTTTTCGTACATTTTCTGAATAAATAAATAATTTTCTTGCTCAGTTGTAGCCCATGATTGAATTTTTCTTGTTACCCATATTGTTCTTCATCCTCTTCTATTCCTTTCTTTTCTCCTTTTCCTCGTTTTTATTTTAGTTTATCGAATAATAGAAAATTTTAAATTCATAAATTGATGGTTGAAATTACAAATGTGTATATATTAAAATACATTTTAACACATTTTTTTTTCAATTTTATCAAATATAATAATCATAAACTAGTTTTTTTTTCCCCTCTTGACTTCTCTTCATTCCTAAAAGCATCCAATTTAAGCCAATACATGCATACCACTAGTTTGTTTACCTTAAAAAACTAAATACAATGGAAAAATATATCCACTAATATATAAAATTTATCAGATTTACCAATAGAAAACACACTGCCAATTCAATTAATATGTATTGTTAAAGTGCCATGTAAATTGGAAATCGTATGCACATGAACATGAACGTACATACACTTTAGGTTCAAGTCTAGTGAAGTTGTCATTCTAAAATCAATTGACATATTCTCTATAGTTAACCCACGTGTTATGATCAACGGACTGATTATGTTATCCACCATGTACCATGTTAAAGTCTCACACAAACTGAAAAATCGTCTACATACGAGTACACATATATCGATACACATTAGGCTCAAACTCGGTACATAAACTTAGCAAAAATTCAATTTAAAACCAGCTGACAATAAAAGAAAAAATTCACCGAACTTATCGATGCCCTGTTCGACATGTTTGTACAAAATTATATAAACTTTGTGATTTGTAATTCTTGTAATATATAAAATTGATGTTTGAAGAAAAATCCATAGTTTTTGTAAACCATCTCTAATCCCTACCGAACTAGCCCATAAGGGACTACAAAATTTTTAAAAAAAATTATAGATACGAGTAGTTATTATCTCAACATATATTTCAATGCACACTTTTGTCACCTTTATTTTTCTATCGAGCAAATTTCTTGAAAATACATTTAATATAGTTTTTAACCTTAAATTAACATTTTTGTAGAGATTATACCTCGTAAGTCAACCAGTAAATGCGATATTTGTGAACGTTAATTATGTTATTGAGAGTAGCAGACAGAGAGCAACCATGATTGCCATTAAAACTGGCAATGGGCCACCGAAAATGATGATTTAAAAATTACAGGAAAATTGTCAAATCTAAAAAATATAAAATAAAATAAAAATCAATTGTCTAATCATTTCTATTCCCTCCAACTAATCATTCGAATCTGAAAGTTAAATATATTTACCTGCTTTAAACTGTAAAAGCTGCTAGATTTTCTCCTACATCTTTCAGAGAACCAAAGAGTGCTATGAAAAAATTCGAATTCAAAAAGTTACAGTCTTTTCACACTTCCATACATCATTTTCTTTTCCAATATAAAGACCCAAAAATATTATATGGAGTAATTCAAATAACTTATTATATGAAGTATTTAGGTCACTTCAAAAAATATATATATTTAGGTTGGTAATAAGATGTTATATTAAAGTGAAAATATTTTGAGAGTATACAATAGGGGTGTACTCCACCGTCTATTGTTAATTGGTTTAGAATGAATACATATTGAGTTTATGCGTTTAGACATAATGTACATTGTGTGTTTGTATGCACAAAATCTCACTTTACGGAACGTTTGTGTCAGACTTTGTCAATATAAGCATAGTAATTTCAAACGGACTCTAAATAGAAATCGGTATTTATTGTAACTTGAACCAAAGATTATTGAAATAAATAGCCTATTGAATTCTTTTTTTTTTTATAAGTTTCATGATTGTTTAGGATAATAAAATTTATTGGAACTGATGTAAACGTATAATTACTTGAATAATATTTACAATATTGTTTATATTAGTTTAATTCTCGTACCCGATACGGGTTGATCTAATATAAACGATTTATACTATTTTAAAAAAAATGAAATTAAAGTTTGTGCATTTGGATTTCATATATAATTGGCATATATAAAAGAAAAAGAGAGGATCGGGTTCAGATTTCTAGTAATTTCTCATTTATTTTATTTTAAGTTTAACAAAAACAAACTATGCTCCTAGTAATTTCTCATTTATTTTAATTCTAAAATTAAGGGTATAAAGGGAATTTTAAAGAGAAGTTAAAATAAAATCCTATAAATACGATTAATCTATATTTAGGTTCGGTTTCATTTTCGGGTTCGTGTTAGGGTTCCAGTTCGGGGTCGGTTCGGGTTCCAGCTCGGGTTCATGTTCGGTTCGAGTTCGGGTTTAGGTTTAGTTTTGGTTCAGGTTCGGGTCGGGTTCAGGTTTCGTTTGGGTTTGGGTTCAAGTTAGGGTTTCTATTTTGGATTAGGTTTTGGCTTTATTAAATTGAAATTATCAATTAGCCCTTTAATTTATCTTTATAAATAAATAAAAGGGGCATAGTTTGTCACCTAAAAAGAAATTGAGCCTTCTTAGTAGGGATGACAATCTCACCCGCAACCAATGGTTATCCGAAAATCCGAACCAATCGAATGGTCGAAAACCCGACAAAACGCAGTTGGAATGCGGGTGATGGTTGATCGGTTGATGACCCGATTATGATTTATAGTGAGAATATTAAAACTCATCACGCGACCTGACTTTCACCCGAACTATAATTAAAATAAAATAAAATATACTTTTAATTTTTGTAATTTACAAAATATTTTCCCTGAGTCTAACACTATGACGCAAGTTTCTTAAAGAAAACACTCTAAGGTAGGATAAGCAATAATATTGATACTCCACGCTTTCACTCTCGAGTCACATCCAAATGGGAAACCCTAAGTCTAATACAGGTTACACAACCACACTCGAGTTGCTCCTTCCGGGCCACTCTAGGTTCATTATATGCTCTCCGTTGGTCCGCTCTCCGGTCATTCCACGTTTAACCGTCGGTAATTTTAACCTTCGGTAATCAGAAGTTTAATTTGCCGGTTGAACCCGAAAAAACCCCGACCCATCCGATCAACCGTGATTATGGTTTAGGGTGAAGGGGAGCTTGGGTGGGTGATGGTTCGGGTGAAGATTTTTGTAGTATATATAGGTCGCTTGATGGAAGTAATACAATCACCCACCACCCGAATCATTGACATTACTTTTTAGTGCTCATCTTTATAAAAAAATAAAATAAAAAAAAACTCACTCTTCCATTTTACCCAATATAAAAGGTAGTTAATATGACTAATATATAATTTAAATTAATAGTTGTAGTTTGAATAGAATTAAAATATTCCCAAAAAAAAAACAAATAGAATTGAAATATGTTAAAATAGAATTTGTTTTAATTTTTTTAAGGGAATGAGATTAAATATAATTTAAATAGAAGCTTGGGATTAAAATGAAATTCTAATATTTCTTAAATATTAGTTGTATCTAATTTAAATGAAAATATTTTTTTTATATATTTCATAGGTAAGAAATTCGATAGCTTTTATCTTCAGGACAACACGTAGGTGAAAGTAACTGACCGTAATTACCTATGCTTATGTCATCTATTATCATAAAATAGTATAATATACTTAAGCTTTCCATTCGACTTGTGAAATAAGAAAAAGTTGCAATTTACACATACCTTAAAAAGAAAAAATATTGATAGTTATATTGTATATTTCTAGAATCTAAAAAAAATATTTTTCACTCGTTTATTTTTCTAAAAATCCACAAATTTTATTTTACAGTATTCATATCATTTTTCTTTTTTACATTTTGTAAAACTCTAACGTACCTTCTTAAGTTATCATATATATAATATTTAAAATATCCATTAATAATGTTTTACCAACACGCCACAAGTGATTTGATAGTAGTCACATTTTTTTTTTCTTTTGAAATTTCAATGTATTTCATTATTTTTTGATACTTTTGATTTAAACAAGGTCAAAATCAAAATAGCAACTCCTTTAAATTTGCTGATTATACAGTAAATTTATTATTGTTATTTTCATTACTATTATTATTATATATATATATATATATATATATTTAAAATCCTCTGACAGTTAAGTTATTTGATGGATTAGTTGATAATTGAAGAGAACCGAAAGATTAATGTTGTTATTATTAGTAATTATGTTACATCAAATTTATAAACAGCTGGCCTACGAGTGAGAGCAGGTATATACTATTGGATGTTAACTCTTTGGACTTAACCAATTAATCCTTTTTTAAAATTTTCATAAATAAGTAAGAGAAAGAATACAAAATTCGACCTTAAATTATCATCTTTATAGATGAATAGATATTTTTTAAAATATTGTTATTTGATTTTAATCCAATATTTTTTTTATGTTCGTTTAATAGCTAAAAAAACCTAGCTTAGCTACGTGGCTAGTAGCATAGACAGCCACGTGGACAATTTTTGAGAAATTGACTTTTAATTAATGTTAAGATTAAATTAAGAAGATAATATATATACCTAACATTGTTTGTTGGAACTTGTTGTACCTAACCGATATATGAATGGTTGCCTGTCCACCTCGACCGCTTGAGGTAAACCAATTCAAAAAGGTAAAAACATTTTTTATTTTTAAAAACAAAAAAATTATAATACATTATCAATATTTTCTCTTTTCTCGCATCATTTTACTATAATGGGTCGTTTAGTAAGGTAAGATTACGTAGACGAAGCTAAAGATAGAGATAATTTTTTAACTGAAGAATTAAGGAGATAAAATTATGGGTAAAATAAAAGATTTGTGAAAGGATGAAAAAAAAAAAAGGATAAAATAAGTGAAATGAATGTTTGGTAAAATAAATATAATTATGGGTAAATTTTCGAAAAAGTATGTGTTAAAAAAAATTTGTGAAAGGATGAAAAAAGAAAGAAGGGTAAAAAGGATATTACAGTCCCAATAATTCTTATAATTCTAGTAATTCAAGTTCAATAAGATTATCGATTTTCATAATCTAATTCCTTTATTTTTCGTAATTGAATTCTCTTCAACTCCTTATTTTTTCAACCAGACGAGATTAACATAATTAACATAATTATTTCCCTCTTAATCCCATAATCTCCACCCTTAGTTTTACCACTAACCAAATGCAACCAATATGGTGGGAAAGTATTCTTTATAATTTTGTTTGTTGTCACACTTATTTTGTAAGTCGTGCGAGTAGATTGCCATCCTTTTAGAAAAATTTAATGTAGTTTTGGAGTATTATTAAACTACACTATGTTGTACTTGTTTTGATATTTTATATATATAGGCTAATCAATTCAAAACACTACATAATTATGGAATTTTTTTTTTTTGGGTGGTATATGGAAAAATATTTTTAAACAAATATATATATATATATATGACTACAAGTCTACAACACATATGTACAAGAATTTTAAGTAATATTTCCAAACCAGTTTAGTATAAAAGTATCATTACCGAGTAAACTCGATGTAGAAAACACATATCAATATAACATAAGAAATTTCAAAGCTTTAACAACTACATATTGAATTTTATTTGAATAATCACATTTTTATTAGATAACAAATGTGTATTAAGTTATACGAGTCTATGAAGGTGCGTTTTAACTCTAGCAATGAACAAGGACGGATCTAGAGAGAGACCGGTAGAGTTCCTTTCAACATTATAAACATACTTGCGTAAACTTTAAAATGAATATAAAAAATATAAATAATAATAGTAGAATAACAATTATATTATTGTTCAATCCCAGTGACAATTTGTACATTTAGCAAATTATAATATGAAATTCAACACCTCCAAACTAACATATGTTTGATCACAAGTCATAACACCCAATCGTCCAAAACCTAAATAAAGGAAGACCAAAAATCTCTATATATATATGCATAATGCATGTGTGAATGAGATTACTGAATATTTCGACATTTAAGAGTATTTACAAAATCCATTGTATGAAAATTAACAAAAAAAAAATATACAAAGACCCAAAAAAGAAAACAAGGTTCACAATTTTTCGATCGTTATCTTATAAGATAATCATCATATATATGAATATATATGTGATGATTTGTACGTTATGACACAAAACTAGTAGTAATTAACTATATAAGTATTAAATATGCGCCTAGGAATAATAATTAATAAAACTTACGTACCTCTGATGAACACATAAATCTAAACTAAGTAACTAACCAATCTGTTGATGAGCAAATCCAAGATTCTGTGGCCGTACAGCATGAGAATGGTGGTCATTATTAGTATTCATTCCATTGCCAGATGGCCTGCCTGAGGTCGCAGGTGCACCGTCTGCACCCAATCCTAGCTCTTCCGCCCAGCCTAACGGGCCGCCGTTGTTCTTGCTAGCTGAAGAGTTGACGGCGTCAGTTGTGATGAAGCTTGCCGTTAGTCTACGTAGCTGATCGTTGTCGTCGTTTCTTGTTGTGATGGGAAGCTCTAAAGATCCGATGGGTGTGGGTGTGGGTTTGGATGGACCCGGATGATCCGAGTTGAGAGATGGGTATTTGAATGAGGGTATTTGAAAATGAGCAGATGATGACGCGGTGATGACGTCATGTGTGGTTTTTGTGGTTGTGATGGTGGAAATGAGTGGTGGAGGAATTTTCTGGGCTAATGGTCGGAGGAGATAAGACGGGAGAGCGGTGTTGGGAACCGGAGGGTTATTGGAGAATAAGTCGAACCGGGTTCTGGGGAAAAAGAGAGAGGATGAACCGGTTCCGGATGATCCGAACGGAGGAGCTGGGATTCCGGTGAATTCTTGAACCATCGCTCGGAAATTGTTGGTGTCGGTGGTGAGTACGGTGGTCGGAGCTCTTCTTGAAGCTCGAGTTCTCTTTCTCGGGTTTCGAGCTAGGTTAGGCTGACGGTCGACGGTCGGAGGTTGTGGGTTTGGTAAACCGGAAGGTCCGGATGTGGAGGGGATTGGATCGGGTCGGGTGAGAGGATCTTTTGGCCAAAGAGGATCCGAATTGATAACCGGGTTTTGGTTGGTGGATCTGGAGAGATGATCTAAGTAGCTCGTTAACGGATCAAAAAACGACGGCGGTGGAGGATGGTTGAAGCTAGTCACATGACCGGTCGCCGGAAAACCAGTCTGCTGATTCTGGTGGTTGAAAAACGAAGAAAACGAATCCACTGTAACTCCACCACCACCACCGCAACCTCCTCCACCACCGCGTGAAGACTCATAATCATCATCTCCACCGCTCGATGACTGAAAACTCCCACTGTTACCGGAATCCATTTCTCCTGCCGATCATGAATTCATTTCAAAAATTAAACATCAAATTTAATATCTAAAAAAATAAAAGAAATTCAGGGAGAAAATTCAAATACCCATGAGAGGAATAAGAAGTGGGAATATAAAATGTATGGATCGATCGGATGAATATAAAAAGCAAAGCAAAAGGGAGAACAGTAGAAAAAACTTTTATCTTTATTTCGACAAACAACCCACGGGAGAATTCAGAGATTTAATGGCAAAGCAAAGCCCATCACTGAAATCATAAATCTTTATCTTTGCACTAATTTAGGCACTGCAACGTCATGAGGTTCTTTCTAAGCTATATACTCAGTTATGGTGAATTAGGGTTTCTTTTGTATGCAGAGGGGGAAGATGAGGATGGGCAAAGAGAAAAAAAAGAAAAAGAAAAAGGGAATAAAGAGAAGGGAGAGTGTAATTGGGGGATTTTGTTTATCGTGTGTAATTTCTACAAGTAGGCGGCTGCTCATTATTCAACTTTGGATCAGAGTGGGGTCAATATGAATAGGATAGAGACGGTGAAAGGTAAACTAGTGAATCCTATTGGTGGTTAAAATTTTAAGTTACCGTCTTTTATTGGAAGAAAGAGGGTGTCAAAAAGATTCAAAAGTAGAGAGGTTGGTGAGAAACTAGAAGGCTTACAAAATTTGAATAAAGTGTTACATTTTTTTAAATATTGTAAAAAAATATCTATCTTTCATCCACCAAAGTCAAAAAAATAGTCATGATTGAAGGTTAAAAATTTATTGCTAGGCTAGTTTGGGAAACTATACGGAATACCATCTTTCTCAATATTGAAGTTATACTAGTTTGGATGGTGGTAGAATATAAAATATTCTAACATTGAGTATAAAATAATAGTAGTAAGTGAGATCGATTATACAACGAATTTTTTAGGATAAAATATCACGGAATTAGGTCTAATCCATTAATACGTATACTAGTTCAAACGGTACAAAAAAAATATGTTATATAGATCATGAAATTTTACAAATCGTGCTTCTTATAAGTATATAGGAGCGTAGGGAATCGTACACTAACACTATAGAGAGCATGATGGGGCACTTTGTATTTACACTTTTTCATGTTGTACTTGTCTATTATATTGTTGTGCATTAATTTAATTAGATGAATAACAAAAGAATGCAACATGTATAATTGATGCGTGAACACCAAAACACCCTCTTTTGGTCAATTATTTTGTATATTCGTTCATGATCGTACACCCTCTTTATAAAATATAAGACGTAAGATCGTGTATTTATTACCCATCACGGAAGATGATCAAATAAAAACCATTGATTTAATCGAATCCAACGTCTGTTTGAGATTTTCATTCATCATAGTAAGAAAGTATATACATATAATTTTGAAATTCTCTCCTTGTTCTTTCTTCGTGAACTACATTGTGAAATTTAGAAAGCATTGTTGGGAAAGCTAGGAAATGAGAGAAAGGTTGGTGGTTGAAAGCTAAGAAAGGGAGATTCCTAAGCTATGTAGATGAAGTAGGCGTCCTTCTTCTTGCTACTTAGCAAAAACAAGTTCCAATCGACCCACGTAACTTAACAATCAATGTCTCCATTCTTATTATACTCTCTACTCTTTTGTTTCTTGCTATGATTTGAACGTGACGCTCTTTGCGTTGGACGATAGTAATCTAGCTTCTAACATGTATAGAATATTTTGTTGAAAAAAATCAGCTTTGAAAAAAAAATACAACTAAAAGAATGATAATTTATAACTTTAATTATAATTATTTTTATAATAGTTAATACGATTAATCACTTTTATTATATAAATTTGTTATCAGCAAGTTATATCTAAATAGTTTAAGGTAGCGTAAATGTTGCGTAACACCTAGAGGTTATAGGAGATTTGAATTATGGACAGACTTAATGACACTCATTAATCACTTAGTTTAAAGTTTTTTTTTTTTTGTTTTTTTATCACAAAATTTGGGTTGGGCTCCCATAAAATTAGAGAATCAACTTCATCCAAAACTTGTAATCAATATTAACACTTAATGAGGCATTCTCCTTGCCAACTAGGATCGAGCATTGGTTCAAAACTGAATTGATATTCACGTTAAGAAATGTATTTTATATATATATATATATATATATATATATATATATATATATATATAAACAGGTCGGTGTAATATCTGAAAACCGTCTAATGGAAACAAATCAGTATATGAACAAACCATCAAAGAACCAGAACAAAGGAATATCGAAGAACAAAATGCAGTTACAACAAGTAGACCTGTAAATAATGAAAATCTTCAAGGGAAAGGAGAGTGAGTCAGTCATTGGAGAACGGATAATAGAATGTTTGTGGTGAAGGAATTGCACAAGACGGAATCTTTGAGAACATATATGAACACCTCATATTTTGATTCGAAGTAGAACCCAGGGGTTATTAAAAAATTCACGACCCCTCCACGACAAACTACTCGAATTGCATCAAAACTAGCTCAAAAGTCGGAAGAGTTCATTGCAAAACACGAAATGCTTGTTAGGTACAAATGAATAACTCTGAAAATGAGGTCGAGGATAAGCAGAAATTGTTCCAGTAACAAGAGCTTATTTATTTTTATATCATCGGTGTTTTCAAATATTATTTTACGAAACTATCAACTTTTTTTTTGATAATTAAGGAAAGCGGTTCGATGCATTAGACGAAACGTTGTCTAATAGATCGAAAGGCTGAAAAAATCGGAAAATGGACTAACCGTCATGAGTAAGCATAACAAAAGAAAATCAAAGAAAAACAAAAGAATACATCAAGATGAACCGAAAGCAAGGAAAACTTTAAGGGGAAGGAGAGCGAATTAGTCCCTTGAAAAGCTAAAGTAATAAGTTCACCGACGAAGGAATTAAACAGGAAGGAAGCATGGGAAATAACTATGCACACTTCATATTTGAACTTAAGTAGAGCCATTAAAAATCAATCACAGATCCACGATCCCATCAAAACACACAACTCATCAACTTGTTCATTTATTATTAGATCACTTATTTACTTTTATATTGATCGGATTTGTTTTGATCTATAAGAATTTGTTCTACATCTTAATATACTTATTGTATGTATTTTTTTCGATAGGTATTTCTAATTTAGATATTATATTTGTATACATTTTTTCTATATCATGTTTATACTAATATATGATGTTTATTATTATATTATACTTATTACTATAATAATGTATAAAATTCTTAATATAAAATTATATATTTATAAATTAAATATAAATAATATTAGGTAAAGAATTTCGAATTGAAATTATTAATTATTATTATATATATTGAAAACCTAAAAAATAGAAAAAAAATATTTTTTGGAATTACATTTTTCGTTTTCAATAGGGAGAGATGGCTTAGTGGACGAAAGCGTCGGATTGCTAATCCGTTGTACGAGTTAGTCGTACCGAGGGTTTGAATCCCTCTCTTTTCGTTTATGTTGGTGATTTACTATTTTATTTATCTTTCTAATTTGTTTAGGAATAAAAAAAAACTCTTCTTTTATTCTTCTCGTCCAAGATTACGTCCTGGGTCATTAGATAGAAATCCGAAAATGAAGAGAGAAACAAAGAATATCACAATATAAACGAAGAGTTTGAGAGTAAGCATTACACAATCTCCAAGATATTTTTGTGAAAAAAAGAGAATAGATTCCCCCATGTATACAGTTTTTACTTTGACATTGCGAATTTTATTAGTTTTTGTAATGTAAGCGGATCGACTCATCAAGTTCCCATTGAAATAGGATCCACACAAGGAAAAGCACTTGCCATTCGTTGGTTATTAGGGAAATCCCGAAAACGTCCGGGTCGAAATATGACTTTCAAATTAAGTTCCGAATTGGTGGATGCTGCCAAAAAGAGTGGCGGTGCCATACGCAAAAAGGAAGAGACTCATCGAATGGCCATTTTTATTGGCATTACTATAGTGGGATTTCAATGAAATGGGCTTCATTTCTTAAGCTTCTCATTACCCGCAGGAGTCCCACTGCCATTAGCACCCTTTTTAGTACTCATTAGCTAATCCTTCATTGTTTTCGCGCATTAAGCTCAGAAATACGTTTATTTGCTAATATGATGACAGGTCATAGTTCAGTATAGATTTTAAGTGGGTCCGCTTGGACTATGCTATGTATGAACGACAAGAACCCGATGTACAATCGTGGGTTTCTTATTTTCTTTTTGTGTTTTCTAATTTAGAAAGAAAACAGGCTTGAGTATAGCTAGGTAAATTTAGATATATATTAACTGTAATATGAGATTTTATTTTAATATATCCTAGAAAATTTTGATGTATCCGAAATATTATATATGCTATATTATTTAATTTAATATTACTTATTTATTAATAATAAAAATAGTTATATTTGGTGGTTCATATATATAGTGAAAAGTAAAATGTAATTACATATTTCTTGGTCGGAAATATTTATTCGAATATTTTATGTTATTATATATCTTATCTAATAAGTTTTTTTTTTTGTGATTATCGCACAAGTTTTACTTTTTTATAAAAAAATATTTTAGGTTAAAAAGAGTTTCTCCAAAAAGATGATCAAATCTTTATATTACGTTACAATATGATTGACACAATATTTCAAAAAAATTAAAAAAAAAACATAATTTAATTTATAGTAGATTTGATTTTCGTAAAAAAAAAACATCACAATTATAATTTAGATTTTAGACTTAGTAAACAAGATTTATTGACTTAATTAGTTATTTAGTAAAAGAATTATTCCGAAAAAATACGCGAGGCCGCCACGTCAGCATCAACATCGCTTACTTTAATTACAAATCCTTCCCTACCAGCAAATAAGAGAATAAAAAATGATCTCTAATGTTTCAAAGGAAAACCCTCGTTCTATTATCTTTGGCAGACCGTCGTTTTGGGTAACCATACCAACACTATCTCATTCACCAACATCACCAAAGTTTTCTCCTCGCCGCCAACTCACCACCAAGGGTTCCTCCCCGGCGGTGTTCCGCTGATAGCGGTTGATCGAGTCCTTTCTTTAAGCATGATCATCGCTCATATTTATGTCACAACCTTCGGCATGGCATCTTGGGGGACACGTTGTTTGAAAAAACCCTGCCCTTCTTACCCGACGGTGTTCCGCTGACAGCGGTTGATCGACTCTTGAAGGCTCTATTGCGAGTCCAAATATGAGGTGTCCATTATTGTTCCCCAATCATCCTACATGTGTGCTACCTTTGAAGACAAACATTATGCTCACCGCTTCCTGTTGACTAGATCATTCTACCTTCTCTTAGAGATCTCTTTGCTAACGGATTTCTTTGATATTTTTATGCATGTTTATTTTTTCTTGTAATGTGGTTCTTCATGACGGCTAGTCGGTCTTCCGATCCTTTTCGGACTTTCGATCCACTAGACGGCGTGTCGCCTAGTGTTTTTGAACTCTTACTTTACGGTGCGCCTGTATTGGACTTTGACGTGGTATCAGAGGAGTTAGCCTATATTCGGCTCGTTATCTTAACATGTGGGCAAGTGTCAACTCGGTATGTACCCATAAAGTAGAAACATTTTGAGCCTAATATATATGGTTGATGGGCTCCTCCTGTTATTGTCGATTGGTTTTAGGATGAAATCTTGCCGAGTTTGGGCCTAACATACATGTATACACTCGTATGCACATAATCCCCGCTTTACAATCCGTTTGTATCAAATTAACTTTGACAATTATCGTGTTTATCACATGCCTCACATCTGTTTCTTTCACACACATATATATTTATATTTGGGATTAGATTAGATCTTAATTGAGTAAATGGACCCCTCTAGTGATGTTAATACATAACATTATTTTATTATTAAAATATTTATAATTATTAAACTAAATTATGCAAACACACGGAAACGTTGCTTGTTGATGTGAAAAACAACATGGTTATGGTTCAAGAAGTAATTTGTTTCTTACATTCTAACTACTTGACGAATTGCCACAACGAAATGTATGAAATTTGTTTCCGATCAGCTGAGGTTTCAAATGTCAATAGAGGAAAATGACTTCCTTCATTGTCTGCTTAGATCATTTCATGGGTGTGGTGGTGGTAGGGAGGGAAGTCGAGGTTTCTCTTGCTTGATATGTCGTATGAAAAGGCAACACCTTTTTGCGTTTGAACACAAGAATGAGGTTCGTGGCATCCTTGAGTGTGAATTTGATGTTTTCGTGGAATTTGTGGAGGTTTTGGTTGTTCTCATGATGTGGATGTGTTGTTGATGTATGAGTCTTCATGCAATAAGTCGTGAATTTTATCACCCGGATGGTTCTGTTTTTGCTTTTGGTGAGGATGGTGGATACATTATAGGTATCTCGAGCTCAATCGTGGGTATCTCGGGGCCGATTGTTGGAGGTGGCGGTATGGTGTTTGATGCGGATATGTTGGGGAGGGTGATGCGTGTTCCTATTACTATGTGGAAAAACATCCCTCATAATTGTCGTCTTAGTTTTTCTCAAGCGTTGTTGGATGCTTTCTTGAAGGTGGTTATTGAGCCAAGGTGTGTAGTTTCTTGGTTATGCTGTTTTTGCTTCCTCGGTGCACATTGCAAGTGTTCAGGCCTATGAGCAGGCGAGATGAAAGATCAGAAAGTAGAAATTCAATACAACATCAACGGATTTTGTAGGTTTTGTCTAAATGAGGAGAGGTTGAGGGCGCTTTAAGTCTTGTGCAGGCATTGTTAAACGCTTCTAAACATGAGCCTTTTGTGATGGTGACTCGGGCGATGAAGTTGATCAATCGAGGAACACTAATATCAAGTAATGTATGTGCAAGGTTTTAAATGAGCATTTTACGGCAGTTGTTAAGGTTTTGAGTTCTTCTGGAGTTGCTCCTTCTAGCGAAGAGACTACGATGGTGTTAGAAGCTAAACACCCATACAAGTCTCCTCCTTCTAACTCTTGCACTACCTTTCATGAACACCCCTCGTTGTTGATGTCGATTTGATCTTTAAATGCATTAAGTCCTTTCCCAAATGTACTTCTTGCGGTAGAGATGGCTTGAGGGCACAACACATCTTAGACGCTATGTGTGGTGAGGGTTCTATGGTTGACACGGGTCTTTTGAGAGTGATTACCTCTATGATTAATTTGTGGTTGAGAGGTAGGTGTCCGTTGATATTGACTGAGTTTGTGGCTTCGGCTTCTTTTACACCATTTCTGAAGCTTGATAACGAGGTTTGACCCATTGTAGTGGTATTGTATAGAGACTGATGTAGGAGCATCTCAGCTACCCCTTCAGGACCAATATTCCTCCATATATCCACATTTCCCTCCACAACTTCCCTTTCAGTTTTGGTGTTAAAAGATCAAGGCAACCTCACGGCTAACCCCATATCAGAGACGGTTATCGTCAAAAGTAGTCATGAAGGGAGTGTGTAAAGATATGAGAGAATATCTTGGATATCTATGATGCGTCCTTGGAGGTAAACAAGGATAACTTTCGGATCTAGATCCAGCCAAGCTCCAACTACTCCTTGATTCTTTGTGCGGCGTTGTTTTCGATTCAGATCCAAAGGGGCGGAAGCGATGAAGAAACAAGGGCTGATTCGATCTAGAGAGATCGAATAAACCGTTTGATGGAGATCGAAAGTTGATTCTAAAGAAGAATCCTCGAATATGGTGTTCTTGGATCAAATATGAGATCCAAGGAAGAAATTTGAGAAATAAACGGGAAGGTTTGATGCCCAAGCTAAGTCAGATGAAAAGTCTTCTCAAAACCTAGTAAAATTGAACATGGAAAATAGGTGAGGCAAGAGGTCCCTTATATAGAGAGTCTTGCCCGCCTATGGGCCAACGGGCCAAACAAACATAAATACGAAAAGCCCAACAAGGGAAAAATCCTAAAAGATAAGGTCAAAGGGAATATTCTATAAGGAATGTCCCTTTTATTACATAAAAGGAAAACATGCAAAAAAACTAGTCCGAAAGTAAAAGCGTGGGCGGGACCGGTAGCCTATGCCATGGTGGTGTAGAGACACGGCATACCGGCGACTGGTCCAAGTGACGAAGTGGTGCGGACGATGATAGATCCAGTGGCTCGGGCAATGGACTTGGCTCGGGATCGGGTGAGCGGTCCATCTGAGCGAACCCTCAAAGCCTCGTCCTCTTCGTCTACGGTCAACGTAAGAGGAGCATCCAAGGGCGCATCAGTCCCCCCATCTTGGTTGTGAAACGTCCCCGTTTCACCATCGTCAAAGAGGGGCTCAACATAAGGGGCAAGGTCCTTGACGTTGAACGTCGGGTGTACTCCGTAGGAATCCGGAAGCTCTAACTTGTATGCATTCGGGCCATGGCGGGCTAAGATGCGGAATGGGCCATCACCACGGTCCAAAAGCTTGCTCATGCGGCGAGTTGGAAAACGCTCCTTCCTTAGGTGGAGCCAAACAAGATCGCCGGGCTCAAAAGAGACGTCGCGGCGGCCCTTGTTGCGTTGTCCGGCAAGTTGGGCGGCACGACGTTCAAGTTGTGTCCTAGTCCGCTCATGAAGCTCAATGATTTGGGCAGCTCGGTTTGCGGCAATGATGTGTTCGCCGTCCTTGAGCGGGCGGGGAGTGAAGTCCAACGGTGTGTGTGGATTAAGGCCGTAGACAACTTCAAATGGGGACAATTTAGTTGCCGTGTGCCTAGACCTGTTATACAAAAACTCCACAATAGAAAGTAAGTCCTCCCACCTACGTGGGTTGGTCCTAGTGGTGACTCTAAGTAGAGCACCAAGAGTCCGATTGGTCACCTCCGTTTGACCATCGGTTTGGGGGTGATAACTACTTGAAAACAACAAGTTGGTTCCAAGTTTTCCCCATAGCGTTCTCCAAAAGTGACTCACAAATTTCACGTCCCGATCACTAACGATAGAACGGGGTATCCCATGTAAGCGCACCACATTGTCAAAGAACAAGGTGGCAACTTCACTAGCATTTTGGGTGCTCTTACATGCAATGAAATGAGCCATTTTGAAGAAGCGATCGACTACCACAAAAATGGAGTCTTTGCCTCGTTTTGACATAGGTAACCCGACCACAAAGTCCATAGATAGATCCTCCCAAGGTCCCATTGGTATAGGCAAAGGAGAATACATTTCATCCGGACCTTGGCGTGACTTTGCATGATGACATGTGATGCAACCCTTGCAAAACCGTGTCACATGCATACGCATCCGGGGCCAAAAGAAATGCTCTTGGAGAGCGGAAAGGGTCTTGGTAGCACCGAAGTGACCACGGCCCTCATGAGCTTCCTTGATCAACAAATGGCGTATAGATGAGCGCGGAATACAATGTTTTCCTGCTCGGAAAAGATAGCCATCGTTAATAAAGAAAGACTCGTGCTCTCGGAGGTGAGGCATTGTGCCCATATGTCCTTGAAGTCAAGATCCGTGGCATATAACTCTTTGATAAGAGCAAAGCCATGTATCTTGGCGTCCATATACACAAGAAGGGCATACCGGCGAGAAAGGGCATCGGCTACCACATTCTCCTTGCCTTTCTTATGCCAAATGACATAAGGAAAGGTCTCTAAAAACTCTACCCAACTAGCATGGCGCCGACTTAGATTTGTTTGACTCTTGAGATACGAAAGAGCCGCATGATCCGAATGAATCACGAACTCCTTCGGCCACAAGTAATGTTGTCATGTCTTAAGACAACGAACTAGAGCATATAGTTCTTTGTCATATGTAGGGTAGTTGAGCGAAGGACCGGAGAGTTTTTCACTAAAGTAGGCAATTGGACGAGTCTCTTGTAAGAGAACTCCTCCAATGCCCACATTCGATGCATCACACTCCACCTCGAAAGTTTTCAAAAAGTTTGGGAGTTGGAGTAATGGTGCATTACAAAGGCGGTCTTTGAGCGCATCAAACGCTCGAGCATGGATATCACGCCACTCAAACGTGACACCCTTGGTAGTAAGCTCATGGAGCGGGGCCGCTACCGTGCTAAAGTCCTTGACAAAGTGCCGGTAGAAACCCGCTAAGCCGAGAAAGGCTCGGACCATGGTGACCGTAGTAGGAGTAGGCCGCTCCCGAATAGCACGAACTTTAGATTCGTCTACTCGTAGTCCGTCCTTAGACACGACATAGCCAAGAAAGATAGTGGTGTCCGAGCAAAATACGCATTTTTCAAAGTTGACATACAATTGCTCTTGTTTAAGGCACTCGAGCACTTGGCGAAGGTGCCCGATGTGATCCTCCAAAGACGTACTAAACACCAAAATATCATCGAAATAAACAACGACAAATATACCCAAGAATCGGCGCAAGACATGGTTCATGAGGCGCATGAAGGTGGATGGGGCGTTGGAGAGGCCAAATGGCATGACAAGCCATTCATAGAGTCCATACTTCGTCTTGAACGCCGTCTTCCACTCGTCACCTTCGGCCATCCGGATTTGGTGGTAACCGCTCCGGAGATCAATTTTGGAGAAAATGGTGGCGCCGTGGAGCTCATCCAACATGTCATCAAGGCGCGGGATCGGGTGGCGGTATTTAATGGTGATTTGGTTGATGGCACGACAATCAACACACATCCGCCATGATCTGTCTTTCTTTGGCACTATCATGACCGGGACGGCACATGGTGATAAGGATTCACGCACATGTCCCCGGTCTAGGAGCTCTTGTACTTGACGTTGTAGTTCCTTCGTCTCCTCCGGACTTGCTCGGTACGCGGCACGGTTTGGTAAAGAAGCACCAAGCACAAAGTCAATTTGGTGTTCAATCCCTCGGATTGGTGGCAATCCGGGTGGTAGGTCTTTGGGCATAATATCCTGAAATTCGGACAACAACAAAGACACCTCGTGTGGCACATTACTCGGGTCATGAGAAGTAGATAAACAAAACGGAACAAGCAAGAAACATGGAAACTTGCCTTTCATGACCGGTTGCAAATCATGCCGGCGAGCTAGGAATATCCTCGGTTCACACCGTCCTTGAATTACGGGGTCCGAAGATGGCAAAGGTGCGCTTGTAGGAACGATGCGGCCTTTACCTCTTTTGGACTCGGTAGCATGGACAACAGGGGCGGTGTTCCGGGATTTGTAAGTACTAGCTCCTACAACATCGGAACTCCGAGGAGGGTCCGATTTTGCCGGTGCCTTAGCGGACTCATCTATAGATTGTTGCCTCTTCCGTTCCGCATAGTCAACCAAAATTTCGTGCGGAGTCATAGGCAAAAGTGTGACCCGTTTTCCATTATATTGGAACATGTACCGGTTAAGATAACCATCGTGAAATGTTCGGCGATCAAATTGCCATGGTCGTCCTAATAGGACATGTGTGGCGTCCATCTTGATAACATCACAAAGGACCTTATCAACATAGGCGCCAATAGAAAACGTCAACCAAGCTTGTTGTGTGACGGCGTCACATGCCTTATCGGAAATCCATTGGAGTCCTTAAGGTGTTGGGTGGGGGGTTGTAGGCAACTTGAAGTGTTTTACCACTCATTCGTTGACAATATTGCAACAAGAACCCCCGTCAACAATGAGAGAAAGGCTCGTATTATTGACCAAGCAACGAGAGTGGAAGATATTCTCGCGTTGATCAATAGGAATAAACTCTTTAATAGCCAAAATACGACGAGAAACAAGAGCGAATTTACCGGGTTGTGTTGGGGCGCAAGCAAGCTCGTCGTCACATGGTTCCATTCCAAATTGCGGGTCGGCGTCTTGGTCATCCTCAATGATGATATCACCATCTTGATGATCATCTTCGTCCTCGAAATATGTTGGGTCGGCAAACAAAACCCGTTTGGTGTTTGGACAATCACGTTGCACGTGACCAAAACCGCTACACTTGTAGCACACGGGTTCCCTTGGGCGAGCCGCCGGTGAAGGTCCTTGTTGACCTCTCGCGGGAGGCGCCGGGGCCGTGGGCCCACGGTTTGGTGCCCTCTCATTACCCGCTTGCCTATTGGATTGACCCGTCCGTTGGGCTCCTTTGGAAGCGTTGGCATCTGGAGAACTAGGCACATCTCGAGTACGTGTGTTAGAAGAATGAGGATATTGACTCGAGGAAGAATTATACCTTGAAAACCGAGGCGTCTCAAGTTGTTGCTTGTAGAGCTTCATGGCGGCATGGCACAATACCCCCAAATCCTTATATGGCACAATCTCAAGCGGGCGCCGAATGGAAGCGTTAAGCCCACTCATGAATTTGGTGCGAAGGGCGGAGGGAGAGGCCGAGTCGCCGGCCTTAATGTGCATGTCCTCGAGTTTGGCCAAGTAAGCCACCGGGGTGAGGTTGCCTTGTTTGAACTCGCAATTTGCAACCGCATATCATTCTTGAAGTCCTCGGGCACGTATTTCTTGGTCATGACATAGATCAATTGCTCAAAAGTCGCAATCGGTGCCCATCCTCGCCTTTCACGGGTGATCTCATACCGGTTCCACCAAGACTTGGCATCTCCTTCAAAGTAAAGAGTTGCCGCCTCGATTTTCTCGTATTCATCCTCATAATGACAATGTTTCAAGGCTCGTTTCATATCCTGCGCCCAATCAAGAAAAACACACGGATCATATTCAACATGAAAGATAGGAATTTAACCTTACCTTCCCTACGAGCGCGGTAGGGGTCCGGGCGGGGCGGTGGGTTGTAGGCATCATCGGCACGGGCTCGCCGGTGGCCGCCTTGACGCCGGTGGCGCCCATGAACGTGTGGTTCATGCCTAGGTGGGTTTAGGGGAGGCAACCATTCTTCACCTCGGTCTTGGTTCTCATAAGGGTCCATGATGGGTGGGTGCCATGGACGGTCATGTGCCACCCGTTCCAGGTCGGACTCATCACCGGAGAACTCGTTGAAATCGTGTTGCTCATCATACTCATCAAAGTCAAGGGTCGTCGTTTGCCGGGTTGACCGTTGGCAACGGCGTCCGGAACGATCATTCTCACGACCATGATTGTTGGTCGAGTCGAGACGGGACCGGGGAGCTTCCCGGGCTCGACGGTCGGTGCGGGGCGCACTAGGTGGAGGTAGAGAAGAGACCTACCGTTGGTGTTGAGGCTCATAATGCTTGTGCCGATTTTCCGTATCGTCTATGAGAAGGTCATCTTGAGTCGGGTCGGGGAATTCTTCGTCCTCTTCATGGGACTCATTTCCGTCAAGAGGTAAGGAACGTTGGCATTCAATGAAGGACGCAAGCCGGGGACCGTTTGATGGTCCGGCTCCTAAAATTCCCTTGCCTTTCCGTTGTGCATCGGATGTGGAAGCATTGACCAAGGTCTCAATTGGAATTGTTGGGGTGGGACGTTGGGCAACCCGTAGAGCCTTAAGAGGTTCCAACTCTTGCTTCAAGGTAATATTTTCTCGGGTCAAGGCATCAAACTTTTGTTGTGCCTTCAAAGCTTCCAATTCCTGCCTTATGGAGTCATTTTCGAGGGACAACGAAGCATTTTCTTGAGCCAAAGGTTCATTGGACTCTTAAGGACCAGAATCCTGAGAAGTTTCCAATTCAACGTTAGTCATTGCTCCAAATCAGCACACAATTGCAAGCAATCAAATGAGCAAGGTGACAAATTAAGTTAACTTTACCCAAGTTCAAGTGCGTTATCGGGTTCTACTTTGGGGAAGGCCGTTTGGCGGTTAGGCAAGTAAGGCAAATCCAACAAAATTGAACCAATTACATACAAATAAACAAGTGATATTTTGCAAACGTATGTAAGAAAATGGAGAGGCGGAAGATGGACGGATTGTGCAGTCGGCAAGCTTTGCTTGCTTTTGGTCTTTGACCGTTTTGTAAAATCCGATTTTTTGGATGGACCGGTTTGCCGGACGTCTTTTCACTTATGTGTTTCGTTTCTTTGAAACGTTTTGAGCAACACTTTTTTTTTTTTTTTTTTGAACACAAATCCGTATTGATGAAGAGTTTTTTTTTGTTGTTGCTTTGCTTGGAATATCAAATGCGAGATATCAGAATTTTCGTTAACAAATATACCCCAAGAAATTTGGTGAAATTAATTAACAAATTTGTCGGATTAGGTCGATTTAAGAAAAAGACGGGTTTGATAATAGGTTTGATGGCAAACCAAATATCACCTATTTTTTTGTTTTTCAAATTGATCAAAAGAAAAAAAATTCAGGAAAAATGGATGAACATGATGAAGAACATGATGAACAACATGAAGATCATGAAGAACAAATGAAGAACATCATTAACAAACGAAGAACATCATGAACAAAAGGCTAAATAAGTTGAAGATAATAACGCACAAAAACAAGAGTAAAGAGAACTTAGCTTTGATCCCTTTGCTCTGATACCAATTTGATGCGTCCTTGGAGGTAAACAAGGATAACTTTCGGATCTAGATCCAGCCAAGCTCCAACTACTCCTTGATTCTTTGTGCGGCGTTGTTTTCGATTCAGATCCAAAGGGGCGGAAGCGATGAAGAAACAAGGGCTGATTCGATCTAGAGAGATCGAATAAACCGTTTGATGGAGATCGAAAGTTGATTCTAAAGAAGAATCCTCGAATATGGTGTTCTTGGATCAAAGATGAGATCCAAGGAAGAAATTTGAGAAATAGACGGGAAGGTTTGATGCCCAAGCTAAGTCAGAGGAAAAGTCTTCTCAAAACCTAGTAAAATTGAACATGAAAAATAGGTGAGGCAAGAGGTCCCTTATATAGAGAGTCTTGCCCGCCTATGGGCCAACGGGCCAAACAAACATAAATACGAAAAGCCCAACAAGGAAAAAATCCTAAAAGATAAGGTCAAAGGGAATATTCTATAAGGAATATCCCTTTTATTACATAAAAGGAAAACGTGCAAAAAAACTAGTCCGAAAGTAAAAGCGTGGGCGGGACCGGTAGCCTATGCCATGGTGGTGTAGATACACGGCATACTGGCGACTGGTCCAAGTGACGAAGTGGTGCGGACGATGATAGATCCAGTGGCTCGGGCAATGGACTTGGCTCGGGATCGGGTGAGCGGTCCATCTGAGCGAACCCTCAAAGCCTCGTCCTCTTCGTCTACGGTCAACGTAAGAGGAGCATCCAAGGGCGCATCAATCTAGTTTGGAGTTGGTGTTTTAGGTATTAGAGAGGCTATTATACATAGTGTTAACATAATTTTGAGTGAACGTTATGACGATAGTTCATTGGCTATGTTGACAGTGGATTTTTCTAATGCCTTTAACCTGGTTGATAAGAATTGTTTATTGAGGGAAGTTAGAGAGATGTCCGTCTATCACTTTATGAGTTGATTTCTTATATGGCCATGTTTCCCGGTTGTACAATGGAGATCAATTTATCTCGTCGGCTATTAATGTGCAGTATGGAGATCCTTTGGGGCAACTCTTTCTTTCTCTTGTCTTGCACCAACTTCTGCATAGGATCAGAGACAATTATAAGCCTCTTCTACACGTTTGGTATCTTAATGATGGTACAATTATTGGTCGGTCTGAGGAGTTGGCAAGAGCTCTTGATATCATTCAACATTTTGGTCCCGTTTTGGTCTCGAGTTGAATATTTTCAAAACTGAGCTCTTTTGACCTTTTTTTGATGAGTCGAAACTTAGAGATGAACTATTCCCATAGGGCATTGCAAGACCGACGAGGGGTGTTAAGTTGTTGGGTAGGGCAGTGAGTAGAAACGTCGGGTTTGTAAGAGAGTTTGTCATGAAGAGAGTTTTTAAGGTGGTTGAGTTAATGCATCTTCTTCCATAGTTGAGGAATCCACAAAGTGAGCTTCTCCTACTTTGTTCTTGTATGGGTGTTTCTACGATGTATTTTGGCATGAGGACTTGTCTTAATGAGCATTAGGAGAGTGCAAGAACTTATTTTGATGATAGGCTTCGTGGATCAGTCGAAGATATTGTGGTTTTGTGGGGTCCTGTTTGAAATCTTTAGTGGCGGCTTGCTTCTTTTCCGATTCGGTTTGGGGGTCTTGAGTTGTACTCAGTTATGGAGGCTTCTTCATTTGCTTTTGTGGCCTCTAGGGCTCAATCATTGACCGTTCAAGACTACATTTTACGAGACAGTGGAGTTGTAGATATGAGCTTTGAGTTTTGTGGAGCTTTGGCAATCTTCAAGTCAATTCTTGATTTCGATCTTTCTGTTTTTTCTGTCAAGAACATCGTTCCCCTAAAGCCCAATATGCTTTGACGAGTGCTCTTTTCGGTAAGATTGTGCAGGAGATGGAAGTTGTTTTTGGTTTGACCCTTAAACAAAAAACGATTTTTAAGAGTCTACAATGTGTGCATAGCCAAGATTTTCCTTCTTGCCATACCCATTGATGGGTTAGGACAGTGTATTTGGTTAAGTATCGCTCGGTCCTTAAGTATCGACTTATTTTCCTATATATCCGGTTGATGAGATTTGTCTATGCCCAATTGTCAAACAATTTTAAATGCTTTTGGGGAGCATGTTGTTCATTGTAAAGAGCTTTCTAGCTTCAAATATAGGAATGATCTGGTTCGTGATGTTTTGTGTGACGTGTTTAGGAGAGCGGGAGTTTCAGTTAAGAAAGAGGCGCATGTGACCTTCTTGACTGACCACTTGACAGAAGGTTTACTTTGAGGCCTGCGGATGTTTTAGTAGTTGGATGGGTGAGCGAGAAACATACTTGTATTGGTTTGACGGGGTCTCCTCACTGTTTTTTCTTGGGTAGTGGTACTTTTGTGGTGGGTAAGACGGCACTTCATACGGCATCTGCTAAGGTGACTAAACATGAGATGACTTGTTTCGAAAACTAACATGTGTTTCTTCCGTTTGTTTTTGACAATTTTGGTTTATTTATCTCTAGATGGCGTTGAGATTCTCAAGAAGGTGCAAAGGGTCTTGCACGGTAATGTTATGTCTCCTAGTTCTTCAAATGTTGTTTTTAGAAGGATCGGATTTGCAATTCAGAAGTAATTGGCGACACAAGGATCGGATTTGCAATTCAGAAGGAGTTGACGACACAAGGTCAACCCTAATCGGAGGGGAGAGCGTAAATCGCGTTTACCAGGGGGATGAGGTTCGAAGCTATTTGAGTTGACTCCCACGGCCTCTCGGTAGAAGAGGAAAAAAGCCCAATCCTCTATCTCTACTCAACAGAAGGTAAGAGGAAGGGTCATTCCCTCTTGCGAAAATGGCTTAAAATGAAAAGCACCTTCATTATGTTAAGCTTCAGGCAACCGTTTGTTCACCGGCGTTCTTCTAAATATATATATATATATATAATTTAATATTATAATAGTACCTAACATTAATATTATTAAACGAGCCCTACCCTAGCTAAATTGAACTCTTAGCCTGGGTAACTTTTATGAAGTTCCATTAATTGCCCTATGTTATTGTTTAAACTAAAGTAATTTTTAATGTACCTCGTCGGACAATGTTATTTCTAGACTATGAAGTACGTACACTCACCTTGAAGTTATAACCTAATTTTTGACTTTTGATAAAACGAATCAATAAAATAAGCACTCTTTTTACCCTTTTACAAAAACAAAGTACTGTTAAAATAACGTTATACACTATGAGTGCCTTCTGGACCCTCTTGTTAGTTATTTATCAAATTTATAAAGAAAGTGGAAATATATGGGGTTTTGTTTGGAAGCCCTTACTTTGGAAATTTATGAAGTTTACGGAATTTATGAAGTTTATGAAAAAAGAGTAACATAGGAAGTGAGCTTTGGAAATACAAACTTTTGGAGATTACGAATCTATTATTATTTTTTTATTTCATATATTGCTCAAAAGTAATTTATGGAACTTATAATAACTTATTGAAATATAACTGCAAACATTAATATTAAAATTAAAAAGTAAATCTATTAAAGTAATCTTATTTATATATGAGATAAATGAGGTATAATTGCAGTTTTTTTTACGTATATACTAAGTATGCAGGTAAAATTATACTAGGGTATTTAGTATGTAGCTATAAATAGGTATTTTTTAATTTTTTTCCTCCCTTCCTCTTTCTTCTCGTTCTCTCTATGGCCATCGCCGAATCGCCGATTCAACCCTCTTCGTCTCCAATCGCCCCATTTCTTCGTCTCCCCGATTACTACCTCTCTTCACCGCCGTTTACTTTCGGTTGTTCTTCGTGTAGGCGGTCTCATTTATCTCCTGGCGCTCGACGACGACTCCGCATCCCTTCGTCGCCCTTTCTTCATCGATCGAAGACTCTGCATTTCTAGGTCTCTTTTGTCTGATACGACATTGCCTCTTCAGATCAAACTCGACAGATCTTCCAGCCCTGAAACTATTCTCCAAGGTAATTACCAAACCATGGATTTAAGTTTTTCATTACATAGTTCTTGAAATTAGGATTTTTTAAAGGAATACATTAAGGCACAAAAGGTAGATGACGATAAGTGACCAATTGAACAAATTACGAGGATGATTATGGAGCTTGATTTCTTCAAAGTTTCTTGTGATAATTGAACAAATCCGATTTGACAGGCTCCAACAGAGCATAATCCTCCAGTTACGAGGATGATTGATGAATCATCGGCGTTAGCAAGGCTTTTCTGTGACAGGAATTGGCCTGTCATGGCGTTCTTGGATTCACATCATCCTGACAAGCCTGAGCCGCCTTATCCGTCTCATGGTATTGCTGGTTCAGATGAATCAAATTTGGTTCCTGGTAGACACTCATCAACTGTAACTTCTACAATCAACATATTTCATTCTTGTTGTGCTTACTAGTTAATGGGCCTTTGCTGTTGTTTTGTAGCTCTGAGATGGCTAGAAAAAGAACAAAATGTAACCATAAGGCGAAAAGATTGCTATGATGGATTCATAGGCTCTATTGAGCGTGATGGATCGAATGTGTTCATGGAATGGGTAACATCAAACAACGTCAAAATTGTGAGTGTATCACATATATATTTTACTGAACACAAATTTGTTTTGAATTGTTCAAGTTTGGTTTAGTGATGCTCATTGCGTCAAAATTGTTCAAGTTTGCTAAGATTGATGTTGTTTTGTAGTTGTGAGATGGCTAGAAAAAGAACAAAATGTAACCATAAGGCGAAAAGATTGCTATGATGGATTCATAGGCTCTATCGAGCGTGATGGATCGAATGTGTTCATGGAATGGGTAACATCAAACAACGTCAAAACTGTGAGTGCGTCACTATTTAGGTTCAGTAAAGAAGCACTAGTATACTCCTACTTGTCTCGGATACCTGGATGGTATTTGTTTGTTTGATTATTTTGATTTGAAATTTCCAGAGCCAAATACTGAACAAGAGCAGATTGAGGTGATTTTGAAGTACTTGCACCAGTTGGGAAAACTATTTAATGCACTCCAAGATGCACCGTAAGATACAATTGCTCTTAGTTCGGATGTTGGGCCTTACAAAGTAGAAGATTGTGCATTTTTCCTAGCTTAGGTTGGTATTAGTTGAGATTTCAGCTTATATATTGATGTTCCCCATTTTTTCTAGGCGTGTGAACTCCCTTCAGGAGAAGTACTTTACTTCAGCTTCTTTGTGACCTTGTGCAATATATGATTGTTGTTGATTTCTTTAATACTCAAAGTAGGAGATCTTGCAAGGAGTTTTGATTTGTCCAGACAACTTGTTCAGTATATGAATGTTTTTAATTACTAACATAGTGTCACTTCTCTATCTACCAAAAAGAAAAAAAATCCTGAAATTAGAACTGACCTAATAAGTCCACTGTTGAGAGGAAAGATCAATAGTTGCACTGTCAGCTGAACTTTAAAGTGTTACGGGGTCAGTTATACCAGCTCCCTATGTATCAAAAAATGCTCCATAATTTTGAATACAATATAGGTTTGTTATAACACTAAGACATTTAAGTTATAGTCACCAAATGAATGTCGTCTCTGAACAAATGTCTAGGGAGATATTTCTTTGGACATTAACATGTGAAGGAAATTCTTCCATTTGCACGATGTATACATGATTGGTTGATGCCTCCAGATTTATGGCTATCAACTTGTGAGCGGAGGCTCCCCACTGGAGTATATGTGATTGCAATACTAATCATTATAGTAAGAATCTTCTATAATTTGAATGGTTTTGGGATCTGTGAAGCTTCACTATCACATGCTTCAACTTGTGTAGATGAATCTAATGGAAGTCTTAAATCACCATCAAAGTCTCAACTGTATGCTAATCATTACAATAAGAATCTTGACAATGCAGATGATTTGTTTTTGGTTAGTGTTGTGACCCTCAATTAAGATTTCTTTTTATAGCTACTTTACTCTTTCTTCCTCACTCCCAATCTCCCATGCACTAATATCAGATGTATAAACCTAATTAAGTGCCTACATGGCCAACAGTTTAGAAGATGAAAGAAGTGCTTTTGTATTTGGGAAAGGGTTTAACCGGTAACCCCAATCCCAAGCACACAAATCCTCATTCAGATTCAGATGTGAAGATAAAATGCTCTTTTTTTTTGGAGCTTCCATAAACAAGAAGCCTATTGCAGCTCAATCTATTCCAAATGTTCATTCAGGTAAGTTTCTCATTTGTTTAACAGACATTTAAACTGGTCTTGATGATCAATCTCAGATAATTCGATCAGGGACCAAGGATGAAGCTTTTTTTCGACTCTCAAGCATGGCTGGAATCAGACAGTGAAGACTTTTACAGTGTTCAAGGAAGTAAGAGATCATGATATTACAGATAACATAAATTTAAGCATATAGTGATGATTTATCTATATCAGACAACAGTCCTCCTTCATTGAAGGCAAGTCCGGTGCACCAAAAGAAGAGTTTAAGTGAGCTTTTTTGTGAAAGCTTAAGTTAAAGTTATATTCAGTTGAAGTTTTCTAAGTCCCATAAACTTAATTAAAATAATCATGTGATGATTTGTTGTCTAAATTTGTAATCAAACTGAAAAGCAGTTTATAGGGAAGAATACAAATGTTCATCGGCCGTCAAAATGTTCGAATATTTGAATGATTAGAATTGGATTTGGTTGCCTAGATTATCTTACTTTATTCAATCTCTTGTCTTACAATTTTGAACAATGATATTTGCTTTAATATTTTTTAGCTCCTTCTATTTGAAGCTAAAACATCCTTCATTGCCTTTTTTGTTCGGCCATCTTCCACCAAGTTTTTTTTAAAATTTTTAGCTTCAACGCTTTCGCTATGGGTAGGTTGCTATTTCTAATAAAACGATTAAAAGTTAATAATAAAAAAAAATGTACCTCAAGTGCACTCAAAGCCCGTTTTTGGTGAGGACGTCTTGGAGGATCTATCAGAATAACAATATATCGTAATTGGACTCGATTGAATATGGGAGATTGAGAGTTTTTTTTCTCCGGTTTTGAAACTTCCCAGATTGGGAATGAGCGGCGGCGGCAAGTGTTGGGTATTAAAACTTGACCCGATCCGTGAAACAAACTAGGCGAATTTGAACCGAAGTTGGGTATTAAAATCGGATAACTACGAAGTTGGGTAACCGAAGTGAAGTTGGATATGTAACGTTGGGTATTAAAATCGGGTAACAACGAAGTTGGGTAACATAAGTGAATTTGGGTAACAAAGTTGGGTAACAGAGTATAACGTTGGGTAACAGGGTTGGGTAACAGAGTATAACGTTGGGTCCCTTCACAAATAGAAAGTCCTTCACAAATAGAAAGTGCATAGTTAGTGTTTATATAAAATTTTGCCTACACACTTTGTTTCCTTGATAAAAAATCTACATACTTCCCAATCTCACCCTTTATATATTAACTACACTAAACTTTCTTATCTCAAACACCATCAAACTTTTAAATAAAATCAACTACTCATTTCAGCTATCAGTAAGTTTCAATTTTAATTTTAATAAGCTCGTAATTACCAAACAGATTCATAATCTATACTTTGAGAGTTTGAGATGTAAAACCTATAAGAATTTACCTAAACTTAGATTATTCTCGTTTTATACTATTTGTTTGGGAGCCTTTAGTTTCTTGATAGGTGAAACTGAAACTTGTTAGATAAGTAAAGTTGTTAGGTAGTTGAATAAACTTATTTTATATTAAACTTGATATGTGTTTGAGTTGACAAATTATTTAGACACGGATTTAGGGGTGAGCTGAGGTCGGCTACAACCATCCCCATATTCTAATAAAAATAATATGAAAAAATATCTTAAAATCTTATAAATTCAGAATAACCTCAAAATTTCACATTTTTAAAATTATTTAAATTGTATAATTTTATGCTACGTTACTCAAATATAATATGAATTTAAACCCCATTTATTTTCATTAGCAAATTCATAACAAAAATAATATTATTTTCATTAAGTATTTTTTTTCTTCTTCTTTCATTTTGTTTTATCACTATTCTTTTGTACTCTAAATTCACGGTGATATAAAAAATTGATTATATTTAACATATCCATGTTTTGAATCATGAATTCGTCCCTATAAAATTGATAAGTTTACGTAAGTTATCAACTTATCATAAATAGAATTCCAAACACATCCTTACATGCTTGTGCTAACTTAAGTTTCGTTATTCTAACATGTATCAATCAATGTTATCAAAAGATAAAATAAAAATTGTTCGATATGCTACACATTTGAGCTATATAAATATAATAACTATAAGTTTCGGCCCCGAAAACAGTCGGGTTCATAAACGGATCGGTTTATATATATGGTATGTTACTTTTATCATTGTCGGGCATTACCACAAATATTAGTTGACTGAGCTTGTTTGCTCCTTCTACACGTTATTCTATTAGCTTTATAGCTTATCTACTAAACATAGTATTAGATCGTATAATTAAATTTAAATTTACAGTTTCTTTTTTACTTTTATAAGAAATAAGAAAGGGGGACCCGCAACAGAGATACCAATGCCCATTTCTCACGTCTTCTATTTCCACACGTAAACACTAAAATAATGACAACAATATTAACCTTACAGTAAAGAGAAATTATTGATTTGCTTTATAAAGGGATATAATATATAATATATTTACATAAATGGATTGGTTCGAACGAAGATACTTTTTTTTTTTGTAGAGGAGATTAATTTGAAGTTAGAGGATCGAGATGAAGATAATATCTTTTTTTTAAAAATTATATATATATATTAATTAGTTAAGTTTTGGTTCACTAAAAAATAAACACATATTTTTGTTATAATTGAAAAAAAATGAGCAAGGATTTAAAAATAAAATGACCGACTATCGAAAAATGATCATCACAAAAAATAAGAAAAAATTATTTTCTTTCCCATATATATATATATATATATTTTGTTGTTGTTGCTAATCAGTTCTCACATCGAAAGATTGAGACTTCCGAGCCTAGTATATAAGATCAGTAAACTACTTCTTCTATTGTCAATTGGTTTTCAGAAAGAGCCTCATCAGTTAATCCATACATATAGTTCTAATCCACCATAATCTATCATGTTATCAAAGCATGTTCTGACTTATTGGCCTTGTCGACCTCAAGACTTAAACTGCGAACATAAATACAGTTAGTCCGTCCGGTTAAACTTGTCGGCCTTAATACATATAGTCATTTTACCGGCGTCCGAATTATTTTATAATCTATTTTATACTTGTTTTTGTTTTAGTATGCACGCTGCAGAGTTAATTAGTAAGCGGGTCGATCATGGATGGGCTTTTGTCCTCTTTTATTCATGGTTGAAGTGGGCCTCTTCATTAATTATTTACCTTTTCCATATGGACCCACTTCGAGTGAATATATAACATATTTTAATATTTTATGTATATTATTGTAGAAATAGCGTATGAGGTACGAAAATTTAATCTGCTATATAATACTAAAATGAACTTACACTACTTGTTATCTTCGCATGATATTTTGATTTTTTTTCTTTAACGTTTTTACATTATGATACCTTAATATTTTTTATATGGCGTATTTGTATTACGCCACCTCATTATTTTAAAATTTTTTATATATGAGATTGTGTTTAAATTAACGAAGATATTAACATGCATTAGATTTTATATTAGATTTTATATAGAATAGCATGATATTATATTTTTGAAAAGAGAATAATGAAATGAATGAAGTTAAATGATTAAATAATATTACATATGTCCAGACAATGAAAAGTTTGAAAAATCATAGTATATATATTCAAGTTATAAATTGCACTTACAAATATATGTATTTAGCATGATATGATAAAATAAGATAATCTTTATGGCTTTTGTATCCATTTTTTTAAAAAAAATACTTCAGTTTTACGAACGTTAATATATGTTTAGATCAAATCCCATGCAATTCATGGAAATTACGCTAGTGAAATAATTATTACGATTAGGGCGAAAAAAGTAATCTTAAATACAATAAAACAAACATATAAAAAAGTCCCAAGTATAAGTCAAGATCATTCCAATAAAACGGAACAATTAAACCATTAATAAAGGAGAATACTCAATAGCGAGTTGAACATAAAAAAAACCGAGATATATGAATTAGTATGACTCGTTTATTAAATTGATTCATTTTATAAACTGATTGCGAAAAGGTGAGATTTTTCAGTGTATTCTCATGAATGAGAACGAAAACTTCTATCCATATACCTTATAAAAAATCGAGGACATTGGGAGAAAGAATTGTGAATTTTTTTGACTGCCAAATTAACAAAATATAACAAGTAAACTAAAAACTTGCGATAACTGTAGAAAAAATAGACATGTACATATTATCATTATTTTTCAGCTTGGTTCTTCAGTGTCACGGTTTTCTTATACAGTATTAGACCTTCTCTAAAAGTGTTTGGATCCAGTAAAATTAGACAAATTTAGACCCTTAAATATAAATTAAAGACTAAAATTCACTTTTATAAACCAAATCTAATAAATATTTTTAAATAAAATCAATTTATTTTAGTAAAATCTCTCAAATCTAAACCCTTAATTTATATTTAAAGATCTATATTTTTTTAAAGTCACACTAGATTCAAATACATCTAATAAAAATAAAAAAAAGTAAAATAGTCACAATTAAAGTTGATGTTTCCGATAAATAAGCAGCAAGTAACCTATGGTTAGATATATTTTATACTTATTGATATATTATGATTTGTGACCACTACAATTTAGAGTTTTGTGGAATTGACCAAAAAATATCTTCCAACAACGTGAAAATACATTTTATATCTAAAACCTATTAAAATAAATGACAACTTGATAAAAAGCTATTAAATCTGTTCAATTATGTCCTTAAAATATACAGAAAATTTATAACATTGAATAAAAAATTTAGACTTTTAACCCAGATATAAGAAAAATGGATAAAACAATAATAATTCTAGAAATGTAGGTTTTTGTGAAGGAAATAATTGAAAATATTCCCAAATCAGAGAAGAATTTCTCCAGAAGCACTGAGAGGAATATTTGGGAGTACTTTCTGTCTGATCGGAGCTTTGCCACCCAATCAGAATCGATAACAGCTATTAAAAGATACGTATTCACTACAAAATCCATTCATTTTCATAGCTGTAATCTTTATATAATGCACCAAAAAGAATAATAAATTATTAAAACGATAATGTTCCATGTATAAAGTATTTATTTTTAATTTTTATAATAAAAAGATCGTATTTCTTCTGTATATATCGCTTATCTATATCGATGCACTTACTTAATTTCTCAATTTAAATTTTCACCTCTAAAATTGAAAGACATTGAATATGTGGATCGAATGCACACGGCCTCGAGTTTGCACAATCCGTTGATCTTAATATGATATCGGATGTGTTTAATCTCGGATAACCTTAATACATTTTGTAAAGTGTTAATCTAAGATTGTTGTATTTATAGGGAGCATGTGGAGATAATTAAACTGTAACATGATGTTCTTCATTTTGTGTTGCTAGTGATAAAAATGAATACAATTTTGTATTGACATTGTGTATTAGTTATATATATGTTTTACGAGATTTTGTATCCTAAATTATTATAAACGTTGTGTGTTCACGATCATATATCGTGTCTCGCACCTTATTAGATGTATATTTATAACTAGATGAATGTTTGTTTTATTAGTTATACATTTGCTTATTTTGCTTATTTCTAAGGGTAAGAATACATAAAAATAATGTAATGTACCGAAAAGAAGAAGTGGGAGAGCCACTTACAAAAATAAAATATTAGAGGACTGTCATTTCAATTACATAAAATATAAAAAGTATTACTCTATTGCAAGTCAATCAATTATTACAAAATCTTTACATAATTGGTTGACTTATAAAAAATTAATACTTTCTTGCTTTATTAATCTTGAAACATATTTAGACGTTCGATTTTATTAATTATGTACTAATTATACCGCAAAATGTTTACAAAAGAAAAAGAAATGAATCAAACTATTGGTATCAAAATAGAACCCCGGTGAGCATAATCCTTACATTTTCATATAAGGACAAACTATTAATTATACTATTAAAATTTTATAACATTTTATTATAAAGAATATATACTCGTGTGATTGAGAATATTATTTAATTTTTGATGTTTAAAATAATAATTTATTAAGAGTTTAGTTTGAATGAAATAACTATGTAAGTAAGGGATGATTCAAACATATTTTGTCAAGTATAAATAAAAAGAGTACACTTTGTTAACAAAACTAGAAAATCTATATACCTATATTAAAAGAGCTGTCACTAATCTGACGTGGCGGCCTCACAATTTTTTAGAAAATTAAAACCTTTTTTTTCTAAATAACTAATTAAGCCCAATAAAGCCAAAATTCTAAATATTTTTTTTCCAACGGAATATATTGAACGTGTACCTCCTATAAGATTATCATCTCATCTGATCTTAATAAATCTTCTTCAACAAGTCTAATTAGAATATTCTTTAACAAACCTAATTTTATCTTCTTTTTACGCTATATATATTAAACAATAATCTATCATCCCTTCATCAATTTTCGTTTTCTGCTTCAATTCCTCATCTTTACCAAAGGTAATCTTTCAATTCTAAAATTTTCGGCTTATGTTTTGGTTTAATATCATGTTTCCCTTTGTTTGATTACCGCTTTACCGCTACGGATTTCCAAACAATTTTATATCCTTCTTATCGTTTTTTACATCGTTTAATTGAGTTTTTCGATTTTTTTGTCCCGACATTTGTTCATCCTGTTCTTCGTTTTTACACCGTGTTCGAAGCCTATTTTTCAAATAGTTCTATGTTTTAACTTTCGATGTTCGACTTGTTGTAAATTCGATTTTATTATTTAATCGAAGCCAATTTTTATGCCGTTTACTCCTCTCCTCTCTTGGTACTCAATCAATGACAACTTTTGCTTCACTTCTGTATTCAGTTTTACTCCCCGTCTTACTTAGTTATTTGATTTGTTAGTTATTTTCAAAACTCTCGTAATTGTTTCTATTTTTTTAAGTTATATGATTGATTTTAATTAATTCGGTTTAGAACATTTACTGTTGTTATTTAGGCCTCTTTTTTTATTCGTACCAATACAATTCGGATTTCAAACGAATTGCCATTGTAACTCCTGATTTTTTAATGTTTTCGTAATTCCATATTTTTTTTGTTAAAGATTCCAATTTTTTTTTTTTTATCTTATTACAAATATCGTTGATTTTTCATTTATAACAGTTTTTTTTTAATGTGAAAATTGGGATCAATAATGTGTTTACAAAGCTGAAAATTCTTTTTTTTAATTCGTTATTTTTATCGTATTTCAAAACTTTTTGATAACAACACTCCTTTGATTGATTTTTATAGCTTATGCTTTTATTGATAGTTATATTTCATTTGCTTTTTGTGTAAACTGTCTTGATTTTTATTTTATCGATACAATCTGATTCCAAATCTATTTTTTTAATTATTTTTTTATTGGTCCATTCTTTTTTTTAATTCTTAAAAGTGACAGCAGTTTTTTTTATTACGAATTTCAGATTTTTTTTATTACGAATAAAATATTTTTATTTTTTTTTGTATTACGTATCTGGTCATATTACAAATCTAAAAAAAATGATATATTTTTAGTAGATTCCTCTATTTCTTTTTCTAAGCGTTCGTAATTTATTGACTAAAATCTCTGTTTGGCTTTTAAATTTTGATCAAAAAGCTTTCACAATGTTTTGTTTTTCAACCTAACTTTAAAGAGGCAGGTATTTAAACTTTTAGCAAACCGTATAGCATTTATATGTACTTAAAAACAAATAACAACGGGATATATTATTTTGATTTCCACAATAATTAAAACAACATGTATCTAAAATTTTTTTAAAAGTAACAACCGTTTAGATTTTAGCAAACCGTCAAACTAGGTTTTAAAACTACTTAATATTTTAAAAAAAAATTAAAAAAAAGCCGAGTGACCATATCAGAACAGTGTGGAATATAACAAAACTATTTAATCTTTATAAAATTATTATTTAAATTGTTTGTTATATTATAATTGAATTATAGTCGAGTATAAAAAGATTATTCATTATTCGTGACTACTTTATATTTGTGAGAATATAAAAGTTGTGTGACCATATTAATACATTTTTTATAAATTATTAATAAATATGTTATAACGTCGCACATGTATATGTATGACAATGACATTTTACCGAAAAAAAATCAAATATATAAATATACCCGCACAAGGTGCGGGATATAAACTAGTTGACAAATAAAACATTCTTTAACAGAGGGCGTTACAAAAAAAAATCAAAATTTAACAGATATCCAACCCATAAATCAAAATATTTTCATAATTTATTAATTTAGTATGAGATATATACTTTTTTAGAAAGAAGAAAGTCGAACCATGTTACATTGGGCTACTGTAAATAGAATATGGGCCGTACAAACCAATATGGAAGTTATGGGCCTACGGCCCATTTTCTAATTTCCAACCCAACAATTTTAGCGGATGAAATGGAAAAAAGTCTGTGAACATATACGGGTATAGGTTATGCAAATCATGAAAGATAAGCATGCTTGATTTGAACCAATATCAAGTATTCAAATATGAGATAATCTTGATAAGAAAAATATACATTCGTCGTCACATATTCGAATACACGTGTGTTAGATAGATCCAAACTCGATGCATCAACCCATTAACTTTGCATACTTCTTCTAACTTCTCCTTTTGTCAACTAATTTTGGATAAAAACTTATATGTTGAACTTGGTTAAACATCGTTGGACGCCACGTCATTTTTTACCATGTTAGAATTTCCGGAGCATCAAGTATATACTGTACTTGCACCCAAAACGTATATGCGCTCTAGTTCTTCTACCAACATCATTTCTTATATGTCCGAATATTCGGTAGAAATTTTACTCTACCATCGAAACCATCGAACCAATTAACTTTCCAATTGGTGTTCGAAATACTGATGAAGAGAAGAAGAGAAAGAAAGAAACTAATACAATGATTTATATCAATAACAAACACAACATTCATTTCTCATTTTATTACCACAAATCATCCTTAATTCCACAACAAAACACAATCCCATCACTGAGCAGAAGAGCCAGTGGAGTTCACCAAAGTCAAATTCAACTTCACCTTAACATTCACATCATCATAATCACAGTTATCACGAAGAGCAGTAAGCTCATACGGCGGCGCGTCACGCGCCAGCCACTGCTCGACGGTGAAAAGCTGCTGTGCGCAAGAACCGTGGGGTCTAGTCGACGTCACCTCGACGTAGTTACAGTACCAGCCATGATGAGGTCCAGTACCGTCGGAAACCAGCTTTAACGAGCACAGAGGAGCGTCCAAACAGGGCCCACGTCCACTGAAAATGTCGAGATTACCCCTCTCGTAGTAATCATAGCCCGGACCCATTAGCCCGCCCCATGACTCCAGATCCGTTATCCCGATCCCGTTGCCGGAGTTGTCGTAAAGCTCAACGCCGATTTTCGAGTCCGTCCCTCCTTTGATTATGGATCCCGTTCTTACGTAGATTGTGTACACACAATTATTTTCCTGCGTTTTGTAAATCTCAAATCATAACCAAAAATCAGAAGAAATATAAGTTCGTATGTAGTTATGATCTTACCGATCGAACGATTGAAGCAGAGACTGAGAAGAGGATGACGACGAAGAGATTTGAGATCCACGTGTGTTTGGATTCCATGGCTTCGATGTATTCTTTGACTTGTGAGATGATAAGTTAGTCACGCTGGGTGATTGTTCATTTATAATGTCAAGGAGACATAAATAGGTAACTTTATAAATACCATTCATTCTTATCCTTTGTTGCAATGTATCATACACAGTTTTGATTTAAATTACATTTTTAAAAAATCATAATGTAATTAATCAAAATTACGTTGAAAATTCCGATTTATATATATATATATATATATATATATATATATATATATATATGAACCTATTAGGGAGTAACCCTTTAATAACCCTATAATTTAATAATATAAGAGACCGAGATTAATCCGTGTTTATGATAATTGTGTAATAGGGATCGATGAGAATTACTGTTCTTGTATGTTTGAAATATTTTATTAAATATTTAGAACGCTAAAATTTATACACGTTCGTTACTCTTTTTTCTTTTTTATGAACAAGCATCCGAAAAATACTGTTCTAGAATTTCGAACTCGGGTCATAAGCCCTCACACCCTTTTACCATTTGACAAGTTAGAAATCTTTATTATTAATTTTAAACGTAAAATACATACGTGATGTATGACGGGTATCATTTACATAACGATGACGATCGGCGTTAACGATCGTTATCCTCTACAAAAATTTGGATAATACAACGTTAAAAAACATACTTAATAATCGTTAATTGTTAATTTATGTTCGTAAAAAAATATATTTTCTTATAAAGTTTGATTTTTTTTCTTCTCTCAATAACGGTCGTTAATTGTTGATTAAGAGCGTAACATTATGTCCTTAACGAGCATGAAACGTACTTAATGAGTGTTAAGTATGTTTTATGCTCGTTAATTGTTGAAGAAACAATGTCGTTAATATCCCCTAATATTGATCGTTAGTTTTTTTTCTTTCTATAACGATCGTTAATTGTTAAATAAACAATGATGTGAATAGGATGAAATATTGTATACCAATTTTTTGTAGTTGTCGGAATTTATTTTGTTCATATTGGAAGAGTTATTTATCCATACGTAAAGAGATTTTCACTAATGGACCTAATGGTGAATAATATATGAACAATTTGGTAAAATTTCCCTATTAACGTTTATTATGGACATTACATCATAAACGTTTTTTAATAATCTAATATATCTTAGATGCTCCTTCTCCCGGAACACCCTAAACACTAAAGTTTCACCCTAACTTTTACCGTAACAACAAAGTATAAGATAAAACTGTATGTGAATTCTCACTGAATACTTCAAATTAATTTTAATTCAAACTTTGAGTGTTCAAATACATCTACGTACGTGGATGTGGCTGAGCTTTAGGGTTGAATTCTAGATCTTAGCGGTAAATGTGTTTTGATAGCTCATGTTGATATCACAAAGTTATTAACGTCAATTTACAACGTAAACAAGATATTTACAATTTTAGTATCTTAAAGTTAATATTAAATCATAATTTACAGCTTACGAATCACAATAATACATTGCAGAAAATATTATTGCATGTGATGATGAAACTGACATTGTGATATATAAAAATAATACTTTTATAAAATTTTTCGCTATACATGAAACATATATAGTAATATAATATATTTGACGGATCGCGCATGGATGCCGCTAGTGGATTGGATAGGATAAGGTGTTGCGATACACAAGGACGGTGTTGAACCTGAGCCACTCGATGGATATGTTGCCACGTGGATGAATCAGAGAGGTGTATCATCGTTTGGTGAGTGTGGGTGATCTTTATTATAGAGGTCAACACAGAGTAGAGGAAAAATACAGGATTATAGGAATGATTAATAATGAAAACCCTCTAATTATTGATCTTGTCTTTTGCGAATAAATGGAGAAGGAATATATAAAAATTAAAAAGGTAAATCAAATATTGAAATGTCAAATAATAGAATAATAAAATGGGGCCTATTTGTATCCAATCGTGTCGCCACCTACCAAGGATTGTTCTTGTTGGTGCTGAGGAGCTTGTAGATGCCTTCTGCATATTCTCTTTAAATTGGCCTCCGGTTCAACATGAACCGGGTATCCAGAATTTCATCTGGTATTCAATTAATGAACCGGGTTAGGTTGGACATTTGTTAAACCTATTTTGTTGCCATTGCACCATTGTTACAAGAGAAGTATGGGTTGTGCCCCAGTCCGATGTGGTTGATCGTCCTCGCGAACCAACTATTGATTATCGTGTTGGTAATCTTTTGCGTCTTTAACTAGTTAATCATACGTGGGTTCCTCCTCTAACAGATTCCTCTCGACCAACTAAAAAGTTTAATATATTGATGGCCGAAGAGTGCATTTTAAAAAATTGAATCAGAATAATACCATTCGGAAAGTAAAATATCCTTAAACACTGTGAAAAGACAAGGTATAAGACAATCCAAAATATTATCAATTACCCCTTACTTAAAATTTTGCGCAAGAGGCTAAAGATTTTGAGTAGGACTGTTCATTCGGCCCGATCCGTACTGAAAATTTCTTATTGTATTGAATTTATACCGAATCTAAATTTTCAGTTCAGGTCTGGTCTGGATCAATTGGACCAAATTTCTTTATATTTCTTTTTGGGACTTTTTGGGCCGAGGTTTAAACTGTTTACAAAATTGACAAATTGGTCCGGACCAGAATTTGAACAATAAAATTTTTGAATGCTTTAGTAAATTGCTCAATTTGGTTATGACTGGCCCAAAGTTTTATTTTTAGCCGTAGTAAATGTCAAGCCCAACATAAACTAATGAAATTGGGTCTCACATCACCATTATTGGGCCGGCCTATTTCTCAGCCCAAAAAATATTATATATTTCAGATCACTCTAGCTTGAATCTTATCGCTGCGTATAAGTCTATAGGATAATTGTAAACATAACACATCAGTTGCATAAATAATTAAATATGTAAGAAAAGAAAAAAAGATAAAACCAGTCTTCATAGATTACAAACATTGTTGTTACCATTTGTAATAAACAAATGAGGATCGAGCTATAGCAAATTAGCACTGCAGCTTTTACGCTATCCTCTATTATTTGCGATAAAGGTTGATTAATTATGCGTGATTAATCAATGATTATAATGTACTTATAATATTATTTTTTTTACTAATAAAATATAGTCTATAAATATGCTATTGCAAATTAAAGCAATCATATTCCAGAACAATCCCCTCCATTAGGAACAAATTACTATTTATTAACATACATTTCGGTGGTTTACTTAAATATGGAATAATAAAATGAGGAACGTTAAGTCATGAGTACGTATCTTATCTCATTCTTCAAATCCTAATTAGAAGTTGCTTAATCAAATTTTGATGCAACGAATATAGTGAGAATCCTTTTAACTGTTAGGGTGGGTCCACATCACTACTATCGACCTCTCTTTTTTCGGTGTAAGAACGTGAATAGTAAGAGATGTATGTTATTTAGAAGATTAATCGAGTTAAAAATTATAAGAGATTAATCTCCGATAACCTCGAGAAGGGGTTATATTTTAAGATTATAAGACATTGTTGTAATCACGTGTCCAATGTCATGATTGATTAATTTCTAATTATAAAAACAAGTAAAGTAATTTTTGTAAAGATGGGGTAAACAACAAGATTAAAGATACAGGAGGGTCATAAGACTTGTACCGCTCTTCTTCCTGCTTCAACTCTGCGCAGTGTTTGCGACTAAGTGTTCGTTTGGGAGCAAGTTTATAGAAGCTTATGGAACTGATTCTAGCTCAAAAGTGGACTGTTTCACTTTGTGTTGGTGTTTGGGAGTTCTAGCTAAAGGAAGATGAAGGAGATTATAGTAGCTGAAACTAGCTGAAGAAATTGTCTATTTGGCTCGACCGAGCTTATTGAAGCTGAAGCTGAAGTTGAAGCTGATTATAGTTGAAGCTGAAGCTGAAGCTGATGCTAGAGCTGAAACTAGTAGCTGACGGAAATAACTGATTTATTTCGATAAGTTTGCGTAACGTTTGGGTAGTACGAGCTTATAAAAGCTGATAGAAACGTAAAATTACCAATAAGGGCTTCATTTATATTTTTAATGTTATATATCTTTTTGTAAATATGTAATAGATGTTAAGTTAGCTAGCATATTATTTTATATAATAACAAATTATATTGTAATGTCCAATTAGCATAAAGTAAAATTTGTTATGTTAATTATTATAGGTTATAGCTACTAAAATAAAATTATTATTGTTAATTAATAAATAAAATCATTGTTATAAATTACACGTACGATTAACAAAATTTGTTAGTTCATTTTCAAAATAATGAAATGAAGATACAGTTTTTGGAGGTTTCATTAGTTGCTTCTGTTATTTACAGGTAGGTAGTTCAAAGCTTCAAGTAATACCTATATTTCGTCTCAAGATAAACCAAATATTACATAACCAAACTACAAATAACAAGTGAATCTGTTACTTTTAGTGATCCATTACAACCAAAAGACATGCAATAACCTACAAGTGAATCTGTCAACTTTAGAGATACATAACAACCAAAAGGCATACATTAACCTACACAACGATTAGTTAGGGGACATTTGTTTGGATTATCTTCACCTACGTGGATCAAAGTAGTGAACATAACTACTAAAATACGATATCGTGAGCGACACAAAGCATAATAAAGAGACAAGCTACCATGAAGTATTCGCGGAAACGTTGTGCGGAAAGTGCGTGTTTCGTACCATTGATCTTGCATTGGTCCAGCTCAACGGATAGTCTCACGTTGGACTTTTTTAGAGCATTCTGAAGCTCAATCAACCGATTGATCTCTCGGTTGTTGTGTTCACTTGCCTCATCTGCACATCGAATGTGTCGCTGAGTGGAGTCAAGGTCATCCTGTACAACTGCTAAACGGTCCCTCAAGTCACGTGCTATCTCTTGTATGCGTCGCACTTCCGAATTGGTTGAATGCTCATCTATCATCTCATTTTCAACTTCTTGAACTAGTAACTACAACAGCATGAATATCACATTCACATTACTGATCAGAAGTATTTTTCAATTGTTATTATATGTGAAAATTATATATGAAAAGCTTACACAATAATAAGGGTCTGTTGATCTACTAGTTGACGAACTATCGGAACCCCAACCCTCGTATACATAGTATCCATTAAATTCAGCCGAGTCTGGTGACATATTCTTTGCAGTAGAACGTAAAACACCACATGTTTTGCACAAAAAAATGTTCAAAAAACTGAAATTTCCATAAGAAGACTAAATAGTGCCTAAAACATCTGGTTGCAACTTCAAACTAGCATATGACCTTTCTGAATTTGAGCAGCAGGCATGACCATATAGTATTTCAGATAACCTAACATTCACATCTAACACAAACAAGTCTACAACATTCTGGCTATAGGTTGAAACTGGCATGTGTATTCTATGGTTAAGGAGCTGGCATGAGCAATCTCAATGTCACTAAACTAAATTCCACATCTGAAACAAATAATTCTACAGAATCTGCATATGTTGAAAATTATATAATTTTTGACATTAACAGATATTTAGAAAAATTTCCCTAACATTAAAGCTTACACAAACAATTCTACTGAACTACTACAACTCAACATCAAAAGTTGGAACTTCAGTCACTTAGGATTCTGATAGAACTTCAGAAGTGTGGGAATGTTTAAACTGTCAATGTTCAAATTGGTTTAGGATACTAATTGAACTTCATAAGCTTAGTACAAGTAGAATTGGGACAGGTAAGTACAAATGGATAGTAAAAACTATCATCAAGTATCAAATGAAATAAGGATCATGCTAGTTTGATTTAAAACCCTATTTAAGAGTGGAACAAACAGCTTAATACTTTTCCTATAATAATATTGCTTCCTATCATCAACTATTACATGTGTAGGGTTATTTTGTTGCCATATTAGGTTTTTTAGTTAAAAAATTATGATTAACAGACTATTCCATGATTCTCTGCAGATTATAAATTTTTTGAAATATTGCTTCCTATCATCATTAGATTATTTGTGGCGTGTGTTTTTAAGATGAGATTTTCTGTTCTCTATAGGTAGACACATATACTTAAGAGTGATAAATTGTCCTAAGTACATCTAGTTTTATATTACTTCTGTTATTTCTTTTTTTTTTTGTTTTGGTTAATATTTTTGTTATTTCTAAATTGAAGAGGAGGGGAACTTTTGTTATTTCTGAATACTTGTGCTTACTATTTTGTCTCTGTTTTTTCCAAAAAGCTCATATGTATGTCCATTTCTTATCTCTTCTAGCTAAATATCATCATTAGTTTGTTCTTAACAACTCATTTACACTTACAAAGATACTGGAAATGAAGAAATAAAGTAAAATATCTTCTTATTGCAAGCAAGACCCAATCAAAGAGTGCACAAAGATCTGTCATCATCTTTACAAGCCCATATACAAAGTCTGTCATCATCTTTACAAGCACATTTACAAGCACATAATGGATGCATTATGGAACTATCATCAAGTTTTTTCAATAATCTAATGATACCAGCCAATCAGATCTGTCATCATCTTTGCAAGCATCTAGACCATTTTCCTAAAAGAAAACCATCATACTGTAAAATGCTTAACACCCAAAATTGACGATATTCTGAACCATTTCCTTAAAATTAAACCTGTGCACGCACCTACAATTTTCCTTAAATTAAACCTGTACAACAGTCGAAGAACAACTCTGAAACTCTAAACAATTAGGGATCTATAAAACTCCAAGAACTATGTACCAAAACCCTCAAAATTGGAAATAAATTATAGGGATTTGGAAGAACAACCTATGAATATCCACAAATCGTAACAACATTGACTTGAAGAAGAGAGGATGAGGGGTGTAATCGACGAAAAAGAAGTAGAAGAAGGGATACCTCGATAGAGCACTTTCTTCGTATGAGAAGTTCAAGGGCAATCGAAGGGCAATTTCTTCGAATGGTACTTCTCTCCCAGATAAAAACTCGAAGGGTATTTCGAGGATTAATTTTCCATCAGCTACGAAAAGCTTGTGTTGTGTAGCTGATGGAATTCGATGTTCCTTCATCTGCCATCATCTTCAATAAGTTCATTCATCTTCCAAAAGCTGTCGCTCCCAAATACTCCTGCTACTGTGTACAGTAATTGCTTCATCTCCGATAAGCTGCTTCATCTACAAAACGCTCCTTGTCAAACGGGGCCATAAGCTAAAGCAAGCTTAAAGCTAGCTGAAGGAAGATGAAGGAGATTATAGTAGTCGAAGAAATTGTGATTTTCATAAGTTACTCAAAGTATGGAAGCTTAAGCTAGCTGAAGAAATTATTGGAACATCAATACCCTTCAATTTTGAATTGGGTACTCAATTTTATTTCCCCCAATTCATTGGCTCGATACAACACACAAGCATGAACTACACTTCAACACAATTTTATTTTCTTTTTGCTAGATTGGGTTGATTTTTTTAAAAAATTATACTTTAATGCTACACTTAATTAGTTAATTGCTCATAAAAATAAACTGTTAATAGAATGGTACACCAAAAACTTAAACCACTATCTCTCATTTATATGTGCAATTAATAAATTCGAGAACTAAAATTTATAATAATAATAATTTTGTTACTCAAAAATCAATAATTTATTTATAAGTTATACATGTTTTGTAGATTTATTTGTATTATAAACTAACAAATTTTGTTTTAATGATCAATTTGTTAACAATGATCATTTGTCTAATGAGTACTCCATTTTTATTTCCCCAACCTCACAATTTGTTTATTACACAGGTATGAACATTTTCATACACTACCATACCATCACTTGGTTATGAATCCCGAAACCCACACAAATCAACACTAACCCATCATACCAACACCTAAGAATGTGGTTAGATTCAAGAAATTTTTTTCCATCGCATTAGAAAAGAGGAATTTAAATGTTAAATACATTTTGTTAGAAAAAAAATAATACAAGTCTCTTTTTATGACATTTAAATGTTAAATTATAAATTTATTTATCAAATAAAATAAATTTTTCACAAAATGTTATACTAACTTAGTGAATTATCACTGTTATATATTTATTGTAACACATAAGAAAGTGTGTGGGTTAATAATTGCTACAAAATAAATTTAATAATAATTTTTTTAATTAAATTTAATATAATTATAAAAATAAATTGTTCACAAAATATTATACTATATTAGTTAATTATCATCGTTATATATTTATTTAACACAAAATAAAGTGTGGGATAAACATAATTTATGTCTTAATTTTTTCAAATTCAATTGAAATTATTCATGGATGAAATCATGTACCTTTTCGTTATTTTACGTTTATATCAGCTTCTATAAGCTCGTATCTCCCAAACGCTAAACTAGCTTATCAAAATAAATCAGCTAGTTCATTCAACTACTTGTTCAGCTTCAACTTCAACTTCAACTTCATCTTCAGCTTTAGCTACAATCAGCTTCAGCTCCAATAAGCTCAGACGAGCCAAACAGACCCTAAAGAATATAAAACCAAGAATATCCTATTTAGTATATATTGATTATATTAAATTTATAAAAAAATGAATACTGCTCGTTTTGGGATGACATCATGGATTCAACCAAGGTTGTCAGAGTTACTAAATGAAATGCGTTTTTTGCGATAAAAATATTGATTTACGACGTATTGATCAAGGTTATTTGCTAATGTTTTTTAAAGATAACCAAATGTTAAGTTTGTTAATATCCTTTATCACAATCTTTTAGTCTTATCTTATTATATTTAAATAAAAGTATCATAAAAAATCTACTCAAACATCAATTTTCACCAAACACTTTTAAGTTTGTTACTAGATTTTTGTATCCATAGCTCTACCAAAAATTAAAGATGTAACTAAAAAGATTAAACCACCAAAAAAATCTTGTCTTAAGGAACATGTTTTTAGTTTGATAGGTTTTGATAAATGGATTATAATCTATGATTGAGTTGGAACTATAAATGGTATGATTAGGGTTCTATATAATGTTTTAATTTGTTTTTTGTATAGTTCATGTCTTGGAACGATTTAAAAAGTTCTATTTTACATGATATGTAAATTCACTAATGACCTAAAAATCATTAACTCTCAAATTCTTTATAGTCTTCTTTCAAGATGTGAAAGTAAAGTATTGAACAGATCTTTAAAACGTAAAACGAAACAATCTAGAATGATTGTTTAGTCGATAAACCAAAGTATCAAACACAAGAATTTGTTGATGAGGTTCAGAACAAGTCCTACGTCTCCGGTATCTCATATATGATCCAATCCACTATTGTAAGAGCTAAAGCCAAACAAGAGTTACAGACACATAAATTTAAGAGTAAAACCAAAGCATAGAATAGTAAGAGTAGAAAGAACGTCTAATCAAACAAGAACAGGACACGGCTCTTGAGAATCCAAGGATTCTTTACGTGTTCACAGTGTGTAGTCCGTAGATGCTTCCAAGCTAATAACTGTCAAGAACTAGCGCTCGATCTCACTATCTGTTGGTGAAACTCTCTCAGACGAAGCAACAATCTCAAGTGGAGATGAAGCTCTTCACTCTCGATCACAAGAAGCTAGGGCTTGATTAGAGAGAGCGACAAGAAGATGAAGAGAAGAAGAAGAGAGAAGCTTAAGCTGGCCGCTAGGGTTAGAAAACAAATAACCCTTTATATCGTCACCCATGAGAAAACGATGTCGTTTGGTTAAATGAACCAACTCAGAAAACAGAAAACCCGGTCTACACGTCTAAACATTTAAAACCTTTAAACCGGTTCTTCAAACTGATCTTGAGTTCGAATCCTATGCCGGCTCATTCTCTTAACAATTCACCCTCCTAACTCTTGTAGTTCTGGCTCAAACATATCTAGTGGATTTGTCATATATACATCATTGACCCTTTCTTCATCTTCTAAGTTATTTCAGATAGATGAAGTAAGTCCCCGCAAAAGACAAAATTTTCATTAGTAACAATTTTTGTACCAAAATCGGCAGTATTTTCCTCTCCTTTTTATTTTCTCAACTATTAAATTCTTTTTTGTCAATCTTCTGCCTAATATAGTGATACATAACATCGATATGCTTAGTTCTTTCATGATAAACTGGATCTTTACATAAGAACAGAACACTTTGACTATCAGTAAATATAATAGAAGCATAATACTTGTTAAGAATTTCAGTTAGAATTTCTTTAAGCCACATGGCTTCTTTGGCTGCTTCAGTAAAAGCAATATATTCAGCTTCAATTGAGGAGAGAACAACAACGGATTGTTGTTGAGATTTCCAGGAAATACAATTTCCACACCAAGCATATACATATGCAGTTGTAGACTTTCTAGTATCTTTGTTACTTGCATAATCTGAATCAATATAACCCACAAGATTATTAGAATCACAGTGAACACCATATTCTAAAGCAAGTGAAGAAGTACCAGCTAAGTATCTTAGTAAGAATTTCATAGAAGACTAGTGTTTTTGAGAAGGATTAGACATATATCTACTCAAAACACTAACAACAAAAGCTAAGTAAGGCCTAGTGCAGACCATAACATACATCACAGAGCCTATAACTGCATCATATGGAATCAGTTTCATGTTTTTAACCTCTTGAGTTGTAACATCAGATGTTTTAGTAAGATCAAGATGAGCTCCTAGAGGTATAGATGTTGGTTTAACAGATTTCATATTAAATCTGTCTAGCACCTTCAGTATATAGTCATGCTGAGTTAGCCATATCTTTCTTTTATTCCTGTTTCTAACAATCTTTATGCTAAGAATTCTCAGTGCAGGACCAAGGTCCTTTGTGTAAAGCCTTTAGCAACTAATCTGACTTTAAACCTTGGTGGATCAGTAGAGTTTTGACTTTCTTTTACCTTGTACACCCATTTGCTACCAATTAATCTAGCATTTTTAGGTTTAGGTACAAGATTCCAAGTGTTATTAGCTCTCAAGGATTCAATTTCTTCATTCATAGCAAATTCCACTCATTACTCTGTTTAGAACTAATAGCATGTTCATATAACTCAGGAGTAGGAACAAAAATAACCTCAACAATTAAGAAAGCATATTCTATAACATGCTCAAGTTTGTTTTCTACATTCTCAACTAAATTAATATATTTTGGATTTGATTTCTTGTGCCTAAGTTCTCTACGCAAAGAAGGCATAGAAGTCATAGGCACATCAGTCATATCAACATTACTATCATTAGAAGGCAAATCAGAATTTAGAGAAGAATTTAGAGAGTTTAAGGGATTAGAATTGCTCACTGTCCCTCCTAATTGGTGAGGTGATGACTGGCCCGTGGAAGAAAAAGTGCTTGTCGAGGAATTTGAGTGATTGGAGTTTGTAGTTGTGACTAAATATCTCGACAAACACTTCCTCTTGCTTGAGAGATTATAGTCACCACATCCATTGTCAACATCTTCCTCATTGATATCTGTATTATTACTTGGATCATAGAAAGACAAATCTGCATCCTGTCGTAATGCTCAGAAGTAATTTTAGTGCATAATTTGCATGGAAAATCATTTTCAACAGAGTAACATCCCTACTTATTGTTGTCTTGTAAGCTCCTGGTTGAAGGATTAACAATTTATATCTTTTTAACTCCTATAGGATATCCTATCATGACACATTTTTGTGCTCTAGGATTTAGCTTACCATCAGAGTGCTTTGCATAAGTAACACATCCAAAAGTTCTTAGATGTGATAGATTTGTAGGTTTTTCAGACCAAGTTCTTGGGGTCTTTTGAGATTTATAGCACTAGAGGGAGACCTATTAATCAGATAAACAGCAATGCTAACTGCTCTCCCCATAAAGAGTGCTTCAAGCCAAAGGATATAAGCAAATATATATATATATATATGGCCTTTTCTAAGAGAGTTTTATTCATTCTCTGTGCAATACCATTCTGTTGTGATGTACCTAGGACAATTAAGTGTCTTTTTATACCATTTTCATGACATAATTGGTTAAATTCAGTATTGCAAAAATCCAAACCATTATCTGTTCTAAGACATTTTAATCTGTGATTGGTTTGTCCTTCTATTGTAATTTTCCAGTTTTTAAAACTTTCTAGAGCATCACTCTTATTTCTAAGAATATAAACCCACACCTTTCTAGAGTAATGATCTATCAAGGATAGAAAATATCTCCTTCCCCCAGTAGTTTCAATCTGAGTAGGTCCCCATAAGTCAGAGTGAACATATTCAAAGGGTTTATTGGCTTGAAATTTAGATTTACTGAAAGAGGTTCTAGTGGTTTTTCCTAGGATACAAGTCTCACAAGACTTAAGATCACTAGGGTTCCCAGGTATGCTACCATTTTTAAAAAGATAGCACAAGCCTTTATTGCCTATATGTCCTAATCTAGAGTGCCAGATTAGAGTTTGATCATTTGAAAGGCAAACAACTTTTTCTATATTGTTTAATTCAGGATTTCCAATTACATGATAAAGACCATTCTTCTTAATGCCTTTAACTAGAACTTTTTCATTTCTAGAGATAGATCTAATACCAGAATGTGTATTAATATCACAATTTAGGTCATCAAACATGCTTTCAGACAACAAGTTTCTCCTAAGTTCTGGAATCCATCTAACATTTTGAATGGTTCTGATTTTATTATCATGCATTCTAAAATGAATAGATCATATGCCTTTTATGGCAAGAGAAGTTGAGTCTCCTAGTCTTACTTCTCCTTCATCATGTTTATGTAAGTAATCAAAATGACATTCATGTTGTGTTGCATGTATAGTGCATCCAGAATCAAGAATCCAAGCATTTAAATCAAAATATGATTAAGTATAAAGCATATCAGAACAAAGTAACAATTCATGATCATGATAGGACATATATTCACACAAAGCAGAGGTTCCAGTTTTATTTGATTTATCTGCTTTATCATTTTTCTTTTTCCTACATTCAAGTGGTTTATGTCCCTTTTTACCACAATAATAGCATGTTATAATTTTTTCTTTGTCCTTATCAAAATTGTCTTTGTTTCTGGGAACAAAATTTTCATTATTTTTGTTCTTTGCTTTATAAGAGTTCTGAGTGCTTTTATTCTTATCTTGATATTTACCTTTAGCATACATGAGTTCATATTTAGGCTCTTTGGGAGTAGTTTTGACCTTAAAATTTTTCATTTCTTCATTTTTCTGTAAAATAGCTTCTAGTAATTTTTGCATAGTCAAATCTTGATGACCATACTGTATAACATCTTTGAACGTATTAAATTGTGCATGTGAAATACGTTTGAACAAGACTTTAAAGTAAATGACGAAAAACAATCTAGAGCGATTGTTTAGCCAGAAACAAAGCATCAAACACAAGATATTTGTTTACGAGGTTCGGAACAAGTCCTACGTCCCCGGGATCTCAGATATGATCTAATCCACTAGAGTAAGAGCCAAAGCCAGACAAGAGTTACATATACAGAACGTTAAGAGTAAAACCAAGACAGAGAATAGCAAGAGTAGAAAGAACGTCTAAAAGAACAAGAACATAATACAAATCTGGAGAATCAAACGATTATTTGCGTGTAAACTAACTGTAACCAGTAGATGCTTCCAAGCTAAGAACCGTAGGAGGAACTAGCGCTCGATCTCACTATCTGTTGGTGGAAGACTCTCAGACAAAGCTACGATCCCAAGAGGAGAAGAAGCTCTTCGCTCTCAACCACAAGAAGCTAGAGCTTGATTAGAGAGAGCGGCGAGGAAGACAAAGAGGTATCGAAGAAGAGAGAAGCTCAAGCTGCTAGGGTTAGGAGGAGCCTAACCTTTATATCGTTGTCCACCATCAAAACGACACCGTTTGATTAAATGAACCAACTCAGATAACATAAAAGAATCCGGTTCACTCAAATAAAACAGAAGAGGTATTAAACCGGTTTCTTCAACAGATCACATGTTCGAACCTCTTTGCCGGCTCATTCTCTTAACAATTCACCCTCCTAACTTTTCTAGTTATGGCTCAAACAAAATAGTTGATTTGGTATACATATGTTCATCATCGATCCAACTTTCATCTTCTATTTTATTTCAAACAGATGAAGCAAATCCCTGCTAAAGACAAACTTTTCATTAGTAACAATTTTTGTACCAAAATCAGCAGGATTTTCCTCTCCTTTTATTTTCTCAACTATTAACTCTTTCTTGTCAATCTTCTGCATGATATAATGATACCTAACATCAATATGTTTAGTTCTTTCTTGGTAGAAAAGATCTTTACATAAGAACAGAGCACTTTAACTATCAGTATATACAATAGCAATATAAGGCTTGTTAAGAATTTCAGTTAGGATTCCTTTTAGCCACACAACTTCTTTAGCTGCTTTAGTAACAACTATATACTCAGCTTCAGTCGAGGAGAGTGCAACAATAGATTGTTGTTGAGATTTCCAAGAAATGCAATTTCCACACCAAGAATTTACATATGCAGTTGTAGACTTTCTAGTGTCTTTATTACTTGCATAATTTGAATCAACATAACCCACAAGATCATTAGAATCACAGTGAACACCATATTCTAGAGCAAGTGAAGAAGTACCAGATAAGTATCTTAACAAGAATTTCATAGCAGACTAGTGTTTGTACGAAGGATTAGACATACATCTACTCAAAACACTAACAACAGAGGCTAGGTCAGGCCTAGTATGGACCATAACATACATCACAGAACCTACTGTTGCATCATAAGGAATAATTTTCATATCTTTAACCTCTTGAGTTGTAGTATTAGTCGTCTTAATCAGATCAAGATGAGCACCAAGAGGTATAAAAGTTGGTTTAACAGATTTCATATTAAATCTGTCTAGCACTTTTAGTATGTAGTCATGCTGAGTCAACCAAAATTTTCTTTAATTCCTATTTCTAACAATAGTAATTCCAAGAATTTTCTGTGCAGGACCAAGGTCCTTCATGTCAAAAGTAGCTTTCAGAAATGTTTTAATATCCCTGATGTTACCTTTAGACTTGCTGATTATCAAGATATCATCAACATATAACATAACATAGAGAGGATATTCAGTTTTAATAAACTTGAAATATGAGCAAGAATCATAGGAACATTGTGTAAAGCCAAGAGCTTTCATGCATGAATCAAACTTCTTATTCCATTGTCTAGGTGATTGTTTCAAACCATATATAGATTTATTAAGCAAACATACATGATTAGGAAATCTTTCATCAATGTATCCTTTAGGTTGACTCATGTATATAGTTTCATCCAGATTACCATGTAAGAAGGCTGTCTTAACATCCATCTGGTCAATATCATAATCAAACACAGCATCAATGGATATTAACATTCTTAAGGTTTTATATTTCACCACGGGAGCAAAGATATCATTATAATCCTCCCCATCCTTTGGGTACAACCTTTAGCAACTAATCTGGCTTTAAACCTAGGTGGATTAGTAGAGTTCTGACTTTCTTTTACCTTGTACACCCATTTATTGCCTATCAATCTAGCATTTTTAGGTTTAGGTACAAGAGTCCAAGTGTTGTTGACTTTCATAGATTCAATTTCTTCATTCATAGCATATTTTCACTCATTACTGTGTTTAGAACTAACAGCATGTTCAAACAACTCATGAGTAGGAATAGAAATCACCTCAACAATTAAGAAGACATGTTCTATAACATACTTATTTATATCATCTATATTCTCAACTAAGTTCATATATTTTGGATTTGGTTTCTTATGCCTAACTTCTCTATCCCTAGTTAATTGATAATCAAGTAAAGAAGGTAGAGAAGATATAACATTATCATTGTTATCATCAACAGGAAAAGCAAAAGACAAATCAAAATTTAAAGTAAAATTAGAGGGATTAGAATTGCTCACTGTCCCTCCTAATTGTTGAGGTGTTGTGTCTAAACCTCTTGAGATGGAAAGAAAAGATTTTATCGAGGAATCTGAGTGACTAGGGGTTGAGCTAGTTACTAAATCTCTCGACAAAATCTTTCTACCCCTCGAGAAATTATAGTCATCATAGCCATTGTCATCATCTTCCTCAGTGATATCTGCATTCTCACTTGGTTCATAGAAAGATAAATCTTCATTCCTGTCATTTTTCTCAGAGATGATATTAGTAGTCAACTTGAAAGGAAAGTCATTTTCAACAAATGTAACATCTCTACTGATAGTTGTTTTGTAAGCTCCAGGTTGTAGGGTTAACAATTTATATCCTTTAACACTTGTAGGATATCCTATCATGACACCCTTTTGTGCTCTAGGATTAAGCTTATCATCTGACTGTTTAGCATAAGCTGCACATCCAAAGGTTCTTAGATGTGAGAGGTTTGGTGATTTTCCAGACCAAAGTTCCTGAGGAGTTTAAGATTTATAGCACTAGAGGGAGATATATTAATGAGGTAAGCAGTTGTGGTCACTGCTTCTCCCCATAGTGAGTGTTTTAAGCCAGGGATATTAGAATGTATCTAGCTTTTTCTAAGAGAGTTCTATTCATTCTCTCTGCAACACCATTGTTGTGGTGTAACTGGGATAGTTAAGTGTCTTTTAATTCCATTTTCATGACAGAATTGATTAAATTCTGTATTACAGAACTCCAAACCATTATCATTTCTAAGGCATTTTAATCTATGATTGGTTTGACCTTCTAATGTAATTTTTCAGTTTTTAAAACTTTCTAGGGCATTATTTTTATTCCTGAGAATATAGACCCATACTTTTCTGGAGTAGTGATCTATTAAGGACAGAAAATATCTCCTACCTCCAGTAGTTTTAATCTGAGCAGGACCCCATAAATCAGAATGAACATATTCTAAGGGTTCACTAGCTTTAAACTCAGATTTATTGAAAGTATTTCTGGTAGCATTACCTAGAATACAAGTTTCACAGGACTTGAGATCACTAGGTTTACCTGGTATGCTACCATTTTTAAAGAGATAGTAAAGGCCTTTATTGCCTATATGTCCTAACCTAGAGTGTCAGGTTAAGGTTTGGTCACTTGTAAGGCAAGCAGATTTTTCAACATTATTCAACTCAGGGTTTCCAATCACATGATAAAGACCATTTTTTTTAATACCTTTAACTAGAACTTTTCCATTTCTAGAGACAGATCTTATTCCAGAGTGAGTATTAATATCACAGTTTAGGTCATCAAACATCCTTTCAGATAACAGGTTTCTCCTAAGTTCTGGAATCCATCTAACATTCTAATTGGTTCTAATTTTATTATCATGCATTCTAAAAGGAAATGATCCTATGCCTTTTATGGCAAGGAAAGTATAGTCTCCTAGTCTTACTTCTCCTTCATCATTTTTATGTAAGTAATCAAAATCACATTCATAAGGAGTTGCATGCATTGTACATCCAGAATCAAGAATCCAAGCATTTAAATCAGAATCAGGTGAAGTATAAAGCATGTTAGAACAAAGCAACAATTCATTATTACAGTAAGACATATTTTCAAACAAGGCAGAAGTTTCAGTTTTATTAGACTTATTTGCTTCATCATATTTTTTTTCTCTTGCATTGTGGTGTTTTATGTCCCTTTTTACCACAATAATAGCATGTAATATTTTTTTTTCTTTATCTTTATCAGAAAAATTGTCTTTGTTCTTATGGACAAAATTTTCATTATTTTTGTTCTTAGCTTTAAAAGTGTTCTGATTTCCTGTATTCTTATCCAGATATCTACCTTTAGCATACATGATTTCATTTTTAGGTTCTTTGAAACTAGTTTTGACTTTGAAAATTTTCATTTTTTCATTTTTCTGTAAAATAGCTTCTAGTAGTTTTTTCTTAGTTAAATCTTGATGACCATACTGTATAACATCCTTAAAATTATTAAATAGAGCAGGTAAGGAATTCAGTATGATAACAGCTTGATGTAAATCATCAATTTTGTCACTGCAACATTCTAAGTCAAGAGTCATTCTAAGAAAAGCATCTAAATTATCAATTAAGGTCAGATTAGTATCCATTTTAAAATGAAATAATCTGCATAGCAATGAAATTCTACTAGACATTCTTTTTACCAGAAATAAAGTTTCCAAAGTGTTCCAAAGGGTTTTAGCAGTAACCTGATTTAGGACTTGTCTTCCTACTTCATCAGTGAGTCTCAACATAATCTGAAAATGAGCTATTTGATCCATCTCTTCCTTTTCCTCCTCATTTGTATTTTCTGGAAAGTCTTGAGTGATGTCTCTCCAACATTTTTCCCTTATTAAAATGGTTTGCCACATAGCAAAGTCAGTATTGTCATCAAAAGGTTTAATTTTTGTTGTGTCACCCATTCTTCTCGTCACAGTCACTTAATGAAAGCTTGACAACTATCTTGGAAACACTTTATACCAGATCCAATCCAAGGATAACTCAGTAATCTCCTGAAGAGAGGCAAGACTCAACTCTTGCAAGCACTCTTGGAAACTAAAGATCTTCCAAGGACTCAATCGATGGATTGGTGATCTCCAAAGGAAATGAAGTCAAAAGTAAGTGAGGACAAGAGAATTTTTCAGCAAGCAAAATAGATCAAGGCAACTAGCTTCTATAGGAAGCGTAGATACTCTTAAAATCTATGAATATAGGATAGCAACGGAAGATTTAAAGCAGAATATACAAAAACAAAGAGAAAACCCTAAAAATATAAGTTTATCTGATTCTTTGAAACTTAGAAGATCGCAAACGTTTCGAACCTCCGGTCAATGGGCACACGGTTAACGCCGACCTATGTTCAAGAAAGAATCAAGCAAAACTCGTTTTTTTGAAGGAAGTAAAACAAAGAACAAGCTCTGATACCAATTTGTGAAATACGTTTGAACAAGACTTTAAAGTAAATGACGAAAAACAATCTAGAGCGATTGTTTAGCCATAAACAAAGCATCAAACACAAGATATTTGTTTATGAGGTTCGGAACAAGTCCTACGTTCCCGGGATCTCAGATATGATCCAATCCACTAGAGTAAGAGCCAAAGCCAGACAAGAGTTACATATACAGAACGTTAAGAGTAAAACCAAGACAAAGAATAGCAAGAGTAGAAAGAACGTCTACAAGAACAAGAACATAACACAAATGTGGAGAATCAAACGATTCTCTGCGTGTAAACTGACTGTAACCAGTAGATGCTTCCAAGCTAAGAACCGTAGGAGGAACTAGCGCTCGATCTCACTATCTGTTGGTGGAAGACTCTCAGACAAAGCTACGATCCCAAGAGGAGAAGAAGCTCTTCGCTCTCAACCACAAGAAGCTAGGGCTTGATTAGAGAGAGCGGTGAGGAAGACGAAGAGGTATCGAAGAAGAGAGAAGCTCAAGCTGCTAGGGTTAGGAGGAGCCTAACCTTTATATCGTTGTCCACCATCAAAACGACACCGTTTGATTAAATGAACCAACTCAGATAACATAAAAGAACCCAGTTCACTCAAATAAAACAAAAGAGGCATTAAACCGGTTTCTTCAACAAATCACACATTCGAACCTCCTTGCCGGCTCATTCTCTCAACAATGCAGGTAAAGAATTTAGTATAATAACAGCTTGATGTATATTATCAATTTTGTCACTGCAACGTTCCAGATCAAGATTCATTCTAAGAAAAGCATCTAGATTATCATTTAAAGTCAGAGAAGTATCCATTTTAAAATGAAATAATCGACATAGTAAAGAATTTCTACTAGGCATGCTTTTTACTAGAAATAAGGTTTCTAAAGTATTCCAAAGAGTCTTAGAGGTAACCTGAGTTAGGACTTGTCGTCCTACCTCATAAGTAAGTCGTAACATGATCTTAGAATGAGCTATTTGATCCAACTCCTCCTTTTCTCCCTCCTTTGTATTGTCATGAAAGTCTTGAGTGATGGCTCTCCAACATTTTTTCCGTATTAAGATAGCCTTCATTTTAACCTGCCACATGGCAAAATCAGTATTACCATAAAAAGGTTTAATTTTTGTTGTATCACCCATTCCTTTCGTCTCAATCACTTAATAAAATCTTGATAACTATCCTGAAAACACTTTATACCGGATCTAATCTAAGGATAACACAATAATCTCCTGAAGAGTGGCAAGAATCAACTCTTGCAAACACTCTTGGAAACTAGAGGTCTTCCAGAGATTCAATCAACGGATTGGTGATCTCCAGAGGAAAAGAAGCCAGAAATAAGTGAGGAAAAGAGGGCTCAACCAACAGATTAGACCAATGCAACTAGCTTTTATAGAAAGCGTAGCTACACTTAAGATCTAAAGACTTAGAATAACAGTGGAAGTAGTAGATTTGTATTAAAGAAAGCTTTAGAAGGGAAAAAGTTAAGAAAAAACCCTCCAGATCTAAGTTTTTCTGATCTTTGAAACTTAGAAGATCGCAAACGTTTCGAACCTCCGGTCAATGGACACACGGTTCGCGCCGACCTATGTTCAAGAAAGAATCAGTATACTCATATATTTAGGAGAAAACAACAATAAACCACACTCTGATACCAATTTGTGAAAGTAAAGTATTGAACATATCTTTAAAACGTAAAACAAAACAATCTAGAACGATTGTTTAGTCGATAAACCAAAGTATCAAACACAAGAATTTGTTGACGAGGTTCGGAACAAGTCCTACGTCCCCGGGATCTCAGATATGATCCAATCCACTATTGTAAGAGCCAAAGCCAAACAAGAGTTACAGATACATAAAGTTAAGAGTAAAACCAAAGCATAGAATAGTAAGAGTAGAAAGAACGTCTAATCAAACAAGAACAAGACACGACTCTTGAGAATCCAAGGATTCTTTACGTGTTCACAGTGTGTGTAGTCCGTAGATGCTTCCAAGCTAATAACCGTCGAAAGAACTAGCGCTCGATCTCACTATCTGTTGGTGAAACTCTCTCAGACGAAGCAACAATCTCAAGTGGAGATGAAGCTCTTCACTCTCAATCACAAGAAGCTAGGGCTTGATCAGAGAGAGCGGCAAGAAGACGGAGAGAAGAAGAAGAGAGAAGCTTAAGCTGGCCGCTAGGGTTAGAAAATAGCTAACCCTTTATATTGTCACCCATGAGAAAACGATGTCGTTTGGTTAAATGAACCAACTCAGGAAACAGAAAACCTGGTCTACACGTCTAAACATTTAAAACCTTTAAACCGGTTTTTCAAACTAATCTTGAGTTCGAATCCTATGCCTACTCATTCTCTTAACACAAGACTTACTAAATAAGAGTTTTATTATTCTTAAATTCTCAGTATTTGGTGGTAAGCTAGTGTTTTCACGGTATTAATAGTGAAAATCGATCCAAAAATCTCATAATGATCCAACCCTTCAAAGACTATAAACATGTTATTTTTCTTATATATGTCTTGGGACCTTACGACGTGAACGATACACGTTTAGTGAGTCACATGCAAATACACGAAAGCATTTTTTTCCTTACATCTCAAAAAAGAACAATAATCGGATAAGATTTATCTAAAAGTCTCACACTCAACATTAAAATGTCGGATTCATCATTGACTTAAATAAATTGTTATTCTCCTCACATTTATAACAACATTCAAAACCTTAAAAATGATAAAGAGATCGATGTGTGCAAATTCTATGTACAACAACGACTAACTACCGATGTCTCATACCTAACAAGTAACAAGTATCATTAACTCTACATTTATCGTTCGCACACTAAATACGTTCAAATACCTACGTGTCGTCACGAAAACAATCAAAACTATATTTTATGTATAAAATACGAGAATATATGTATAAACTATAATTCGATTCGAAAACAAGTTGGAGCTACAGTTGTCATATGAATAAACGTGAGATGATAATAAAAGTTAACAAGTTCAAGAATTATATATATTGTATACAGTACATGTTCCTTGAGGAAGCAACACGCAACGATAGACATAAGTATCGTGACAATAAAAAAATTAAAAAAAAAACACAAGTCCTATGAATATAAAGAGATTCCTCGATGACTTAACTTAGGCGCAGCAGGTGGATTCTGACTGGATCCGACCAATCACCGGTTCGAACCGGCATAGGGATGAGGGTTTAAGTAGAGACCAATGAATAATGATCTAAGAGGCATCCTCACATGCCGATCAAATCCATGTGGATAGATTCAGCATTTGTTTCCAAAACTAAACTTACATAAACATCTAAATTATACAACTTAGACTTTTAATGCATTTACACGTGCCTTAGAGAGCATAATATATATATATATATATATATATATATATATATATATATATATATATATATATATATATATATATATATATATATATATATATATATATATATATATATATAAAGGTTGTTATTTGGGTTACATGTGTGTTAGGTCAAAAAGTCCGATACATACAAACTATAAAGTGAGATTCGTGTGTATATCATTGTACATGTATTTTAGGTCCAAAACAAATATATAAATTCGACGAGGTTAAGTCTTCAGACTAATTGGTAATAAGAAGATGAATTCAACCTTGTATATTAGGCGTACCCATATTTTATTAACTCCAAAACAGTTTGAGTAACTTTTAAACTTTAATGGAATTTCAAATATATTTATATTTAGCTTGTTTCAAAAGTAAAAGTGTTAAACCGAACTTTTTTTTCCAAGCCGAATTTAGTAACTCAGTTCATATAATAGTCATTTTATTAGTTGTGTTTTGGAATTTTTTTTAATTATGTATAACATCTACTATATAATACTAAAACAAAAGTGAATATTGTCACATGTCATCACTACATTAAATTCGCCACATGTCATTTTTACATTAAATCACCTCACATTTTTCCACATGTCATTTTGAAGTCATGCCACCTCATTATTTCTTCAAAAATTATACACATTAATGAAGATATTAATATGTAATATATCCTAATTTGAGATTTAGAATTATATATATTTGAAAAGACTATATTATAAAAAACAAAATTAAAAAGTATGTTAGATAAAATTTTTCTTACACAAGATGAAAATTACGGAAAATCATATATATTGATGTCATAATTATACTATATTTACCACTTATAATATTTATAAAAAAACTATTTTTATCATAACTTTTTATAAACATTTAATATTGTAATATATGAAGATGAACATATTGCTCAATTCACTCTACTAACTTAAATTTATTTATAATTAATTTTTTTAACCTTATTATCGCAATAGATTGAATCATAAATATAGTAAATTAGTTTAAACCAAATTCGTACATGACACGAAAACTAAGCTAGTTCCTACCTAAATTGAGTCATTAGTTGAAAATAGTAGCCCACTAATCTCTTTATTGAACTATAATCGTTGATCCAGAATTGGACGTAATAGCCAAAATAATAAAGCATGGAATTTACCAAAAGAGGCGAAGAAGAGAATCTGAGTTGTGCAGCGGGTCAAGGCACAACCCTCAAGGCCGGGTCGGCAGAGAGCGGTTCACGAGGCCCGGGAGAAACATTGGTTTTCGTGCCTTCCAATCACACTTGTTTCCTTGTTTGACCCTATTTCATCGACCTGTCTTCACTCATACTTCATTGGTTACGTACTTACGTTTCACATGCTACATTGGACCATACTCTTCGTTGAGTTATTCAAAAATTATATATATATATATATATATATATATATATATATATTTATATTTCAATGGAGAACATTTCTTACTATAGAAAATAAGAATCGCTCGTAATCGTTATGAACATTCAAGATTTCGCACCATTGTAACGGTTACTGGGTGAGTTTCACTAGATACAAATAAAAAATATACACCGACTCTCTATAATAATTTATTTATGAAAATCGACTAAATTTTTTAATGCAATTTATTATTGTAAAATATACACCTTCTCTTATTTTGATCGTTATATATATATAGACGTTTTGATCATTACCTATGAATGTTTTGAACATTATAACATAATAACATATAACTTTTAAAAAAATACTACCTATGGATGTTTTGATTGTTAGTTGTGCCTATTTTGATACATATGAATGTTTTGATCATTACCTATGTATGAATTGATCATTACATATGGATGTTTTGATCATTACTTATGAAGTTTTGATCATATAATATAATAGCATATTGTTAAAAAACTACTACATATGAATGTTTTGATCGTTACTTATGGATGTTTTGATCATTAACTATGAATGTTTGGTCATGATAAAATGATATTTTGATCATTACCTATGGATGTGTTGATCGTAAATTATGCTTATTTTGATCATTATCCGGATGTTTCGATCATCATATATGAATGTTTTAATCAATATTATTGATTAACGATCACAATTTTATTAAAACTTTTCATGGTTAGGAAGTTTATTTTATAAATTAAAAACAAATGCATAATTTTGTGATATTGTTCAACAATACAAGGTAAGTGTATATATTAACTCCAAATTTAGTTGGTTGGATTCTTTATTCACAATTAATCATAACCATTTATTGATTTAGGTCATACGGTTCTTAGAGGTTCTTACTCTTTATCGTAATAATGGTTTTCCTATGATTTTATCCGTATATATAGACACACTGTATCTTTAAACGAGTTCATATAAAATTTATACTCATTTCTTAATTACGTATCTAATTTGCAGGATTAAGGTTTAGTCCATTACGGAATTTACGGACATAGGTTTTGGAATTAAAGAGTGTAGCCAGTTTCTATATGCGAATTGACTTACTTTCACTTCGAGACCTATACGAATAGTTGATTTCTACTTCGGGAGTCATGTGAGTAGTTGCTTTTCGGTTCAACATCCAAGTGTTTGATAGACATTTGTCGCTTCCATTTTGAAACTCATACAAAAAAATGCACATGAAAATCACTTTTTGTTGTAATTATGTGATCGTTGATTATTCAAGCTAGACCGTTAAGTCGTTAACCGTATAAAGTTATAGCCAATAGAAACCATCGCTTTATTTAACTTATAAATAATTTATAATTAAACAAATACATATTATTTTAAACCATTATTATTTGTATCAATACTTTTTACCTTAAAAGTCATTTTCAATATAGCTAAATCACAAGTGTATATAATACAATGATCATATTATTAAATGTAAACATAAGTTGTATGGCTATTTATTTATTTATTTATTTATTGAAAAAGGAAAGGAATTAGGAAGGATTACAATCTGGTCGTAGTCCATCCTAGGGCATCCTTGCGGATGAGAACTTGAAGTTCATGATCTGCAAAAAGGTCAAACAATGTAGGAAGGTGTCCAAGATGGGCAAGCCTGTCAGCAGCTCTATTTATTTCTCTGAAAATATATGCAATGCGAACTGATTTGAATTTGTTCAGTTCAAGGAGGAGATCCGCAATCATCATTTCAATTTCCTAAGAGCAATGCCATGAGCCATTTATGGAATTGATGACAGCGAGATTGTCACCCTCAATAATGATGTTATCGATTTTGAGATTAATTGCTTTCTGAATTCCATGATAGAGACCAAGAGTTTCTGCACCAATAATGGTTTTATTTTTTGATTTTCCTGCTCCCAGGGAAATGATATCTCCCAAGTGATTTCTAAGGACGAAACCGAAAGATGTATCTCCTGAATCGAGCTTTGAGCCATCAAAGTTGAGTTTGATGAATGTGGTTGACGGCTTTTCCCAGTTAATGTTCTTTTTCTTTCTTGGAGGGTTGATGTTTTTCTTTTTGGCGTCCTTTACGAGCAAGTGGTCAATGTTTCTACTGTTAGTCCATGTTTGTATTTGATATTTTATAAATTCAGAGGTATTGTGAATGGTTCCACCTGTTTCATTTTGAAAAATAATTTTGTTTCTAGTAAACCAGATGCCCCACCAAAAATTCGCAATGATGATGAGCTCCATAAGGCTTAAATTATGTTTTAGGTTTTGTAGACATGCATTAGGATTGAGATTATTATAGTTTTGAGAGTCTAGGGTGTTTAGGATTTTAGGGTTTATGTTGTTGATTACTTGTTTTGTAAACGGACATTTAAAGAGAATGTGGTGTAGATCCTCTGTGTGGTGATTGCAAAATTCACAATTCATTGTGACTGCAATTCTTCGTTCATCAAGTTTTTGTTTTGTTGGAAGACCATTTATTGCAATTTTCCACAAGAAGTTTTTTTATTTTAGGTTGGGTGTCGAGGTTCCATATTCAATCACAAGGTGGACCTGAAGAAAAGCGATTTTTATTTTCATCTAGGAGGTTAAAAGCAGATTTAGTAGAGAACCATCCATTCTTGCTTTTCCTCCAGTAGAGTCTATCTTGGATGTGAATTTTTGGAATAGTAATATTCATTATTGATTTTAAAAGATCATCATCTTTTAGGCAAATAAGTTCTCCCTTTAGCATATCAATGTCCCAAATTTTGGTTTCTTTGATAAAATGATTTACTGTTTTGGTGGTGTTGATGCGATTTCTGTTACTTATTAATGAGATTAAGGGTTTTTTACAAACCCAGTTATTAAGCCAGAAATTTATAGAAGCTCCATCTCCTACATGTCATTGAAGACCTTGTTTGAATAAAACTCAAGTAAAATAGGCTGCCTGAATACTTTGTTTATTCATACAATATATTCCTTTCTCTTCCTAACAAGTAGTTCATCGACCACATTACGTTCAATACTTATTTTTTTTTTCTTTTTATGATTATTTTATAAATCACATGAATCATACACGATTGGAGGCAAATTATCTTTTTCAAAATATATATATATATATATATGACTAATTTTTAACTAATAAATCAAACAAGTATTTATAAAAAAAACTTGGTTCAATCGACCCGGTTCTATAATTTTTTCCCATTGTCCGGTCTAATTCTGAACCAATAAAAGACCTTTTTGAAGTTAATCCTATGAGTGGACAAGGGTACAACTAAGATCCTTAAAAGGTAAATAATGACTTATAGCCTTAACTTACAAATACAATAATTTGAACTTGAAATCTTATCATATTTATTTATTAGATATTGGTACTCCGTAGTTTATATCATTGTAATTAGCATGTCCATCAATAATTGAAGAGCTAATATCTTTTACTTTTTGGGTAAGATATAGTATAACTAACGTCTTCAAACATAATGATTTCCTTTATTAATTGGTTTGAGATTTTTTTAGTAGACGAAAATTGTATAGGTTATTGTTGACAAGACAAAAGCATCGAGAACAATAAATGCCAAAAACAAAATCAATCAATTGAAAAATCTAGTCGGCCATGCCCAATTCCAGTCTTGTGGTGCCGACTTTTTCAGTTTCTCATATTTCCTTTGGGGTTTATTTACAACTTTATCATTCACCTAACACTTTTTGTTCTTTTATAGATTTTATTTATTTAACTAGTGTCGAGTATCGGGAAGTGATGTCACAACCCATTTGTACACACTTGGTCTATACATATAGTAACGTCGTACTACTTAACTTATAGTTATAAAGCGTCCAACGTGCACCACTATAGTAACACACACTCATACAAGAATAGCTAGTTAAGTAAGTCCGTAAGATTTACCTAAACTGATCGATGGCCGGTCATTACCCGTTATTGTCTACACGTACAAAAACTATCCAATACCTGATCAAACGGGAAAGCGTCTTAGCAATATATTTCTACCACTTAGATAATTTCTAGAAGGTTCCTAGGCTAGCAAGGAAGTTAACGAGAAGAAAGAATAAGAAACCTAACTTTTAAGAAAATTACCAAAATGTTCCTAACTTTTCCTAAAATTCCGAAAAGTGCCGTAAGTGGTTCTAAGTATCTCACTATATCCAACAACACATTAAAACTTGAAAAAGACCCGTAACGGGTTTGAAAGTTTCTTTCAACTCTCAACTCATAAAGAAAATTTAAAGTAACCCATAAACGAGAACTAGTCGAATTGCCTACTTTAGCCCTATATATGTACCTTCATATAAATTCCAAAATTTCCAAGAAAACTTCGAGTATGATGAACTACTTCTATATACCAACTATAATGTATCAAAATTTCAACCGTAAACCGTAAACCATAAGTTTAACATGCTTAAATTATGACCAAAAAATGGTTATAAGAACCTATGTTTTTATACTTAGTTAAATTCCAAAATTGTTCCTAACAACTGTGTTTGGTCCTGATTTCACAAGCTTATAACTCTAGGTCTAATCGTTAGATCTTTCAAAAAATTTAACGAAATAAACTATGTAATGTCATCCACAACATATCAAAAATTAAATGGTGGATGACTAGTTTAGAGTACCTAAAGTTAGTACTGAAGTTGACTACTTGACATTGAGTTTTCTGGAAAAATTGGAACAACCCACAAGGTCTTGAGTTCGACCCTTGTGAGCGTCTAAAGTTTGGAATTGCAAAAGATCACCGATCCTGAGTTCGATCCCTGTGCAGAAAAACTGAGAATAGTTAACTCTCCATGCTTCCATGCACGTGAGATAAGGAGGGGGGGGGGGGGGATGAAGGGAAAGAGTTTACCCTCCTGATGCCAACAACATACTAGGAAGGGTAAAGGTTCGGCTCTGCACGTTTGGCAAAGCACCGCCTCCGACTAGGAAGGGTTAACGTTCGTCTCGACACGCTTGGAAAAACACCGCCTCCGGCTGGTTCAGCTCGGCACGCCTACAACAAGGAGAGAAGAAGAAACTTGCTTACCAGCGCGGGCCGAGAGGAAGAGAAGAGACTTGGCGAAGGTGGCTCCTCGCTGGTTACTACGAAGAAGAAGGAGAGAGAGCTGCGGTGACTTGAAAGTGCTCCTGGATGAAGAGTTCTGAGCGATGCCGGATAAGATGTCGAGCGAAAGTGACAAAGGAGGTGAGAGTGCGCAAGGAGGAAAGTGAGAGAGAGGTCGTTGATCACCCATCGTGAAGAGATCGAAGTTATTACGATTGTGAAGATTGTGAGAAAATACGAGTGAAAGAGAGATAGGTTGACCATTGCAGAGAAAGGGAGAGAGAAGAGGCTGAAGCCGGCCTTTGCACTAGGCTTGTGTTGTCCTTAAAAGGAGAAGAAGAAGACCGGACCGAGTTGGCTTCGTCACCCACCCTCGTCGCACGCAAAGAAAAGAGAAGCATGATTGGGCTGATGCGCGTGCCAGGGAGAAGGAAAGGCTTGTTGGGCATGTGGCTTAGGGAGGTGGCCACTATTAAGTAGGAAGGTGGAAAAGAAGGCCCAAGGTGATTCTGGGTTAGCCGTAAGGTTGCCCGATATTTCAACACCAAGACTTTGTTCACAAGAAAGAATGGAAAAAGACGTGAAAAGGGAAAGAAAACGTGGATGATGATCTGAAAGGTTATGAAGGATCGATACATGGATAGATCTAGTCGAACCCTTAAAACAACCAAGAGCACACACTAGGGAAACGATGACTCTAACACACAACTTGGAATTATTTAAAAAGCCTTTCCGCTATAATCCCACACAAAAGGAAACGATGGTTCCTAGAGCACGAGAAGTTGCTTGAAGGTGATAGAGAGCACCAACTTGCCAATATAAGCGACACAACTCAAAACAATCCAAGCTGTTTGGCGAACGAGAAACCACTCGCTTGGTAGAATAGGATTCCACCTATTCGTTCTAGATTCCATGAGAGAGAAACAAATAATGAAAGTATTCAATGTGTTTGTGTTTATTGATAAGTTTTAAAAAAAAAAATGTATCCCACGTAGGCCTTACGCTCCAACCACCTATTCTCATCTCTTTTTCTTCCCTAACTTCTTTCACGATCCTTACGCTCCAACCACCTTTCTCTCTCTCTCTCTCTCCCTCTCCCATACTACCTAATCTTTCCTCGTGATACTTTACACTAGATCAACTGCCTTCACATAACAAAGGCCGCCAACTTCGTCCCTTGTGCACCATTCTGCTCTCATTCCTCTCCTTCGGGCGACATCGAGCAACAACCACGCCAGAAGACGATATCTTCACGGGCAATGTTGAGCAGCAAGTACACCTTTTCTCTACCTCTCCTACTGTAGTGTCGAGCCAAGACCCTCACCAGCGTGCTCGTCGTCCTTTACCTATAGTTGGCGAGTGGTGGTCTTGTCGGCGTTCCAAGCTACGACTTTCACCCTCCCGGACCTGCACCGACATCAACTGGGTACCTTTCCTATTGGCATCGAGCATTGGACCACTAAGGGCAGACAACAGGCGTTCGGAGCTTCCCTCTTTCCTGGTTGCAGTGACAGAGTAGTAAGTTATTGCTACTTTCCTTCTTTTGGTCACGTTGTTATCCACATAAAATCATAGGAGTAGTGTTTTGGTTGTCCATGGGTTTCGAACTCAAGACCTCATGCATTTAGGATTGTTGCAAAATTGTACTCCCAACAAGGCTTAAACTCGAGTCTTCAAGCTCATAGTTTAATTTTGGAGAGTGTTGATGGTGAGTATCGAACCTGTGACTTGTAGCATGTTCCATTTTTATTTTTTTAAAGAAAATTTGGGTAGTATCCATCTTTGGGATCATGTTTCGATACCTTAAAATCACCGTTTACCGTTGAATTTTTGATATCTTGTAGATGATAATTGTATCAAAATTTGCGAACGATTCAACGGATGGATTGACGTCGTAAAGTAGGGTACCAATGCAGTTTTTGAAATTTTATGTGGATGTTATGGATTGATATTTACGGGTTTTGATTGTTCGAGTTTAAAGTAGACATGTCATAATATGTTTAAGAATTTTCTCGGAATTTTTGGGATTTAGTAAGAAGGAATTTTTATAGCCAAAGTACGGTGCTCGCGGTATTTTCGGAAAAAGCTTTTCTTAAGGTTTTGGACATAAATTGTAAGTTTGAGCAAACCCTCAAACCCAATATGGATATTTTTAGAATAACAAATGTTATTGGACTATAGTGAAAGACTTAGAACTGTTTTGGGCACTTTTCAGAATTTTTAGGAAAGTTAGGAGTATTTTGTCAATTTTTTAAAAAAGTTAGGGTTTCTTATTCTTTCTTTATAAGAACTTCATAGATAGTCTAGAACCCTTCTAGAAGATTCATATATGATATAATTAATCTGTCAAGACCTCTTCCGTCTTGATCAGGTTGTTGAGATCATTTACATACGAATCGAGATTAGCGAGTTTGGATATCGGACAAGTTCTGATAAGTCTTACGGACTTGCTTAGCTAATGATTCATGTATGAGTGTGTATTACTGTAGTGGTGTATGTTGGGGATTTTATAATTACAACTTGAGTATGATAACGTTGCGAGATAAGTGACCCAAGTGTATGAGAACGGGTTATGGCATCACTGCTCAACGCTGACAAGTGATTGGAGAGGTTCTCTACGACCAGTCCACTCGGTATACGGGGTATGCATGACCCCAATCCGATTGGTAAACGGAAATAGAGGTGAAGGTCGGGAGACCTTCATGCCACACAATAAGTTGAACTAATAGAAGTGAATCACTTAATTGAAGATAATAATATGATTGAGTGTGAGCATGTTGTTTGTTTAATATCCGCAATGTGTGTGTATTTGTGCTATTTAATATTAACTAATATACATAATTGTTAGCTAACGGTGTATACTGTCGTTGATAGACCTTGTAGGGTAGTAAGTTGTTGATAGATCGAGAGAGAAGTGGTCAGTCAAGTTTTCGCACGAGTTTTTTTTTGGGTTTTTGATATTCTTTTAGTGATGAGACTCATTTCATTTTCCTTTAGATTCTATCGCCTTTTTTTTGTTGGTTGATTGTCGTTCTCTTTATGACATTTTACATTTTAAACTTTTTATTCGGTTTCCTTTATTTGTGCCTTGTTGTAAGATTCCTTAAATTTGCTGTCAAACTAGGGTCGGGACCCATTGTGGGGTCCTAACCCATAGCATCCCGAGTTCTTAGAATTTGGGGTTTTACAACATGGTATCAGAGCTTAGGTTGACAACAATGGCACTCTCAGTCTACTAAAGGGCGAAATATGTAAATAAACAGAACCCGAAAGGGGTCTGAGTTTTCAAAATGAATTTCGTTTCAACTCATGCATATTCGGGTGGATAGTCAGTACAAAAACCACAACTACTCTATGCGGATCTCCACAATGTAGTATGATATAGTCACTTGTGACCGTAGTAGTACTGCCTTGTTTGTTAATGTTAGTCTTTATATACTTCGTGTAGATGGCTTGTACTAGGTTAGCGACCACTGCAGGTTGAGGTAGAGGTCATCCACCACTCCCTCCTCCCGGACATGGTAGGGGTAGTAGAACTCCCGCAGTTAGGGGGCGTGGTCGTAGAGGTGGACATATAGTACCTAGAGGACGAGGTCGTAATGTTGCTTATGAGTCACCTGTGATTGAAGCAGTAGTTGAGACTTAAGAGGAGATTGTTGAGAGTGCGACACCCACAAAGAGACCGGGTAAGGATGAACATAAGTCGGTCGGTTCAGCTGAACCGTACCGAACCGAAAACCGCAACCTATAGTTCGGTTAACGGTTCTTATATTTTCACTTTTCGGTTTTTGGTTCGGTTGGCGGTTCGGTTTTCGGTTTTTGGTTTGAACCGAAATAAAAAAGTAAAAACCGAATTAATCTTAGGGTTAGGGTATAAAACACTAGAAACCCCGCAAGCCGCTTCTGCTTCTTTCTTTATTTTGCGTTGGTACTTGCTTGTGAGAGATAGTGTTTCATTGTTCCATCCTCTTCTGAAGTTGTGACTCTTGCGACTCTACGAGGGCGATTTCCGATGGAAAGGCCAAGTCAATGACGACTGAGAGTGGGAGGCCAACGACTCAGGAGCGACTAGCGAATGAGACGGTTAGACGGCGGTTGACGGTGACTAGAAGCGTCGATTGGATGTGGAGACTGCGAGGTGACGGGATCTAGATATTCCGAGGGTTACGAGAGCGAGACGGAAAAATTTGGATCTCGGTTCTACATTGTTCAGTTCTTGGTTCTTGTTCTTTTCTTTCTCACTATCATCTGTCTCACATTTGTTCTTTGTGTCTAGTTTCCCTTCGAATCTGGCTTGGATTTGTCAATAAATTTGTCAATGAATCTGGATCTGTAATTGAATCTCTATTCTTGAATGTTCTTAGTTGACACTGTTGTGTTTTTCGGAAATTTCCCCTCCCAAAAGTTTCGAATCTGGAATGGATCTACCTTGTGCGATGTATTTTTTTTTTCTTCAATATCGGTTTAACCGAAACCAAAAATTTTCGGTTCAAACCCCAATTAAACCGAGGTTTGAGGTTTTCGGTTCGGTTCGGTTTTCGGTCGGTTCGGGGCGGTTTTGAATCGATGCTCAGCCCTAAGACCGGGATCTTCTAGAGTACGGTCACCTAGATCAGGTCGTGTCTCGATGGGAGCATCGGAGTTTAGGGAGTACATCTAGCAGGTAGTTGATGCAACTAAGAGAGGAGAACGAGTTCTAGATCCCCCAAGACATGCAGGGTCTGTTGAGGTGTCACATGAAGTGACCTCGGTACCGGCAACACCTGAGAGAGTGATTGAGGCTGCCCGAGCAAGCGAGGAACCGCAAGCACTGGTGCCGGATTCGTGGTTGAATAATTTCAACCACATGCGAGTACCTCCCTTTGATAGAAAGATGGGATTGGAGGTGGAGCACTGGTTAGGCCATGTGGAGTCCGCATTGGAGTCAATCCGATGTCCAAAAGACCGACGAGTAGAGCTGGTGCAAACATTGTTCAAAGATCAGGCATAATACTGGTAGAGGACCGTCTGCAGTGGAGTTACGAGATTTGAGCCGATGCAGAGTCTTTTTATGAAGCACTTTTGTCCAACGGCACTGATAAGAGAGAGAATACAGAATTTCCTAGCGGTTCAGTATGAGGATATTCCGATCTTTGAGGAAATCAAGTAGTTTAGAGAGGAGTTGGGACTACTTGGACCAACTGCCCCTCCCGAAGAGCAGCATGTCTATTTGTTTTCCCGGAGATTAAGGGAGGATACCTGTTCTTATCTGGATGAGTTTCGCTGCGAGTCCTTATTGGATTGCCGGGATAGTAAAGCGGCATATGAGAGAGATCAGCTGGGATCTAGGATTAATCAGGCTGGAGGACCGGAAAAGAAAAAAAAAAACCGGTCTAACGGAAGGAGATTCTAGCCAGGGTCGAGGTCAGGCGTTTGAACGACAGAGTTTTACGTCTAAGAGATAGGTTTCTGTAGGGATCAGGCGATGCTACAATTGTGGCGGCTATCACCATCTCCGGACAAGCTGCAAGAAGCCCGTGGTTACATGTTTCACTTGTGGTAGGCTAGGACACCGGGATATGTTTCTCCGTCACGAGAGACCTTCACCGACGCAAGGACCTCCTTCTTTTGGTACTCACGAGAGAGGACAGGGGTCACCAAATCATCAGACCTTTGGATATGAGCAACATCATAGAGCTCCAGGACACCATCCACCGCAGGGTTCTACACAAGGACATGACCGTGGTAGAGGCAATGGTGGTAGTGTAGTAGATACCAGGGAACCACAACCACAAGCTTTTGAGTTGAGGAGTACTGATCCACGGACTTCCCCTATGACTACATGTACCATTTTTCTTAGAGATGAATTTGTCCAAGTTTTATTTGATACGGAAACTACCCACTATTGTGTTTCTAATGTGTGCGTAGATAGGTTATCCGTAGATATAGTAGAGAGAGTACCTTTTACAGTTGGGCTACCAATTGGTGGTAAGGTTAGAGACTCTTTAGAGAGTCATAATTGTCATATCGTCTTGGAGAACGAGATTGACAAGTAAATTTCTTGGACATGCACTTAATGCAATAGGACGTTATCTTGAGAATAGATTGGATGGTTAAGTGTGACGCAATATTAGATATCGGTAGAGGAATAGAATTAAGAATACCTATTCTGAGCGAGACGTGGGATTAGTTTCGACCTCATGGCCGACCGGTTAGTCATCGGACCTGTATTATGTGTTATTTGTCTTGATGTTCTTGGAATATATGTTGAGTACTACCAACTGATTGCTTTCTTATCTTGGAATCTTTGATGATGTTTATTATTTGAGTAGAATTACAAGTGGTGACACTTTCAAAGATAACCGTAGGTATACTTCGAGACGGTAGACTCATAGACGATGTGATGGACGACCATCCTCTATAGAGCCTACACAAGAACATATCCCTACACAAGGTCCTACACAAGGACATATCCCTACACAAGGTCCTACACAAGCTCCGAATGTACCAAATACGACGGCCATGCATACGTTGGAATGTCCTAGGAATGAACTTGAAGTTGGAGTTCAAAACCCTAACGGCAAAGGAGCGGACGGCGGGCAAGCGGAGCGAGGAGCGGACGGCGGGCAAACGGAGCAAGGAGTGGACGGACGAAGCAGGGAGCGAAGCGCCAGGCGTGACATGATCCGGATCTCGGCCGGGATTGTTAGACGACACCGAGATGTAGGCCGAGATAGCCAAAACCCTATTTTTGTTATAATTTAGGGAAGACTTGTGTTTTTGTTATAATTTAGGGAACTCTATTTAATTTCTTAAATTATATTGTTGGTTTTATTTTACCTTTTTCTTTTAAGATAGGAGTGCCTATTTATAACCTCCTTAGTTTATTTTCTAGGACCAGATTATTCATTTGCAAATGACATTGTTTATTCCTACAAAATCAATCAAGAGAGAGAGAGCTTTTGGTTGGCATATCGTTGTGAGTTGTTAAGCTTGGTTGAGTTTGCTTGTGTCGATCCCAAGATTGGTGCTTCAAACCTTCACTCGCCTCCTCCTTGTGCTTGCTTCTTTCTTGAGGCTTGTGTAAGGTTGTAGTGTGGATTGGGTTGAGGATTGACGGAGTTTTGGGTCTTGATCCTTTAGATCGAGGTTCTTTCTCTTGTTTCTCTCCTTGGTTCTTTCTTCTTTGAGTTTCGTTTTTCTTTGTGTCTTCTTTCTTTCTTGTTCAACGTTTGGTCCTAGTTTGGGTTCAACGGAGTCATTTGCACCTAGATCGAGTCCTAGCGGGATTTTCCCCGTATCAATTGGTATCAGAGCTAATTGGTGCCTTTGATTCAAGAGTCAGTTTCGTTCACGTTTTCCTTTTGTCTTGTTTGAGTCATGGTAGCCTAAGTTGGAGTTTGTTTTGGTTGGAGAAGAAGAAGTCTAGCCGATCCAAATTTCCTTTCCTTTTTCTTTTTCCGGTATTATTCTAGAATAGCCGGCCACAAAAAAAAAATCAAAACAAAACGGTTGAAAGCTGTTATCCACTTCCTACATTATAGCCTAAGTAACCTCCTAGGTTCTTTTATTCAACGTACAAAAAAAAGAGTTGTTACCTAGCTACAATTTAGGAAACTTCTCTCCTACTTTGTAGCAACTACATTTGTAAGAGCCTTAGCCTTTGAAGCCACTTTTGGCCTTAGCCGCCCCTGCGGGTGAGTGGAGCCGCCCCTGCGGCTAGTGTAGGGATCCGCCCCTGCGGTTTCCTGTGGCTGCAGCCGGCTTTGTTGACCTTTGACCCGTGCTTTACTCTCTTCTCTTCTTACTTGGGGAGCAAGGGTTTCTCCTTCACTTTCATTACCTATCCAGCCCTTTCACGTCCTCCTTGCTTCTCCTTCCTCCATCTTGATCTTGTTCTTGGTTTGCCTTAGAGTTTGGAAGAGAGTTTGTGGTGTGGCCATACTGAGGTTGATGTGTGCTTGTGTTGCTGAGCTTGAGAGCTAGCTGTGGAAGTGGTTGATCCTTCCTTGCAGCCTAGGACCACAAGTGTGGTATGTCTCCTTGCTTCTTCTTTCTTTCTTCTTCCTTGATTCCTTTGCTTAGCTTAGGATTAGATGTATGTGGATGTAGTTTGATGTTGGTTTGTGTATGTGTATGGCTGTGTATGACTTTGGAATGGAGAAGACGTGATTTGATCACGGGGAGAGCCGAAGAGGAACCGCGGAACTACGTTTTGCACTGTCGCCGCCCCCGCGGTCCAGAGAAGCCGCCCCTGCGGGAGACTTGTCACCGCTCCCGCGCCCGGAAGCTTCCGCCCCTGCGGGAGCCGCGCCATGTCTGCGTTGCCTGCGGCCTTTGTCAAGCGCCCGCGGCTGAGTCCTTCCGCGCCTGCGGGTTGCCTTGCTCCGCCCCTGCGTCTCTTGTGTCACGCAGGTGCGTCTTGTCCTGGGTCTATCTAGAGTTAGGTAGATCGTTTCCTTTCCTAGTATGAGCGGTAGTAACATGCTAGGTATATGTTGAGGATAGATTGTTGATGAGTATGTTTCGTTATGCCTTGTTGTTGGGCAGTGTTGTCCTCCAGATTGGAGTGGACTGTGTTTGAGGGTTGATCGAGTTGAGACGACTTCGAGGTTGAGGTAAGTCCATAGGACTTACTTAGTTGCCATCCCTATATTGGATGTGTGCATGAGTGGTGTGTGGTATATGCTTGATAGCATGCGTTATGGTTTATTACCGACCTATGGTATATTGCTTGCACATTGTAGGGCCGTGATAACTTGCCCTTTCATCCCGCCGGGAGTCTGGGAGGTTCTCTGTAGGCAGGCCAGACCTGGTAAACGTTTCGGGCACTCTCCATTCCCTTAGGGTACACGGGGAGGTGTTCCAGGCACCATTCCAGCTGGCTATTGGACCCAGAGGCGAGGATTTTATATTCCTCGTGTCACATATGTTTATATTGATATATACGAGTTGAGTGTTGGACTTTATAAAGATAATGAACCGGGTAAATGTGTGATAGCATACCGACGTGTTTAGTATTCTATGATGTGTGTTTGTGCTCTGCATCTCTTATATTTGTGTATGGTTAGCTAACGGTTTTATACCGTGTTGTAGATCCTTTGCAGGGTAGGAGAGCTGCAGAGTGATCCAGAGGGGTGATCTGCTGAGAGCTCCGTACACTTGGGCGATATCGTGGGATATGGGTTATTGATGTTGTACGGATTTATGTTTTGACTTTGTACTCAACAGTACTGTGTAGTACTTTTTGATATGTATATATATATATACATCAGTTTTATGTTATGTTTTAATCTATCTGTGCCTTGTTGTAAGATTCAGTGAACTTGTTGTAGGGCTAGGGTCAGGATCCATTGTGAGATCCTAGCCTAGTAGCACTCCGAGTCCTACGGATTTAGGGTGTTACAAAGTTGGTATCAGAGCCCATGTTGACAACAATGGCACTAGTAATCTGCGATAAAGGTCAAATAGATAAATAAACAGAACCCGAAAAGGGTCTGACTTTTCAAAAGGTTTTGGTTTTAAAATGAGTACAAATGTTTTGGGATACCGTGTACGTGAGTCATCGCCCCTCTGAAGACCTCGACAGTATAGACATATATAGATATTCTATTGTGATTGATTTGATATATATCTATACATACGGCATATATATAGCCTTCTGAGTTAGGTTTGTGTCCTCTACAGATGGTTCAGACTAGAGCCTTACCTGCAGCTGGACGGGGTAGAGGTAGACCTCCTCTAGGTAGAGGACGAGGTAAGATTTCTGCTGTTGATCCACGTGCAGCAGAGGAGATCCTTGAGTATGTTGTTGAGAGTGTCGTCCCTGAGACTAGGAACGGCATATCTGGGAGACAGGGTCCACAACGAGTCCAGTCAGACGACTCGGATCGTGTCTCCATGGAGGGACCAGCCTTCCGCGAGTACATTAGACGTGTTGAGGAGGCTGCCAGAGCAGGTAGGCGTGCCCCTGATCTGCCAGCACAAGAGGGATCATCTGAGAGATCCCATGCAAGTACACAGGTGCCAGCTGCACCGGCACCTGCCGCTGAGATTGCTCGAGCTACAGAGGAGCATAGAGGGCCTCGACAAGACAGTTGGTTGAAGACTTTTCATCAGATGGGAGTACCCCCTTTCTCTAGGAAGGTGGGGTTGGAGGTTGAGCTCTAGATAGGACATGTAGACTCAGCTCTGGAGTCTATTAGATGTCCAGTTGACAGGAAGATTGAGTTGGTGCAGACTCTGTACAGAGATTTGGCACAACACTGGTGAAGGTCTGTACGAGTACATGTTACCAGTTATGAGCAGATGAGGACTATGATCCGAGAGCGTTTCTGCCCTGCCTCGATGAGGAGGGAGAAACTGCGAGACTTTGTTGAGGTTGGGTTCGAGGATGTACCGGTCTTAGAGGCCATCAGGGTATTTCAAGAGGAGCTGACATTACTGGGTCCAGCTGCACCTTATGCAGATCAGCATGTGTATTTGTTTTTCCGACGACCGAGGGATACTACCCGTACTTATATGGCGGGTTTCTACTGTGAGTCTCTGATGGATTATCAGGACCGGGCTTCTGATTATGAGAGAGAGAGGGCCAGCCAGAGGACAGCTTCTCAGACCGGAGGGTCTGAGAAGAGACAGCGGACTGGGCAGACCAGTGGTACTGGTGGAGCAGTTGGTTGGCGAGGCCAGAGTCGCCAAAGTCATCCTTCATCTGCACCAGGTGTAGATAAGGGAGTACAGTGCTTCAACTGCAGTGAGTATGGGCATATGAGATCAGAGTGTACGAGGCAGCAGGTGACTTGCTTCACTTGTGGCAGACCCGGTCACAGAGCTATCTTCTGTAGACGAGGGAGAGCTTCATCACAACAGGATTCTTCTTCTTCTAGTGCAGCAGGAGGTGGGCAGAGGAGAGGTGGCTGTGTGGTTCAAGGCGTGGGCCAGAGGCCACCTCAACAACAGTAGATGCAGGGACAGCAGAGAGTCCCCGATCGCCCTACAACTCAGGGATCTGCTCCTGGGCCGAGTAAAGGCAGAGGTCGTGGTGGGAGCACCACTGACACCCGAGGCCCACAGGGCCGAGTTTTTGAGCTGAGGAGTGCAGAGGAGCCAACTGCACCGACTGCTACAAGTACCATTCTGATTTATGGTTTACCTGTTAGAGTCTTATTTGATATTGGTGCAACGCATTCTTTTATTTCTGATGCCTGTGTAGAGCGTCTGAGTCAAGATACGGTTGAGGGGATGCCCTTTATTATAGGGTTACCCGATGGTGGTAGGGTCAGAGGTACCTGTGAGATTCGTGACTGTCCATTTCTGTAGGGACCCTGTGTTACTAGTTGACTTCTTTGTCATGCCGTTAGAGCATGAAGAAGTCATTCTAGGTATGGATTGGATGGATAGACATTCTGCCGTTTAGATGTAGGTAGGAGGACTGTTACCCTCTTACGAGTTAGGACAGATAGAGGTTTTCCGAGGTTGGGACCTTGGAAAGTCAGGTATGGTTATCAGTGCGATACGGGCAGCTAGGCTGATTGCACAGGAGGTGAGGCCTTCTTGTGTTATGCCATGAAGGAGGGGGAGAGTCCAACATTAGGGGACATCCCAGTGGTATGTGAGTTTACTGATGTGTTTGCTGAGCCGTCTAGTTTGCCGCCTCAGAGGAGTGTGGACTTTGGCATTGAGTTAGAGCCTGTACGAGACGATCTCGAAGGCCCCATGCCGGATGGCGCCTGTTGAGATGTTGGAGCTGAAGAAGCAACTCGAGGGAGTTGGCTGAGAAGGGCTTCATTCGCCCTAGCTATCCCCATGGGGAGCACCTGTCCTCTTCGTACGGAAGAAGGACGGATCGTGAGATGTATTGATTACAAAAGCAGCTGAACAAGGTAACCATCAAGAACAAGTATCCATTGCCGCGTATTGATGACTTGTTAGATCAGCTCCAAGGAGCGACAGGTATTTTCGCAAGATTTAATTTGCGTTCCGCGGTATCACAGCTGAGGGTGAGAGAAAACAGGATGTGCACAGGACAACATTCAAGACCAGATATGGACACTACGAGTTTGTAGTGATGCCATTTGGACTTACGAATGCCCCAACAGTTTTTATGGAGTTGATAAACAGCATCTTCATCGACTTCCTGGATCAGTTTGTGGTGGTCTTCATAGATGACATTTTGGTGTACTCTCGTAATAGAGAGGAGCATGCAGGACAGCTGAGGACTGTATTGCAGGTTTTACGGGATAGAGAACTTTATGCTAAGTTCTCTAAGTGTGAGTTCTGGATGCCAGAGGTAGCATTCCTGGGTCACATTGTATCCGCCGAGGGGATCAAGGTTGATCCGGCGAAGATAGAGGCAGTAGCAGCATGGACGACACTGACGAACATCAAGGAAGTACGTAGCTTTCTTGGCTTAGTCGGTTATTACCGACGCTTTGTGGAGGGATTTTCTGTGATTGCCCGTCCACTGACGAGTCTGCTGAGGAAGACTACACGATTTGTGTGGTCTGATCAGTGTATGTAGAGTTTTGAGGAGCTGAAGAGACGTCTGACTTCTGCTCCTGTTTTGGCACAACCAGAGGGTATAGAGGATTTTGTGGTATACAGTGATGCATCCAAGCTACGCTTGGGATGTGTGTTGATGCAGCGGTGCAGAGTGATTGCCTATGCGTCTAGACAGCTGAAGACGTATGAGGAGAACTACCCGACTCATGATCTGGAGTTGACAGCGGTAGTTCATGCACTGAAGATCTGGAGACATTATCTGTATGGTGTTACAAGTCAGATCTTCACACACCATCAGAGTCTGAAGTACATTTTCACGCAGCGGGAATTGAATAACCGCCAGCGTAGGTGGCTTGAACTGATCAAGGATTTTGATCTGGAGATTCTGTATCATCCGGGGAAGGCGAACGTTGTCGCTGACGCCCTGAGTAGGAAGACGCCTCGAGAGCAGGCGTTTGCGAGGCTGACAGTTCAGCAGCAGTTACAGAGGGATTTGATCTGGTTAGAGTTGGACATCCAGTTTCCTGATGAGGATGCTCGACTGAGTACTTTAGAGGTTCTACCTGATCTGTTAGGTGAGATCCAACAGAAGCAGGAGACCTGCCCGACCTTGATGAGGATCAGAGAGAGGATGTCTCGGGATGAGGCACCACAATTTCTTCTGGGAGCAGATGGAGTATTGAGACACCGTGGTCGCGTTTGTGTACCTGCTGATGCAGATCTACGACAGAGGATATTATAGGAGGCTCATTGTACACCTTACTCGGTACATCCAGTTACGAGTAAGATGAATTAGGATTTGAGACGTACATATTGGTGGGGAGGGCTGAAGCCTGATGTGGCCAGATTTGTGGCACAGTGTGCGACCTGTCAGCAGGTCAAGATAGAGCATTGTAGACCTGGAGGTGAGCTCCATCCACTTCCTGTTCCACAAAGGAAGTGGGAGGACGTAACCATAGACTTTGTGACTGGACTGAGGCTGAGCTGAAGTTTTGATGCTATCTGGGTCATAGTGGGCAGATTGACGAAGACAGCACGTTTCATTCCTATTAGAGAGACGTGGCCGGTGAGCAGATTAGCAGAGGAGTACACTAGGCAGATAGTGAGACTCCATGGGGTACCAAGGACGATCGTCTCAGACAGAGATGGACGATTTACCTCGAGATTCTGGCAGCAGATTCAAACTACCCTGGTGACGAGTTTGCACTTCACTACTACGTTCCATCCTCAGACAGATTGTCAGTCAAAGAGGACCATTCACACCCTGAAGGATATGCTGCGAGCTTGTGTGTTGGATTGGGGACAAGTGTGGACGGATCATCTCCCACCAGTTTAGTTCTCATACAACAACAGCTGGCATGCATCTATTGGGATGGCCCCATATGAGGCATTGTATGGACAGAGATGCCGTATTCCGTTATGCTGGGATGAGCAGATCGAGTTAGGATGATGTGGATCGAGTAGCACTAATTAGAGAGCGGATGCTGACTGCCCAGAGCCGTCAGAAGTCGTATGCTGATAGGAGGCGTAGACCTCTAGAGTTCGGAGTTGGAGCTCGTGTGTGGCTGAGAGTGTCCCCGACACGAGGTGTTAGGCGTTTTGGCATTAAGGGGAAGTTGAGCCCCCGATATGTCGGACCGTTCGAGATTTTGGATCGGGTTGGGAGCGCAACCTACAGGTTGGCTTTGCCGCCGAGATTAGAGGGTGTTCACCCTGTGTTTCCCGTGTCTTAGCTGAGGGAGTATATACCAGATCCGAGACACATCGTGAGTTATGATGATTTGGTGGTTGAGCCGGACCACACTTTTGTTGAGCATCCGATTGCAGTCCTAGAACGAGGTATGAGACGCCTGCGTTCGAAGGACATACCTATGCTGAGGATACAGTGGTCGAGACGAGGACTTGATGAGGCTACATGGGAGACTGAGGATAGTATCTAGAGGAACTATCCAGAGTTCTATGCCGAGATAGATATACCTGTAGGACCTACGAGTAGATCTTAGTACTATCTTGGTGAGTGTTTGCTTACATGCTTATATGTCATGCTGTGTTTATTCTCGTACTAGCTTGATATGATGTGTGATCTTATTAGATCTTGTTGTGCTAGTGCGATTGTTTATAGCTGGAGATGGTTCGTTCCTCCTTGCTATTGTGATGCTGGTTGGCTAGAGATGGTTTTCCTCTATGCCTTGGATAGTGTTCTATTGCTAGAGTCGATGTTTTCCTCCATGCTTGTGTATGAGGTTATAGAGAGAGTTTGATGCGCCCTTAGATGCTCCTCTTACGTTGACCGTAGACGATGAGGACGAGGCTTTGAGGGTTCGCTCAGATGGACCGCTCACCCGATCCCGAGCCAAGGCCATTGCCCGAGCCACCGGATCCATCATCGCCCGCACCACTTCATCACTTGGACCAGTCGCCGGTATGCCGTGTCTCTACACCACCATGGCATAGGCTACTGGTCCCGTCCACGCTTTTACTTTCGGACTATATTTTGCATGATTTCCTTTTATGTAATAAAATGGATATTCCTTATAGAATATTCCCTTTGATCTTATCTTTTAGGGTTTTTCCCTTGTTGGGCTTTTCGTATGTTTGTTTGTTTGGCCCGTTGGCCCATAGGTGGGCAAGACTCTCTATATAAGGGACCTCTTCCCTCACTTATTTTCCATGTTCAATTTAACTAAGTTTTTGAGAAGATTTTCCTCTGACTTAGCTTGGACATCAAATCTCCCGTCTATCTCTCAAATTTCTTCCTTGGATCTCGTTTTTGATCCAAGAACACCATATTCGAGGATTCTTCTTTAGAATCAACTTTCGATCTCCATCAAACGGTTTATTCGATCTCTCCAGATCGAATCAACCCTTGTTTCTTCATCGCTTCCGCCCCTTTGGATCTGAATCGAAACAACGCCGCCCAAAGAATCAAGGAGTAGTTGGAGCTTTGCTGGATCTAGATCCGGAAGTTATCCTTGGTTACCTCCAAGGACGCATCAAAGTTGTACCTCATCTTATGAGTCCGAGAGGTTTGAGGATGTTACAAGTTTCGGGACGAAACTTGTTTTTAGGGGGGTGAGATGTAAGAGCATTAGCCTTTGGAGCCACTTTTGGCCTTAGCCGCCTCTGCGGGTGAGTGGAGCCGTCCCTGCGGCTAGTGTAGGGATCCGTCCCTGCGGCTCAGGGAACCGCCCCTGCGGTTTCCTGCGGCTGCAGCCGGCTTTGTTGACCTTTGACCCGTGCTTTACTCTCTTCTCTTCTTACTTGGGGAGCAAGGGTTTCTCCTTCACTTTCATTCCCTATCCAGCCCTTTCACGTCCTCATTGCTTCTCCTTCCTCCATCTTGATCTTGTTCTTGGTTTGCCTTAGAGTTTGGAAGAGAGTTTGTGGTGTGGCCATGTTGAGGTTGATGTGTGCTTGTGTTGTTGAGCTTGAGAGCTAGTTGTGGAAGTGGTTAATCCTTCCTTGCAGCCTAGGACCACAAGTGTGGTATGTCTCCTTGCTTCTTTTTTCTTTCTTCTTCCTTGATTCCTTTCCTTAGCTTAGGATTAGATGTATGTGGATGTAGTTTGATGTTGGTTTGTGTATGTGTATGGTTGTGTATGCCTTTGGAATGGAGAAGACGTGATTTGATCACAAGGAGAGCCGAAGAGGAACTGCGGGACTACGTTCTGCACTGTCGCCGCCCCCGCGGTCCAGAGAAGCCGCCCTTGCGGGAGACTTGTCACCGCTCCCGCGCCCGGAAGCTGCCGCCCCTGCGGGAGCCGCGCCGTGCCTGCGTTGCCTGCGACCTTTGTCACCGCGCCCACGGCTGAGTCCTGCCGCGCCTGCGGGTTGCCTTGCTCCGCCCCTGCGTCTCTTGTGTCACGCAGGTGCGTCTTGTCCCGGGTCTACCTAGTGTTAGGTAGATCCTTTCCTTTCCTAGTATGAGCGGTAGTAGAATGCTAGGTATATGTTGAGGATAGATTGTTGATGATTATGTTTTGTTATGCCTTGTTGCTGGGCAGTGTTGTCCTTCAGATTGGAGTGGACCGTGTTTGAGGGTTTATCGAGTTGAGACGACTTCGAGGTTGAGGTAAGTCCATAGGACTTACTTAGTTGTCATCCCTATATTGGATGTGTGCATGAGTGGTGTGTGGTATATGCTTGATAGCATGCGTTATGGTTTATTACCGACCTATGGTATATTGCTTGCCCATTGTAGGGTCGTGATAACATGCCCTTTCATCCCGCCGGGAGTCTGGGAGGTTCTCTGTAGGCAGGCCAGACCTGGTAAACGGTTCGAGCACTCTCCATTCCCTTAGGGTACACGGGGAGGTGTTCCAGGCACCATTCCAGCTGGCTATTGGACCCAAATGTGAGGATTTTATATTCCTCGTGTCACATATGTTTATATTGTTATATACGAGTTGCGTGTTGGACTTTATAAAGATAATGAACCGGGTACATGTGTGATATCATGCTGACGTGTTTAGTATTCTATGATGTGTGTTTGTGCTCTACATCTCTTATATTTGTGTATGGTTAGCTAACGGTTTTATACTGTGTTGTAGATCCTTTGTAGGGTAGGAGAGATGCAGAGTGATCCAGAGGGGTGATCTGCTGAGGGCTCCGTACACTGGGGCGATATCGTGGGATATGGTTATTGATGTTGTACGAATTTATGTTTTGACTTTGTACTCAGCAGTACTCTGTAGTACCTTTTGATATGTATATATATATACATCAGTTTTATGTTTTGTTTTAATCTATCTGTGCCTTGTTGTAAGATTCAGTGAACTTGTTGTTAGGCTAGGGTCAGGATCCTTTGTGAGATCCTAGCCCAGTAGCACACCGAGTCCTACGGATTTGGGATGTTACAACATTAACCACCTTATTCCAACTCTCGTACAACGTAGCTACTAGTAAACCGCTTCCTAGTTTCCTACAAACTAGTGCAAAGCATTAGATCAAAAAAAAAAAAAACATTTTGATCATTGACCGAGACAAGTTATCAATCAAGCTACGAGGAGAAAACCCCCCACCGTTCACGTTACAAACTACACATCGGCTCTATCTCCCCATACCATTCAAGCATCCAACGACAACACCAAATCTCATTTCTTCCATTTCCGTCAACACAAAAATCGAGTCTTTTCTTCAATTCAATCTTTGTTTTAAACACATAGTTTGTTAGCTTTATTCAAAACTGAACCTCCTCTTTACATCATCCTTACTCTCTTAGGACAAGGAGTTGCTTGAGTAGCCTAGAGTATCAATTAAGGTTGTATTGATCCTTGCAAACCGGTTATATCAAGAAGCTTGCATATACATTAACGAGAGAGAAGAGGGATACACAAGTGAGAAGTTTTCGCTTATTGTCTAACCTTTCACTCTTTACGTGTTCATTGTTTGTGTTGAAGTATGTCAAGGTCACGGAGTCCGAGCAAGGATAGTAGTGAGCCAATGCACCCGGAGATGTTCAACCTACTCAAGAAACTTTCCGAATCTGTGGAAAGCGTTTCCAAGAAAATGGAGGCCATGGAGGCTCGGACGCCACAACCTCCTACTCTGCCGCTGAGATCGACGTTCGAATTGGGCGGGACGTCAAATGTGCAAAGGGAGGCGTCACAAGAGAACCACCATCATAACCCCCTAGCACGAGGTAATATCCATACTAATCCCATACACAATGTGCCTAATGTACCTCCGTATGTTAATAGTTTTCAGCCTACACAAGACGTACACAATGAAGAGGACGTGTGGGAAGAGTACCAGAGATTCTATCAACAACCTCGGCGAGGTCGAGATAGAGACTATTTTCGGCCACCAGAAGAGCAAGATGGCCTAGGCAAGGTCAAGATCAAGATCAAGATTCCCACATTTGAAGGAATGTGCGACTCGGATGTATACATGGATTGGGAAACAAAGGTCGAGCAAATTTGGTCATGCCATAACTTTGGCGAGGTCAAGAAGGTACAACTAGCAGCCTTGGAGTTTCAGGGGTACGCTCTAGTTTGGTGGGACAATCTTGTCAAAGAACGTGTAAGGACGTTGGATCCACCAATAGCCACTTGGGAGCACATGAAGGCCCTCATGAAAGCTAGGTTTGTGCCGCCCCACCATACCCAGGAGCTACGCCAACGGCTAGAAAACTTGAGACAAGGAAGCATGAGTGCTGAAGAAGCTTACACAACCATGCAAATGGCCATGGTGAAAGCTAACGTGCTCGAGGATGAGGAAAACACTATGGCAAGGTACTTACGCATCTTAAATTCGAGTTTATCTAACGAGGTTGATATGTATCCTTATAGCACGATGGAGAAATTGCTACACATAGCCATCAAGGTGGAGAGAAAGTCCAAGCAAAGAAGCCGAGATGGCACGCCACCATATGGAGCACATGGAGCTTGGAGACAAAACAGCCGACCGTCGGGCCCAAGCCGAGACCCGCCGGGACAAAGAGAAGAGAGACGGACAAGCACCCCGACACAAGACAATGTGTGAAGGAACCCTACACAAGCTACACAAACAAGACCTTTGAATGATCCTTCAAATGGTCATAGAGGGAGTACTTCTAACCCTTCACCTAGAACTAGGGACATTATTTGCTTTAAATGTCAAGGTAGGGGTCACATGAGTCAGGAATGTCCCAATAAGAAAATTTTGATTATCAATCATTTAGGGCATTATGAAAGTGAAGATGATAGTGAGCATGAATATGATTTAGTAGATAACATTGAATGTGATGAGCATGAAATAGATGGCATCGAGTTATCGCAACTAAATCTGTGTGTGATGATATTATTGAGTGCGATGAGCATAGGCATGACATGAATGATCTAGAGTTGAATAAGAATAAATCTGAGTTAGAGTTTACTGTTGATCTTGATTGTGATATAACCTCCAATTTAGTGCATTCATCTTTAGATTGTTCTTTACAACTTCTACATGAGGATTTACCCCCTATTGTTCCTTTAAACCGACACTTAAGGTATCCTAGAACCCCTAGGATCAAACCAAAAGAGACTTGTGAGGTGCAATCTCGAGTTCCGGCATTGGTGGATCCTTATAGGAAAAGCATTAAGGATGAAGTTGCACATGTAGATGTGAGATTTCCTAGTTTATTACCTACCTTAAACTTGATCATTTTAGAAGATATTCATATTAAGGAGTTTGTTAGAGGTAGATATGACTTGAAAGATGCTTATATAACTTGGGAGATGCTTGTTAAGGTTTCTAAGTTAGTTGTTCATGAGTTGAGGATTAGAGCTAGGAAAACAACCCTTATAGCAACTAGTTTACTCATGTCTATGTCAACTTGTTTGTTTGATTGTTACATGTATGATTGTGTTGTGGTTTCTCCTATTAGCATTTTTATGAACAACACTTCATTAGATGCACAAGAAAAGTACTTAAGGGATGTTTTCACTAACCATTCTTTTGGGAGATGCTTGTGTTTTCTTAAAGCTAGAGTTGTTGTTTCTTCTTTAAGGAAGCATATATTAGTCATCACCTTGAATTTTAATGTGATAAACATGGTGAATATTGAGGAGTTACATGTTTTTAATGCTGATTTTGGTGATACGCGAAAGAAATGTGTGCTAAAAGGATCTATGAATGAGTTCTACTTGTTTGAGGAATTCTTGTGTAGAATTGATGGTATTTGCATCCTTAGGTGTTTCTCTAGGCCCTTAGTTGTGAAAGAGAGGGATATACCTTATTATGATTCACACATTAATGTTTATTGGTCATATTTACTTGGGAATGTAGTGCACATGACTAAGAGATGTTTGGAGAATCTTATGAGCATGTTTAGGCATATACTACACGAATTCTGCAGCCCTTTGGAGTTTCCAACAGCCCCTCGGGAATGCATTATTATGGGCTTATTTAGGGGTTTAGCTAGAGCTAAGAAGGGGAGAGATCCTATCTTTGAGGTTATAGTTCTAGGACATATCACATTTGCTTGTATTAGAATCTCCCATTCATCTATACATTTGTATCCTTATGAGTATATTGGTGTTTTAACTTCCCTAACTTCTACTAACTCTACACCGTTGCCTATGAAGAAGCGAGTAAAATTTTATGTAGAATTTCAGGTTTGGAACATCAAGAAGAAAAGAAAGCACAAAACTTATGTGCTAAAGCTTCCGGATGATTATGGTGATATTATTTCTTACATGCCTAGAGTTGAAGTTCATGATGATTCGAGGTCGAATCCTCTCCAAGTGGGGGAGTATGATGGAGGACCATCCTCTATATAGCCTACACAAGAACATATCCCTACACAAGGTCCTACACAAGGACATATCCCTACACAAGGTCCTACACAAGATCCGGATGTACCAAATACGACGGCCATACAGACATTGGAATGTCCTAGGAATAAGTTTGAAGTTGGAGTTCAAAACCCTAGCGGCAAAGGAGCGGACGGCAGGCAAGCGGAGCGAGGAGCGGACGGCGGGCAAACGGAGCAAGGAGCGGACGGACGAAGCAGGAAGCAAAGCGCCAGGCGTGACATGATCCGGATCTCGGTCGGGATTGTTAGACGACACCGAGATGTAGGCTGAGATAGCCAAAACCCTATTTTTGTTATAATTTAGGGAAGACTTGTGTTTTTGTTATAATTTAGGGAACTCTATTTAATTTCCTAAATTATATTGTTGGTTTTATTTTACCTTTTTCTTTTAGGATAGGAATGCCTATTTATAGCCTCCTTAGTTTCTTTTCTAGGACCGGATTATTCATTTGCAAAAGACATTGTTTATTCCTACAAAATAAATCACAAGAGAGAGCTTTTGTTTGGCATATCGTTGTGAGTTTTAAGCTTGGTTGAGTTTTCTCGTGTCGATCCCAAGATGGGTGCTTCAAACTGTCACTCGCCTCCTCCTTGTGCTTGCTTCTTTCTTGAGGCTTGTGTAAGGTTGTAGTGTGGATTGGGTTGAGGATTGACGGAGTTTTGGGTCTTGATCCTATAGATCGAGGTTCTTCCTCTTGTTTCTCTCCTTGTTTCTTTCTTCTTTGAGTTTCGTTTTTCTTTGTGTCTTCTTTCTTTCTTGTTCAACGTTTGGTCCTAGTTTGGGTTCAACGGAGTCATTTGCACCTAGATCGAGTCCTCGCGGGATTTTCCCCGTATCACGATGTTCTTTCACTTTAAGTTTTGCGACGAAACTTATTTTAAGAGGGAACTGATGTAATAACCAAAAAAATAATAAAATAAAATTTGGAAATCGACTCGAATTGCCGAGTTCATTTGAATCGAACAAAAATAGCCTTCTTTTATTTCCGGCCAATTTTTTTTCTTCTTATTTCCTTCGCTTGCCGGCCCACTTCGATCCCATTTTTTCCATCCTTCTTGCCTTAGGCCCACTTTAATATTTTTGTGATAGATGTTGGAGCAAGGCCGGGCCCAACTTTTCTTTCTTCTCAAGGCGAGGCCTTCTTCTTCCCTAACTTCTTCCACGATCCTTACGCTCCAACCACTATTATCTCTCTCTCTTTCTTTCCTATGCAGCTATCCTACCTAATCTTCCTCGTGGTCCCGCTCACCGGATCAAGCGTCTTCACGTAACAGAGGCAACTAACTTCGTCTCTTGCGCACAAAACAATAGGTCAACTACCCACAAAGTAGTAGGTCATCGATCCTCATAATGTAGGTCAACGACCCACAAACCGTAGGTCAATGACCCACAAAATAGTAGCTCAAAGACCCACAAAACAGTAGGTTAACGACTCACAAAACATATATAAATCCGATATAATAAAAATTATACCTTAACTTACATTAAGATTTATCATACTTACATGATAATGGATATGACATAGCAACATCCTTGAAAATATTTAACGTTCCAAGATTGTGATTATAATAAGGAAAATTTGTTCTAATTAATTACCTTTAAAAAAAGAATAAAAAAAAATATCTAATACTTCCAAGAATAAGTATAGTGAAATCGTTCCAAAAAATAACGTAATTTAGAATCAAAAGATTTGATGGCTAAAAATTAATTTTAAAATAAAATTTTATTGGAGTTAATTGTGAGAGCTCCATGTCAAAATAGTGCTCACACAACGCGTCACGTCTGCGAATATTAAACGTAAAATCGTTAAAAAAAATATATATTGTAATCCACAAAACATTAGCATCAGGTAAAAGACCCACAATACAGTTCATCAATGACCAACAAAACAGTAGGTCAACGACCCACATAACAGTATGCCAACGGTCCAAATAAAGAATATTATTTTGATATTGAATATAAATTATACTTGAACATAGCCAAAAGTAAGAAATGTATGACATATTTAATATTCAAAACTCTATTTTATAGAAGTTTTCAAACTATCTGTCTTACTTCATAATCGAAGTGGAATAGAAAAACACATTCTCATACACTTGCGGAACCTAAACTGGCAAACCTAAACCGACGGTTTAGGCCCTTATTTAATTTTTGAAAAAAACATTCAAACCGGCACAAACCGCCGGTTTAACTTCATAACCGGTTTTTTGTTATATTTATTAATTTTTATTTATTTTAAAAAAATATGTCGCTAAATCCGGTTTGCTGATTTTGGTTCACTAGGTTTGGGTTTAAGTTTGCGACCCATGTCTAGAAGACACTTCTCTCTTTTCTCTGCAGCCGTTAGCTTAATGGTAGGACATAACGGGTCCTCATCTCTCGTTCTTCATCATCCTCACTATCGTATGAGTCTACCCGGTCCCCAAAGAGAATGGTAGGAGAATCTTGGGTGTGGCATAGGTTAGAGGTGGCCTCTACTGGGTTGTGTAATACCTAATCGCTATAGAAGACTTTGCCATGAACATGGCCCTTCGCAGTTGGATGATTCTGCAACGGAGTTTCTTTCAGAATGGTGGTCATCGGATCAACAGTCAGTTAGTCCTGTGGTGCATATCCCACAACAAAGGTTTCCGTAGTAAGCAAAATCGGGGGCGAGGAAGGGTTAAGAATCTGATGTTTATTGGGACCAAGGACATAGTCAATGTCCGTACCATTTTGGATGTTTATGGTGCCTATCGGAGGGTCCCATGAGAGGATTCCATGACGGTACAAGGCGTAGACGTTGACCCATTGCGTTTAACGGGTTGTTAATAAGAGCAAGTTGACCCATTGTGTTTTAACGGGTTGTTACTTTGATACCCGTTGCGTTATAATCGGTTTCCACTTAAATAAAATGATGTGGCGACATTCATTTGTTCATAATGATCTTCACCCGTTAATTTTTCCGGCTTTTATTTCACATTTGGTAACCTTTAAAGTTTAAAAGATTAGAAAATTAACATGTTTCTTGACATTTGATAACCAGTTGACGTATAGATTTTTGTGTACCTTTATTTTTTTCAAATCAAACCACAAAAAAAAAAAAGAAATATAATTTGAAAAGCATTGTATTTGGTGGGCCTCTTCTATTTTTATGTATAAAAATCAGTGAATAGTAACTAATTTAAGGATAAAAAATGGGTGAAAATATTGGATAAATATTATTTGACTCAGAGACATTAAATCTATTAACCTTTGACATTTTAACTCAACGGGTAAACTTGCTCTAAGAAAAAAGGGGTAAGTAGTCGTTACATGGAATAACCTAACCCTAACATCATCTAGCAAAAGGTTCAAAACACTCTCAGAAGAGTCGTGTAATACATTAATACCAATGCCAAAATTTGAAGTCGTGTTACCTAGGTAATCCACTATATTATTTCTCTCGCGGTACAATCAAACGCATTTTATGATAGATTTTAAAGTACAACTCAATCTAATCATATTTTCTTTTAAACTCCAATTTAAACACTTACCAATTTATAATATTGTACAAGCAAAATCACCCTAAACACCATAAAAGATTTTGTTGGGTGAGATATAACGTATGGGACCGTATGCATTTGAGCGCACATGCTCACTAGATCCAATCCCAACACGTAAACATGACGGGGTTTCAATCTAAAATCAATTGACAATAGGAGGAATATATCACCTACCTTATATACAATGCTCAAAATGTACTTACTTTCTTATTATCTCCAACACATCCCACAAGTACAACTAGGATACATACCGAGTTGACACTAGCCCACAGCCACAGGTTAGGATCGTGAGTCGAATAGAGGCTAATGACTTCAATATCATGTTAAATTCGTTATAGACAGATCCGTAGAGCGGAAAATTGCATGCATCCGAACACACATCCTCGTTATGATACAAATCGAGTTAAATCCCCCCCCCCCCATTTGTACGAGCTTTTAGTTTTGAAACGAAGAGAATATATGATCGTTACTTAATCCAATAAAGTAGCATTACAATGAAATATTTATAAACTAGTGTTCTAAAAATTGAAATGATAATGGTGCATTAGTTAAATATCAATACTCGTAAAAAAAAAAAAATTAATTAGTTAACAACGAATAAAAAAACATCTTTGAGTTCAGATCGATCGCAATTGACTAACCGTGATTTATATAATTTTAGTTTTGTTTGTTTCACGGAAGGGAGTATTCAGATCCACGGTTTGTGAAAAGGAGACAGCATAATTAGTATACTTAAATAATAATTAAGAAATAAATACATTAATTAAATCAAGGGATTAAGCATGCCTATCCCTAATTATGGTTTATTCAGCTGTAAAGTGAGCTAACTAATTTCCAACTAAGTACTTACTGTATTATTTAAATATTCATCTTAATTATTGAATATGCACCGTGATTTACTCAAAAGTATATGCATATAATTGGTTAAGTATTGCTGGAAAAAAAAAAAAAAATTTGCTACGCAAAGTTGATGCATGGATAACACAAGCATTTTGAACGATTAAAAATTTTTGAATAGATTTTTATTTATTTTTTATTATAGAGTTTTGTACAATTTGAAATTGGAATTGGAGGAATATGAGCTCTTCGATGATGGCGTTGTGGTGGATGATAGTAGCAGACATGTCCGGATCACTGCCCAATGTTAAAATCAAGTTTCGACACGTATTCGTTGAGCGTGTCGTCAAGGTGGTCGAATTACTCAAGTTGCTTGGGGGTTGTGAAGATTAATACAGATGGAGCACATCGGAGTGATGGGCCTGCTACATCTACTAGTATTCTTAGGAATCATGAGGGTTGATGGTTAAAGGGTTTTCGAGTTCATCTTGGATAATGGAGTGACCCATGATTGAGCTATGGGTTGTGTTATATGGTCTTAAGATTGGTCGGGAGAGTGTTATCCGTTCAGTCATTCTTGAAACGGATTCCAATTGGTGACAACTTTTTTAGCATATACTCTTTCTTCCCGTCATCCGCTCTCTAGTATAGTATTACAATGTCAAGACTCATTACGCAGGGATTCGTTTATCCAATTCCGTCATGCCTACCGTGAGGCGAATAAATGTGCGAATATCTAGTTAGTTCTGCTTTTAATTTTCATATTGGACTGAGTGTTTTGGCTGACCCTCCCGAGGGTATAAGATCTTTTATATTATGATGTAAAGGGTCGAGTTATCCCCGTGTGTGGACTACTTAGCCTTTTCTTTTGATATGAATTTCTTCAATTCACCATCTAAAAAGGACCGAGATCGACTTTGTAAAATAATCAAATTAGATATCCGATCATCCAAACCGATGGCCAATTGATCCATGCAACACCAAGTCATATATTCAACTTAAAAATAACTTATTTAAACAAAGAAGAAGATAAATTAGAATCTTTGATATCCTATTGATAAAATTTGTGGATATTGAGATACTCTCATAATGAATATAAATCGAATGTTGGAATACTTAATCCGATCACACCCCTAATTCTACTCGATCATTCACTCGTGGGATCATGTGTATCAAAATTGGTAAAGACACAAGTAATCACACACTTGTGTAAGGCTACAAATCCATACCAATAAGTATGGGCTTTCTTATTTCATCTTACAAAATTATTATTATTATTATTATTATTATTATTATTATTATTATTATTATTATTATTATTATTATTTATTATTATTATTATTATTATTATTATTATTAGCATTATTATTATCGTTAGCATTGTGTATATAAAATAAAAGCACGTTTAATTATCAACACACTCTTAAACTAATGAGAAAGAAGATGACATAGAACTTAATAAATGCCAACATGTAACACGACATAAAATATAACCTTGCACCACAAAAATGTGAGGTAATAGGATAACTTATGATAGAATTTGTACATACAAATACATTGCACTTATATACACTTTTAAGTAATTTTCGGCATAATTTTTACCAAAAAAGACAAATTTATCAAAATAGATCGCATATTACATAATCCCAATTTCATTTTCGATTTATAGACGTCCAAATTGCCTTCTCAATGAAAATTTCTTCCACCGAACAAGTCGTTGTAGAAAATCCATCACCTACACACACAATATAAGAAAATTACATAAAATTTACATTTAAAATATATGTTGATCGAAATATAAATTAGATGAACCGAATTTACCTCTACAGGTTCGCGTAGATAGTATGATGCATGTGTCTCTTTCGGAATCTTAGAGACAAGGATTCCGAAACCTTGGTCCCTTTCTCTCAACACCTTAATTTCATCAAAATAAATATATAAAATCAGTATTACAACTTTATTATAATTTTTTCATAAAATACTATTATTGAAAATAATTAACAGCATCGAATACCTTAAATGCATCTTCATCGGTACGATCATCTCCAATATAAACGGGAAATACATCAGAGCAAGTGGTGAATCCTATCATAAATTAATCCCAAAAATAAAAATTAATGACTAATTAATATAAATAAATTACCATAGTTAATTTAAAAGTCACCCTAATTCTTAGTTCTTACCAAGTGATTCAAGGAGAAATTCAAGAGCTTTGCCTTTGTCCCATTTGATGGTGGGGCGAATCTCGAATACCTACAATAATTTATCAAATAAAATTTAGAAATAAAATAAAAATAAATATTAATTATTTAAAAATAAACGAATAAGAATTACCATTCTTCCTTGAGTTAGTCTGAGTTTTGGAAAATCTTTTAGCACCGACCTAACCAATTGAGCCAACTCACTCCACTCCTACAAATTACCATAAAGTAAAAACTCGTTAAGATGATTTTTTTTTATTTTTTTTTTTACAGTTTACATATATAGTAATTATCAAACTAATGTAAAAAAAAAAAGTAATTTTTTTTTTTTTACGTACAAACCTTCTCATCCACGCAACGAAAATGCACAGAAGCAGTGAATTTGTGATGCTCCACTTTAACTCGAAGAATGTGTTTGGTTTTCTCCAATAATGCATTATAGACCTGATAATATAAATCAAATAATGAATAATAAAAGTAAAATTATAATTGAAATTAGGATAATGATTAAGAAGTAATTACCTGATCAATCATTGGGAGGAATTCATTAGCTGGTTGAAAAAGAACTGTCTGAGTTTCTTTCGAATACTTCGAACCCTTCGCCGGACCTTTGATATCCATGCCGTGACTTCCGGCGTAGAAAAGTTCAGCTAATTTAACAAAACTGTAAACCTGCATACAAATTGATCGGATTTTTTTGTTAGAGTTTGAAATTTTGCGTACAAATTGTTAAGTTTTGGTGAGAAATGTGAAACGGACGGAATTTTGATACCTGGTCTCTGCATCTTCCGGTAACAATGGCGGTGGGGAAATGACCGGCGACTTTTCTCACAGTTTTTCTCATCTGAATTGATGACCGGAATTTAAGACGGGTTTAGATTAAAGAATATTGGTTCTTAAAACGGGTTTTGAGAAATTAACTTACAGCGTTGGACATGAAAGCTCGATCAGGATCGTCAACAATGGGGGAAAGTGTACCGTCGTAATCTAACAGCATTACGATCTGTTTTCCTTTTGACGCGGTTATGATTTGCTCGAACATTTCCAGTGCTGATGGATGATTTAACTGTTCAAATTTTCATCAAGATCTTTAATCGGTGAATAGGAGTTTTTTTTAGTAAGAACAAAGTTTGAGTTATTACCATTTGATCAGAAAGAGAGAGAGTGGATTTGAGGTGAGTTGGAGAGGAAGCTTTCATGGAATCAACCCAAGATTCGATGGAAGCTCCACTGTTGAAATCGAGGTCCCGGAGAATCTTTTTAGGCTTGACGGAGAAAAATCTCGCCGGAGATGAAGTGATCTCGAGACCGGACTTGGAATCAGCGTCATTCACATTGGTGTTTGTGACCGTCATTGTTTTGACACGCGAAATCTGTTGTTTGATTCTTAGTACCAGAAAAAAACTGTTGTTTTTTTTTTCCCCGGTGAACTGGAAGTCTGTAACGGAAAGAGAATATCGCCGGAGGGTTTGAATTCAGAGAGAAGGGAGGGAGAGGAAGTGAGGAAGAAGGCAGAGCAATTGAATGAATTTATAGAAGGAGAGGGAGGGATTTAGTGTGGAGTGTCCCACCGTATGGGGTGTGGGGGAGTTTGTAAATCTGCGTTCTCCACAACCTCATAGAGTGACGTGGTCCCACATCTCCGAGAAGGATGGGCCCCACCACTCCAACATTTGGCTTCTTTCTTATGTTATACCCCGCCAACGGTTCCCGCCGTCAAGTTCAGTTGCCCAGTTATTTAATTTAACTTTAATGGAAATTTCTTATGTTTTTAATAATATAATTTGTTTTTTAGTTGAATTATTGTCATTGGTCTTATAATAACTCTCAACTTCTTTTTTTTAATTGTAAGAAAATAACTATAATAAAGTGTAACAATCTAGTGCAGAACAATTATCAAAATATGGAGTAAATTTTTCTTCTTCTTTTTATTTCTATGAAGTATTGGTCACAAAATATTAGTTTTTTTAAATAAAAAAAATTGTGTAATGAATATGAAAGAGCTAAGTCACCACGTAGTTTTATTGAAACATGAAAAAGGAAAAAAAGCTAACACCGTTGGTCACTTGGTTGTTGTTCCTAAGACATCATTCTTCAAAATTAGAATTAAACTAGAGGGAGAGACGTAGAAAAATATAAACCAACGGAAAATTAAAGGTTCATAAGCAAGATGGTCAGTTGGGTCGCTAAAGAGCGAGTGAATGTGTGGTACATCATGCCTTATGAGCCTAACCACAAGCTCCGAGTCAAAGGTTGAAATGCATTCAAATAACCTAGGTTACGTCTCACTCGTATGGTAAAACCGAAAAATTAATTTCAAACACAAGATAGGCATTATAAAAACAATTTAATTAGGAATATTTAATAAAAAGAGACATTAAGGTTCCACTGTGTGCGTTGGTCCCTACTATTGAGGTGTTTGTTGGGAATGTGAAACATTAGTATTAGGGCGTGTTTAGTTGTAACTTGTAACAGATTTAACGTGTCTTTTGGATTTCTAGTAGACCCCATAATTCAGTAAAATCGTATTGTTGTTTTATTTTGTGTTTCGTTTTATTTGAAAGCGAGATTTTAAAAATCTTGCCGGAGAAGATTTTAGGGGATTTTTCGATTCAAATTTTGTTACTTTTTATACATTGTCTTCCTCCTACTCCGTGTTCGAACAGATCGAAGAGAAAACGACATTGTTTCTCTTTAAAAACAAACAACACACCCTAGATCTTGCTTCTACGTACAAACATACGATCTTGCATTTCTCTTCGAATAAACAGCGGCCGAAAAACCTATCGCCGACTCAATAGAGAAACTAGAGGATGTAGAAATTGTTCGCACCTATCGCCAGAAAAACTTTCACGATTTTGCATATATGTTTGATCAAAAGAGAAATCCAAAGCATAGTTTATCTATGGTTCTTTTGTGGCTTTGGTGTAAGAGTCGGCGGTGCGTGAACAAGAAATCGGTAGCAAAGAGTACAAACTGAAATTGCTTGAATCAATGAAGAAAAACCATATGGCTTCAATCGATAAAGAGAAACGAACCCAAGTGAAACCTAGATCTTAAGCATCGATGAAGAGAAACCAAGATGGCTTCAATCGATGAAGATAAACAAACCCTATATCTTATGCAAAGAGTACGTCTGAACCCTAGATGTTAAGCAAACTAGCTAGAAACGAGAAATATATTTGCGCTCAAGCCAACCATCGAAAACCACAACTACGGCCGGCCACAAACATATTTTATGCAAAAATTAGGGAAAAAATATTCAAAATATATATTTTTATTAAATATGTACAAAATATATATGATTTTTTAAAATATATAAATCTAATTAATAACAAATATTTTAAAAAAGTAAATTCTTGTCAGACCCGGTCTTTTTTGGTACGGACCGGGACCGTAACTAGACCGGGACCGTAACTGGACTGGGACTTGAATTTCCTAAAATCTAGGACCGGGGACCGGACCGGAAAAAATTGATCCGGTTTTCCGGTCCTGGTCAATTTTGCACAGCCCTATCGAAAATCACAACTACAACCACAAACACGAATCTAACATTCCTAAACACGCCCTTAGTGTTTATAAGTGTTTTTGGTAGTGTTTTAAACCCTTAAAAAACTTCCGTTGAATACAAAGTTGGCGCCGTAAATTTGTTGATGAAGATGACAATCCAACAACTTCACCATCTGAATTTTCCGCAAACTATAGAGCGAAACCGCTACTCCGTCCATAAGATTGTTGACCGGGAAGCTAGCATTTGACCATAAGCAAATGACGATCTACCATTGTAACACCCCAAATCTGTAGGACTCGGAGTGCTACTGGGCTAGGATCTCACAATGGATCCTGGCCCTAGCCTGACAACAACTTCACTGAATCTTACAACAAGGCACTGATAGATTAAAACAAAACATAAAACTGATGTATATATATATACTGATCAAAAGTAATACATAGTACTGCTGAGTACAAAAGTCAAACATAAATCTGTACAATATAAATAACCCCAAAACCCACGAGTACGCCATGTGTACGGAACCCTCAGCAGATCACCCCTCCGGATCACTTTGTAGTTCTCCTAACCTGCAAAGGATCTACAACACGGTATAAAACCGTTAGCTAACCATACACAAATATAAGATAGGCAAGAGCACAACCACACATCATATAAACAATAACACATCAACATGATATCACACATTTACCCGGTTTATTATCTTTATAACGTTAAACACGCAAGAGTATATAAATCAGTATATGAAAATAAGTGACACGAGGAATATAATCCTCGCCTCTGCGTGCAATAGCTAGCTGGAGTGGTATCAGCGCACCTTCCCGTATACCATAAGGAGTGGTATCAGTACCTTTCCCATATACCAAGTCTAGCTAGCGTACAGAGAACTTCCCAGACTCCACTACGGAATGAAAGGGTAAGTTGTCACAGCCACTACAATGGGCGGTCAATATAACATAGGTCGGTGACCAACATGAAGCATGCTATAAAGCATATAACAAACACCACTCATGCACACATCCAATATAAGGATGACAACTAAGTAAGTCCTATGGACTTACCTCAATCTCAGAAGTATCTCGCTACGAACAAATCCCAGAAACGTCCACTCCAACTGGAGGACAACACAGCCTATGCAAGGCACGCATATATATGTCACAATCCTATCACACACAAAGGGTCACACCTAGACCCAAGGGATCCATAGGGGATCAATTCTAACTCGTAAACCTCAAAGCCGTAACCGGCATAACTATATCATACTCGTCATAAACCGGTACCTAGCATGATACTAGTTCCCTCGTACTAGAAAGGAAAGAAACTACTTAACTATAGGTAGTCCCTGGACAAGACGCACCTGCGTGAACTACGGACGCAGGGGCGGAAAGGATCACCCGCGGGCGCGGCAGGTGGAAGCCGCAGGGGCGGTGACACTGAACGCAGGCAAGCGCAGGCACGCCGCTGGCACGACGCAGGCGCTGTGGCACGGTAGCCGCGGGGGCGGCGACAGTGCAGAACGACACTTCGCAGCTTCTCTTCGGCTCGTCACTTGATCAATTACGTCTTCAATCATCCAAAACCACATACAAACATATACATACACGTTCCAACATCAAACTAGGATCAACATACATCTAAACCTAAGGCTAAAGAGATGGAATCAAAGAAGAAGAGAAGGAGAAGAACAAGCACTCACCACTACTGAAGGTTATAGGCTGCAAAGAGGATCATCAAACACCAAGGTTGGCTTCCAAGCACAGCAAAACACACACTAGCATCAGCACACAACCACAAGTACACTTCCAAAGCCAACTCCAAGGAAAACAAGAACAAGCTCACAAGGGAAGAAGGATAAGCAAGGTGGACGTAGGTAGCTGGAGAAGTGAAGTGAAGAAGTGAAACCCTTGCTCAGCAAGGTAAGAGAAGGTAAGGTAAGAAGGTAAAGCACGGGTCAAGGAAGTCAACAAAACCGGCTGCAGCCGCCGTAACCCGCAGGGGCGGATCACAGGGCCGCAGGGGCGGGAACCCGCAGGGGCGGCATACGTGCCCGCGGGTGCGGCAAGGCCAATCTCGGCCAAAGCCAATCTCGGCTATGGTCCGATCTCGGTCCGAAAGAAAGGGCTCTCACAACCATCTAGAACTGTCATTGAAGACGATCTTGACACTGTCAATTTTGTTTTTGAATAAAACAATCCACCAAATCGATTCAATACATCATATTTACAACTGATTGTTGTCCATCAAATCGATTCAACAAGATCATGACGTTGTCAAATTTTTTGATGAATACAACGATCCACCAAAGTGATTCAAAACAATATTGACGTTGTCAAAATTTCGATGAATGCGTTCGAAGATACGAAGATGAATCGGGAGAAGGAGCTTCAAGTTCTCCAAAACAAAACGAGAGAGGGATACATGAAAAAACAAGACAAACAAGACCACAAAAAACCTAATATCGAAATCGTTTTAACACAACAAAAGAAAACAAAAACCTAATCCCCAAATTAATTCAACCAACATATTAAAACAAATTACGGTAAAAGAAAGGCAACTTCATGTGGGAATTGACAAACATAGGCGTAGAAGGAGATGTTGAAGAGCAAGAGAAATTCAGAGGACGGAATTTCTTTCACACGGAACGAGAAGAAAAGGAAGAGAAATTCAGAGGACGGGATTTCTTCCCTTGCTCTCATAAATGTTTCAAAATTACTTCCGAAAACACTAGTCACTAGTTAAATTCTTTACATTCCTAAACACTCATAAATGCTAGTGTTTAGGGCAAGCCAAACATCGCCTAACTAAAATGAACTGACGAAACTGGATCTCCCTATCTCTACATAATCATCGCATCACTAGACTAAAAAAGAGGGTACAAATGAGAACTCGCCAATTTGCTGATGGTTTTAATATTTGTCCCATGTATAAAAGTTGAGACATTTTGAGCCTAATATATAAGGTTGCTGAAAAACTCATTATATTGTCATTTACCTTTTACACCTTAACCTCACCAAATTTATGTGCTAGGTTTGAGTTTTACACTCGTATACTATTCTATGCACACAACTCTGCATTCCACTTGTGTCGGACTTTAACAAAAGTCTCCTAGACCATATCTCAAGCCAACTTCGGTCCCTCCACAACACTAAGATCCGCCCCCTTACGGATCAAGTCACGTCTCGACGATTCCACAAGGGAGAAACTACTTTAGTTTTTTTTAATACATGAAAACGGTTTGATGCACCAGACGACACACCGTCTAATAGATTGAAAGACCGATCAAATCGGCAAACGGACTAACTGTCATTAAAAAACAACAACATAATTAAAAAAGAAAAATATACATCAAATGAGAACTTCGATAACAACGAACCCATCTAAAAGAACATAAAAAATCGCTAAGTTAATAAAAAAAATGAAACAACGAGAACAAGTATATAGAAGTATTATATACTACAATTTCATAAGAAACTTCCTCAGTTTGTAACTAAATTATAAGTACACTTCCAAATAATATATATATATATATATATATAGAAATGGAAAGAAAGAAAAATTAGACGGAACCATTCGTCATTCAATCGTAAGAACATGACGAAAAAGATGCTCTTTGTTTCATCAAACACAACTAATCTTCTGGTTAGTAGAAGTTAATTAGTCAAAGACTCAAAGGAAATTACCGACCGGAAAATATTATTTGTTTGATTCCTTCAAATAAAAAAATATGCATATAATAGAAGTTTAGTATACCATATTATATGGTAAGAAGCATAAGGAATCTAAATGAGAGGTTGTCACGTTCATTACTTTCCACTTTATTTTATTAATTTTGTTTTTCATGTTACATTAAATGTTCTTAGTATGTGGTATCTTTGAATGTTGCTTGCTCCATAATTCCTTAATCTTATATGGAATATCGACACCTTTCATTATGTCATATTTATTATATTATCCTTACTTTACCTAAGTGTTTTTTTTTCCAATGTATTACGTATAGTTCTCATGTGCTTAGAAAATGAAAGTATATGCTTAATTTGTATAATTAGTTAATTGCTCGAATCGGATCCATAGTTTAAGAGAAATGTTAGGTTATGTGGAGTGTTATTGGCAATATTAATCGAAATTCCGGGAATATTTCTTATCAATGGATGATCCACGAGATCATACTTATATTACTCAAATCATTAGGTTATCGACTATAACAACTACGTAACACAAGAACTCCATAAAAACATTGTATTTCGTTAATGTTCTCAAGGAACTCGATCGAAAACATAGACACTAAAATACTACTTACCGTATAAAATTATGATAATTTCAACTTTTTTTAGTTTTCGTATCATTTCAATACTCATTTCAATACTCGTTCTTATTCATTTTCGAATATTTCTATATAAAACAAACAGGAAAAATGGAAAATACAAGTGTACATATTTCTAGGATAAGGCTCAAATTTTCAGATTTTTAATGGCTTTTTCTCAAATTATTTCTCAAAATTATTTATTCAAAAATCATGGGAAATAATGAAGTTTATTTACTTAAAAATAAAGCAACGGTGAATGAGGCGTAGAAGGCGGAGATCCTTGTGTTGAGCTCACTGAAATCAACTTATAATTATAATAATATCTCTTCAGTATTTAAGTAATTATTTCAAGGCTTTTTTTAATTTCATTTGTAAAGTTGTTACATTAAGTTACAAAGTTAAATATTATAAAATCATAAGTAATTTTCTTTAAGATATTATTTTTTTGCACGCAATTCATCACTATAGAAGAATTTAGGCAGACCATAATAATTGAACACTAAAAGCTAGAAATTAATGCTTTTTATTCTCTAAGCTAACTGAAAAAAGAAGAAAAATTAAGATCCCAAAACATTAAAGGTTATTAATTAATCAATATTCTGATGAAAAAAGTTATTCACGCTTTAGCTACCTTTTATTTTAACTAATTTAACCATTATTGTGCTTAAAAAAGGTCAATATACTTTAATCAATGTTGTACTTATATTTGAAATATAACTAGCTACTACTTTTATTTTATTTTTTGATAAGTAGCTACTCTTGATCTATACATGTACTATATTAACAACTTAACCCTAAACCCTTTCATATATATATATATATACTTTCTTATTTTCAAAATTTAATACTTACAAAAATATTTAATTGTAAAATGATTATATATAGGTCGGTTATGGTGACGAGGATCCTTGTAGAGAGGGGGTGATATTTTTTTTAAAAATAGCTTGTTCAATTTTAATAAATTTACCTTTTATTTTTTAATTTATAAAAAAAACATTTACAAAAAAAAAAAAAGTATGCTTATCTTTGCTCATAATTAGAAAAAAAAAAGAAGAAAAAAGAACGCTAGTACTTAAAAAAAATAAATGAACAACTAACATAAACAAAAATCCGATAGTACATAAAAAATGAATCAAATTTCTAGTCATCTTCTCTCCCATTTAAGAGAAATTATGTTTATTTTCATCGTTGTCGTTTATTTTATTTTTGGTATTAATGTTATTTTATATTAATTATAAATAAAAGTTTATTTTTAAAAATAAAAGTTTTATTTTTATAATATAAAAGTTTTATTTTTAAAATATAAAAGTAAATGGTTAATAAACCAAAACTAATAAGTAATATAATAGACGATTATTCTTTTTGGTCTTCTCTAAGAAAAACCTCTTCGTCTAAACCAACTCCTCTTCGTATATTTGTAATTTTACAAATCTCCTCTATAAATATTCAAAGACATAATCTCAGAAACATATATTTGTTAAACAATAGTTAGAAATTAGTTAGCAAGTTATAGTGCGACTGATCAACATTTACAAAACTATTATAAAAAATTTGTCAATATACAACTTGATTGGATTCAAAACCAAATCCATAGGCCTTTGTAGCATCCAAACTAATGCTAAAGATTCTTTCTTTAGTTGCAAAAACGAATGCTCTAATAAGAGTCATTAGTGGATATTTAAATACTAATTAAGAGCAAGTGGCAAACTTCCAAAAAACAATTTCTCTTTTTTTTTATTTAAATAATATAATGCATAGTTTGTTTGTGGTTCTTTTTCAGGTGTCGCCGTCCACCCAACAAGGGAGCACCTTCCAGCTTCCACTAAATACAGTTAAAAAGATCGACATGCCAACCAAACACGCCCTTAGGATCCTATAAAGCTCTTCATACGCACCCACGTTGTAGGGCTGGGTACCCGACACCACATGTTGTCGCATCTTCGCCCCATCATCATGGATTGATGAATCTTAAATATCCGCTTCTAAACTGGAAAACTGTACGTACATAATCATAATTAAGCGGATCGGATAGTTCACATTTATGATATATGTAAAAATTCTCTGCATAATATGGACTTTATTTTGAGGATAATTTTTACTATAAGGCTTACGTATTAGTTTCATGTATCATTGAAGGTTCACCGGTCCCTATTTCGAGCCTATCACGTGAGTATAATGGACTGTATATCGAGGATCGTGTGTATACCTACGCACATGCACGTTAAGTTCAAACTCAACACATTAAAATCAAGTAGTTTGGTGCCCGAGCCTTGCTCGAATATTTTAATATATATATGATTAAAATTTAATTCGAGAGTAATTTGATATATGTGTATTTTTCTTTTTCTTTTTTGTTGAATGTATATGCATGTTAAAATAGTAGGTAAATGACCGACAAAACAATAGGTAAACAACCGATCAACAGTAGGTCAACGACCAACAAAACAATAGATCAACTACGCACAAAACGGATACTAAGCCGATTTTAATAAAAAAAAGTTATACTTGAATTTAGCCAAAAAGTTATTACATGTAGGTTGCTCTCACAACGCGTCATGGAACGTTAATATATAATGCTTTAGTAGATTATTGTAACCTTCCGAAAATTGTCATCCCACATCGTTTGAATGAGATTTGTGATTGGCTTACAAGGATGGGTTGCCACCCATGTCAACAAGAATTCTTCTTTTTTCAATGGTAGAGTGAAGACAAATAACTCTGAAGTTAAGTGTGCTCGTGCGGGAGCATTTTCATGATGGGTATATATATTGAAAATAGGATTACTCTGTTATAACCGAGCTTCAGAATTTCATGGTTGATTTAATTTTGAATTAAATCGAGATTATTATTTATCGACATATTAAAGACGAGTTAATTGGAAGTTGGAGGTATGTAATTAATTGTCGTTATTTGCAAAAATAGAAAATTCCGTTAAGAGTATCGTATAATTACGGAATGTCATCCCGAGCCACTATTCATCCCCCCCAAACCCTAAGTCTCCCTTCCTGACATTCCCTCTCCGGTTTTACAATTCACTGCCTTCACAAATTTGAGCTAGATCCGCCGCCGATTGTTGTTGTTGCAACACCCGCGTCCCGCCTTCACCTATCTTCAATCTTGACCGAACATGTGATCCAGTGAGGGGAGTTCATCAAAGACGAAAACAAGCTGGTATGGGCTCCGCGAGCCTAGAAACTATTAGAAGACACCTTTACCAAGCCCAAATCTCGTCGCCTAGGGCTCCATCGTTGCTTTGCCTGCATAGGTCCACCGGAGAATAGTGATGTTGTCACCTCGCCGGATACGCCAATAGCCACCTTCGTCATATCCAACGCCGATCCGCCACCTCTGAAGTGCAACCTTATGCTCCTCCTTACTCGAACGAGATCCGCCACCTCTGAACCCGAGCCGCTTCACCTCTCTTCGCCTTGAGTCGGAGTCTGAAACAATAGCGGACGCCTGACTTGCCGCCGGCAACCCTGCCGCCGCTGAATGAGTATCGCCGGGAAGGAGAAGTTCACCGCCGCCACCGGCTGTCTTGCCTAGAACCCCTAGATCGAGTGATGGGTGTAATTGGAAATTTAGACCCATACTTTATATTCGCGTTTATGGCCCAAACTTCCAGTTTTTGTAAAGTTTTCCCCGAAACGGATACTTACAGAAAACTACCCATATTTATATTTACAACAATGACCCGCTTTTGAAAGTTCAGAAAATGTCCTGATTTGCTAAATTACATATTATGGCCTAAATTGATAATTACAGAAAGTCCCAAACATTTATAATTATAATTAATGGCCCAAGTTTATACAAATGGAGTTAAACTTGTATAAATGACTTATTTAGGCCCTTGGAGGCACGTTTAGTTGAGAATATTTTGCTTGAGCTGATGGATTATATATGATGTTATTGTTAAGTACTTGTTTGCTCGGATTGATTTTGACAGTTTGAGTTCTTGTTTTTGAGGTAAGTCATATTGACTTACTTAACTGTTGTTTTGTTTCATGTTAAGTTTGTCGTTGATTGTGAGTAGAACTTATTTTATTATTTTACTCTATTTCTTTAAGTATTTACAAGTGTTTTAAGTTAAAATTGTGTGTTAACTTTATTACCTTTAGGGAGTTAGATAGTACTTGATGATTGTGTGAGTAGTTGAGAGTTAAGTTTGTTCTGCATTTGCAATGGTAGAGATTAGGATAGATATAGTTATGTTAATATTGTAATAGACAAATAGACAAATTTATGATTGAGATAGTGACAGACCGAGTTATGACTGCTATTGTGAGTAATTGGTTATGTTACACACTGACAGTTATGCCTAGAGGGTAATTGGTTTTGTTACGCACTGACATTTACACCTCATGATGCTGGATTTTGACAGATGATTATGTGATGCATTGGACTAGGCTAATTGGTTAAGTTACACACTGACAAATAAGCCTACAAGGTAATAAGTTATGTTACGCACTGACAGTTTACGCCTCAACAGACCCATTTGTGATAGGTGGGTATGATATGTGGACTACGTTAATTGGTTATGTTACGCATTGACAGTTATGTCTCAAGAGACCAAATGGTTATGGATTATAATGGATGAGATGAGTTGTATATCATGGACATAAAAGAAGGACAATGATTTAAAATGGTTATTGGTGCGGTCAAGAGTGTGAGTCCCACGATCACTAGATTTTTGGTTGTACCTATTCGAGAGAGGTATGGAGACAAGTTTGTCAGGGATTCCGGATGCCCGTAGATATGTCCACGAGAGCCGACGTCCAGACTTATCTTCTCAGTACTGCAGCAGGAAGGAGTTGGACGAGCAGAGCGCGCATCTATGCCTTCTCTGCGACGGTATACTATCTATGGCATTCTAGGAATGCCCTGGTGTTTGACCGGAACAAGATCCCCATTGATGTCCTGGTCCGGATGATTAGAGCCCACGTCTACAACCTACTATATGAGGCCTTCCCTTCCAGAGTTGGTGATAGATTTGAGGCTTAGTTTACTTATGTTTCTTATACCAGAGTTGTATTTTGCTCATGGTTTGCACTTTATTGGTTGGACACTTTGTACCGGACTTGGGACTCATTTAATGATGGATTTGCCGAAGGTGAATGATACCTTGATCCGATGGATAGGCACATCCCTGGTTTATGAGTGTCCATTTTTGCTGATGGCTTTGCCGAAGGATGAAGGGCCTTATGAACAGTGCCATGAGATATTTATATTCAGTATGAGGTAGATGATATGTTCAGGAGGCTTGCATGTTTGTCTGGAGTACTTGGGCACATTGTTTTGGCCCTTCTTTTTTGTTTGATGATATACTCCTTGTTATGCGGGTTTAATTAGGACAACTTTGGTCCTAGTTAAACCTTATTTTCCTTTCTCCATTAATGAATTTACCATTTACCAAAAAAAAAGAGAAGGACAATAATTAGTACAAAGAAGTGTCGAGTGTTGGATATGAGTTGATATAGTTATAGTCAGGATTATGAGAGTTGCTGATCAATATGGATAGGGTTAGGAGCAATGTTTCCTTACCTTGTTTTTATTTGTTGTTATGGATCTTAGTTATTATATTATTTATACTGATAAGTTTACGTTCTTTCTTAACTTTCTCCTTTATTGTTGAGGTGTTTCACTAATTGATTTCTACCGAATTATATAATTGTATTTGAAGATTATTATTATTGATAGTTTGTTTTTTGTGTCCCTCACATGATACGTAGGAGTTTAATCTAATTTCGGAGCTTAGACTCTCAGGTATTGGAATCGTCTTGGAGACTATCTTTCCGGAAGATGATGTACAACCGGACTCACGTGTACCTTAGGATTTTGGCAAGGTTGTTGTGTCTTGGTCTCGAGTTTTTATGGTTGTTGAGTTTGAGTCGTGGGGTGTTTTACCTTTGTAATTCTTGTTGCATGATTTTAAGTCAACTTTATCTAAACTGTTTTGTAACTAAAGATCGAAATATTTTATTTTATATTTTGTCGTGCTCTTGTTGGAAGGTCCGATATTGAGTTTCTTGTCAGACCAAATCTAGTGGCCCCACTGTGTGGTCCACATCCTAGTACACCTCAGTTTCCAAATCCGGGGTGTTATAACATGGTATCAGAGCTTATGTTAACAACAAGAGCATTTGTAACCTGAAGATGGGACATGATAATCCGATCTAGAAAACTCATAACGAGTTTTGACCTTTTAAGAACACAAGTGTTTTAATGATTTCGTTTCAACTTGGTCTTTTGTGGTTTGTATATGCATGGTGCGTTATCGAGATGTCAGGTTAGTAAGGCATGTGAGGTCTTCATCATCGACCTAAGTGGTACTCCAAGTACTAATTTTTGTTTGTAAAACTTGTAGGACATTTTAGAGTATAACTTGTTGATGTTAATGGTGATATACAACGTTGCAGACATGGTACACCCAAGAGTTTTGAGAGTTTCCACCGTTCAAGGACGATTTATAAGACGACCTACAGTCTATCATTGTGGCCGAGGTAGAACTCGGGGTAGAGATAGAGCTCGAGATGGGGCTAAAGTTAAAGATGTGACTTTTGAAGAGCCATATTTGGAGTTTAATTAGATCGAGATCTCAGAGTAGTCACTCAATTGATTCTTCCGAGAGAATGTTAATTGATAATCACACCTTCCATGACATTATTCACGACACCGTCAATGATATTCTAGGAGACATCTTTGGAGGACATCGAGTACCCATTTCTCCTGGCACCATTCCACGAGCATCACATGTGAGAGCCCCAAATTCTCAAATGACTATTCCAATTGTAGAAAATGCTAGAGCACCTACCATACCGGCACCATCTCCCCGAGCATCAGTCGATCAAACCGTGCCTCCGTCATCTTTGAGGATATTAGAGAGGTCAGTCGAAACCGTGAAATATCGTCGGGAGCATCACAATCATGGACCACATAAGTGGTTGAAGGCATTTCATCAGATGAAGATCCCTCCTTTTACTAGAGCACAAGGAGAAGAAGTCGAGTTATGGCTTGAACGAGTCGGTGTTACTCTTGATTCAACGAGAGTACTCTACGGGATGGAGATTTGATTTAGTACATACTCTAGTAAAGGAAGATGCATTCTTTTGGTGGTTATCCGGACATCATCAGAAGGTGACGAGCTTCGAGGAGTTTAGTGTGTTGATGAGGGAGAGATTTTGCCCCTTCGCTATTAGAGAGGCTAGAGTACGGGTATTTCAAGAGGTTGAACCAAAAGACATACCCTGATGGATGTTGTGAAGAAGTTCCAAAGAGAGTTGGTATTTGTTATTGAGGAGTACCCGACTGAGAAACAACGGATTTGAGCCTTCGCCAAGCATTTGAGGTCAAATATTCGTGCATATGTTTCGGGATTTAAATGCACAACGTTGGACCAATACCAGGACATTGCAATTACATAAGAGATGGCTCACCCGATGCATGAGAGGTTAGAGAACTTGCAGGGTTCGAGCAAGAAGTCAAAGACCGTGTTTGGTGCTAGTGAGTCTGGTAAATTAAGATCCACTTATCGAGGTAGTTTCACTCAAGATGTGAATCGGTTAGACATATTTAAAGAAGGTGAAGATAGAAGATGTTATAATTGTGGAAGTACTAGACACAAGAGGAACGATTGTCCGAGGCAGATAATCACTTGTTTCACTTGCGCTAAGAATGGACATCGAGCTTCTTATTGTCATACTTGACTGGGGTAGAGTTAAAAGAAATTGGGAAAACGGGAAATGGTCAACCTCGAGAGTTTGAGATGAAGAGAGCAAATAAGCCGATATGTTTATTGCACCAAATATGATATGAATTTAACTTTTGATAGTATAATTTTGTTATATACATACGAGATCATGATCTGAGACAAATTTGATTTGGTGAAAGTGGAGGTGTAAAATCCTTGAAAGAGTTTGGACGTGTTGATTGATTTGGAGAACTTCTAACTACCTATTATATTTCAAGTTTCGGGACGGAATTTCTTTTTAGTGGTGGTATATGTAATAATCGAGCTTCAGAATTTTCATGGTTGATTTAATTTTGGATTAAATCATGGTTATTAGTTATCGATACATTAAACATAAGTTGATTGGAAGTTGGAGGTATGAAATTAACTAACGTTATTTGCGGAAATAAAAAATTCCATTAAAAGTATCGTACAATTACGGGATGTCATCTCGAGAAGCTATTCACCTTCTCCCCCACCAAACCCTAAGTCTTCCTTTATTGACATTTCCTCTCCGGTTTTACTATTCACTACGTCCACACATTTGAGCTAGATCCACTGCCGAGTTGTTGTTGGTGCAACACTAGAGTCCCGCCTTCACCTCTCTTCAAACTTGACTAAATATGTGAGCCAACGAGAGGACCGAAACCACTAGCCCTCCGTCGAGTTCATCAAAGACGAAAACCAGGGTTGGTTTGGCCTTCGCGAGACTAGACAGGATCTGTTACAACACACCTTTACCGAGTCCAAATCTCGTCGCCTAGGACTCCACGCTGCTTCGTCTCGCCTGCACCAGTCCACCGGAGAACAGTGTTGCCATCATCTCGCCTCGCCTCGTTGGATTCTCCAGAAGCCGCCTTCGATAGATCCAACGTCGAGCTTCCACCTATGAATGTACCACCTTCTGCTCCTCCTTGCTTGAACAAGATCCGCCGAACCCGAGCCGCTTCACCTTTCTTCGTCCCGAGTTAGAGTCAGAAACAAGAGCCGGACGCATGCCTTGCCGCCGACTGCCCAGCCGCCACCGAACGAGCATCGCCGGGAAGGAGAAGCTCTCCTTTGCCACCGGCCATCTTGCCCAAAAACCATAGATCGGGTGATTGGGTATTTGGGTATAATTGCAAATTTTGACCCATACTTTATATTTGCATTTATGGTTGGACTTTCAGATTTTGCAAAGTTGCTCCCGAAATAGATAATTACATAATATTGTCTTGATTTATATTTATAAGAACGACCCAAACTTTTAAAAGTTCAAAAAATGCCGTGATTTGAATAATTACGGATTATGGCCTAAATTTATAATTACAAAAATGTCCTAAATATTTATAAATATAATTAATGACTCAAGTTTATACAAATGGAGTTAAACTTGTATAAATGACTTGTTTAGGTCTTTGGAGGCACGTTTTGTTGAGAAGATAATATTTTGACTTCAATAAGAAAGATTCTCCATTCACTTGACCTCGATTTGTGAGCTTCCTACACCCTTTTTGGATGTTTATTTGTTTGGGCATTGTTGTAGGTTTGAGATTATTTTGCTTGAGTTGATGGATTATATATGATGATGTTATTGTTAGGTATTTGTTTGCTTAGATTGATTTTGACGGTTATTGATCGAGTTCTTTGTTTTGAAGTAAGTCATATTGACTTACTTAGTTGTCATTCTGTTTCAGGTTAAGTTTGTTGTTGATTGTGAGTATGACTTATTTTATTATTTTACTCTATTTCTTAATGTATTTGCAAATGTTTTAAGTTAAATTGAGTGTTGACTTTATTACCTTTAGGTAGTTAGATATTACTTGATGATTGTGTGAGTAGTTGAGAGGTGAGTTTGTGTTGCGTTTGCAATGATTGAGATTATGATAAATATAATTATGTTAAGACTATAGTAGACAGAGAATTGATCGAGATTTATGACAGACAAAGTTATGATTGAGATTGTGACAAACCGAGTTGTGATAGGTATTATGAGTTGTGTTGAGAATAGGGTAATTGAATATGTGATGCACTATTAGTTACACCTAGAAAGTAATTGGTTATGTTATGCACTGACAGTTTCACCTTATGATGCCGGATTTTGACAGATGATTATGTAATGTATTGGACTAGGTAATTGGTTATATTACGCATGTACAGTTAAGCCTAAAGGTTAATTGGTTATGCAACACTGACTGTTAAGCCTCAAGAGACCCATTAGTGATAGACGGGTATGATATAGTGAACTATGCTAATTGGTTGTGAGAGCCCTTTTCTTTCGGACCGAGATCGGACCATAGCTGAGATTGGCTTTGGCCCGAGATTGGCTTTTCCGCACCCGCGGGTTTAACCGCCGCTCAAGGAACCGCCCCTGCGGTTTCCGGCGGCTGCAGCCGGTTTTGTTGACTTTGTTGACTCGTGCTTTACCCTTTTGATTTACTTCTTTCCCTTCCTTGCTGAGCAAGGGTCACCTTCCTCATTTCTCTTCCTCAGTCCTACGTCCTTCTTGCTTCTTCATCCTTTCCCTTGAGCTTGCTTGAGATTTTCTTGGAATTTTGCTTGGAGATTGTATCTTGTGGGTGATGCTGATGTGTGTGAGTGTTATGCTGAGCTTGAGAGCTAGTGGAGGTGTCATCTTGGAGCTTTTTCGTGCCTAGACCACAGTGTGGTATGTCCTCCTTGTTTCTTCATTCTTTCTTTCCTTGTTTCAATCTTTCTAGCTTAGGATTAGATGTGTGTTAAGGGTTTTGATGTTGGAATGTGTATTGATATGTATGTATGTGAATCTGGAAGAGAGTAAACGTGATTTGATCACGTGAAGAGCTAAAGAGAAGCCGCGAGGTTTCTTTCTGCACTGTCACCGCCCCCGCGGCCAGAAGTCACCGCCCCTGCGGAAGACGTGCCGCAACGCCTGCGCCGTGCCAGCGTCGTGCCCGTGTTGCCAGCGATCCTTGTCACCGCCCCCGCGGCTGAGTGTCACCACGCCCGCGGTTTCCTGCGTTCCGCCCTGCGTCCTTAGATCACGCAGGTGCGTTTTGTCCCGGGGCTACCTATAGTTAGGTAGTTCCTTTCCCTTTCTAGTATGAGGGAACTAGTGTCATGCTAGGTATCGGTTTATGATGCGTATGATATAGATATGCCGGTTACGGCCTTGAGGTTATGAGTTGGATATGATCCCTTATGGATCCCTTGGGTCTAGGTGTGACCCTTTGTGTGATAGGATTGTGATATATATATATATATATATATATATATATATAATTATATATATATATATGTGTGTGTGTGTGTGTGTGTGTCTTGTATAGGCTGTGTTGTCCTCCAGTTTGGAGTGGACGTTTCTGAGAGTGGATCATACTTGAGTTACTTCTGAGATCGAGTTAAGTCCATAGACTTACTTAGCTACTATCCATATATTGGATGTATGCTTGAGTGGTGTGTGTTTTGTGCTTTATAGCATGTGTTATTATTTGGTCACCGACCTATGTTATATTGACCGTCCATTGTAGTGGATGTGATAACCTTTCCCTTTCATCCCGTAGTGGAGTCTGGGAGGTTCTCTGTAGTCAGGCCAGATCTGGTATAAAGGAAGCCCCCTCACCATTCCCACAGGGTACACGGGAGGTGTGCTGATACTACCCCAGCTGGTTAGAGTACTCAGAGGCGGGGATTATATTCCTCGTGTCACCTATCTTCATATATATCTATTTATACGATTAAGTGATTCAACTTATTAAAGATAATAAACCGGGTAAATGTTTGCTATCATGCTGAAGTGTTTATCCTTTCTTATGTGTGTTTGTGCTTTAGCATCTTCTTATATATGTGTATAGTTAGCTAACGGTTTCATACCGTGTTGTAGATCCCTTGCAGGTTAGGAGAGCTGCGGAGTGATCTAGAGGGGTGATCTGCTGAGGGTTCCGTACACGGGGCATATTCGTGGGGTTTTTTGAGATTATCATTATTGTACGGATTTCAGTTTGACTTTGTACTCAGCAGTACTCTGTATTATCCTTTTGATATGTATATATATATATATATATATATATATATATATATATATATATATATATATATATATATATATATATCAGTTTTTATGTTTTGTTTTAATCTGTTGGTGCCTTGTTGTAAGATTCAGTGAAGTTGTTGTCAGGCTAGGGCAAGGATCCATTGTGAGATCCTAGCCCAGTAGCACTCCGAGTCCTACGGATTTGGGGTGTTACATTGGTTATGCTACGCACTGACAGTTGAGCGTAGAGGGTAATTGGTTATGTTATGCACTAACATTTACACCTCAAGAGACAAAATAGTTATTGATCGTTATGGATGAGACGGGTTGTATATCATGGACATAAAAGAAGGATAATGATGAGTACAGAGAAGTGCCCAAAGTGTTGGATATGAGTAGATATAGGTATAGTTAGGATGATGAGAGTTGTTGATGAATATGAATAGGGTTAAGATCAGTGTTTCCTTACCTTGTTTTTATTTGTTGTTATGAATCTTAGTTATTATATTGTTTATATTGATAAGTTTACATTCTTTCTTAACTTGCTTCTTTATTTGTTGAGGTGTTTCACTTACTAGTTTTTACTGCCGATTTATATAAATGTATTTGAAGATTATAGTTATGATAGTTTGATTTTTGCGTCCCTTATATGATACGTACGAGTTATTTCTGATTCCGGGGCTTAGACCCCATTTTTGGTACGTTAGCTAATGGTTCCCTTGTTGTTGTTATAGGATTTTGTTCAGGTATTGGAATCGTCTTGGAGACTATTTTTCTGGAAGATGATGTACAACTAGACTCTCATGTGCCTTAGGATTTTGGAAAGGTTGTTGTGTCTTGGTCTCGAGTTTTCTGGTTGTTGAATTTGAGTCGTCGGGTGTTTTGCCTTTATAGTTCTTGTTGCATGGTTTCAAGTCAACTTTATCTAAATTGTTTTGTAACAAAAGATCGGATGTTTTATTTTGTCGTGTTCTTGTTGGAATGCTCGATAGTGAGTTTGTTGTCAAGCCAAATCTAGTGGACCCATTGTGTGGTCCACATCCTAGTAACACTTCGGGTTCCAAATCTGAAACGTTATATACTATACCGACCTTATATACTAGGTTATGAGTTTGTTTGTCAACGATTTGGGTACACGCTTCTCAACCCGTATGATTAGTGCAATTAGGTAATAAGCATAGTTTACACTTAACAAAACATATCTATCACCTTATTTTATGTATCAGAGGCCTGAAATTTGAACCGTTAAACTAACCATTTTGACATCATGTTAAATTTGTGTGTATACGAGCGCAAATATATGTTAGACACAAACCTGAAACATAAGATCGGTAAAGTTTCCTCTCAACTGATAATATGAGTGGTTTACTGACCTTAATTTATGTATTATCGACGTGGATATGCATCTCAACATAACCAACCAATCTTACATATTAAAGTGCTTAGCTTTTAATAATAGATGTTTTTTTTTTTTACATGACTAAATCATAAAAAAAAAACAATTATAATTAAATCTAAAAAAGTCAATATATATATATATATATATATATATATATATATATATATATATATATATATATATATATATATATATATATATATATATATATATATATGAATTAGGCTTTTGATAAAACAACCTTACCATTTTTTTCTACTTTTTAATATTCATTGAACATATACATCCATTAAGAGTACGAAAAGGTTAGTAATATAACTACTCTATCGTCGACTGATATAATATTTTTTGCATATTGTTTGTAACGATTCATACAAAGATGTGAATCTTGCTCACATTTGAGATATCATAACTTTTTAACATGTCTCACAAATACAAATAAGGAAACAAACATAGTGGACACTTCTTTTCATCTCATTCTCTGTATTAGCTAGTACAACTTAGAGGACCGAAACTCGAATAGTTAGGTTAACCGCTTTGACACTTTTAATTCGTGTGTGCATACGAATGCAATGGTGTGTTATACTCAAATTCAATACATAAGTTCGATGAAATTTCATCGTAAAATCAATTGATAATTAGAATAATTCACTTATTTTAGTTTATTTATTGTTGACGTGGGCCTTATCTCAACATAACCCACAAATCTCACACACTAAACTATTTTTTTAATAGATATTATACACTTGATTACATGAATAAATTATAAAAACAATTATAATTAAATCTAAAGAAGTCAAAATAGAATTATATTTTTGAATTAGGCTCTTGGTAAAAGGAATCGTACCATTATTTTTCTAATTTTTTAAATAACGTGCTCAAAACAATTTGTTGTATATATGTTTCATAAGCTTGAGCTTAATCTTGACAAAAATAAGAAAGTGATTGTTCATAAGTTAATGGATAAAATGCACGTGTTTATGATAGATTGTTTTTTTTTAATATTCATTGAACCTATACATTCATTATTAATGAGTGTAAAAGGATTGTAATATAAGTTAATGGATTACTATTTTTATCATTAATTGTTATTAAAATCTGTTATTTTTAGGTTTATATTTAGGTTTTTTTTCTTCTTATGATGTGTAGGGGTCATACAGACATGTGAATCTCACCTAACATATAAAATATCATAACTTATTATCAATTTAAAATATCTTGTCACGTGTCAACCGAGTCAGAAACGCATTATCTGTTATAGTGTATACAATGTGATATTATTTTGTTGGTCAAAATGATTGTTCAATTCAATTCAAAGAAATCTAGGAGAACACAATAATGGTTATACGTGTGGGCGATGATTAATACACCTTTGACATGATCTAGCACCAAGATTTCAGAAAAGAAATTCAAAAATGTGAGTAGCCGTTAGTTGATCATTGAAGCAAACTAACGTTAAATGAATCGTGTAAGATAGTGATTGATTATCAAGTTTGACACTTGTCGATGCAAAGGGACTTCATTAACTTGTGTGGTTTCCCCAAAGGTTGAATTCAAGTTTTACGCGTTCGGCATGTATTTATATAATTTCCGCAATTTTTTTTAGGAAATCGGAAGAAATATACTCTTTAGGATAGTTGTATAAATAATAAGAATAACTAAATAAGAAAAATAAGAAAAATAATCTAAAATAATATCAATTATAACATTGAACTAAAAATAATACCAACTTTAAAAATTACTATGAGCGATACAAACTATCTATATATTTATCAAAAATAATACTTCATACTTTTTCGGCAAAAACTCTAACTCCGGCGATTACGTGGCAGCCGGAATGTTACATGTCATCAAATAAATTGATAAAATATGTTATGTGGATTTTATTTTAAAAAAAACAATTTAATAATATTTAAAAATAAAAAAATTATTATTATTAAAATTAAATAATAATTTCTACAAATATTTTTTAAAAAATATTTTTGTACAAAAAACAATTTTTAAATAAAGTTTGAAAATTTTTAAATAATAGGTTTGTAAAAATATTTATTTAAAAAAAACTTATTTTCCAAAAATTAATAATTTAAAATTTTGGTTTTTCCAAAAATTAATTTTCGAAAACTTTTTTTTATCAGATTTTTTCAGATTATTGTATGAAATGAATATTTTAATTCTAAAATTTTTTTTTTTTTTAATTTTATCTTATATATATATTATAGGAGTAGCACTTCTTGCCACGTGTCACACAAAAAAATGCTAACAGCCACGTGTCATTTTTGCATTTAACCACAACCCACAAAATATTAATTAAGTTTATTCATTAAGAAAATAGTTTATATATAATCCCTTAAAGAAATAAACAACAAAAAATATTTTTATCAAATCCCGTACAATGCACGGGTAATACACTAGTATATATTATAGGAGTAGCACTTCTTGCCACGTGTCACGCAGAAAAATACTCACTGCCACATGTCATTTTAGTATTTAACAACATCCCACTAAAATATTAATTAAGTTTATTCATTACAAAATTATTTAACGAAATATTAAAATCAAATCTTAATTAAATTCATCCCTTCCAATCACCTTTTTTGTTACCTAATATATGTATAACAGATTAGAATCACACCCATAACAAATTTTAGCAGTATAAAAAAAGAAAAGAATTAATTAAATCCACTTTTAACAATTAAATGTTACGGTTTTCATCCCTTCCAATTACCTTTTTTGTTACATGAGATTGTGTTATTTCTTAAATTAATTTATATATAACAATTAATTTAACGGCATATGCTACCAACGTACTATTTCTATTAATATCTGAATCAATATAAGGGGGAGAAAAATCAAAATATGAATTATTATACGGTTAGATATTTTATTAATGTATTATATAATATTATAGGTAAAGTGTACAAATATATATTACTTATTATCTACTCTATCTAATGACAAAAAATAGTTTATATATAATCTCTTAAAGAAATATAATAACAAATAATATTTTTATCAAAATCCCGTGCAAGGCAAGGGTAATACACTAGTTATCATCTTTTAACCTAATCCCTAAATAAAAAAAATTTCAATTTTGTTAAAAATTTTTTTATTAAAATTAGTTAAAATATATAATAAAAATAAACTCCCCAAAAACATTTTTCAAAAAATTCACAAGAACACGAATTATTTTTCTTATAAAAAAAATTTTACAACAATTTTTTTATAAAAAAAATTCATAAAAACAAAATACTCATTAAATAAATATTTTTACAAAAATTTTCAAACTTTATTTTTTAAAAAAATTTTACAAAAACTTTTTTTAAAAAAATATTTGTACAAATATTTTAAAAATATTATTATTAAATTTTTAAAAATAATAATTTTTTAATATTTTTAATATTATTAAATTGATTTTTTTAAAATAAAATTCACATCACACATTTAATCCATTTATTTGATGACATGTAGCATTCCGGCTACCAGATAATCGCCGGAGCTAGGGTTTTTGCCGGAAAAGGATGACGTATTATTTTTGGTAAATACATTGATAGTTTGTATCGCTCCTAGTAATTTTTAATATTTGTATTATTTTCGGTTCAATGTCGAGAGTTGGTATTATTTTGGGTTATTTTTCCATAATAATATGATACATCTAAATAAAATCCTAACCATAATTAGAGTTACATAGTTACCATTCGCGAGGACTAGAATTACTAACGCGACTACGGAAGCGGATTTCGCATCCACCCCAACTTGTAGCGGATGCGTTTGAAAAATAGCCGTTAGAGTAGAATGTAGCCGTTGTAGGCCGTTTTACCTCCGATAAATCATCTCTATATATATTGGATCAAATCATATCACTATTCACATCCGACAACACGTCGTTTAAGAAATCCGGAAAAATATCGACATATTCCGAAGAAAATGTAGAATTCGATTGTGAAAGTACAATTATGCCATTTGATATCGACAAATATAGTGATCCGGAAGAACTTGTCACACATATCGAGGTATGTGTACAATTATCACTTTAACGTAATTATTTTCATACATGTTTTAGAGTAGAGATCCGAAATTGTCGAATTAGTTTTAGACATGTTTAGAATAGAGAACCGAAATTGTCGAATTAGTTTTAGACATGTTAGAGTAGAGAACCGAAATTGTCGAATTAGTTTTAGACATGTTAGAGTAGAGAACCGAAATTGTCGAACTAGTTTTAGACATGTTAGAATAGATAACTGAAATTGTCGAACAAGTTTTAGACATGTTAGAGTAGAGACATGAAACTGTCGAATTAGTTTTAGACATGTTAGAGTACATAACCAAAATTGTCGAATTAGTTTTAGACATGTTAGAGTAGAGAACCGAAATTGTCGAATCAGATTTAGACATGTTAGAATAGATAACCGAATTTGTCGAACTTACACTTTATTTTATTTTAATTAGGATGATTTGGAATATTCACGTGCTATTGGTACTGATTTTTCGTCCAAGTTTGAGCTTTGTACGTGGATATTTTTCGGATAGAGAAAACTTATTGAGTTGGTCTCGGTATATGGCCAACTCAATGAATTTTGTGTTGGTCATAAAAAAAATCAGGGTTGGATATACGGGGGTTTCGTATCTTACAATTGGCATGTGATAGATACGGAGATGTTAGAAAGTTGAAAGATGTTGATCCTGATCATGTTCCAAGTTCTAGTCGTCGGAAGAAGAATTCGAAGAAGTGTAAGTGCAAGTTTGAACTTGAGGGGCTTGAAGAAGAGAAATGCTCATTGAGGGTATGTGGAGTGCACATCTATGTTATTCCGTCGGTGCTAAAAGGTCATGCATATCCAAGACGATTGACTCCCACACAGGCAAAATAGGTGGAGCGTGAATTGAGTGTTGGGTTAAAACCGAGGATGATTTTGAAATCCGTGCAATTAGAGGATCTTGACTATGTCACCACAATCCGGCAAGTTTACAATACCGGTTTGAAGATTAGAAAGGAACAAGCGAAGGAAGAGGATTGTTATAACAAACACTTCATACGTTGAAGAAATGGAGATATTATGTTAATGCAAGGAGAAGTATAGACTCGGATGAGGTGATTGATTTCTTTAACTCACATCCCGATTCGAGGCATTTGCTCAACATGTTTTCTTATGTTATTGTGAGAGATTCGATGTATAAGACCAACAAGTAAGTTTGAAATCCTGCTTTTACTTTGTCCCATAAATTCAAACATCTTGTCATACATAACTTTAACTTAATCTTTTGTTTGTATTATTTTTAGATACAATATGTCATTGTTGGAGATCGTCGGCATCACAAGAACAAAGAAGACGTTTGCAATTATTTTGTATTCATGGCACACGAGAACCGAGATCAATACGAGTGGGCTTTGAGGAGGGTCTGGTATTTGTGCTACGGAAAAATCCCGGAGGTGATTCCCACCAATCGTGAGCTAGGTCTTATAAGTGCCTTGGGGGTAGTATTTCCCGAGGTGAAGCATATCTTATAAGCGCCCTTAGGGTAGTATTTCCGAGGTGATAGCATGGCTTTTGTATATAGAAAAGCCATGCTCGATCCACCGACCGGTTGCTTGTACCAGTTTTTGATTTTTCAGGCTTATGTAGTCAACTTTAGCATCATATTTAGGTACTCTACACTCCTCATCCACCATTGAATTTTTGATATGTTGTAGATGATAGTATGTAGTTGTGTTAAAATATGGGAAAGATCCAACCGTTAGATTAAGACTTGTGATGTCGTGAAGTGTGGACCAAACTCAATTTTAGAAACTTTAAGAAAATTTGGCTAAGTATTGAATTAAGGACTCTTGAAGGCGACTTTAGATTTTTGTGTAGATCTTATGAATAATTGTTTGAGAATTTTGATCATTCTAGTCAAGAATAGATATGGCCTAGTATGTGTAGGATTTTCTCGGATTATTTTGGATTTAGTAAGAGGTATATATTATAGGCCAAAGTAGGACACTCGACTTATTTCCGAAGGAAGTTTTATTAGGGTTTTTGACTTAGGATGTAAGTTATATGGACTTACTTAGCTCGCTTTCTTAGTATGGATGTTTGTTATTTTAGTGGCGTGTGCTTGGTGTTTATTAATTGTAACTTGAGTAGGATGACCTTAGTTATTAGTGACCCAAGTGTATGTATAACGAGTCGTGGAATCACTGTCAAAACTCTATCACGAGCCTAGGAGGCTCTCCGCGACCAGTCCATTCAGATATATGGCTAGATGCATTAGTACCACTCCTGTTGGTTAAAAGGGACGGAGGCGAGGGTCGGGAGACCCTCGTGCCACACAATAAGATGGATTTTGTGTGAATCACCGAAATAAAAAGATAATAAATGAGTTGTGTATGAAATCGTGTTGTTTGGTTTTATTTCCGCTTGATGTGTGTTTGTGCTAGAATAGTAATATTTATTACTTAGAATTGCTAGCTACCGGTTTTCACCGTCATGTTTTTACATTCTTTGCAGGATAGGTAACTGCTGAGGTATCCAGAGTGAGGTGGTCAGCCGGGTTTCCATACGGATTGTTTTGTACTTTTGACTCTTTTTTTTAGTGACGAGACTCATTTCATTTCCGTTGGATTCCGTCATGTATTTTAGATGGTTTTTTGTCGTTTCGCTTTCTCATAATCATTTATATATAAAAACTTTTATTCAATTTTCTTTATTTACGCCTTGTTAAAATTGTTGTCACCCTAGAATTATGACCCATTATAAGGTCTTAACCCATAGCATCCCGAATTTCTAGAATTTGGGCCGTTACAAATGAAACTCAAAAACTAATACTCAAGGTCCGAGTATTAAAAATGGTTAAACAATAAAGACTGTAACAAATAATTTGAATTACACGGAGATTACTTGTAGACCACCCCGAACCTGTAACCGAGTATGGGAGACGTGACGTTCACACTCATGTCTAAGTCACACACTCGAGTTTTGAGTGTTACTTTGCATATCGGCCATGGGTGCATGCTTTCACTTTCAAAATTACACATTCATTCTCCGTTCACAAAGCATCTCAAGTCTTATTTTGAATTTACATCTCCAACAAGTAACATTCTTATCATTTTGAGTTTCAATTGACTCATTCACTGCAAATTTGGTACAACTTCATCAATCACAAACCCAACTAATTTTATTTATTTATTAAGTTATATGATATTTTTAGTTCCCATAGTTTAGCCAACTAATTTGTCCCTTACCAAAAAAAAAAAAACTAGTATAAAAAACCCAATCATTGAAAAAATAAAATAAAGTTTTTCAAAATTTTAAGGTAACTTAAATAAAAATTTATAATCCCTCGTAAAATTATCATCACGCGTCATTTAATGGCACTATTCGACGGACGGTCTTTGGACTTGACAATGACCTCAAAGTTATTGAAATGTTTTGTTTTCTTAGATTACACATCATTGTGGTAATGTGGTCGGTTAAAAACTATTAAAAGAAAATTCTTGAAAGTATTAAAAAGAAGCAATTGATAAAAAAATGAAAAATAAAAAGTAATATGGAATAAAATTATTGATGTAGATAGGCAAGTTGTCAGCCAAGAGAATTTAACGGTAAAAACTCAATTTAGAACTCGTGACAAAACTATCCATAAGGAGGCTAATTGGGAATGTTGGCTTGTCGATTTCATATTTTCTTCTTCTTATATTCCCACATGAATTAACTCATCTTTTGCCGACATATTGCATCTACCTAGATCAGACTATAAGTTCATTTAACCATTTGTATTTTATAAATAAAGTTTTTAAAAAATACTCAACTCATTCGGTATATGCTTGTTGATATAGCCAATTTTGTTATAAAAAAAATATACATTATATTGAAAAATATGAATAATTTTGGTTATGAACCATTGTGTTATAAACGATATTTATTTATAGGAAATGTTCATATCAGACAATGGTATTAACTATTGATTATAAATATTTAAGAAAACAATACAAAGTTTTTTTTTTATTACTGGAAATTGTTTGTAAAATATAAAGCGTTATTTTTATGAATATTACTTATTAAAATATAAATCATTGTATTATATAATAATAATTTAAAGGGTTTAAGGTTAAGTTATATTTTAAAAAATCTAATTCATATTAGGTTTTCTATTACAAAAACTTTAACAATATCTTTTACCTTTTTTTTCCGTAATTGATTGTGAAGTTTACAACAACAACGACTGCGTTTTGAAATGAATAAAATTATAGCGAAATAAAATATACTTTTTATTAATTAATAATTTAATACCTTTTATAAAAAAATGTATGAAATATTAAAATTTCAATACTTTTGACCAAAACTTTATGCGATATATTGTGAGACTGTAAATTATTATGTTTTAAAAAAGATATAAATCCCATTTTGGTTATAACGAAAACAAATCTAATCATTACATACTCTTTTTTGTAGAATCATTCTTTATAATTTAAACAAGTTGGAGTATAATTTAATTTATTTTAATATCTTATGAAAACAAAATGAAAGAAAAAAATCTTTTTTGCATTGGAAATGATAAATTTTACACCTTATATAATAATTTTATATAATATTTTATGATAAAAATGATATTAAAATAAATTAGAACCGTTTTTATTTCGTTTGTGGTGCTGAAAGGGCCCAAATATATAAAAATTTATAATCTTTGATTTGTACAAGAAAGAATACGAATAGTTGGACCTACAAAATGGAAGGAAAATGCAGAATCGTTTATTGGCGGGAAATGGGACTTTTGATAGCAACCAACCAGCCGTTACATAACTGACATTTGATTCTGGTTGAAGTCCTCTCTATATGTTGGAACCATCCATCATGCTTTGCCTTTGCATTTTTCCTTCCTATTTTTATATTCTCCTTTTTTCATCACTTGTTATTTTCGTATGTTAAATATAAGACCATGTGAAATAGAGAGCTTTGAGGGTTTTTTTCTTATTTTTTTTCTATCACGTCAACAAGATTCCTATTACATCAGCTTATTAGCCTTATTTCAGTTTTTTATCGATTTTCACCTACAATAGAGAGTCTCAAATACTCCTATTTTTAAGTTTTTTTTTTCTATTTATTATCATTAACTAATGTATTGTATATTTATAAATTATTTTATTATGACAGAATATTACTAATACTATTATAAATAAATATTGACATTAAATTTAAAATGTATATATTTTAGAAAAAAATAATGAGATAAAAATTTTAAATAACAAACAACTTAATTATAAAAAAAAAACACACAATTTAAAAAAACAGCATGACAAAAACTACATACTAAAATAATATCAAAACTAAAATAAATATAAAAAACGGAAGAAAAACATAATTTAAATAACAAACAACTTAATAAAAAATACAACTACAAATGTTTAATCTTTATCACCAAGGTTCCAAAATTTTGCCATATGCTCTACTAAGTCCGATTTTAGTTGGTGATGTATACTTGTATTGTTTTAAGTTATTGTTTTTTAAAAAAAATTGAATTTTATTAGTTAATGTCTCATTTTATGTCTAAGATATATTTTAACTTGTATTTTTTATTATTAAAAAATTCACATATAAAAATAAAAATCATATTATATTAATAAAAATAAATTCTTATTTAAAACAAATTTAAAAAGCGCTAAAAGTTCAAAACATAAGTTCATTGAAATTTCAACCCGAATCCAGTTAGTTATTGAGCCATCCAAATCTTTTGTTTTATTCATTTAATATTAGACTCTCATGTCACACTCTCCTAATTGAATAACTTATATTTTAAAGATAATAAAGTTATAATCAAAATCATTAATTAATAATCTTAAGCATAAATTAATTAACTAAGAGAGTAGACCGTGAGATTAGAACAAGTAAACGAGACAAAAGATTTATATGGGTTAGTGAAGGAGTAGCCGACCAACCTTATACAATGGATCGAATAGACTGAATTTATGTAAGTAATCGACAAAAGGCAGATATATCTCAACACAAGTGAAACTAGAAGAATACGCATGATTAACGCTTGGAGAAATAACTTATGGATAATCGAAGTTTAAATTCTACAAGAATATATATATATATATATATATATATATATATATATATATATATATATATATATATATATATATATATATATATATATATATATATATATATGATATTCATAAACACGACGAAAGTATGCGGACACGATCTTAAATTTTCCCTTGTATCCTTTACCTACTCAATTTTTTGCGAGATGTTTTACGGCTGTTATATTAGATTAAGGGCTCGTTAGATTTGAACTCCAGAAATGAAAACGTATCTAGTCCATATGTATGTTCATGTTCATGAAGTTTTTGAGAATCATTAATCTTGTCGTTTGAAGTAATTGTAGTAGAAATTGATTAGTTTTGATACCGTATAGAGTAACAAGATGGAGGAACCAAGTGCATTTTGCATGAAACCACATGCAATGATTCCATGAACAAGATACACATGTGGACTAGATTTATTTTCAACCCTTTTCTGTTTCCGGAGTTACAACTAAACGGGAATAAATGAATTTAAATGACAATTCTAGATTCATTGCATTTAGAAAAGCATATGTAAGTTGATTCAGCTACCAACATGATATTTCAAAGAGATTATTCGAAATGATTTAGACAACAATATCTTACAAGATTAAATTCCGGTACCATAAAAATAAGAATAACTTGATGCATATAATATATTTTTTTTAAAAAAAAACTTTGATAATAACTCTCCTATTAATAAGATATATACATAAATATCAAATAACATAAGTTTTATATTAAAGATACATACACACTATTTTTTAAATAATAAATATACGTTTTTTTTGTATAATTAAAGGCACTTAGTAATGTCTCTCATATTTGTAAAATACCAGATTTAAATGTGTTTTGTTAGTAAGGTGTTTTGTTATTCACATTAATAAAAATATTTAAGTGACAAAGCGAGTACAAATAATTTTAGTTACTCGTATTTATACAAAAATAAAATTTAAAATATTTTAAGAAGTTTTTATGAGACTATAATTGACATAGATCCAACGTCCCAAACCATTATTCAAGTTAGCAAGTGACATGGTATAATTCTATTCTCATTATACTCTCACTATCAAATATGCTCATGCTTAAGTATTGTCTCCTTGTTCTTCGATAAGCCACCCTATTAACTCATATGAAATGGAAAAATTCAGCATTAATATTTCTATTTATTTCTTTTTCGAACTTCTTATATTATTATTTTTTTAAAATATGAGAACTATCATATTAGTTTATCAATACTTTTAACCCATGTTGTAAAGTAACTATTCTTTTCGAAATCAAATCTATAAAATGTAGTTAACCTAAAACAAAGCTATACAACATTACTTATAAAAATCCTCATTACAAACTTGAAGAAGACATAAATACTCAAATAGATAAGAATAACACAAATTTACTTAGTTCATTGACGATGTTATGTCCATGGATAAACACCGTAGAAGTGTTATCGTAGCGAGATATTTTCTTCCTTTCATATGTTGGTTTTCAAACAAATAACTCATACGGTTTTAAACAACAATCCGAAATCCACCTATTTTAACTACAACCACTTATCAAATCCACCTATTTTAACTACAACCACTTATAGATCATAGACCAAGGTAGGTAGAAGAAAAACATGTCACATATATAGCTACAAAAGTAGGTAAATACCAAAATTTACCGGATCAAAATAAAAGGTAACAACTTTTTTACCAACAACTCATGCTTATTTACATATCAACTTTTAATGGAAAAGACAAGGAAATGACCACAAAGAAAACAAATGGAAGGAGTCACCATTTAAGATGAATGAATCAACTCTTTAAAGGAAGCGTGCACAAGTGCATACCTTTCTTACAAAGAATCCTTTAAAGCAATTTTATGATTATTAGTTTTACATTTTTAATATTTAAATTTTTTATTTTATTTTTCCCTCAAAAAATCCATATCAAATAGTTGGTGATGTGAAGTTTTGGTGGGCTTGATAGACGTGTCCGAGTCAGGAATATGGTTTTCCAGGTGGCCATTGGCCAGCATCTATATTTTTTATATATATTTTTTTATAAAAATAATAGAATAAATCTTGAAAATGATAAATTGCCTTGTCAAGAGATCATTAACCTACTCATATATGTAGTTTAGTTTAAAGGGAGAAAGTGACATAAAGTCGAATAGGACAAATAATATCTAAAAAATAATGGAAAGCATAAACTTTACATACTTTTTGTTATATATTTTGTGGTAAATATAAAATTAAAACATATTGGATTGTTGATTTTGTTTTGTCTTATTACCATGTAATCCCAACTTACAGAGTTACAGTACAATCCGCGGCTCATACTTCTTGGGTCCTCTTATTGGGCCGAGGGACTTTGTGTGTACTTTTAGTAAAGGCCAGTTGAATGGCCCATTGGGCTTTCATGAGAAGAAAATAGCAAAGCTTGGCATCTTGCTATGGGGAGATGAATGTCGTCCCTATTGCCTACTGCATATGAAATTAATGGGTCAATTTGGAACCTATATTAGATATAGGGTTGTAATCCGAGACGAGCTACTCGGGCTCGGCTCCGCTCGTCAAAAGCCCGTATTCGGCTCGTTCAAATTACAAAACGAGCCAAATACGAGCTCCGTTATAAGGCTCGGCACGAGCCATAGCCGAGTCCGAGCCGCTCGTCAAGGCTCGTCAAATTTTTAAAAAAAGAAAAAAAGAAAAGGGACTTGGGATTTAGGGTTACAATTACTTCATTATTTTACATTTTTTCCAACTGCCGCTGCCTGCGGAAGTATTCTTCTTCGACATTCTTCAATTTCTTAGACTCCTTTGGCGCCCTCGCTGCTGCTCTTCGAGAATCCAGACTTCGACTCCGGAGACCTTCTCTTCAATCGGCGTCAACCTTCTTCTCGACGTCCTTCTTTACGACCTTCTCTACTGTTCGACTTCTCTTCAATCCAGATTTCAACTCCTTCTTCAGATCCGGCGACCTTCTCATCAATCTCTGCTCTTCGACTTTCTACAGTTCCGGCGACCTTCTCTTCAATCTCTTCTCTTTGACCTTCTTCAGTTCTTCTCGACGTCCAGGCTCCAGTGTTCGGCACGTCGGCGGCATTCGAGTGGACCAGGCTCCAGTGTTCGTAGACCTTCTTCCCGGCGTCAAGACTTCGAGTGTTCGGGTCCTAGTGCTCCAGGCTCCAGTGTTCGGCGGACGAACGAGCCCAGACGAGCTCTGCTCGTATAATAACGAGCTAAACAAGCACGAACCCGAACTTTATAATTAGCCCGCGAGCCGAGCTCAAACTTGACCCAAGACTCGTATAATTTTCCAAGCTCGGGTCGGCTCGAATAAAAAACGAGCCGAGCCTGAACACCTAGATGCTCAGCTCGAGCAGCTCGAATTACACATTTATAAAATGATGCGCCCTTGGATGTTCCTTTTACGTTGACCACAGACGTTGAGGACGAGACTTTGAGGGTTCGCTCAGATGGACCGCTCACCCGATCCCGAGCCAAGGCCATTGCCCGAGCCACCGGATCCATCATCGTCCGCACCACTTCGTCACTTGGACCAGTCGCCGGCATGCCGTGTCTCTACACCACCATGGCATAGGCTACCGGTCCCGTCCACGCCATTTACTTTCGAACTATATTTTGCATGTTTTCCTTTTATGTAATAAAAGGGATATTCCTTATAGAATATTCCCTTTGATCTTATCTTGTAAGGTTTTGCCCTTGTTGGGCTTTTCGTATTTATGTTTGTTTGGTCCGTTGACCCATAGGTAGGCAAGACTCTCTATATAAGGGATATCTTGCCTCACTTATTTTCCATGTTCAATTTTACTAAGTTTTTGAGAAGATTTTCCTCTTACTTAGCCTGGGCATCAAACCTCCCGTCTATCTCTCAAATTTCTTCCTTGGATCTCGTCTTTGATCCAAGAAATCCATATTCGAGGATTCTTCTTTAGAATCAACTTTCGATCCCCATCAAACGGTTTATTCGATCTCTCTAGATCGAATCAACCCTTGTTTCTTCATCGCTTCCACCCCTTTGGATCTGAAACGATACAAGCACAAAGAATCAAGGAGTAGTTGGAGCTTTGCTGGATCTAGATCCGGAAGTTATCCTTAGTTACCTCCAAGGACGCATCAAATTGGTATCAGAGCAAAGGGATCAAAGCTAAGTTCTCTTTACTCTTGTTGTTGTGCGTTATTATCTTCAACCTATTTAGCCTTTTGTTCATGATGTTCTTCGTTTGTTCATGATGTTCTTCATTTGTTCTTCATGATCTTCATGTTGTTCATCATGTTGTTCATCATGATCATCCATTTTTCCTGAAATTTTTTTCTTACATACGTCCATCTTCTTCATGATGTTCTTCATTTTTCCTGAACAATCCGTCCATCTTCCGCCTCTCCATTTTCTTACATACGTTTGCAAAATATCACTTGTTTATTGGTGTGTAATTGGTTCAATTTTGTTGGATTTGCCTTACTTGCCTAACCGCCAAACGGCCTTCCCCAAAGTAGAACCCGATAACGCACTTGAACTTGGGTAAAGTTGACTTAACTTGTCACCTTGCTCATTTGATTGCTTGCAATTGTGTGCTGATTTGGAGCAATGACTAATGTTGAATTGGAAACTTCTCAGGATTCTGGTCCGCAAGAGTCCAATGAACCTTTGGCTCAAGAAAATGCTTCGTTGTCCCTCGAAAATGACTCCATAAGGCAGGAATTGGAAGCTTTGAAGGCACAACAAAAGTTTGATGCCTTGACCCGAGAAAACATTGCCTTGAAGCAAGAGTTGGAAGCAGGGCTTGCCCAACGTCCCACCCCAACAATTCCGATTTGAGACATTGGTCAATGCTTCCACATCCGATGCACAACGGAAAGGCAAGGGAATTTTAGGAGTCGGACCATCAAACGGTCCCCGGCTTGCGTCCGTCATTGAATGCCCACGCCCCTTACCTCTTGACGGAAATGAGTCCCATGAAGAGGACGAAGAATTCCCCGACCCGACTCAAGATGACTTTCTCATGGTCGATACGGAAAATCGGCACAAGCATTATGAGCCTCAACACCAACGGTATGTCCCTTCTCCACCTCCACCTAGTGTGCCCCGCACCGACCGTCGAGCCCGGGAAGAGCCCCGGTACCGTCCCGACTCGACCAACAATCATGGTCGTGAGAATGATCGTTCCGGACGCCGTCGCCAATGGTCAACCCGGCAACCGACGACCCTTGACTTCGATGAGTATGATGAGCAAAACGATTTCAACGAGTTCTCCGGTGATGAGTCCGACTTGGAACGGGTGGCACATGACCGTCCATGGCACCCACCCATCATGGACCCTTATGAGAACCAAGACCGAGGTGAAGAATGGTTGCCTCCCCCGAACCCACCTAGGCATGAACCACACGTTCATGGGCGCCACCGACGTCAAGGCAGCCACCGGCGAGCCCGTGCCGATGATGTCTACATTCCACCGCCCCGCCTGGACCCCTACCGAGCTCGTAGGGAAGGTAAGGTTAAATTCCCTATCTTTCATGGTGAATATGATCCGTGTGAATTTCTTGATTGGGCGCAAGATATGAAACGAGCCTTGAAACATTGTCATTATGAGGATGAATATGAGAAAAACGAGGCGGCAACTCTTTACTTTGAAGGAGATGCCAAGTCTTGGTGGAACCGGTATGAGATCACCCGTGAAAGGCGAGGATGGGCACCGATTGCGACCTTTGAGAAGCAATTGATCTATGTCATGACCAAGAAGTACGTGCCCGAGGACTTCAAGAATGATATGCGGTTGCAAATTGCCGAGTTCAAACAAGGCAACCTCACTCCGGTGGCTTACTAGGCCAAACTCGAGGACATGCACATTAAGGCCGGCGTCTCGGCCTCTCCCTCCGCCCTTCGCACCAAATTCATGAGTGGGCTTAATGCGTCCATTCGGCGCCCGCTTGAGATTGTGCCATATAAGGATTTGGGGGCATTGTGCCATGCCGCCTTAAAGCTCTACAAGCAACAACTTGAGACGCCTCGGTATTCAAGATATAATTCTTCCTCGAGTCAATATCCTCATTCTTCTAACACACGTACTCGAGATGTGCCTAGTTCTCCAAATGCCGACGCTTCCAAAGGAGCCCAACGGACGGGCCAATCCAATAGGCAAGCGGGTAATGAGAGGACACCAAACCGTGGGCCCACGGCCCCGGCGCCTCCCGCTAGAGGTCAACAAGGACCTTCACCGGTGGCTCGCCCAAGGGAGCCCGTGTGCTACAAGTGTAGCGGTTTTGGTCACGTGCAACGTGATTGTCCAAACACCAAACGGGTTTTGTTTGCCGACCAATCATATTTCGAGGACGAAGATGATCATCAAGATGGCGATATCTTTATTGAGGATGACCAAGACGCCGACCCGCAATTTGGAATGGAACCATGTGACGACGAGCTTGCTTGCGCCCCAGCACAACCCGGTAAATACGCTCTTGTTTCTCGTCCTATTTTGGCTATTAAAGAGTTTATCCCTATTGATCAACGCGAGAATCTCTTCCACTCTCGTTGCTTGGTCAATAATACGAGCCTTTCTCTCATTGTTGACGGGGGTTCTTGTTGCAATATTGTCAACGAACGAGTGGTAAAACACTTCAAGTTGCCTACAACCCCCACCCAACACCTTACGGACTCCAATGGATTTTCGATAAGGCGTGTGACACCGTCACACAACAAGCTTGGGTGACGTTTTCTATTGGCGCCTATGTTGATAAGGTCCTTTGTAATGTTATCAAGATGGACGCCACACATGTCCTATTAGGACGACCATGGCAATTCGATCGCCGAACATTTCATGATGGTTATCTTAACCGGTACATGTTCCAATATAATGGAAAACGGGTCACACTTTTGCCTATGACTCCGCACGAAATTTTGGTTGACTATGCGGAACGGAAGAGGCAACAATCTATAAATGAGTCCGCTAAAGCGCCGGCAAAATCGGACCCTCCTCGGAGTCCCGATGTTGTAGGTGCTAGTACTTCCAAATCCCGGAACACTGCCCCTCTTGTCCATGCTATCGAGTCCAAAGATAGTAAAGGCCGCATCGTTCCTACGAGCGCACCTTTGCCATCTTCGGACCCCGTATTTCAAGGACGGTGTGAACCGAGGATACTCTTAGCTCGCCGGCATGATTTGCAACCGGTCATGAAAGGCAAGTTTTCATGTTTCTTGCTTGTTCCGTTTAGTTTATCTGCTTCTCATGACCCGAGTAATGTGCCACACGAGGTGTCTTTGTTGTTGTCCGAATTTCAGGATATTATGCCCAAAGACCTACCACCCGGCTTGCCACCAATCCGAGGGATTGAACACCAAATTGACTTTGTGCCCGGTGCTTCCTTGCCAAACCGTGCCGCGTACCGAGCAAGTCCGCAAGAGACGAAGGAGCTACAACGTCAAGTGCAAGAGCTCCTAGACCGGGGACATGTGCGTGAATCCTTATCACCATGTGCCGTCCCGGTCATATTAGTGCCAAAGAAAGACGGATCATGGCGGATGTGTGTTGATTGTTGTGCCATCAACCAAATCACCGTCAAATACTGCCACCCGATCCCGCGCCTTGATGACATGTTGGATGAGCTTCACGGCGCCACCATTTTCTCCAAAATTGATCTCCGGAGCGGTTACCACCAAATCCGGATGGCCGAAGGTGACGAATGGAAGACGGCGTTCAAGACGAAGTATGGACTCTATGAATGGCTTGTCATGCCATTTGGCCTCTCCAACGCCCCATCCACCTTCATGCGCCTCATGAACCATGTCTTGCGCCGATTCTTGGGTATATTTGTCGTTGTTTATTTCGATGATATTTTGGTGTTTAGTACGTCTTTGGAGGATCACATCGGGCACCTTCGCCAAGTGCTCGAGTGCCTTAGACAAGAGCAATTGTATGTTAACTTTGAAAAATGCGTCTTTTGCTCATACACCACTATCTTTCTTGGCTATGTCGTGTCTAAGGACGGACTACGAGTAGACGAATCTAAAGTTCGTGCTATTCGGGAGTGGCCTACTCCTATTACGGTCACCATGGTCCGAGCCTTTCTCGGCTTAGCGGGCTTCTACCGACGCTTTGTCAAGGACTTTAGCACGGTAGCGGCACCGCTCCATGAGCTTACTACCAAGGGTGTCACGTTTGAGTGGCGTGATATTCATGCTCGAGCGTTTGATGCGCTCAAAGACCGCCTTTGTAATGCACCATTACTCCAACTCCCAAACTTTTCAAAAACTTTCGAGGTGGAGTGTGATGCATCGAATGTGGGCATTGGAGGAGTTCTCTCACAAGAGACTCGTCCAATTGCCTACTTTAGTGAAAAAATTTCCGGTCCTTCACTCAACTACCCTACATATGACAAGGAAATATATGCTCTAGTTCGTTGTCTTAAGACATGGCAACATTACTTGTGGCCGAAGGAGTTCGTGATTCATTCGGATCATGCGGCTCTTTCGTATCTCAAGAGTCAAACAAATCTAAGTCGGCGCCATGCTAGTTGGGTAGAGTTTTTAGAGACCTTTCCTTATGTCATTCGGCATAAGAAAGGCAAGAAGAATGTGGTAGCCGACGCCCTTTCTCGCCGATATGCCCTTCTAGTGTATATGGACGCCAAGATACATGGCTTTGCTCTTATCAAAAAGTTATATGTCACGGATCTTGACTTCAAGGACATATGGGAACAATGCCTCGACCTCCGAGAGCACGAGTCTTTCTTTATTAACGATGGCTATCTTTTCCGAGCGGGAAAACTTTGCATTCCGCGCTCATCTATACGCCATTTGTTGATCAAGGAAGCTCATGAGGGCCGTGGTCACTTCGGTGCTACCAAGACCCTTTCCGCTCTCCAAGAGCATTTCTTTTGGCCCCGGATGTGCATGCATGTGACACGGTTTTGCAAGGGTTGCATCACATGTCATCATGCAAAGTCGCGCCAAGGCCCGGATGGAATGTATTCTCCTTTGCCTATACCAATGGGACCTTGGGAGGATCTATCCATGGACTTTGTGGTCGGGTTGCCTATGTCAAAACGAGGCAAAGACTCCATTTTTGTGGTAGTCGATCGCTTTTCCAAAATGGCTCATTTCATTGCATGTAAAAGCACCCAAAATGCTAGTGAAGTTGCAACCTTGTTCTTTGACAATGTGGTGCGTTTACTTGGGATACCACGTTCTATCGTTAGTGATTGGGACGTGAAATTCGTGAGTCACTTTTGGAGAACGCTATGGGGAAAACGTGGAACCAACTTGTTGTTTTCAAGTAGTTATCACCTCCAAACCGATGGTCAAACGGAGGTGACCAACCGGACTCTTGGTGCTCTACTTAGGGCCACCACTAGGACCAACCCACGTAGGTGGGAGGACTTACTTTCTATTGTGGAGTTTTTGGATAACAGGTCTAGGCACACGGCAACTAAATTGTCCTCATTTGAAGTTGTCTACGGCCTTAATCCACACACCTCGTTGGACTTCACTCCCCGCCCGCTCAAGGACGGAGAACACATCATCGCCGCAAACCAAGCCGCCCAAATCATTGAGCTTCATGAGCGGACTAGGACACAACTTGAACGTCGTGCCGCCCAACTTGCCGGACAACGCAACAAGGGCCGCCGCGACGTCTCTTTTGAACCCGGTGATCTTGTTTGGCTTCACCTAAGGAAGGAGCGTTTTCCAACTCGCCGCAGGAGCAAGCTCTCGGACCGTGGTGATGGCCCATTCCGCATCTTAGCCCGCCATGGCCCAAATGCATACAAGTTAGAGCTTCCGGATTCCTACGGAGTACACCCGACGTTCAACGTCAAGGACCTTGCCCCTTATGTTGAGCCCCTCTTTGGCGATGGTGAAACGGGGACGTTTCACAGCCAAGATGGGGGGACTGATGCGCCCATGGATGTTCCTTTTACGTTGAACGCAGACGATGAGGACGAGGCTTTGAGGGTTCGCTCAGATGGACCGCTCACCCGATCCCGAGCCAAGGCCATTGCCCGAGCCACCGAATCCATCATCGCTCGCACCACTTCGTCACTTGGACCAGTCGCCGGCATGCCGTGTCTCTACACCACCATGGCATAGGCTACCGGTCCCGTCCACGCCATTTACTTTCGAACTATATTTTGCATGTTTTCCTTTTATGTAATAAAAGGGATATTCCTTATAGAATATTCCCTTTGATCTTATCTTTTAGGGTTTTGCCCTTGTTGGGCTTTTCGTATTTATGTTTGTTTGGTCCGTTGGCTCATAGGTAGGCAAGACTCTCTATATAAGGGATATCTTACCTCACTTATTTTCCATGTTCAATTTTACTAAGTTTTTGAGAAGATTTTCCTCTTACTTAGCCTGGGCATCAAACCTCCTGTCTATCTCTCAAACTTCTTCCTTGGATCTCGTCTTTGATCCAAGAAATCCATATTCGAGGATTCTTCTTTAGAATCAACTTTCGATCCCCATCAAACGGTTTATTCGATCTCTCTAGATCGAATCAACCCTTGTTTCTTCATCGCTTCCCCCCCTTTGGATCTGAAACGATACAACGACGCACAAAGAATCAAGGAGTAGTTCGAGCTTTGCTGGATCTAGATCCGGAAATTATCCTTGGTTACCTCCAAGGACGCATCATAAAATGCATATATACAAAAATATATAAATAAATTAATTTTAAAAAACTAATTTTGTAAGGATTTTTACATCGGTTTTAAGATACCTTTATCCAAAACACCCGCTAACCTAATAAAAAGCTTTTTTAGTCAATTATTTATTATTATTTTTTGGTAAAAGAGGAACAATGACCTACGCGCATCTAAGCGCACTTGTTTTAAATAAACATAAGTTTAAGTGATCATCACTCAGGGATAGCCCGACTCCTTATATCAACATGTAAAATATTCATTATACCCTCGGGATGGTTAAGAAATACACTTAAGCCAAATGGAAAATCAAAACTAGCAACAAAGTCTATTGAATTTTTCGCCTCCCGGTAGGCATGTTGGTACTGGATAGTCCAACCCCTTCTGATAAAATCTTGACACATAAGTACCAGACTTGAAAGTGGGTGACGACGGGGAATGATACGTATGAGAAGAGAAATTACCAACTAACAACTTTTACGGTTTAATTTTTGATATTTTGTGATGGGAATAAGTAGTTTATCGTGTTAAAATTTGAGAAAGATTCAACGGTTAGATTTTTTAAAGTTATGAGCTTGTAAAGTTGGTACGAAAAACAGTTTTTAGGAAAATAAGGGAATTTTGGCTAAGTATGGATTTTAGTGTTCATATAGGCAACTTTGGGATTTTGTGTGAATCATATGACTTAGCGTTTTTTTTATATTTTGATCACCCTAGCTTGAAGTAGACATGACATAGTACGTTTAAGACTTTTCTCAGAATTTTTCTAGGATTTAGCATAAGGGTTTGATCGTAGACCAAAGTAGGGCCCTTGATCGATTTCCAAAAGAAGTGTGGTTTAGAATTTTTGACTTAGAATGTAAGTTTGAGTATACCCCAAATCCGTTATGGATCTTTTGGGGTTGTGAGTTGTTGTTGGACAGATAAATGAGGGTCTTAGACCCATTTTGGGCACTTTTTGGAATTTTAAAAAAGTTAGGGACGTTTTGGTAATTTTCATAAAAGTTAGGGTTTCTTATTCTTTCTTTACAAGAATCTCATTGATAGTCTAGAAACCTTCTAGAAGCTTCATAATAGATGGACTGATGTTTTTAAAAGACGTTTCTTATTAATGTAGTGGTGCGTGTCGGGTGTTATATAATTATAACTTAAGTAGGATGACTTTATGATATAAGTGACCCAAGTGTATGAGAACGGGTCATTGCATCACTGCCCAGCGCAGCCAAGTTACTAGGAGGCTCTCTGTGACCAGTCCATACCAGTATAAGGTGAGATGCATCGGATCCAGTTTGGTTGGTTTACGGGGACAGAGGTGAAGGTCGGGAGACCTTCATGTCACACGATAAGTTGAACTAATAGAAGTGAATCACCTAATGGAAGATATTAATACGGTTGAGTGTGAGCATGTTGATTGTACGTTTAATTTCCGTATTGTGTGTGTATGTGCTATAATACCAACTAATATTTAGAATTGTTAGCTAACGGTTTTTACTGTCGATGTAGACCTTGCAAGTTAGGTGGTGGTTGAGGAATCCGGAGTGTAGTAGTCAACCGGGTTTTCGTACTTGGTTGTCGGGTGTTGGATTTTTTTTGTGATAAGACACATGTGTTTTCTTCAGATTTTGTCACGTATGTTTGTACGTATAAATTACTTTTCTTTTCTTTCATGACATTTATATATTAAAGGTTTTATTCGATTTCTTTATTTGTGTCTTGTTGTTAGATCCGATGAAATTGTTGTCAAACTAGGGTCGGAACCCATTGTGAGGTTTTAACCCATAACATCCCAAGTTCCCATAATTTGGGGTGCTACATCACTATCACTCACCTATATTGTTACCAGTATTACATGCCGTTGTGGCTTCACCATCCGCCTGTCTAGCTCCATCAGAATTAATCTTATCACTGCGTGTAGGAGGGAAGTCCCATTGGACCACACGTAGAGAGCTCACCGCAACATTACCACCACCGAGCCGCTTAAGCCGTGCAAATTTATACTCCCTAGTACAATCAAACACATGTCTGCGTCGTGCAAAATCAATTGTTGGGCCTCGAAATACTAGCACATTACGCCACTTCCACGTCCATCGAAGGACAACCGCAAAGAACTCACTCCACAACATGTCACTATTAAATGAAATCGGCGAAAGAAGATTAAATCTCAACCAAGAAGTAAGTCCACATCAAAAAACCAATCCACCAAAAAATTAGCTCAGACGTCAAACCATAGCCTACTCGTGCTAGGTCAATCACTAAACAAATGAAGTAAGGACTCACCACCGATTGATTTTTATATCTAGAAAGGTCGATCAATGCGTTCAATAATACTCTCTTCATTTACAAATAATTGTTGTTTTAACATTATACTTTTGATAAAGAATAATTGTCATTTTAGCTATTTTGTTCTTTACTTTACACATATATCCTTCTAATTATTACTCGTAGTATTTAGTTAGTTGTGATTTTCAATAAAGCAAAAATAGAATGAATGATTAGGGATGTAATGATATCTTTTCGGGAATTTATAGACGTACTGGTGATTTTCTTTATTGGGTTTTTCCTCTTGGTGCCCTTAAGGTTTGAACTTTTCTCTTGGTATCCACTAAGTTTCAAAATTCCTCTTAAAAACTAATAAATTTATAATAGAAGCACATACACACACAATACGGAAATTAAACTTAAAACTAATAAATTTATAATAGAAGCATTTTTTTAATTTTTAAAAAAATTAAATTAAAGATAAATTTTATTTTTTGAAATAAAATAATATTTATTATAGATTTAAAATAAAATATATAAATTAAATTTTAAAATAATATATGTTTTTTTTTCTAAGAGTCTAGAAATTTAAAAATATAGTAAATATTTTTTTTGTGAAGTTAATTTTCTATAATTTATTTTAATTCGAAAATAAAAATATTATTTTTATGTTTCATTTTTATTTTTTTAGTGTATAATATACTTTTACATACTCTTAAATTTTTTTTAAAAAAAATATTTTTAAAAAAAAATTTTTTAAAAATTTTAGAATTAAAATAAATTATATAAATTAAACTCAATAATAAATAAATATTTACTATATTTTGAAAATTCTAGACTCATAAAAAAAATTTAGAAGATTATTTTTAATTTAAATTTATTTATTTTATTTAAATCGAAAATGATAAAAATATATTTCAATTTTAATTCAAAAAATATATTTAATTCGAAAAATAAAAATTATATATAAAAACTAATTTTATTATAAATATATTATTTTTAAATTTAATGAAGTCATAATTAGTTTTAAATTTAGTTTTATGAATTTTTTTAATTATTTTATAGTGATTTTTTAATGTAATATGTTAAGAATGGGTATAAGGAGGAAATAAGTAAAACTTTGAGGATATCAAGAGGAATTTTGAAACTTGGTGGATACCAGAGGAAAAGTCAAAAATTTGAGGGCACCAAGAGAAAAAACTCTTCTTTATTTATCACCACAACTACGCATTTCGCGTGCGTAGTTGGAGTCCATGAGAAAAAAAATAAAAATGAAAAATTTTGAACTACCTATGTAGGGTGGGTGGTAGAAGTTAAATTATTTTTACTACTACACAACCCATCTGAATAGTTGAGTAAATTTTCAACTACGCAGACGAATTGCATATTTACGGTGACAAATAATGATTTTCGCCGGTACGTTTAGAAGCTAAAATTTGGTATAGCTTTATGTACAAAAATGCTAAAACGACGATTAGTCAACGGAGAAAATACTTGATATCTTATTATTTAAAAGATTAATTAAAGTCCAATTAAAACACAGTATATAGTCCTACCAAAAAAAAAGTATATAGTATTTACCAACAAAAAATAATACAACAAAAACATTACAATTATAAACATATGTGTAGGTTTTGGACCAAATTCAATTGACGTTGGAAGGCGCGCAAATGTGAAAGAAGACCGCCTTATTTTATTCATATGATCATCATCTTATCACGCCACGTATTATGGCTCTATCTTACGTCATCTGTCGTTCCGTATAAGCCAATCTCTCTCATCTTCTTCCCCAAATCGCCCATCCCTAATCTCCGATCAACCAACCACACAATCCCTGATCCCTAGTTCTCAATTTCCACTTTCGACTTCCGATATGTTAACTAAACCAGAAGCACATGAAGATCACGATTTGGAGCCCTCCGCACTCCGGCGAATCCAGCAGCTTAAGCTTCATCTCAACCCCTCTCCGATACCGCACTTCAACGGCGATATGGAGCTGCAATTGTGTTCTGGAAAGGCGAAAATACTAACGGTAGATATTAAACCGTTGGTCGATTATATGAGGGGTAAGCATAGGGACGTGCAGGATCAAGTTTACCAGTACTTCAATTCACGGCCTGATCTCCAAACTCCGTTAGAGATCTCCTTGGACGATCATCGCGAACTCTGTTCCCGCCAGCTCTTTGGACTCGTCAGGGAGGCCGGGATTCGGCCGTTCCGGTATTTGACTGAGGATCCGTCCAAGTATTTTGCCATTCTTGAGGCGGTTGGAAGCGTTGATATCTCCCTTGGAATTAAAATGGGCGTCCAGTACAGGTTATTTACTTTTTGATTGGTTATTAGTGTTCTTGTTGACTTTTTTTTAGCTTGCAAGAGCTTTTCTGATCTTGTAGAATGTTGCGTTTGGATTTTGAATCTTTTGATTGATATCCGTAATCTGGTTGCTCGTTAGGGTTTGACTAGAGTTTCAAATTGAGTAACAATTTGGGTTTCAGTTCATCAGGCAAAGTATTTTGATGATGATACTGCAGAACTTTCATTTTGAGGATCAAGGAGCTTATCTTCTGCTAAATAAGGTTATGGCAAGACATGTCAAGAATTTTCAATTCTGGGTGGGAGTTTTGAATTTTCGGTTTTCGCTATGTGTTACTGTTTGAATGCTCAACCTATTGACTTTAAGATTTAACAGTATTTACCTTATATGTAGTTGTCTTAATTGGCTGGTAAATGATTGAGTTCTTCTGGATACGGTAACTAAGTTTTGATTATATTTGCAGTTTATGGGGAGGCTCTGTAATAAATTTGGGGACGAAAAAGCATAAGGACAAGTTCTATGATGGAATTGACAACCTTGATTATCTCGGTTGTTTTGCCATGACTGAGCTCCATCACGGTGAGTTGTCTTTGCATTTTAAGGTTCATCTTATCTAGTGCTACATATTAACTGCTGCACTGAGCCTTTTCGAAGCTAGTATCTGGTCTGTTATTATCTCAGACCTGATATATTGTTATAGACCACAACTTCCATTTGTATTTTTTCGGATTGTTGTGGATTTTCCTGAATTGTGAGATTTGGATATGTTCGGTCCTTCATTTCAAAGTTTGCATACTTCAGTATTATATATATTACACTTCTCTAGGGCTGACTGTTCATTTTCTTCTATTTGTGAAAGGCTCAAATGTTCAAGGTCTCCAAACAGTTGCTAAGTTTGACCCAATCTCAGATGAATTCATAATTGACACACCTGATGATGGTGCCATAAAATGGTGGATAGGCAATGCAGCATGTTATGGCAAGTTTGCTTCAGTATTTGCAAAGCTCATCCTACCAAATCATGGTTCCAAAGGAGTTTCTGATATGGGTGTTCACGCTTTCGTTGTTCCAATCAGGGACTTGAAGACTCATAATGTTCTCCCTGGGATTGAAATTCATGATTGTGGCCACAAGATTGGCCTTAATGGAGTTGATAACGGTGCTTTAAAATTCAAATCTGTAAGAATACCACGAGACAATCTCTTAAATCGTTTTGGAGATGTTTCTCGTGATGGTAGATATACGAGCAGCCTCCCAACTGTTAATAAAAGATTTGCTGCTACTTTGGGCGAACTTGTGGGAGGAAGGGTTGGTCTTGCTTATTCATCAGTTGGTGTACTAAAAATAGCAGTCATAATTGCTGTAAGATACTCCTTATTAAGGCATCAATTTGGTCCTTCTAAGGACGCTGAGGTCAGCATCCTTGATTACCAGTCTCAGCAACACAAGCTGATGCCCATGTTGGCATCAACTTATGCTTTCCACTTTGCAACACTACATTTGGTCGAAAGATACTCAGAGATGAAGAAGTCACACGATGATGAAGTCGTGGGAGATGTCCATGCTCTTTCAGCAGGTCTCAAGGCTTATGTGACTGCTTATACAGCAAGATCAATCTCTACTTGCAGAGAAGCCTGTGGAGGCCATGGATATGCTGCTGTCAATCGGTTTGGTAGCTTGAGGAATGACCATGACATATTTCAGACATTTGAAGGGGATAATACCGTTCTCTTGCAGCAGGTATGCATCTGTTTGAATGTTTACAAAACTAAACTATGAGCTGTTTAGTGTGAAAATGTAGTATTGGTAATACATGTATAATGTATTGTCCATAAAATGTAGTATTGGTAATACATGCAGGTTGCAGCCGACCTTCTGAAACAGTATAAGGAGAAGTTCCAAGGAGGAACATTGACGGTTACATGGAATTATCTAAGAGAGTCCATGAACACATATCTCTCACAACCAAATCCCGTGACTGCTCGGTGGGAGGGTGAAGATCATTTGAGAGATCCACAATTTCAGCTGGATGCCTTCAGAGTAAGTAAACTCAATTTGCTTCCTTATCTGATTTATAACAACACTTAGTATCTTACTGGTTTTAACTTCTTATACGGGTTTTCTCAGTATCGGACATCAAGACTTCTTCATAGTGTTTCTGTGCGGCTCCAGAAGCACTCTAAGACTCTCGGTGGCTTTGGTGCTTGGAATAGATGCTTGAATCATCTCCTGACACTTGCAGAATCACATATTGAATCTGTCATACTCGCCAAATTCATCGACGCCGTAAATAAGTATGTCCTGCTTTGATTGACAAGGCTAGTTAATCTCCTCATTCCCTCATTTTGATTAATCATTTTCTGTACTATGCTCAGCTGTCCTGATGACAATACTCGCGCTGCTCTAAAACTTGTATGTGATCTTTATGCTCTGGATCGAATTTCCAAGGACATAGGAACTTTTCGTAATGTGGACTATGTAGCCCCAAACAAGGCGAAGGTAATTTCATTAGTCAATATGGTCTATGTTAATCCTTTTATAATTACAAATTCTTGTTTCAGTTTTTCAAATCTTTTGTATGGTGGTAAATCCAGGCAATAAAGAAGCTGGTGGACTACCTTAGTTTCCAGGTGAGAAACGTCGCCAAGGAGCTCGTGTATGCATTTGATCTTCCAGATTATGTGATTCGCGCCCCCATAGCCATGGAGTCGAAAGCATACTCCCAGTATACTCACAATATCGGATTTTAGGTATCAGCTAAACCCAACTAATGTACAATCATGAATATTACAGGTGAAAGTGAGTAGTCAATACAGTATATTACATTCTCAGTAAAAAAAAATATAGGACCTATTGTTTGCTTTCAAAGAATGACCACTATCATTACTCCAATGTTGAAATAAACACTGAGAGTAGACTTGTACAATACATTATTGTTATATGGTGCATTATTATTTCGTACATTATCAAACTCATCTCATTGATTCAGCTTCAAACCCTGGTAGGAGACTTGTTGGCTAAGGCTTTCCTGAGCTTATAAATACTGTTTCTGATTGGTATATATAGGCTGTGCATCCGGTTTGGTGGACCGGAATTTTCAAAAACCATGGACTGGGACCGGACCGGCGTATATTTATATTTGCGAGAACTACAAAAAAAATATAAAATAAAATAATTTTTAATATGTACAAAACATATATATATATATATATATTTAAAAATATATAAAATTAAATCTAAAAAAAATAATATTACAGTCCGATCTGGTCTTTTCCGGTCCTAGACCGGGACCGGAATTTCCAAAAACAATGGACCGTAGACCAAACCAGGTTTTTCCGACCCGGATCAAATTTGCACAGCCCTAGGTATATATCCAAGACCGGAATTTCCAAAAACAATGGACCGTAGACCAGACCAGGTTTTTCCGACCCGGGTCAAATTTGCACAGCCCTAGGTATAGATGTAGATGTTACATGTTGGTATTTAATTAGGATATTGGTATGAATATGAATATCAGTGATACCCATATCACATTCTTTAAACCATATCCAGATATCAATAACTCAAACCTGTTTTTTATATTCATACAAAACATGCCCTTAGTCCCTTACCAAATGAACTGTGCCAATAGAATAATAAGTACAGGAATTCGTTAAAAGCGGTTGCGTGTCAAATTTAATCGATTACTTTCAAAGTTGAGTTGTCAAATGAAGTGTAAGAGAAGTGGAACCCTAGAGATTCATCATCTTAAATGAAGCCATGTAGATGAATAATAATACTCCAGTATTCTTCAATTTGTATACCAACTACCAAACAGGAGAATAAATAGGGGTAACTACAGAATCAATCTTATGGTGATAAATCAAGAATCGTACTGTGACCTTACTCTGTTACCAAACAGCTATAATGGTCAGAGAATTGCACCATCTTGTCTTTTGATCAATGCTCTCACTACACCCCAAAAATATTTCCCCTTCAAGTTTCATCTCTTTTTCTACCCTTATTTGTCAAAACATTGAAAACCTTGCCTTTTTTGGTTATTTTTTTGACTAGGCAATTGCGAAGTTCAAATAATGTAGTGAAAGTGGTAGAAGAAACAACAGTAAGAGCTATTAAAAAGGATATATCAAGAAGGAGAACCCAAACATGCCCTTGATCATTAATTAATTCATAGCAACAAGAAAAACCCGATAATCAAAGGAGAAAATTAAAAATAAAAATCACTTCTTGGATTGCTTTTGATGCTTCCTCATTGGATTAGGGATGCATTTGCTTTTAGCACCCCCGCAAGAAAATGCAGCTTTCTCTGCCTTTTTATCATCATCCCCTGTTTCTGCTGCTGCTTCTACTAATCCTGCCTTTGAACTCCTGAACAATATTTTCATACAAGTCTTATCAGTTGCAATTTTTCTGGGTTTTGGTCTGATATTTGCACTGAATAGCTGACATATTTTTATGAGAATCCTCAGGCTATATATAAGCTAGGTCAATTGACCAAATTGTTAGACGTAAAGCAAAATCTGTTGAGTAAAATTAACAAAATCAACCTTAAACTAGTCCTATTTTCAGCAAAACAACCCTTCAAATATTTTATTTCAAAATCTTAACTTTTGTGAAATATAAGGAGTTTGTGCAAAGTAGACTATTTAAGGGTTGTTTTGTGTAGTTTGCTAAAAATCTATTATGTCATGTCTTGTTTGGCTTTCTATACTTATATGAGTTATGACATATCAAAACAGGATAATGTACTCTAATGTTGCAGGCAGAAACTGAAGCAGGTGACTAGGGAGAAATAAAGTTAAAAAAAAGTTTTTCAAAAAATGATCACAATGAAAACCCTGACCTTTCTTCTTTGTAGGAAGATGATTTCTTAAGAACAGGCTGAATTTGACCTCTCCTTTGATCATCCATGGCTTCCAAGATACTTCCACTGAAATACTCTTTCTCCTCCGATTGTAAGTTACCAAACCTTGGATTCTCAGACATGTACTTTATCATCTCCTCCGCTTCTTCTCCCACCACCACCACCTTCCTAACTGCCATAGCCGCCGCCTTACACACTACATCTCTACGCAAACCACCACCAGCACCACCAACTCTTCCTTCTACTCTGCTCATCTGTTGCTTTAAACAGGGGATGTTCTTCCCCTTAGCTGCCACAGAGCCACCGCAAGAAATTAACTGCAATAGAACAGAAGAGTTTCTTCCCTGTGTAATTTCTGTCATTGAATCTCCTCCTCCATCTTCTTCAACCACCACAAACCTTCTAGAAGGTTCCCTGCTTTTATTAATAACATTTCCCCCCTTTTCAGAGCTTAATGATGAGGTTGTGGAATGTGCGGAAGGATGATCATCATCTGGGTTTTGATAATTCTTGGGAAGCTTCTGATCCGATGAACTCTTCCGGGTCAACCCGTTTATAAACGGAGCGTTTGAACTCGTGTAACTCGTCTTCTCATCAAATTCATCTAATTCTTCCTCTTCTTCCTTGTGATTAACATCAACCTCAATTGTTGGAGTTTTGGGCATCATTAGACCTCCATTTGTAGGTGAAGAATTCATCTTCAACTTTGGAATGGGATTATTATAAATCGTGTGAGTCCTCTTCTCACTTACTTGAAGCTGCTGGATTCTCTCTGTTTCTGCCATTGAAGAAACTTTAATTTTGTTAAAATTAAGAAGCTTCTTCCTTTCAGAAATTGAAAGAGAATTAACTAACCAGAAGAAAATTGAACAATCTCTGAACCCTTGAGAATATACTCTGCTCCTTCTGATGAATGTATGATATCATTCTCCGTTAAATCATTCCATACATACCCATTTTTATAGCCCCTGATCAACAAACACCCATTTCATAATCTGAATAAAAAACAACAATTAAAAACTTGGGAAATCATACTAATTTTTCTTTTTACCTTTTACAAGACCATGAATACCGAGCAGGCATTCCCCTTCCTCTTAGCATAATAAGTCTGTCTATGAAATCTGGAAATCAAAAAACCAAATTAGTGACAGAAAGAAATGGGAAGATGGAAGGTTGAGAAAAATGTGACCTTTGAGGCGAAGTTGTTGATTAGCAAGATGAGAAACCTCCATAAAATGTGGGTGTTCAAGCTGCCCATTACGAGTGAGATAATATACAACTTGTACCTTCTTCAAAACCTTCATAACCCTTTTCATAGGTGGCGCCACCGTGACCGCCACCTCTCTGCTGGAGGCTCTGCCTCTTTCAGGGCTAATTTCTTCTCTATTTCCACCTACTCTAAAAACTCCCTTCTCCATTTTTCTCTCTTTTCTTCTCAAGCTCTTGATTCCTTTAAACCCAGAACAAGAAAGGCTAGCAGTGGACTGAACTGTGAACAAGATGGGTAAAAGAACAGAGAACCCAAAAATAAGCCTTTAAGTGATGACAGAAGAAAAATAAAAAGTGAATTTTATAGCCTTTAGAAGATGGAATTAAATTGAATTGTGAACTAGAAGAATTTTGGAAGGAAAATGTCAACGTTCTTTGGACAGTAGCTTTGAACTTTTGTCGAATAGGTAAAATAGGGGAAACCCAAGAATTACTGCAACTAGTACTTTGGCTCTCTGTTTTCTGATGAAGCTGCGTCTTTCTCTTTGGCCAAGACTAGACTTTTTGCATCAGAATTTAAATTGTTATTTTTTTATATATTGTTTTTGATCTGGAAATTTCAATTGTCATTATCAAGCCTTAAATTTGATATGTATATTCTGCTCCTTTTTCTCTCCTGATTGCCTCTTGAGCCCGTGCCTTCCTGTGCTGTCATTCTGATTCATCTCTTGGTCACTGTCAAACCCACTGTTTGTTGGCTTGTTATTTTCGTAAATTATACCTACAGTTGGTAGATGTTTCAAAATAATTCATTTGTAGAATGGGTTGATACAAAATTACTAATTCACACGTAAGTCCTGTGGTTGTCTAATTTTTATTTTTATTTTGTTTATGAGAGATAATTATTTGTGAATCAATGGAGCATTATTAAGATTTTTAGTTTATTGGTAACAAATTAGATCCCTACTAATTATATATAAAGATTAATAGAAATGGTAAATTGGTAATTTTAAGTTAGAAAAACTCAAGTCCAATCTATTTAATAAATTCAAGGTCCAATTAAGCTCACTCGGGTTACACAAGTCTAAGCTCAACAAACATACACAAGGTCCGAGGTACACAAGGTCCGTCACCAACATACACAAGGTCCGTACACAAGACCATGTACAAAAGGTTAGACTAATTGAACTTGATAATCTATTGTTATCGAATTACACAAGCCAATCGAATTACATAAGCCAATCGAACTACACAAACCAATCGAATTGCACAAAACTGCAAAGACGGACCGAAGGGAGGAATGAAACTACAACATTACACAAACTGCAACATTACACAACCCATTTAAACATATAAGATCAGTTTCGAGTTCAAAACTATGCTTAATTATACAATAATCTCAAAAACAAGATGGAAGAAAGATGAAGAAAAGAAGACATAAATTAGGGCTTCTCATCAACCACCTTTGTTTGGGCTATGTTTAGCTAGCAATTGAATTTCCATTTGATACACATCTCTTAAAGGAGAAATTACAATATTATAAAAATGCAGAGGATTCTATTAGATACCATACTTCAGAAAACAAAATTCACCCTGCCATCACCTCTCATCCACTATCACTGCCAAATTGTGTAATAAAAAGGCTCAGTTGTTCACTTAATAGAATATCATAGAAGTAAACAAAAGTGCTAATGCATTTCAAATGATTATGGAATATAATGTCACATGTGATCAGCAAATAACAATATTCGAAAAGTTCATAATATCATACTTTCTAGCCAATCTACAAGTGTTGGGTCTTCCCAACTTTGTCCCGTAACTCTCCAAGGCTATGTTGCACGGAAACGGACACGGATACGGGAAACGGACACGGCGAGAAACGGGGAAGCGGCAATCATAAAATCGTAGGAAACGGGGACACGGCAAAAAAATATAAATAATATATCATTTTGAAGTTCTTGCGAAGAGAAATTTATATATGATAAGAAGAGATGCATATATGATACAACCAATGACACGTGAATGCGTCATTAGTTGTAGAAGTATTGATAAATAAAAATATTGATTGTGTTAAGTGATTTTGAGGTAGTAGTCATGAATATCTTATTCATCTTGAATTCGAAAAATAAACCAAAACGTAGTGGTCATGAATGTCTTGTTCATATCTTTTGTATTCCTCTTTGATCCCACATTGAACCATCATTTATGATCATGATTTGGATGTGTCCGGACCATTCCCGGTGTTGGAAACGTGTCTTGACCGTGTCCTCACTATTTTGACCGTGTCCGAGAAGTTTTTGGAAGCTTCCGAGTTTCCGACACTGGAGGACACGGGAAACGGCACTCTTTAGAAGTGTCCGTGCATCATAGCTCCAAGGTAATGCTTTCTTTTTGGTCTCAGCCTTGTGTTCAATATCACTGCTAGCAAGGGCACGTGTTGACCTTCCCGCCGCGATGGATGATGCACTATGGTTGTTGTCGAGGCTGCTCTAACCGCAACCGCCAAGGCCGCTCTCGCCGCCGCCGCCAAGGTTGCTCTCCGCCGGAAGCAAATATCGTTTCGCGAAGCCGGTGGGCTTCTTCTTCGGTGGCACGACGGTGAAGCAAGGATCGGGTGCGAGTCGAAGAAGACGATGAAGAACTTGGCGGCGAGAGAGTCAAAGAAGACGATGAAGAATTCAGTGGCGAACGAGACAAAAAAAGACGAACGGTTGCACTAGGGTTTCGTGTGACAGATCTCAATCATAAATGCAATATATAAGGTTTAATATTTCGCTTTTACCCTTATGCCCCTTTAATTAATTAATTTATAAAATTTTGTTATACATTAGCAAGGCCTAGTCTATATCACTTTTACATAAAATGCTCTAGTAGCCCATTTTTCTCTATTAGAAATGGACACGTGAAGTTGTAAGTCAAAGATCATGTCATTTTTAAGTGGATTTTAAAGTTTTTTTTTTTGTTGATCGACTCCCGTGGTTATAAGATTGAGAGACCTTAATATCATGTTTAATGGTAAGCAAACTCTTAGAGTAAGTTTACCGCTACGTTTTAACGGGTTGCTACCAAGATAAAATGACGTAACATTCATTGTTCATTTTAATTATTTCTTTCCGTTATTTTTAGTCGGCCATTATTTAATATTTAATAACTTTTAAAAATTCAAAGTTAGAAAATTGACATATTCCTTGACATACACAACCGTTATGTAGTTCGAGCTATATTGTAATTATAATAAATAAGCTTGACCTATTCGGGAAGATAACATACATTGATTAGCATAATGAAAATTGTATTTAAACTACTATTTAATAGTCAGAAAGACATAACTGAGTTTTAAAAAAACTACATTGTTACAAGGGAAAGTCCGGAAATCAGCTACTTGTGCTGAAATTACTTTAGGTGAGAACGTCCTTGAGGTACCATTTTGTAATCTTGTGATCTCGAAGCAAGCTCTTCACCGGCGATATTATGATGTCAACGTTGTCTATGTTGATTATAACCAATGCTCTATTAACCACAACCTTGCGTTCCTGCGTAATGTGAAATACAATATACGTTAGAGGTATAAAAGTATAGACGTGGAATAGAAATTATATAAACTGAGATATGTAATTTTACCAAAAAGTCATTATGTAAAACGTTTCACTGTTGATTTTGAGAAGTTTCTCTGCATTTTTTGTATAAGCATCAAGACTTATAGTTCTTGTGCTATCCGAGCACTGAAATTGGAAGTATATCCTGCAGGGAATATATCATGGTTTGAGACGTGTACATATAAGGAGTAATATATGAGTTGAAAATTATAACAGTACTTCGATTCTGCTCTTGTTGTCACACCACAAATAAGACAGTCATATTCTTCCTGATATTGGATTCGTGCGTCTATAGTCGATTTACCGCAAAATTGACAACCTAAAGAGACATTGATATTCTCATAGGAAAGTTGAGGTATATGAACTCTCAAACGCTAGAAGATGGGGTCAATGTTTTCATCAATCTGTGTAATTATAAAAAATTATACTTGAATACAGAATAGTATGATGAGGTGCAGGTAACGAATAATAAAAAAAATTCATTACCACCATTATAAACGATTCAGCCACAGTAGTAACCTGTGTTGGATAAGCTTCGATTTGTGTCATTCTTAATCTAAAAGAACATTTGTTCGAACTGTTGGTGAATACTGCACCAATAACATTTGAAAGTGAAATGAGTATAAATTAGTCTAATTAGCGATGAAAGAATATCACACGCTTCAGGTCGGGAAGGAAGTTGGAAAAAATAAAAGCACAAACAAAATAAGATCAATTTATGCCACAATATAAATCATATATTTAGTTCATGTATGAATTCCAGTAAATGTAGAGTTTAGGTAAACTTAATTCATACTATTTACTTGATTGTTTTTATGTGGCGGAAGTTTCTATCACACACCCTAATTTCACCAGCGATATATTTGATAATTTGGAACTAAATCGGTCAAAATCACATAGGAAACAATATATATACATCTATGTTCTAATATCTTCGGAAACAGAGGAATAAGGCCATACATTCTCTCTCATACATGATGATAGATTTCGTTGGATCAGAACGGACGTGGGGGTCCATCGCACGTCCGAGCGCATATGCGCGTTAGGCCCAAGTCCAGCACACAAGCCCAGCACGGTTCCATCCTAAAACCAATTGGCAATAGGAGGAGTAGCCAACCGACCTTATATACTAGACTTGTTATCCCAATATTGTCGATGTGGGAACCATAATCCTCCACATGTCCCCTCAAGTGCAACCGTCTGGCTCGGTTGACACTTGACGAAATGCCTTAAGGCCAGCTAGCCCAACCGGACGGACTATCATTGTCCATGTCCGCCATTTGAGTCTTAAGGCCGACTAGCCCAATAAGCCAAAACCTGCTCTGATACCGTGATAGATTTCGTTGGGTCAGAACGGACGTGGGGGTCCATCGCACGTCCGAGCGCATATGCGCGTGAGGCCCAAGTCCAGCACACAAGCCCAGCAGGGTTCCATCCTAAAACCAATTGGCAATAGGAGGAGTAGCCCACCGACCTTATATACTAGACTGTTATCCCAATATTGTCGATGTGGGCACCATAATCCTCCACACATGATCTAAGGTAGATGTAGACAACTACCCTGTCAATCGGCCATGCACCAAACTTTACAAATGATTTTAGCAGACCACCTTTACATTAAAAATAAGAAGAAGATGCAAGAGCTCAGGAGTATATTTTATTCCAAAGTCTTTCCTAGCCTATGCGAAATTTTCGCGAAGAATCAACATATAGAATCGGAACAAATGAGAAGTTGCTTCAAATTTTGTGAACTGAGATATAGAGAAGTACTTGTATTCTACCTTCCTCTGTTTATTTAAAACGTAAGGATTTGTCCTCCGAATGGAGTTCTCGTCTTGTTTCGTCTTCCTCCGCCGCAGTCGGTTGTTGTGGTAACCCTGTTGTTCCACAATTTTTTTCTTTTCAGTCCAATATACCATAATCCTAGATTGATGTGTCACCAAACAGATGTAGACATCTCTTGAAGGAAAAGTATTGTGGGTCGTCAAACCATTTTGTAGAATATCCCAACTTAGGGTCCATTATTGGTTTATATAAGCAACTAATATTAAAAGCGATATATTTTAAATAGTTATAGGGCTTTTAAATTTTTTGTGTAGGTGATTATATTAAATTAAATATTAAATAATTGACCGTGAGATGTTTTTTGGCTTAAAGGGGTAACACGTATTACTCATATTGTTAAACATGGTTCCATAGTAGTTGTAGTTTGTATGTTCATTGGTTGTATATTTGATTTTTCTAATATCTCAAATGACACAATGTTTTTACAAAATTATGAACGATGTTATCATCGGTACTTATGTTTGTAGTGGAAGTATTTAAGTTATGTCGTTTTTTTGCTCTTGATAATACATATAGTTGTCCATGTGCAAAACATGGTTCGCGTAGATACAAACATACCTGGTCGTTTTTCTGCTCTTCATAATACATTTCTCTCTGTAACTGGTCGATATTTTTGTTTTACCTTTTTTATACCTTGGTGCCACCCAATTCACCTTTACATAAAAGAAGTGGATATTGTAGTGCATCATATCAACCATAATAATGCATGACCTTGTAAATTTTATTTTCAGTTCCAACCATTATTATTTCAGGACTATTATTCGATCTGAGTTAACATTATCAATTAAAATGGCAGCTACTTCATCCGTGGTAGGAGCATTATATACTCGTTGGTCTAAACACATGTTTTTGGAAATAAATATATTTGTATCTACGTCTACTTGTTGTGAAAGCGATCGAAAAAACAACGCATATGGATTATTAGACATTAAATCCATCAACATTGATATAATATCCGGATTTACTTCTGAAAATGTCCGCACTCGCTGTTCTTTTTCTTGTAAACCGTCATAAAAATAGAGTTGTAAATATTTACGCCTATCATCTTTCGATAGAATGGAAGGAAGTGATACAGTTGTCATTGTAATCTAAACACGTGTATTCCCTTTTTTGTTTTGGCATCGATATTATCATACCCTAAAGAGCTAAATGCAAAGAAGTTATTGTAAAGTCGAGCATACTGGCGAAAATGATCACCAAGGCTACTAGATTCAGTCATTAGCCTAAATAACGGAGATGGAAGATCGTTTGATACTATCGAATAAGTCCATCCTGACAACAGAAAGCCGGAGTTTCAGATGCAAATTTAAATGCACCACAGTGACGATAAGGAACTTTAAAAGTTAATCTTGTAGCAACTTCTGGAACGTGTTCAATTCCTATAGCTAATCGTATTCTCGTCGGTACTGCTCTATATCGCTGTCGTTTCCTTGTTGAAGTTTCTGGAACATCGTTTACATTGGCCATAATATATATTGTTGAACTGGTATTCCTAAAAAAATGATTAAGGTCAGATTAGGTCATTATAAAGCTTGAGAAGGAAATAAGGCTTATGAACAACGAATATGCATAACACAAGTCAACAACTAAATAAATGCAACTACAAATAAATGTGCGTTGAGTTGGATATTGTGACACAAAACAACGTTATTTGGATAATGCACAGAAGAAATTTTTTATTCAATTAAATGCATAGACGATATATATTTACCTTAAAAAATATGTTCTCTACACTCGAATTAGTTGTGTTTGCGTTTTTTAACTTTACAAAAAAGGATATGCAATACGATGTTATATCGTAACACGAACTTTAATAAGTGCATTATATTACTTGTTGTAATAATAAGTGATGCCTTAATTTTAAATTTACAACATGCATTGCTTCAATTATTTAGTGTTGGTTTAATTTCAACTATACAAGACTTATTGTTTGAACAATATGTTAACCATTTTCAGAAGACTTTTCAATTTCATTGTATGTTATTCATGTAGATGTTAGACGGTCTCCAAAATTATCAATTATGCGGTCTGGTAATTACAAATCTGTGCGGCTATTAGTGATTGTGATTCGTGTAACTGGGATAGTCAATGGACATTGCGATGTTAGATGATGTTTAGAATTATCAACTACGCGATCTATTGTTTACAAATCTGTGCGGGTATTAGTGGTTGTGTATCGCTTAATTGAAACAGTCAATTGGCATTGAAGTCAACATATTATATATACATTAACTGGTTACACATTCTTGTACACCATGAAACAAAATGATAACCAAACGATAACCAAACCAGCGGATAACAAAATTACAACAGGCCACAACTGCAAAAAAGGAAGTGGAAAAAAAGGGAATTGCCATAAGTTCATCCCATAACTAATATTAACAAAATGCAGTCTCCTATATTGATGATAACGTGAAAGTACAGTAATACAGTTTGTCAGCTTATCATACTTCAGCCGAGAACGTCCTTCAAGTACCACTTTATTACTTTGTGACACACAAACAAGTTCTTCACATGGGTAATTAAGATCTCATCACAACCTATACGGAAACTAAGTTGTGCCTTGTCAACCACAACTTTTTGTTCTTGTAACACATAATATATAAATCAGCAATCATGTACGGAACAACAAATTCATTAAGTAGAATATGCTGAATAAAAAACTAAATTATCACCGGGATAGTCATAGCATAAAATGCCTCGCTCTTGACCTTCAGAAACTTTTCCGCGTTCCTTATATAGGCATCAAAAGTCATAGTTGCGGATCCATCCATGCAACGGAATCGAAAACAAATTATGCCAAAATTATATTATACATGTCATTTCATGTTGGAAACTATATACATAGAAATTGACAAGGAAATTAAGATAATAGTAGACGTACTTTAGTTTTGCCTTCCTTATGATGGTGCAAGTATCACAGTGATATTCTTGCTGGAATTGAATGGACTCATCAACAAAGAGATGCGGAAACGGAAAGATATCTTGAGATCATCGTAACATAATTTTTAAATATGAACTCTCAAGCGCAGGAAATGTGTTTCAACAATCTCATCAGCCTAGATAGAAACAAGAGATTAATACTGAGCAGATATATGTACAATAAAGTGCAATCAAATCATATTATATGAAACTTAACCAAACTTACAATCATAACAAGAGCTTCGGCAATAGTACTTACTTCAGTCGGATATCCTGGTACTTCACTGTTGATGGCACGAAGAGCACGAACATCTATATCTACCTTATGACCATCATACCAGCAAGGGAGAATAAAGAACATAGGTAAGTAAAGCTATAGAAGTACACATTTTTACTTCAAAAAAAACGACAGGAGGAGCATACCATTCGCGCAAAGCAGAAGCCCTCGCACTCGTTGAATGCACTTTTACCTCAGTAGACATTGAAGGTGTCAAGGAGAAACTTGCAGAACAGAATCAGGAAAAAAGCTTAAAAGAACAAACAGGGGTCGCCAACATTAATCATAGAGAACAAAAGAAAAGTGGGACATCCACACACAATGTAACTCACCAGCAAAGTTGTTAATCTTGAGTCCTTTAATCAACCACTAGATCTTCAATTAACAAGTACTCAAGTTTTTCAAACTCAACCATGATGGTACGACTCCGTGCCGATATAATGAGAACATTATCCCACTTTATTTGAATTTTAGACAGAAAAGAAAATACAAATAGATATTAGGGAGCAAAAGAATGAGGGAAGATTTGAAACTGAAATGAAAAATTAAAATTAAAGTGTGTCAAATGAAAAATGAGGGGAAAAAGAAGCAATTTTTAGAAGACAAAATTGTACTTAAATTTAGCCTTTAACATATTAAATGGAAAAGGAAACATAAAATGCCAAAGTCCATAAAACATTCAAATAATTTGGTGGAAACTATTTTCTCCTTTCACAATATTTGACATATTAACTTTTTTTCCCAAGTATATATGCAGAGAAGTTAATGTTGCCAAACATCTTGAAATAAAACCTCAAATACTAAGTAAACGCCAACTTCCAAACTGTTCTCGCTAACCAACAAAGAATACAAAAAATGGAAGCACTCGTATGTTGACATAGACCGCCATAGCATCAATTAATGCCTCACTTGACAAAGTGAATGAAATCAAACTCAAATGCAGGATCTGTCGGGTTTATAAGACCCCATTTCTTTGTAGAAATGGGTGCCCTCATATGTTGACATAAAACGACATATCACACACTAGTAGAAGGTCACTAAGGTTGAGAGACAACGGTCAAATTAAGTAAGGATTGTGGTCAACTTAATCATTTAGCAGTTAGGCAAATCAAATAGTAAGAAGTATCTAACGACTCCTAACTCAACATCCACAAGGTGGCTCAAAACTTTTATTATTAACTCCTATTCCTAGAATTAGTTTAACAATTGTAAGATGTCAAGGTATCATGAATAGTGCAGACCTTGCACCCCATTTTTGTAAACCGCCAGAAGATACATGTTTACATATTTATTGATTTTGTGGTTCTCCCGATCCACTCAACTACTCTGGGCATTAATCCATGAATCCATCAAACTTTCTTTTGTTTTTTTTTTATCTAGCAGATTTAAGATTGCATTTTCATATTCCTAAGGGAAATTTTCTACTGACATTTTCGAAGCAACTAATTTGTTATTAAATCAATGATCACATTGATGAATGAACTACTCATAAACCATATAAGGATGCAAAGATTATGAAAACATTTATATATTTTTCAGAAAATTATTTCTCCAAACATAAATATATTTTGGTTTCTAATTATGTGATATCCTCATTTGATAGGCAAAAAGTTATTACTTTACAACCAATTAACGATGCAAAGAAATTTGTAATCGAGCATAACTAAATTGGCAGAGAAACATGCAATCCCATTCCTAAAAAGAAATATCTAAATGCAATAAAACCAACATACTCAATGAAAACAACCAAAATAGGAGGAAATAAATGAAAGGAGCAAAAACTAACTTGTCATCAATAACATATATTTCTCTTACAGGCATCATAGTTTCACCTTTGCTAACCATCTTCTCAAGATGAACCCATAGAAGAACTGCAATAATACCTGCAACATAAGGAACGAAGAAGACGTTAACAATCCTTTAAACAAAAAATCAGATGCACAACATATGTAAGAAGGAACTGTAGTCAACTAATCAAAGCGGCCGTCCTTAGTTGCGTCTCTAGGGAGGTCGTTGATACGGATGTAAGGATCAAGAACGCGGCTAGAACTCGCTATATTTCCAACAACACACTCGAGTGAAATTTGTGAAATACAGCTGCAGTTCACCACTATAAACTGCGTAGCGAGGAGGAACTGGCTTCACAACCAGATTGGTAATATCATACCATTTGCCACGTTGAAGAATATTGTCATAGACACTTATGTCAATTCCAAACAAAGTTGCTTCATTCTATTACCCTGGGGAAAATTAAAAAAATTTCAGTATATATTTCAGAAAATTGTAAAACGGAATTTCAAAAATGGAAAACTAGAAGCAGTAGAAATGTCACATTTAAAAATCACTCACCATCTCATCCACGAGAGTCATTCTCTGATAACTTCACTTGGTAGCACTTTCTTGTTTAGGTTATTTATCCACTATTCTAACACAAACAACGTGACCTCGAGTACGAGGAGACAACTTGTCCAAAGAAACACGACTGTCTGTCATCTTAAGTCTAAAGGGAAAAAAACGTCCATGAAATGGAAGACAATCATAAACGCATGTACACATATACGAATGCACTGCAGAATCATATAATACATAAAAAAACAATGAGATGAATAAAACATTGAGATGAATAAAACACCATGCAGATCAAGCACAACATCAATGTTTAAACAAACAGAAACAATGCATGAAAATAAAATACATACAAGGAAAAACAATCAACTTCCATGCAACCAATAACAAACTGCCAAACCAAATATTATACCACAACATTAACACACAGACAAGAAAAGAGAGAAAGAAACAAAATGTACTTCATGTGTTATCATTGAATATTCCGTACTATCGTTGAATAAAGAGCATAAAAGAATAATCAAACACATAAACAACACCTGCAAAAGAACAATACAAACGACCCGTACAAAAGACAGAAGAAAATGACAAAAAAAACATACCCAAAATAGACATGCATGTACACCAAATTCGAAAAAAAAATTAAAAAAAACCACACAAAAATCTAGCTAATGAACTCACATTACACAAGAAGAAACAATAATTCAATACTGGAAAAAGAAGAAAAAAAAACCCTACTCTAAGCTGGACAAATGCACGGACGAGCAACCCCAAATGAACGCAGGACCTGCAACAGAAATACAACAGTAACAACCAATAAGAAAACAGAATATATAATAGAACTAAAAAAAACTTTCACAGCCAAATCACTGAGGGAAACCAAAGGAGGAAAAAAAAGAAAAGCTAGAAAAAAAACCCTCTCACGGCAATAAATACAACATGAAAAAATCCTCTCACGGCCAGATCACCGAGGGACAAAGAAAAGGGGGGAAAAAATTTAACCAGTGACAAAAAACTCTTCGTAGAAGAACCTCACTGCATTTAAAACAAAAACTAAGAGACACACCAAAAAAAGAAAGAAAGAAAACGAAATCGTCTATTCCACCAGCGATCAAAAAACCCTCATAGTAAATAGAACATAAAAAAACCCTCTCACTGGCGGATCATTGAGGGAAAACGAAAAGCGGAAAAAAATAACACCTTGGAAAAAAAACTCGTCACAGGAGAACGCCTCGACGTCGAAACGAAAAGTAACAGCCGAAAAGTATCAGACACAGAAAACAAAAAGAAGACAAAATCATACTTTCCATCACCGATCATAAAACCCTCTCACAACTCAGAAGAACTTCACCGGCGCTGAACAGAAACCGAAATCTACCATCACCGATCATAAAACCCTCTCATGCCTCAGAAGAACTTCACCGGCGGTGAACAGAAACCGAAGTCTAAGAAGAACAACAAGACACAGAAACGAAAAGTAACATATACAAACAAAAAAATGAAATCGTAGTTTCCAACACCGATAAAAAAACCCTCTGATGCCTCAGAAGAATCTCACCGGCGTAGAACCGAAAACGAACACGCAAAAAGAAAATGAACAAAAAACCGCCAAAGACAAAGAGAGAAACACATGACGAGGAAGGTGAACTACGAAAGACAGAATAAGTAACAGACCAAAGCAGGACATCCAACTTCGCAATTTAAATGCAACGAAGAATGGTACAGAGACATGCAGAATAGAAAACGAAGATAGTGCTGGCAATACGCCTAGGTGACACCAAACCCTACACGTGTAGAGCAGATGGAAACTCAACCCACCATGAACATGGAAGGGGAACGAAACAAGTAACTGGAAAGTTGGTAAATGAAGGGAAGAAGTAACTGAAAAGGCATCTTTTTATTAGATAAGAATGGAAGTGGAAATAGAAATGTATAGAGCTTCGAAAAGAATGGGAAGAGAAACCCTAGGTTGAGAACAACTGTGAAGCGCCGACCAAAAGAGAAGAGATAAAAACGAGCAAAAAACCAACTGAAAGCCCACCTTAATTGGAACGAAAAATGGGCAAGAGAATCAAGAACATCCCAAGCCAAAAAATAACAAAATAAGGGCAAAATCGAAAATTGACTATTCTTAGGGAGAAGTCTCCTTCTTATAATGTTATAAGATATAAGATATTGTCATATAGATTTTGGTGAACTCCCTCTCTCTTTTAATCAAACTAAATCATAATCTAGAAATAAATTTTTTTTGAAAAGTATTGTATTTGGTTAACTCCTTTTTTTTTTATTCTATAAAATAATAGAGTAAATTACATAAAATCACCTTTTACAAACCCATTTTTCATATAACCACCTCTTTTTTTTTTAAATTTCATTTAACCACCATTTATCACTCCTCGTTAACAAATTACCACACTAATACAACTCCGTTAAGACCCGTTAAAATTGTGGCCCACCCACTACAAAATTAATTTATTTCTCAAATTCAAACTTAATCAAATATTAACAAGTACTAGGATTATTTACAATTAATCAAATCGTAAAATTACAATCTCATACCAATGAACACAACTTCCCTCCTTCATACTGATTCAATATATATCAAGTATTGTAATTTGCTCTAACTCAGTCTAAAACAAAAAACTCATTGATGAGCACATTTCAACGGTCTCTCCGCTTTAGAAATTTGATATTTTGGATGGTGATTTCGCTAATAAGACCTCTAATCAACAAGATCATTCCTTCGAACTTTCCATCTCTACCATGAGTTTAAGCGTAGAGACAAGATCCAAGTCCAAAGGTCAAAAATCCTAATTTGGACAAAAAAAATCATTCATATGAAGGTGAGAAAGAAGAAAGGGGAAGATAAGAGTGACGGGAACCGTCGTCCAAGCGGAGGACAAACACCCAGTTATGCTCGGTGAAGTTTTCAACTAAATATGTGTGCATTTCTCAGCTTGGCTTTGTCAATGTTGTGTTTGCTACTCATCCACTATTACTTTGTTCCAATGTTATTGCTCAAATTGGGGAAAAGTGGTTTTCAATTTGGGGAATGTGGATTCTACAGGTTTCGAAAACGATCAAAGTCTAGAATGTTGGAAAACGATCAAAGTCTACATTAGATGTGGAGACATCTAATGTTGAAAAACGATCTCCATCCGCTCGTTTTAACCGGTTTTTATTTGACATTTGGTGAACTTGGAAATTTCAAAGTCTAGAATGTTGACCTTTTTTTTAGGTAAAGGTAAATTCATTGGAAAAAGTGATATAACAGACCTATTAAGACCCGGTTACACTATAATAACAAGGTTTATATACATGTTTGCAACTTGAGATCTATGGTCAAACAACATCCCACAGAGTTTTACTCTAGAAAAACATGCAATCCTCATGAACATACCTACTACCTTGATGTTGAAAAATTTGAGAATACAACCAAATCCGGCAAAGCTCATGAGGCTCGTCCACTTTCGGCAAAGTCATAAGCAGATAAAGGCACTCACAAGGCAATAAAGTGCCCAAACCTGAGGAAATTGTCAATCCACCTTCGGCAAAGTCACTAGAATCTTGACATTTGTTGTGACATTTTTTAACGAGTGACATTATTATATTCATACTTATGGTTCAATCTCATTATATTTTCATTAATAATGCTCTTTCTAAAAAACACATATAAAAATTATCCCTACTTTATCAATTTAATATGAGTACTTCTATTATTATTTAAAAAAGTTGTTATGATTTTATTTTGGTAAATAATTCAAAAAAATTAATTGTACAAACACCTCATTTTAAGTTTGATTTTTTTAATTTTATATTTATTTGTTTATAAAATATAAAGGGTGATTTTTCTTCCGAACAACCTTCAACTATATCACCAAAAATAATAAATATATGAAATTACATTGAATTTAACCGGTTAATAAACAAAAACGGGTGGAAACATATGTCTAGTGACAATGAATGATATTTGACCCAATGACATTTAAAGTAGTGTCATTTGACATTTTGATTAAACGGGTTAACTTGCTTTTAACCTTTGACATTTTAACCCAACAGGTGAGCTTGCTCTTAGTGGACACAAAATTATTAGCTAGATAGGTCCATACTTTGGTGTTTATCATTTAAAGGATAATATGTGGACTAGGGAGTGGTCTTGCATGGACTATGTAGATTGAAATTTGAAGGCTCGTAATATTTTTATTGATGGTCCGAGTTTTTGTGTGCTCTTCTTCCTACTTTCATGATTTTTCCTCTACTTTTGTCCGCCATTTACATTGCTTTGTTTTGCTTCCCCTTTTGTGTTTCTCTTGGTTTGAGTCTTTGTATTGCAAATTCTCGCATTTGGTATTTTTGTTTGGTTTTTCAAATCATGATGTTTAGTTCGTTTATCACGATATATCAATTCGTTAGTTTTTTTTAATTAATCGAAAGTCTTATGTTCTTTAAAAAAGGATTTGTAATTTGCATAACAATTATTTGATAAAATAAGTATTACAACATGTGATACATTTCACCAAAAATTGTATGGTAAAGGCTCAAGTACAAAAATTGTGAAAACTTAACTAAAATTGTAATAAAAGTGATTTTGTTTAAGGAAAAAAAATTTCTAAATTTTTTGATAAAATTACAAAAGTATATTTATACTAAATCATCATCTTAGTACATATTTTATATATTATAGGTTTTTATACCCACGTACAGTCTATCGCTTCATATTTTATACACGACTCAATAATCATTATCAACTTGTATTTGGATATATTTCAGTTTATTAACTTTATTCAATAATGAGGCTTTTTATTGATTCAAGGAAATAAATGGCCTTTTATTAATCTGATTATCAACCGGATCCTTGAATTAGGGTTTATTTACATGCAGATTTTTTTTCCCGAGTTTATAAACCAAATGAGTTTATAGTTTATTACGAAATAAACAATATAAGGTTGTCTACTTGAATTTTATTTGTAGGGTTTATTTTAATTCAAAAAATATTTATGTCCTTAAAATTCGAAAAAATACCGTTAAATACCCAGGGATGGAAAAACAAAAGGCCAAAATCGGGTTTTAAACAAAAATATAACTAAAAATAATCTCGGTAAGAGAAGTTTATTTTTGAGTAATTTTTAAACCCAAAAAAACCCGTTGAGAAATAAACTCATCTCCAAGTATAACACCCACAAAAATTAAACTCAGGATTTATAAAATAAATTAAACACAAATAAACTACAAGTAAAATACTCCTAATTGATTTTCCGTCTATTTTAGAAAAGCAAAGAGTAATTTAGACAATGTCCTAATTTATAGTGTTATTTTATATTACATTTCATCAAAAATATTTTATGATTGAAAAAAAAAAACAAATTTAAAAAAGCATGTGAGAGTGAGAGAAAAAATGTATGTGTTGAAGGAGTATATTTAAAAGTATTAAAAATTAATATAAAAAAACTCTCATAAAGCTTGTAAAAACCAAAGCAAAGACTCTAATCATCATGAAAGAAAGTTTTTCCTAGTGACCGGTCTATTGGGCTTTTAGGTGTCCGACCATTTGGGCTTTGATGTCTATTAGGAGTATTAAGCCCATTATGCGCTTCTCTAGACGTGCGTGAAGCTACCTGAGCTATGCTATCATATCTGCTCATTTCACTACACTGTAGAATGAAGTAGGGTGTTTGACTCTCATTGACCCATCTTATTCACTGTATGCATATCTCAGCCAACTCAATTTTGAAATCCAGTTAAAGGTACAAGATCATTCATTATCACTGTACATGTAATTCTACCCGTTTTTGTTTATTAACATGTTAGATTCAATGTAATTTTATTTATTTGTTATTTTTGATGATATAATTTGAAGGTTGTTTTAGAGAAAATCACATTCTATTTTTTATAAACAAAAAAAAAAACTTAAAATGAGGTATAATTTTTATAAACAATTTTTTAAAAATTATCTACTAAAATAAAATTTACAATAAGATATTTTTAAATTAATTATAAAAGTATTAATCTTAAATTGATAAAGAAGGGATATTTTTATAGCTATTTTTTAGAAGAAGAAAAAAACATTATTTTAATGGAAATATAATGAAATGAGATCATAATATTGTTGGTAACCGGTTAAGAAATGTCACAAAAAAGGTCAAATTTTAGCCTTTGAAATTTTCAAGGTCACTAAATGTCAAATGATACCGGTTAAAATAAACGGGTGAAGATTGTTTTTACAAGATTGGATATCGTCACATCAATTTATCTACGTGGCGACCGGTTGAAACCGAATAGGTAAACTTGCTCTAAGGGTTTAAATTAGAAAATTATTAGACAGGTTAACCTAAATAATTTCTATAACCGAAAAATAACCATCAAATTTAAGGGTTTTGATTTTTTTTTTCCTTCGTCGTCTCTTCCGTTCTTTACTTGTTCTCTTTTCTCACCTAAAGAGAACTTACTTTCACCGATTTCGATTCCTCGTAGTGGTTCGGTTCAATGGTTTTTGTTTCACACCTTCAATCAAGTTTTCTTTTTCGGGCCGATTGTTTGCTAATTTGTATGAAGGTGGGCTCAGCGTTGGACTCTGGTGCTTCTTGCCTAGGTGTAAATTAGTGGCTTGTATGATTCGTCTTCATCGTCAATTCATCATCATTAACAAGTTTAATTACGTAAATATTGTTGATTTTGTTGTTGTTTTGAAGTATGTTTGATTTGTGGTTTGGTTTTAGTGTAGACATTTCGAAGATTAGTAATTGTGAAAAGATTCATTGTCCCATACCCAATTCAATGAATTCATTGTCTCTTTCAATTTGAAAAAAAAAACAATCGCGACGATCATGTTCTTAATTCCTCAACTCTTCTGCAAGTTTTCATCGTCTCAAACCCGATTCGAGCAGTTATCAGTGACAAGAAACAAGTAGTCATCGGTAGCAATAAATCGGCACAAAGAAGCTCCTCCAAGGTCATTGTCAACCGAGCATCGGCGGCGGAATTCATTGGGGTCGTATTCTAAGCGGAGGCGGCGAAATCTCTCCGAGTATCTCCCATATTCGAGCAACGTCGACATGAATAATAACACTGGGCATTACATTTGAATGTATATTAACATTCAGGTATGAGAAAATTAGGTAATATGTTGGATGCATACCCGTTTCATAAATAATTTCAAATTTGAATTACCCGATTCATAAATAGTTTGAATTACTAGATTCGGAATTTGTAGGGTTAATCAAATGTTAAAGATTATCATAAATTAAATCCTAATTACCATTAAAATTTAAAGATTATACTGATTAATTGTAACACCCGGATTTTCTAAACCCGAGATATCACGGGTTACAACCTCACAATGGGTCCCGACTCTAACTTGACAACAATCTCATCAGATCTTACAACAAGGCACAAATGTAAATAAAACAAATGGAAAACATATAAAAGTAATAATGTCGTAAATACATAAACTGAGACAACCTTGTACGAGATAACTTGTAACATCCTAAAAATGTGAAACCTTTTGTATGAATGTGATATCTGAAATGCTACCCAATCTATATGAATACGTGGATCCGACTAACCATCCGCTTCGGATCACTCTACAACTTTTTTACCCTAAAAAAAATCTAACAACATAACGGTAAAACCGTTTAGCTAACAATCCTAAGGCATCAACAAAGTACTATTATAACTTATTCACACGTTAATGCGGAAGGTATACACAACAACATTTTTGCACACAAAATCTCGTTATTATCTTTATTAGGTGATTCACCGTGTAATCTACTTATGTACCACACCCAATCAAAACTATATTTTCCTGGCAAACAAGCTTTATTTGAATACAAGTTTATACCACACAACTAACAAACTATACTTCTAAATTTATGGCATGTATTAGATGAAAAAACGTTGTTTATAGTGAAAAGTTGTTGAAAAATTATTAATATTTTGAACAAATAGTTAAGAAAAATTATTAATATTTTCTCTATTTGATTGATCAGCAGTCAATTGCTGTGAATGGCGGAGAAGATATTACTTATTTCAGTAGAGTAGGTGTGACACTTGAATGAATCTAATTAAACTTAATTAATCTAATTTTGAATGGATTATTTCAACACTATTTAAAGATGTTACGCCCTTTGTTTGCGCATTTGATTTGGACACTGTCTACCCAAAAACAGAAACTCAAAGACAATTCTGATAATATTTATGTGCTGCTTTCTAGTTTTTACTGCGAGGAAGATGGATCATCATGAATGTGTAACATGATCACAAAAAAAAAAAAACAGATTTCCATTTAATTTATAGAAATATTCAGCAAACACTACAAATTCACCATTGAAAGATAGCTAAAAACGCAAGATAGTAGCATCCTAGAACCTTAAGGTCCTTTTAAAAACACCAAACAACACAGGGAATACTGATCAAGCCCAACTACTAGTACATACATTCAAACTAAGTTGTGCTTCATCAGGGCTTGCTTATTTTTCACCATTATCAATCCCTTCAACATTTCACTTGTATTCCAGAATCATGTTGTTCTCGGGTGCCAGCCCGACGCAAGCCCTCATTATGTTCTCTAGCATTGCCCTCTGCTTCGACAACGCGTTCACCACTGGTGTCCCTGGCGGAACCTGCATTTACAAAAGCATAATTAATGATTTGTTTCCGATTTGATTTTATCTTCATTTCTTTGTCAAATTCAATTTACTTACAAGAGGAGCCTTGGTAAGATAGCTGAGGATTGTAGCAACAGGATGGAATGAGTGGAATTTTCCCTGAAATAATACATTATTATTCATTTGTTAGTTAAAATGACCAAAAATTAATTCATCTTTAAAAAATGGCAAATATATACCTCTCCATCGGCTTTGAGCTGGATACGGCCGCTGAGCTCCGCGAGGAGAACCAAGTCAAGGATGATGGGTGCAGCCAATAGGGAATCCTCACAGGTGTTGTGCAACACTATGGTGTTCTTTCCTCCCATGAATATCTCTGAGGTGTACTCATCCATGGCTCTTTTGCTGTCACCGACATACGGAACATACTGCATACATATGATTTAGTTAATACATGTACATAATGTTGTCGGTTTTAAAAAACAAGGAAAATGGTAAAAGGCTTATTTGTTTACCTTGATGACCACTACATGGTCAGGATGTTCCCCAGGCTCAAAGAGGATACCGTTGCTTGCAACCATGTCGTCAACAACATTGCTCTTTGAGATCTCCTTAGACCTGAAGGTTTGAGGAGCTGATAGATTCATACCATCATTGTTTCCCAAGTGGTTGTAGCTCACAATTGAAGTTGGCTGCATAAACATTTTTTATTCAGTTTTTTAGCCAAAATCTCATCACACCACATAAACAATGTTCAATCAATACCTTGATACCAGCACCAACAAGGAAGTCAACAAGCACAGATTTCATCTTGGTCTGACCACTCTTAAAGTCATCTCCTCCAATCAAACAGTTCCTCTTAATGGCCAAATCAATAAGCCCTAGAGATTTCACAAAGATTAACACCAACTTCAACACTCAATTTCTTTATACAACTATAAGTGATTCTAATTCTTATAAATCAGCTTGACAAACCTGGTACAAAGGTGTTCTGTGGGCTACCATTGATAAAAGGAATATCCTCAAGAATACAAGCCAAAGCATAAAGAGTTGAAGGAGAAATCTCATGTTCATCCTTCTCCAAAGAAGCAAAGAGATTCTCCATGGTGTCATTCAGACCAACCACCACATTACTATACCTCTCGGTGTTTGCCGTCCACAGCACCACCACCTTGTCCACCTTAGTAGCTTCCTTAAACTCCCTTCAAATGTAAATATCAAATTAGAACTCATCCAACAGAAAATACAAAACTAAAACCATCAATCATCAACCATCAATAAACCTGATGTCCTTAATGACTTGCTCCATCTGTTGCTTCTTGGTTCCCTTGAGAACATGGTTAGCACGTGAATCCTGATTCGCAGCAATGAAATCTGGATCATAAATACCAGGGAGTGGCACCATCTTCTCCATGTAAGGCCTCAACTGCTTCTGCAAGTCAATGTCCAAAACCTTGGCCCTAGCCATGGAGTCTGCCAAATTCATGTCACTAATATCCCATCCCCCAAATACAATGTCATCGGGGTTAACCTAGTTCATCACCGTCCAGTTAACATACATTAATCAATTTATGAACACATTCATACTAGAAATCATAATCATAATTCAATTCTACATACCATGGGGAGAAGGCTCTTGAAAGGAGCATAAATCTCCTCTCCATTGTACGATCCGACCCGAATTGAAGATGCCTGGGTCAAGGACCCAAAGTAGTTGGCCTGTTGAATCTTGTCCTTTGTTGCCCATGAGATTCCTCTGAGGAAACATCCCACGGATAATTACAGCAAACAGCCAAACAAACTAAATCTACTTTTAAAAATTACACCAAAATAACCTAAATCGTGATTTCAAAACCTGCATGCGGATTTGTATAAACAAAACCTGGATCGTAAATTAACAGGAAATTGATAAACTTACTCCCGATTAGCAATAACACCAGCGGTGAGGGTTGATCCATTGTTTCCGCCCCATCCTACCAGCATAACCCTATCAACAAAATCACAAACACAAAATTTCATAAATCGAAAAGAAGAAAAGGATGAAAAAACTCGAATCGGAAGTTGAAACGGTAAACAATACCCGAGTTTAGGGACATGAGTTTCAGTTTTGAACTCATATTTGACAGTTTTGGGCTTGACAATCCATTGATAAGTCCCATTTCTGGATTCATGGACAAGCTCAGTCGTCTGATAATCGTAAACAGAGTGAATCTCATCATCTGTGTATTTGACATTCGGACTTTCGACCTTGAAGGTATCGATAAACATCTTTTCTAGATTCGTTTAAAATTTGAAATCAGAAAAAGTAATTACAATCACCAATGTGATTATTAGCCGCTAAAGAACTCGATCGCTCGCTATAAATTTGGAGAAGGCGAGCGACTGAGAGATAAGAAAGGAATTGTGATGCTTCTGAAGAACAACCACAATTACTTTTTATAGAACAATCGTGATGACACGTGGAGCGATTTGGTGGGCAGTATCCTGTGTGAGTGAGACCCCGTACTCCCTCCATTTTCGATTTTTCTGTTACACACTGTGACTCAGCCAAGTGTACAATGCAGAACTTTCAAGTTCTTCGCTTGACTGAGTTCCGAACCCCCGATTCAAGTTCTTCGCTTGACTCGCCGAGTCACCGTTTCGAACCAGCCCGACGAGCGGATAAGTCCGTGTTAAACACAGACTCCATTCATATAAAATATTTTTTTTATTTATAAAATATATTGGAAAAAAATTGTAATAATTTTCTTTTAGTAAATTCATATTAATTGGTGGACATATTTGTGATGCTGGTTTCCTCGTAGATTATAATAAAACCTTAAATGAAAAATACCAGAAAAATGTTACTTTCTAGTTTTCAATTTCTATATTTTCAAACATTTGTTTAAATAAATTCACTCAATTTCTTAATTTATTTAAAAAACACACTAGTTAATACAAAGAAATACAAAATTAATTAGAACTAATATTTTTAACATATATAAAAAATATTTTCTATAAGGAAGTACGGTAAAAAACCACCCTAACATTTTTTGTTAAATATTAATGACTATAAGTTTACACTAATATATGTTAACTAATTTATCTAAAACTCAATTATTTTTCTTTAGGATACATTGTATAATTTTCATTGACATACGAAATTCAAAACTTACAAGTATGAATTAAGAACGATACACATAATTTATATTGTCTTATATACATGAAAATATTCGAAATAATTTACATTTTCAATATTTTAAGTGTACTCATTGCAATTTACATAATCTCTTTTATATATAGTTTGGTAAAAAAAAATCATTAGAGATGGGCTAAAATCTCTCTAGTAAGCTTTTCTTGTTTCGTTCTTATATGAGTGTTGATAAGATGTATTTTAGCTTGATGACTTGTTTACAAGAGCATGGGAAGTGTGCAAGAGCTTATTTTGATTTTGGACTCCGTATATTAGTTGAGGATTGTGGCTTGTGGCGGTCCTTTTTTGGACCTTCCATGGCAACTTGCTTCTTTGCATATTTGGTTTGGGGGCTTTGCTTATACTCAACTATAGAGACTTCTTCTTTTGCTTTTGTGGCCTCCGGAGCCCAATCTTGGATCTTTCAAGATCACATCTTGCGGGACAGTGGGGTAGTTGATATGAGCTTTGAGTTTTTTGCAGTGTTGGACAATCTTCAGGTTTTTATTCCTAGTTTGATCTTTTTAGTTTTACTGTCAAGAACACCGTCCCCCTAAAACCCAACATGTGTTTGATGAGTGCTCTTTTAAGTAAAACCATGCAGGTAATGGAAGTGACTTTTTGTTTGGCCCTAGACAAAAAGCGGTTTTTAAGTGTTTGTAGTCAACGCATAGCCAAGACTTACTTCTTGCCATATCCATTGAGGGACTTGGACAGTGTATGTCTCCAATAGAGTATCTCACGATCCTTAAGTATCGTCTTATGATTTATTTGTTCTTGGCTGATGCGATTTGTCCTAATGTCTAATTGTCGGAAGGATTTGGATGCTTTTGGGAGCATGCAGTTCATTGTAAAAACTCGATGGCTTCAAATATACACATGATCTGGTTCGTGATGTTTTATGTGACGTGTTTATTATAGCAGGAGTTTCGTCTAAGAAGGAGGCGCTCGTGACTTTCTTAACTGGTCCGTGGGAGGGAGATCTACTTAATTTGATGTTGGCGGACGTATTAGTGTTTGGATGGGGGTGGAAAACATATTTTTATTGATTTGACGGGTCTCTCTTCTGATCAGTTTGGATTTCCTGCGTCCAATTCCGTCGAGATTTTCAAGAGGTGCAACGGGGCTTACATAGGAGTGTTCAATTTTCGGTTCGGTCTGGGTTTTTGACCTGATCGGACCGAAACAAACAGGTCCGGTCTTAGGTCCAAATAATCCGGTCCCCAACCGGTCCGGTCCTGTATTCTTTTTAAAAAGAAAATATGCGGGGGAAAAAATAATTAATTAAAATTTGAGTGAAAAAAATTAACTAAAACTTGGTAAGGTTCGGTCCGCAATAGGCTTAGTGCGTAAAAATAAATAAAATTTTTTTTAGGAGTATCGATTTTCCTATACAAAAAAGGATAACGGCACAACTTGTTGTCCGTCTACCTTCTAACTCGATCTAAAGAATTATTATTGGAGTATTGACCTATAAAATTATGGACCAATCACTTTCATAAGTTGTAGTACCTCTTGATTTGGGTGTGAGTTAATAAATACTACTAATGTAACGGTTATTAAATATATATTTTTATATAAAATTGAGGATCATGCGGGACCACATTTTCCAATTTTAGATGGTTGTAGGCGTGTAAATTCTAAGTGGCCATGGTGTTGACGGGTTCAACTGTTCAAGACGTGTCCCCCTCTTTTTTTATTTTCCAACATTTTATTTCTTTTCGAAAAATAGATAAACACGGGAATATTATTCTTTGTTACTTAGCTATTTATTTTTATTAAAATATATTAATTTAACCGCTTTATATTTACAATAATCACACTTTTGAAGCTCAAAAATAGTATTCACTTTGCATGTGAAGTCCACTACGAACACATAATAAGTTTTCTAATAAAGCTTAAATGCTCGATCTTTCTGGCGAAATCCTTATAAATTTTGTTTTTAATTACTGTAAAATCTCTACTTTATGTCACTTACATTAACTTATACCAAGTTACAATATTGAGTTGGACATTTGATAATTCTTTCATTTTTTTTAATTCAAATATACAAAGTTGGCTATGATCTGTAAAAATTAAACGATTTCAAAAAATTAATTCAAATCGCACCCATCTGTTTACTTAATAATAAACACGTTATATATAGTTGTTTAAAACTGTAGTTTTTTCCAACATTATTTTACCATCCATAAATTTTAAGAATATCATTTAATATTATATTATTATTATATATCATAAATTAATTCCTTACAATAAAGTTATTTACGAAGAGCTCAAAGTTTAAAAATATTATATTTTCGTTTCAGTAATCGCTTTTACTAATTAATGGTATGAAATTAAATTGTAAAGTTTATTATAATATCATCGTGTAGAATCAGGTCAGTCAGGATCTTCCGTAACACATATACATGTATCCTTTGTATACCATCACGTGATTTGTTTAACTTCAACCAATCACATATAAAGGATACATGTATCAGTGATACTGGAGATCTTGATTGGAATCATGTAGGCTAAAATGTTTTTTTTCTTCTAAATTTCACAAAGAACATGAACAACTAGTCCAATTGCCCTAATCATCATTGATGTGGGAAATTGTAAAGGTTAAAAAAGTACATCATCCGAAACTTGCCCATTCTTAGATAAGAGATTAACCACCCTATTACAACAATGGGAGTTCTAAAGGATATTGTATAGGACAAAATTTATGCTCATAAGTTGAATATCCTCGACAATGAGGTTTGTTAGAAGATAGTATATAGGATTTTATTCATGCATGGTAAGGAAGTTGGTCGATTCTCTAATAGAGTTAGGTAGTTTCATGACAATCAGATTCAAGAATTACCGATAACCGTTCATGTTCTGCAATAAATGGATCAATAGAACTCTCCTGTCCCTCGTGCCTGATGCAACATGCAACAATGAGAGCACCAAAATGACTACGGAAGACCATTCATAGTCCATGCCATGAAGGGCCAATAGCCGCATCAGTGTTAATTTAAGGATACCCACACGAGGCATCTCCCATATTTGTGAATCAACAACTGCTCTTTCCATATTTTGAGTCCGAGCATGGTCTTGACTACAAACTTGAGCATGGTCCTAAATGTGAGACTGAACGTGAGAAGAAACCTGATCTTGAACGTGAGGCTGAATATGATCCCGATTGTGATTCTGAACGTGAACATGAGCTTGAGTATGTGTATCATGAGCATAAGGTTGATCTTGAACTTGAGTATGATATTGAAGGTGATGTTAAGACCAAACATGATCATGCTAATCCTAAACGTGCTCGTGAGACTGACCGTAAGGTTTGTGTAAGATCCTGAAGGTGATTCCGAGCCTGAATAAGATCCTCAACATAAATTTGAGCTTGCACTTGAGTATGGTCTTGACTATGATACAAAGTTTGATCTTGAATGTGAGGTTGAGCATGAGAAGAAGTCTGATCCTGGGTATGATTGAGATACTGATCATGAACCTCTGTGGAAGTTTGAAATTGAGTTTGAACTTGTGCATGTTGAACACCGATACTTGGTCGTGAGAGTATACAAGACCGAGTGGTGATAGTGCTAGTAACATTTGTTGTGATAAAATCAACTACCAAATGTCTAATTGCCTTCTCTCATGATGCATATGTTAGGGGTCTCGGTGTTGTCTCCAAAAAGACATTTATTGAAAAAAGTCCAAGAAATCCAATAACATATGAGAAACTCGTTAACCATGTGCTCGCCATACATATTCTACAAAAAAAATGAGAAAGATATCACTAGGACGGTCTAATCCTGAAATAGTAACATGATTGAAAATAGGCAAACCCCACCAAGCTTTTGCATCCGTTGGACATCCATGGACAACATCCAAGATGGTTTCTTTTGAGTGTGGAAATATGTCCCACATCGACAATATGAAACAAGTGAACCTAACATATAAGTACGAGGGCTACTCCTCCTATTGCCAATTGGTTTCAGGATGAAACCTCGAATACTTGTGTGCATAGGTTAACTTTGGCGTGCATAACCCTCCATGTCTTAGACCCAGAGGATACAAAAAGATAAATTAACATGGTATCAAAGCAGGTCCGATCTGGGCCCATTATCTTGTGTTTGGGTTGTGATTAGCGAAAAATATGTTATCCGCCTGTTTGGCTAAGCCGGTTTTAAGGCTTTGTGTCAAGTGTCAACTAGTATAGGATAGTTGCACTTGAGGGGGAGTGTTGCGTGTGGGAATGTGTCCCACATTGACAATATGAAACAAGCGAACCTAACATATAAGTATGAGGTTTACTCCTCCTATTATCAATTGGTTTTAGGATGGAACCCCGAATACTTGTGTGCATAGGTTCACTTTGGCGTGCATAACCCTCCACGTCTTAGACCCGACGGATATAAAAAGATAAATTAACAGTTTCCATGAGCATCACTGACATGTAAGGCTAGGAATGATCCTATCTTGATATAGAACATAAGCTTCACTAATAGATTGGAACATAATCTCCATCCAAAGGATAAGACTTTTGGGAAAAGTTTAAGCCTCCAAAGCTTATGCCACAAAGTTTGTTCATTCCTAGAAAAAGGATCAAATACCGATTGGTGAGGTGGCTATATCTTCAAAGACTGTAAGCACTTATGTCAAAAAAAGAAGAAGTTATTTTCTAACTACCAGTATCGAGTGCCTTTTGGTTTACGAGAGTTGAGAGGCATGTTGATAATAGACATATCTTCTGCATCATCAAAAAGGCTAAAAACAAGAGAGTGATTTCAAATTTCATAAAAAGTAATTAAATGAGAAACAAATAGACTAATATAAGGGAAAATATTTGTAGAAATGAAGGGTATTAGAGGCTTCCTTGAATCATTATAAAAAAAATTCAAGGATCATTTCTTTAAATTCTAATGGTTTTTACATTGCCAACTCACAACCAAAACCTTCCTATAAGAGCGGGTTTGCATTCCAGATGGACCTCAATGTATTAATCCAGATATCTTGGAAAAAATAAAAGAAACAATCATTCCCAAAAACGAAGTGCAGGACAGACTATATTGGAGATGCAGCAAAAACGGTTGGTTCTCTACTAAATCTGCTTCCGATATGATTGAGAACGAATCCATTTTACAGCCAGATAATGCTTGTGAATGGATTTGGAAGCTCGATACTCAACCCAAAATTAAAAACTTTATTTGGAAAATGTCTATCAACGGAATCCCTACAAAAGCAAAACTAGATGAAAGGAAAATTGTCGTAACAAGACATTGTGAACTCTGCAACCATCACCTCGAAGACTTGACCCACTTGATTATCGAATGCCCCTTCACTAAACAAATCATTACCAAATTCGATAGAACAATTTTGAATGATCTTAACAAAATAAGAATCCAAAATAAAAAAGCTCATGAAATACTACAGGAAGTAAAAAAACAAAATTGGAAAGTACAAATTCGAGTGTCTCGCAACAATTTGGTGGAGTATCTGGTTTCTTATGAACAAAATTATCTTTAATAATGAACCAATTGGACCTGATAAAAAGATAATAATTTTCATTAAAAACCAATTACATAATTGGAAAACTAAAATAACAGACGAAGATGATTATGATATTAAAAAACAACAAAAGGACACTAATGCGACGACAAGGAAAAAACACAATATTAAATGGGAAAAACCAAAACCGGGTTTCCATAAACTAAATTTTGACGGATCAAAACTTGATTCGGGTGTAACATCCATTGGTTTTGTAATTCGAAATCATAATGGAGATGTTATTAGCCTTGATGCAAAGAAAAATAACTTCAACTCAGTCATAAAAGCTGAAGCATTCGCTCTTAAGGCCGGTTTACAAGAGGCAATCAGACTGCATATAAAAAAAATTGAAATCGAAGGTGACAACTTGTGTGTTATTAGGGCACTCCAAGGTTTTTGGAGCTGTCCATGGGATGTCGAGATGATTATTTCCGACTCCATACTGGATCTTTGTTTTTTTGACGAAATCCAGATCAGACATGTTTTCAGAGAAATCAACTGTGTTGCTGACTGATTGACCCACTTGGGAATGTCGACCCCCAACACCAATTTCTCAGATGATCTCGAACTTCTTGTTCTCATCCGCAAGGATGCTTTAGGTTGGACTACCTCGAGAAGGTAGCCTAACCTAACCGCTTTCCATTTTCAAAAAAAAAAATTAGAAAAGGTCATGTAATATTTAGCTTTAAGAATCCTACTGATCAAATAATCCGATAATGGTGAAGCCTCTACCTTGTTTGGCTAGTAAAGCTTTGTTAAAAACTCTCAAGTCCCTAAAACCTAAACTACCGAGGCTAAAACGTTTTTACGTAAAAAAAAAAAGATTGTTTTTTTATTATATTGTAAGGTAAGAAATTAGGCATGATCATCTCCTCGAGACCTTCCTTCCTAGAGCATCCGAACGGATGAGAGCATCCATGGACGTGGATGACAACAAAGTCTGCGGATCTTCATGACCAAGATCCGCAAGCTTATCAACAACACCATTAACCTCGTGGAAGACGTGACGTACCAAGACCTGGTCAAAAAAGAATAAGATATTAGAAATATCATATAAAATAAGATCAAGTTCTCATGGAGGCTTCCAGATATGTTTAATTGAATTGATAATTGTCAGGTTATCCCATTCAATTTCAATTCGATTTACTCGCATATCACATGTCCTCACAAAACCTTCTCTTAGTGCACATGCTTCAACATGAAGGACCGATGCGTTATCACATTGTCCATCACCCATTGCAACAATCTTGACATGATGATCTCTAAGAATATAACAAAAAGCTGCATTTCCGGATTCACGTTTAAAGCCATAAAAATTTAATTTAATAAATTCTCAAGAGGCTTGTACCACTGGATATTTCGAGTTTCCCTTAGATTTCTATAAACCTTAGTTTTTATTATAAAGAAAGATTGTCTTTTTTATTATGTAAATTTTTTTGGATATTAGTTTTTGTTCTTCTAAAATTTATGAGTGTTTTTGTGTACTTTTTGTTTGTTTACTTGTTTGTGTGTTTTAATTTGTGTAAGTTTTTGTGTGTTAGTTTGTTTAGATTTAATTGAGTTATTTGTTGTGTACGTAAGTGTTTGTGTTACTTTGTGTAAATTTTATTCGATAATTCGTGTAGTTATTTGGTGCATGTATGTATGCACGTAAGTTTGTGTAAGTTATTGTTATGCGCGTGATTTTTGTAATGTTAGTTTGCGTAAGTTTTTATTTATACACGTTTGTGTCAATATGTTTACGAAAAGATAAAAGTTTATACTATACATCTTGTTACTCGGTGATAAGGGTGGATGACAAGATTTCTTTGACATATTAAAATTAAAAAGAGAAAATTTGGTTGGATATACACAAATCTCGTAAATTCAGGTCCGTCCCAATCCAATGGTTTTCATCAAAAAAAATTATATAAATGTCATCCCACTAAAAAATCTTCAAGAAGAGGTATGAGTCTTATCTTCTTAATCTCTCTACACCCGTCTCGACCGAATAGGCAAATAATAAAAATTGTGAAATAGAGTGGTAAAGTTATACATTTTAATATTTTGTAGTTTATACACATTCATACCCATGCCGAAATAGTCCAAGACGAAAAGATCTCTACAAAATTCAAGAAAAAGTGAAATGCATTTATGGATTTGTTATTGGCCGTTGAGTGATCAATATGTAATTTTGTTTTGGATTGTAGGACAACAATTACTTATATTTTGAGGTAATTATCTAAAAAGTTATTATAAATTTTTGAAATTTTGATGTCTTTTCTTATAAGTACAATATCACCCAATATATTTTTTGCATAAGTTATTAAGGATAAACTTTAAAAACAAATTATATATTACTGAAACGAGATTGGTCTCGTACCATCCAATCTCAACTTGAATAGAATCCAATGATTTTTAGTCCAAAAAACGCAGGACTTATCGAAATGATAGTCATGATGAGACAGGAACCTACCTCAATCGGCCTCATTCCGTCTCATATGCTCAGCCCTAAAAATCGTCGGGCTATATGACCCGAGCCTATACCCGGCCAAAACGACCTTTCCGGAACTCAAGACTTGTCCACACGACAGGCTAGTCCAAGTCTAGCCACAAGTACATCATACACTTTTTTAAGAAAAATAATAAAATTATAAAAGAGGCGCGAGGACCACAAAAAAATATTGCTTTATAGCGGAAGGGTATAATTGAGAAAAAAGTTTGCAAGTAAGGACAGAGGTTGTGGCTGTCAATGTTGAAAAGACCTCGAAACTTTCCGTATACAAATTTGCAATAATGTCCTCATGGTAATGTCAGTAGAAGGTGCGTGGGAAGCGGTCCACATGCATGTTTTGCTCATGGACCCCTCCATTTTTTATGTCCTTACCTGCAAAAATTTAAATTTGCTTGGCAGTACACAATTAGCCTCTAATTTACAAATATACATCTGTCCTTTGAAACAACAACAACATTACACCTGTCCAAACTTAAATACACATAGACAAAATAGGAAGTTACTGGACTAATGGACAAGAACGTTCCGGATAATTTAGCATTTGTAAAATGATTTACCGCCACAATATATATATTCACCATTTATCTACAAAATATAACACTTATTATTATTAGGAAAACTTTGAATGGTATGTATTTTAAAAAAAAGAAAAAACATAAAAACAAGTAGAAAATAAAAAGAAAATAAAAGAAATAAAACAAAACGTGTATGAAAATATAAATCGGGTTTTAGTCTTAATCCATATTTTATAAACATGTTTTAATCATGCTTATAACTAATCCTATAAAATGTGTCAGAAATTTGCTATTTTGGTAAATATGTTTGATGATGTGTCATTTTAGTATTTATTTATTTATTTTTTAATTTTTATTCAGATGAAAGATCCTATTTCATGATACGTCCCTGAATGACAGTGTCATACGTATCTCCGGCTTAAAAACCCGACAAGCGGTACTACTTAAGCCACACCAAAGCAAAATGTGAATAAACCGTTATTGTAAAATGTGTGTACACTAAACTAGTTTGAAATAAAAATTACTGACCTAAAAAAAGATTTTAAAAAAAATTGTCAGTCAGCCAGGTACATTTTTATCTGGATTAACAATATTGTACTAAGCCACACCAAAGCAAACATTCATGCGAAAGAATATCAATTTTTACTTCCAGATTTACTTTTCCATTTTTTTAATCACCTTTTTCTTATAAAATAGCAACAATGCCTCTCAATAATTTGCATGTGAAGGCATTTGGAGAATAAATGTACATACGGAATATTAATGCATTAAGTATATAGCGACAAAGAATTAAAAGCTCTAGTATATATCATTATGAAATTAATTTAGACCAAAAAGCATTACTCAAGGGAAATAGACTATACTCTTCAATATTTATACTGAAACTTAGAAATAAAAATTATAAACAAAAACACTTGCCCTGATTTATTTAAAAATAAATTTGTACTCACCCCTTCTTAGTTGATATATAAAAACATTGTTGTATTTTTATTTTATGAAATACAGATAAACATCTTTTCAAAAAAATCAACTTTATTGCTGATGACTTGACTTATTTGGAAATCTCGACTTTCAACACAAATTTTTTGATAATCTCGAACTTTGTATTTACATTCAAAATGATGCTTTATAATAAACTACTTAGAATGTAACATATCATAACAACTTTCCGTTATAAAAAAATAATTAATTTTTTTTTGTGATTTTGTCGATGATCAATGAAGAGGATCTTCAAGGAATATGATCTTTGTGAGTGTTGCAACTTGCAAGTGGTTAAATAACAGATTCTTCAAAGACGCCTCCACCGAATAATGACGCCAATTGATTATCGGTTAGATTCGTGATTTTTGTGATAGTAATTTAACCCTCGTGCATGCACTACTTAAGTCGAGTAGGTAATAGGGTCCGTATGGTCGATAACCGGATATTTTTCGTTTTTAGTTCCGTTTGATTAATTTTACACATTTATTTAGACTACCATTGTTTAGCTATTATCTTTTCATATTTTTTTCGGACTGACAATTATCATGTAAGATTATGGTACGACAGGATTCTAACTATGAATAACTAAATCAATCAAAATTTTTTTTTTTTTATCGCTTATGGTACTTTGATCATAATTACCGAAAGTTTATTGTATGGTGCGGATAAGTGGGTTCACAACTTTGTGTAATGTACACAAATTTGTTATGTCTAAGGCTTCTAAAAGGCTTAGAATTTGTTTGGGATGGTGGCTTTCGCTAAAAAAAAGTTTTGAGAATGATTCTCAATTATTGGTTGGTGTTCTTTAAATGTTACTTGTCATGGTGTTTGACTTATATCATCCACTTGCAACTTTGGTATAAAGTTTGTATCAAAGTTGCAGTGATCAAAGAACGTGGAGTTATGTTCTATGGTCTTATTAGGCAAGATGAGTCGAAAAGATAATATCAAAATATAAATGGGTCTAGAGAGAAAAAAACAAGAGATAGGTTTGAAAGAGGAAAGCAAAGAAGATACGAACTATAGCCTTCACCCCATTGCTATTTATAAGCTTTTATTGTACGTACACACTTTGATAAATCATGTTTTAAGATTGATTAGTTCAATAGGATCCGATAATAGTTGTCTATATACTTAGTAAGTCGATATCTTTAGGTCGATAAGTCCAAAAAAAATGTCATATTGAATTCTAATGGACCACATAACGTGAATTTTACGCCTTTGTATTGATATTGTTTTATTTCTACTATTAAAATGGTTTTCCAATAGAAATTAGATTATCCGATTCGGGATATTAACCATTAGAGGTATAAGTAATCCTCAACTTAATGAGAATACTACCTATCCTCCTAGAAAAACCTACACGCTTTTACAATCTTGTATCTTTATTTTTTTTAACATAGTATGATTATTATGAATCTTCTTTTTTTTTTTCCCTTTTTTTTCTTCATATTTTAAAACTAAGGAGAATTGTCTACTTATCTAACTAAGTAGGGTATTGAGAATCGTTAAAGAGGTTCGTGCAATAACATGTATCATTTGGTCCGACAATATAAGGTCCTTAATTTTATGAAGTCTTATAATATTTATTTTTTTAGTTAGAATGCTTGTCACAATGGTTATATAACTCAATATTACGTTAAATGAATAAAAGCTCAAATTCTCTTTTCATCTTGTTATTTCATTTTTATTTTTCTATAAATGTCTTATAATATTAATTTTACTTTCTCCTTTGGTTTTTTCTTTATATAATGATTACATTATATTCACTAAAAGTGAACTTAAGAAAATATATAAATAAGAAGGATTTTTATGTATATTAATTTTAAAATTATTTTTATAAATAAACTGTCAAATAAATATAATTGATGGTTGATAAACTAAGTATATCAAAAGTTATATTAAGTTATTGTATTAATTAAGAGTTAATGTAATAATAAGAATAAAAAAGACTCTTTTTCTACCCAAACTCGAACCATGCACTCCATATCCTTCCTTCCCTCAATATAAAGCTAGCAGAGTAGTATGAATCAATTACGTCTAAGTAAAAATAATCTCGCTAAAGTAATTGCACTATCCTCTCCATTACCCCTTGTCTTCGCCCTTGTCTCTTAGTTATCATTCCTAAACTCTATCTTAATCAAGGTCGGGATTTAGTTAGTCTTAACACGCTGCCCTCCGGACATTAGATGAGGGAACTTCGTCTCTCTTGATCTCACACCCTATGTTACGAGGTGTGATATTCAATGCATAATCAAGCCATCAAAATCATATTTGTTGTATATGGAAAATTGTTCTTATACAATATACAATTATACATCCTACAAACTTTGTACTTATTCTTTTGATCAGTAGATTTTGTCGCGGGCTTTTCTTTCACCGACGTTAAAATTTCAGCTCAGTGACGAAATCTCAGCCCAAACAAAACTCATTATAAGTGGGCTAAAACTCGGCCCAATAATAAGCCCAGCTCGGCCCAACTGGCCTTTTCCTCCGGTCGAAGTGAAATATTGTCGTATCGCTACAGACAAACACCCTCGCCTTCAGTCCTCAATAGTTGTCTCTCTCCTCTGCGCCTCTGGCGTCTGCACCCGCAAAACACTTCCCTTTGCTTTCTCCATCTCCACCCAAACCATGCGTTTTGCTTGTTGCTCTATTCTTCTTAAGACAGATTCACCTCTCTTTTGAATTTAACTCAAACTTCTCATCCCTTCATTCTCCTTGGCGAAACTTCGGTTTCAACAACGCTCATCTGCTTCTCGAGGTCTTAATTCACTCCCTGTTCCAATCAATTTGTATAACAATGCTTGTTGACCCTTTTTGTTTTAATTTACTCAATTTCGAAGCTTGCTAAGTTTCGGGTTCAATACTCTTCCTTGGCGGGATAAAAATTGCTCAATCGCGGTGCATTTTTCTTATGCTATCTAGATTTGCGTAGTTTCTCAACGCCTGATTGTTGCTGGTGAGTTGGAAATTAATATTACTGCTTTTTTTTTTTTGTTTTTTTTTAGGGTTTTGACGGTCAAAGGCTGCAGTTCTGGTTCCTGTTAGGGTTTTGGAGGCGATAGAATTTGTCCAATTTATTTCCAATTTCAGCTTGTGCGGGGCTTGTTTTAGGGTTTACATTTGGTTTATACGAGAACGAAATGCCAGCAATTCTAAGAATGGTGAAAGAGTTTGTCTGAAGATTACGATTAGCAGTTTTTCTTATTAGTTCAGCTTGACTTGTACCTGTTCGAAGATTCTGGGATTTTGAATAAACATTTGTGCTGTTGGGATGAATACTGTGAATAGCGTCTTTAGTGAGCAAGTTTTGGCTGATAAGCTCTCCAAGCTCAACAGCACCCAGCAATGCATTGAAAGTATCCTTTCTCATATATGTTCTTCTTAACTGAAAAGATTGAACTTTTATCTTGAATGTCTCTTAGCTCTTTTCTCTTGATTTGTGGTCCTATTGTTTTCATGTAAAAGTCAGAATTATAAATTCAATAGTAGGGTTTTGACTATGATTTTGCTTTCCCTCCTATTCAATCAGAAATTAGGTGAAAATAAGGCCTTGAATAGGTGGAAAACATTATTTTATGACAACTGTAGGTAGTACTTGAACCTAAAACAGTGGATGGATATGCTTGATTTTTTAATCTAGGTTAAATGCAGCTTGTGGTACATTGTATGTTATAAGAAAACCTTGCACTAAAGGAATTATACTATGTTGTTGTAACATATTAACTCCTCAGTCCTGGGTCATTGACTTGCCAAGTTTCCAGTAATCATCGTTTAATTTGTGGGTCGTTGCATCCTAGTATCCTAATTCTCTGATTGTGAAAAAACTTCCAGGGTATTTGCAGTGTTCAGTGGGCTAACTTATTTGTCGGCTTTCCTGCATCTGTCTACTATCCCACATTGGTAAATAGGCGTGTGGGTGTAGCGTATATAGGTAGCGGAGTAATCTGCTACCTATATACGCTACACCCACACTTACCTTAAAACGTGAACCTGACCAATTAGTTTAAGCTTTTCTGGTGAAGCCCCAAAATTTAATGGGCACCTTGCCACCTTACCTTTACATGTCAACCTTTCTGACCCTCAGTGTCATTAAAAAGCTAAGAAGTTTCCTCTAGGAACAATAATCCTGTTAAGTTTTTTCAGCAGAAACTTTCTAGAATTCATGCATCTGTGAGTTTCCTTGCTTTTTATCCCGGAGTAATTTATTTCCATCCAGGTATAATTGAAGGGGTTGGTTGTGCTTATTGTAATGCGGAATCAGGGAAGTCTTTCCATAAATAATACTCCTTTATAGCCTCCGCGGTGTAACTGTTATTACTCACTGTTACCATATCTATAGTCATTCTTAAAGCACAATGTAAGGTTGTGTTTGGCGCATATACTTAATAAAGCACATTACTCATTATAAGTACTATTTTATATAAGCAGTTGTCATTTTAGGACATCTATTTACATACTACTTGTAAATACCTCAGTTTTAACTATTACAATCACATATAAATACTTTGGTATTGAGTTTATTGCTTAAAACTACTTATCTTATGATATATTTATTACAAATAAGTACTTAAAAAAAAGTCAGTTAGTAAGTATTTGATGACAAAAGGGTCTGTTATCGCAATCTGAATTATGGGCCAGCGTTGTATAGCGAAAAGAAAACCTAGCATTGAAGACTTGCATTCTACTTTGTCGTAACATGTTAACTACTGTTCAGTCCAGTGTCACTTAGTAATCCTTGTTTGATTTGTGGGGCCTTGCTTCTTACTTGAGTTTTTTCATGTTTATAAGTAATGGGCATCTTTACATGTCAATATCTCTGACATTGGTTTTGTTATAAAGCTAACAAGTTGTTCTTTAAGAACAATAATACTGTTATTGTTTTTTTAGTTGAAACTTTTATAATCTGTAAACTCCATGCTATCATGAATTTGATTTACCATTTTATCTTATACAGCTGTCAAAAGTTAAACTTCTACTTTTGAACTTTCAGTGCAAACATATTATGCTTAAAAAGACAAAATTTGCCACATATCTATGTCAAATCTCATGCTTTCACCACAACCCCTCCCCCTAGTTGATCAAGAATTTATGTTACTGCCTGATATAAAAATCATATTGTATGTTTTACTGTATTCAAATTGAAGTCTGAAATTGCCAGTACCTTAACTCTATCAAAGCATTATCACATTGGTGTATATTTCATCAAAGCAAGGCAGAAGTGGTTGTTGCTACGTGGCTCAAGCAGTTTCAAAGTTCTCAACTTTCTCAGAAAATCCCCCTTTTGTATCTTGCAAATGACATCCTTCAGAATAGCAAGCGTAAAGGTAATGAATTCGTCACCGAGTTCTGGAAGGTTTTGCCGGAAGCTATCAAAGATGTGGCTGAAAATGGAGATGAACGGGGAAAGACTGTTGTGACTAGATTGGTAAGCATCTTTCTCCTGTCTCTTTTTTAGATTGATTTCACACTGCTGTAATGTGGTTAGGCTATTGAAAAACAGCACTTCTATTTCTTTGACTAAGAGTCGCCGGTCTATTTTTTCAGCCAATTGTTTGCCACTTACGTTAAATAAATGGATATTTTGCCTACCTTAAAATCCCAGATGTAAATCTCTTCTGGGCTAATATAACCATCAAGTATGAACCTTGGTACAGCATTAGGGTTACTCTATGTTTCTCTGAACCTCGATTTAGTTCACAATAGTCAATGGGATGAAAGGATTCAGTGCTTAATTGGTCTGGTTGTAGCTTCAGTTTGAAGCAATGTTTACTTGTTATATATTAATATTTTCAGGTCCTGATACTCTTTTCATAGGTTACCATATGGGATGAAAGGAAGGTGTTTGGATCTCGCACTCGTAATCTTAAAGATGTAATGCTCGAGGGCGAACTGCCTCCACCCTTGGAATTGGACAAGAAAAGGTCAAGATCGGTTAAAATTGTGAAGAGAGATTCCAGGTCCATTAAAACAGTAAGCACCGATATTCTTATAATCCAAGTTGTTGTTTATCATACTGTCTTTCATCAGTTAGAATATACAAACTGCATGTTTCTATCTTGTTCATGAGAAAATATACGAGCTGCTAATTATCTGCTAATCTTCATCCAGAAATTGTCCATTGGGGGTCCAGCTGAAAAAATCGTATCAGCTTTTCACTCAGTTCTTAGCGATCATTCCAGTGAGGATGTAGAGATGAGTAAATGCACATCTGCAGTTAGTCATGTGAGGAAGGTGGAGCAAGATGTTGACAGTGCTTGTCATCACGGTAAGCCACAATACTCAAACCAGCATTCCTTACTTATAGCTTCTCACTTTCTTTTTCTTATACAAATTATGTTATTATAATTCTAAGGCCTGCTTAATTCTGTCTTTCAGCAAAGGACCCAAGAAGGAAAACATTAGCTGTCAAGTTAGAGGCAGAAGAAACTACTCTGAAACAGTGTGTTGAGAAACTTAAAGCTTTTGAAGCAAATAGGGTGGTACTTGTTTCACAGTTAAGAGAAGCATTACAAGAACAGGTATTAATTGTCGAATTTGGAATTTCGTACCAAATTTCAGCGTATATCATTCAATTCTAATTTTCAGTTACCTGCAGGAATCTGAACTGGAGAATATTCATACACTGATCGAGGTACATCAAGTTATGTTTTTTCTCTAAAATGCTGGTAACCACTGTATCCAAAACTAATATATACTATATTGTGGGATTTCAGTTAGCACAGGCCCAAGCTGAGGTAGTTAATGAAATGAGAAAGCGGCTTACTGATGAAAACTATATCACTCCTCCTAAAGCACCCTCGGATAATATAACTGCAAACGGAGGGAGCAAGTCCAAGACACCAGCGGACATGGCAGCTGAGGTTGTAGACAAGCTTACATCTTCTAGAAACTCACAACTGATAATGAGCTCTGTCCTGTCAACATTTGCAGCTGAAGCAGCAAAGAATACTGGTGCAACAACTGCCTCTGTGCCTGTTGTACATTCAACACATATGCTACCTTCACCAAATAACCACCCGTATCAATCCGTGCTAGTACCCCAACAAAGCCCGGGAGCTCAGTCTCCCTATCAGTTGCTTTCTAATGTCTCATCTCAGAATTTCTCTCAGCCACAACCGAATGCTTATGGTTTTGGCAACGTTCCGGGTTTCCCTCCCCTTCCACCAGGACCGCCTCTTCCCTTGATGCCGCCACTTCAACAAATGCAGATGACCCAGCAACAACCACAAATGATGCAAATGACACATCAGCCGCCTCAAGGACCTCCTAGCTTCCGCCCACTTCAACCACCAGGGATAGTATACTATTCCCATCCTCCCCAGTCTTAGTCAAATTTTTTAGAAAGTTTTGATGAAAAAAGAGTTCTTAACTAAAAGGGCATAGCTAGCTGAAAGTATAGTGTTGAATAGAACCTGATAGGAAAGTTCAAATCTGCTGAATGATGTTGTAAGTAGAGGAAACACACAGGTTTTGTGTTCACTTGTTGGTCTTTCCTCATTGTTACTCTTTTGCTTTCTAGTTGTTTTCATTAATTAATTATAGTGTAAAGTGGTGGATTAGGCTTTGTTGTATACATTTTCACATTCACCCTTGAGAGTTTGATCATTGACTTGTTTCCTCTCTTTCTTTTTCTTCTTTTTGTTGCAAAAAGTAAGTTTGAAAGGAGAAATCAATGGAAGCATACATTTCTATTATTAATTCACAAGTGCAAACCAAATAAAAAAAACAACAGCTATACTGCATGCTGTTAAATTACACAGGATCATCAAATGTCTCCATTTGGCCTTGAAAGTCAGAAGGCGAAATCATCAAAACAAAACCCACACAAAAGAAATCAACCACTCCTGTTAACATTTTACCTACACAATCAGATGAAGCACAACTAATCTACTTCATTCTCAGTCATCATCAAGTGATCCGAAAGACTATTAATCGGGCGAGGCTCAACATGAGGCTTGATGAAAGTTCTTCTCCACCATACCTCAAACGCCCTCTGAAGATTCGGACACTTATCCCCTGACTTAAGGAAACTACCCAACCAAGAGAGCAAGATGCTCTGCTGATCCTCTAATGGCAGAGTCAAAATCGTCCTTCCAATTCCCTCCTCCACAGCCTTACGATCAAACGAACGACATCCATGTTGTAACCAGTTGTAGTCTCCCATCAACGGCTCTAACCATGTCTTCAACAACGTATGACGAACATCCTTACAAGGTAAGAGCTCACCTTTCCCTATTCCAACTAACAACCTAGCAGTTATACAGCTGATGTGGAACCGTGTCATCGTAGGCAGCTTAGCATGAAACGATGCCAGCTCATCCTGTCTGGCCCACATCACTGCAAACTCGTCAGCTGCTCGTCTGTCAACTAAGATCTCAAGCAGCCATGACAAGTTATCAGCCTCCAACGCAATCTGCTTAGCGAGAAACTCGTTTTCAAACCCTGGATCCGACGCTTCCCTAAACAGCAACAGGATTGTGCTTAAGGATGTTTTGCAGGACTTGTATATTGTTTCATAGCAAACATCAGAAGTCAAATTAGAGGAATCCGAGGATAGAAAACCGCTCTTGTTGTTGTTGCTGTTGTTGTTCTCTCTTAGAAGGTTGAGTACAACCAATTTCATTTCTCGTCTGCTTCTTTCCTCGGTACTTTTCAAGACAAGGTCCAAAATTTGGGAGAGTGTGTCCTTATGAGGCTTAGAGGTATGGGAAGATACACGCTTTAGCACCGGAGACACAGTGACCCCAGCTCTAGCACTCTTAAGGCGGCGGACTGTGGATATGACTTTTTCTTCTTCCTCTTCCCCAATCCAAGGTACAGCCTCCAGATAATCTAAACAAGATTGAATGCATGCACTAAACCCAATTGCCTCTGCAACCTACAAAGAATTCAAAGGAGGCTATCTAAAATATGAACAATAAATTTTATGCTAGAAATTTCTAGTGAAAATTGTAGAATGACCAAAAACATCAGTAGGTAAGAATATATTCAATGTAATGTACCTTGAGAATCTGAAGAACTCTCTGAACACTTTGCTTGATCAATCTCAGCTTCATATCTTTGCAATACATCAATCCAACTGTTTCAACATAGCCTTCAACATCATCACAATCATCAATTTCAAGAGAACCCACAGGTCGACCAACCGAACACAGCTTCTGAGCAAAGAAACTGCTGTTTTCCACAAGAACATCCTTATGAACATTCAACTTCACCAAGAAACCCTGTTTCCCAGCCAACACAATCTTCAAATCACTAGTCCCGGTTTCGCCAAACTCAATTGAAACCTTCCTTGAAACACTCTCACCCTTGTTCCTTGCCGCTCTTTCGGTTGGCCCATTTGAGCCAGGATTCTCAAGATCTAAACCCTTTTGTTCTTCAGCTGTTACAGTCTTTGGTTTTGGTGGGCTTGAGCTCATCTTTTTCTCAGTTACAGAAGTTTGCTTTCTATGAGCAGAAGGAGATTTTGGTATTGGAGGAGATACAGGCTTGTGTTTATTAACAGGAGACTGTGCTTTCAAGGTCTTCTGAAACATCACAGGTGAAGGACAACACCAGAAACCCTCAGGTGTAACAGCAATTGGTACATTCCTAATTTTAGTTTCTCTTGGATCTACCTTAGGGAATCGAACTTCCGCCATAGCCAACAAGTATTCAACAAATACAAACCCAAAAAAAGATCAAAAACTTCAAACCTAAGAACCCTAGGTTTGTTACTTCAAACCAAAATAGAAACTTTTTTTTTTTTTTGTGATTGAAGGAAGTGCAATTCTAGAATACAACCAAGAAAATGAATGTCACATCAAAGATATTTAATATCCCTTCCAAGTAAACCAAATTACGAATGTCCAGTCCACAACCCCCAAAAAACTTCCAAATTTCCAAGCTTGAAAGAAACCCACCAACTGAAACTCACCACAATTGCAGAAAATAATCCCAAGTGTTTGTGAGCTGGAAAGGGAAATTCACAATGAAAATCAAATGGGTATTCTTAGAATTGACCTACCCACTTCTTTGTAAGCTCCATTGATGCTTAAAAAAAGAAACTCACCAGAGAAAGTGAGTGAATTTCCTCAAGAACCCATCTTTCAACGCACCTCTAAATTGATCAAACCCTAGCAATGGAAATGATTAAGCGAGGCTTCAATGTCAAGAGAGAAGGAAACCAAATAACAGAGCCTTACAGAAGAAGGGAATAATGGAGTAGATTTTCCGCAGGGATGGGCTTTGTCCCCCTTAAATTATTACAATAAAACACTCAAAAATTTTGATGCAAGCAAAGAACAGAAAAAGGAATACCTAAAACCATTTTTTTAAAAAAAAGAAAAGAAAACCCCCCTCAAAAGTAGTGAAACAAAGAACAAGAGTTCTACTTTCAACTTTACCTGTGGATCTCTCTTTGGTTTGAATCTTGTTTTGTTAGGTTTCTTTTGTGTTCTTCACAATTCCCACATTCCTTTGTAGCAAAGTGTATGAGTATTGCTGTATTGATGTGTACAGAGACAGCAAGCGTGCTTGCAATATGTTTCTGTAATTTCACATAAATACATAAAACAACAAAAACAAAGTAATGGTGTGTGATGGAGATGTTGGTGGTGTTCTTCTGCTACTGAGTAGATGACACTCCCATCATTATCAAAGATTCATTAGTGACCAATTTGCCCTTTCCTGGAAATACTAACAAATTTCAATAAATAATGTTTAGGTTTTCAATTTGTCTCACCAAACTTCATTAAAATGTGGAGAATGTAGCATCAATATCTGGAATAAATTGAAATTTCAATTTTAATATGACTAACATTTTCTGTTTAAACTCCGAAAAAACAGTTTTTATAAATATTTGACAATTTTTACAATTTTAATCACATGTTTTGTTTTTATTACAGATGTTAATTTTTTTTAGATTTGATAACTTTTGCATGATTTTTAATTATTAAAAATAATAAGATGATAATTATTTTCATTCATTTAAAAATAAAAACTAATTGAAGGCACAAGAGTCATGGCTTTTCAAAATTAATGTTGATAATGATATGAGATCAAGATTCTTAAGAAATGTCCCAGTCAGAGATACGTGAGTTCTGGGTATTCTCTACATTCTTTGAACAATATTATTGATATTTTGGATGCATAGAAAAAATCTAATTTCATTTGCTAAATGTATTATCCGAATTATGAAAAACATCAAAAATACTAAAAAACTGCTAAATTTGTTTTTGTTTCTTGAGAAGATAATTAAAAATTGCAGTGGTTATAATTAGCGTAGATGAACTGGCACGTCGATTGATTGGGGCTGGATTAGCGTGCTAATTAATGTCATTAAATAATAAATATCAGATCGGTTCTTGTCCTTGAAGTTTCATTTTCTTTTGGGAAAATAAATAATCTTTTTTTTAAAAAACTTTTGCAGTATTTTAGTTTATAAAACGATAGTGGGGACGGGACAACCTATGGTATAATTAGAAAGATAATAATTGTATCTAGTTTGCTTACCCAATTGTATATATATAAAAAAAAGGAGATAATAATTGTGGTGAATTAGTGATGTGGATATCTAGCTACTTCCCTTATTATTTATGATTTATATATATGTTTATTAATGAGTTTATGTTTAATAACATAAAAGGTTACAAGTATGTTTGAACACAATAATTTATTAGAGTTAAAATTAAAGGTTATTGGTAGTTGGAATAATTAGTTGATTAAAATAAACTTTTTTTTTTCAAAAATGATGGATTTTTTTTTTTTTGAATACATGAGTAAAGTAGATAGGCATGATCACCGTCTATTGGTGCACCATCCTTTCGGATGAGACCTTCAACTTCACGTGGGATGACTCCTCCTACTGCAGAGCTGTCCTGACCTAATGTCGCGAGCTTGTCCGCAACGCCATTGACTTCTCTAAAAATGTGGTTAACCTTTACATGCTTGAATTCAGACAATATGAGTGAAATATCAGTAATAATTAGTTCAATCTCCCACGGAGGTTTCCATATTTTATTTATTGAGTTGATAATCGTTAAATTATCCCCTTCGATTTCTATATTCTCTATTTTCAATTCTCTTGCTTTTAATATGCCTTTTCTAAGGGCAAACGCTTCTGCAAGCAAGACCGACGTATAGCCACATTGTCCATATTCAAATGTAATTGTTGATGCATGCTGATCCCTTAAGATAAAGCCAAATGAGCCACGGTCATCACTTCATTTTGATCCGTCAAAGTTGATTTTTATGCTTCCTGCCATTGGTTTCGTCCATCGTATTTTTCTTTTCTTCCTATTATTTGTTTTCTTGACTTTTTTTCCAAAATTTGTCTCGAGTGTGCTATTCCAATCATAGATTTGTTTAGCTGCCACATGTCGGATGTCTGTAATCGGTGTATTCTCAAATATGCTTTTGTTCCTCATGTGCCAGATATTCCACCAAATGATAGAAAGTTGAATAAAACTTCTTTCGTCCAAATTGTTGTGTATGAGAGATATGATTTCTGGAATTTTCTTTCCAGAGACGTCGATGTTGTTCAAGTAGTTCTTTGCCGGTTCGTCCATTATGTTATTAATGGTGATCGGACATTTAATGAACAAGTGTTTTGCGGTTTCGTAAGGATGTTGACATAATGCACAACTCATTGGTATTGGGACCTTTTGTTTTTCTAGGTTTTCTTTAGTTGGAAGTCCATCTACTGATAACTTCCATAGAAAGTTCTTAACTTTTGGCATGGTGTTGAGGTTCCAGATCCACGAGTTATCAAAGAGGTTAATGCCTTTAGATTTGTAGAACAATTCAAATGCTGACTTAGTGGAAAACCACCCATCTTTACTAGGAGCCCAATATAATCTATCTTGTATGTTGCGGATAGGAAGGGGGTACCCTAGGATTTCATTTATCATTCTTTGTGGGATCAACGGTTTAAGTATGTTTTGTACTTTATTATGATCCCATTTGTTATTTGTAATGAGCAAGCTTACAGTTTCTTTATTATTTATTGTCTGTTTGTTTGAGGCATAGTGCTCTAGTGGATATTCAGAGATCCAGGGGTCTTTCCACAGTTTGATCGTTTTACCATCTCCTACTCTCCATATGAATCCTTTTTCGAATTCTGGTCGTAGGTTCATCAGTCTTTTCCATTGCCAGGAGGTATTCTTCCCCATCTTGTAAGACCATATGTTGTTGTCTTTTAGGTATTTCTCCTCAACTACTTTAACCCATATGTTGTCAGATTCTGTCATTATTTTTCATAATAATTTCATTTGTAGAGCTTTGTTCATGTCTTCTGCTTTTCTTATTCCTACTCCCCCTGCTTTTTTTGGTCTGCATATTTTGTCCCAACTAATTAGGGGATGAAAATTTGGGCCTTTATTCCAGAAGAATTGCCTGTTTATTTGGTCAAGTTTCTTATGTATGGATGCTGGTAACATGAAGCTTTGCATGATATAGTTTGGTTTTGCATTAAGGTTGGCTTTGATTAGCACTGTTCTGCCTTCTTGGGAGAGAGATGTTGCCTTCCATTTGGTAAGTTGTTGTCTCGATCTTGCAATGACATCTTCAAAGGTGGACTTGTTCACTCGACCATTAACAATGGGACAACCCAAATATTTTTCTAGACACGTACTTGAGGTTATACCCATGTTTTGTTGTAGCAATCTCTTAGTCGTATTATCAACATTGTTTGTCGTTTGAAATGATGACTTGTGGTAGTTGACTTTTTGTCCCGAGGCTTGGCAGTATTTTGAAAGAATCTCAATTGCTTGGTTACATGATGATGGGTTCGTTGCTTTGGCAAAAATAATTATGTCATCAACGAATTCTAGAAAAGGGATGATGGTTCCTGATCTTGTTATTGGAAATCCAATAATTTTTCGATTTTCATTGCTGGCTTTTTGTATATTTATGGCTAGGACTTCTGCCCTTAAATTGAACAATAGAGGTGATAGGGGATCCCCCTGTGTGAGTCCCCTTTTCGGGAAGAACATTTTCGTTGGGTTGTCGTTTATTAGGAGAGAATATGAAACTGATGAAAAACATTCCTCAATCCATCCAATGAATTTGCTAGAGAAGCCAAATTTTCTAAGCACTTCTAAGATGAAGGGCCATTCGATTCTATCGTAAGCTTTTTTCCATGTCTAGCTTGATAGCCACATATCCTTCTTTTCCTTTCTTGGATTTGAATCCATGAAAGATTTCATGGGCTATTAAAATGTTATCATGTATTGATCTCCTTTGCGTAAAGGCCCCCTGTAGAGGATGTATGAGTTTTGGGAGCACCTTTTTTAGTCTGTGTGTCAGAATTTTGGCAATGATTTTATATAGTGTTGAGCATAAACTAATATGTCTATAGTGAGTTGTCAAAGATGGGTTATCCACTTTTGATATCAGAGTGATGAGGTGTGGTTAATTTGTTTCAGAATTTTCCCAGTTCTATAGAAGCTTTTGACCGCTCGGATAACCGAGGGACCTATAATGTGCCAATATTTTTGAAAAATCCTGCCGGCATTCCATCGGTCCTGGTGATTTATCAATGCCAATCTCAAAAATTGCATTTCTTATTTCTTCATTCGTAAAAGGTTTGGTCAAGTCTATATGCTCTTCATATGTTATTTCTTTCTGGATTACTTCGAGTTGTCTATGCATTTCAGTTGTATTTGTAGGGGCAACTTTGAATCTAGCTTCATATTCTTGAAGGAATTCTGTAGATATAGCCTCTTCTGTAGCTAGCACTGTTCCATCATGTTTCGTAATTTTTACTATGTTTTTGTGGTTTCGTCTTCCTGTTGCCTTTAAATGTAAGTGTAAAATGGCAAAAATAAAATTTATTTCTATTTAAATAAAAATATTTATAGGATCATATTTAATTTGTAATATAAGGTACGATAATCTTCATAAATTTATTCCATATATCTTATGAAATAAGGATTTTAAAAAAAGTTTTGATAAGCTTTTTTAATGATAAAAGAAAAGAGGATGATGAATGGTCATTTTCTAGAAGTGTATCACTTTTAAGCATCATTTCGGACGAGATCTTGAACTTCTAAAAGAACAAAGAAACTAACAACAAGCATGTCATGACTATACACAACTAGCATATCTACTACAACATTGACTTTCTTTGAATATGTGAATTATAGGAACATATATAAGAGATAATCATGTCAATTTTTAAGGGCGGTTAAGAAACTTTATTAAGGTTGTTGATGACCATAAGATTGTCACCTTCCATATTAATTTGATCAATTTGAAGTTCTTCGTTTTTTAAGACCATGAAAAACACGAGGTTTCAAGTTTCTACGGTTTTGGGTTATCATGTATCATTTTTATGTCTTCTATAATGAATCTTTCATTAAAATTGATTGGGTCCAATAGTTTTCAAGCTCCGGATTGATATCTTTTGCATTTTGTCGAATATATAAACATGTTAATAAGAGATAATGTGCATTTTCGTAGGGGTGTTGACATAGGTTACAATGCATTGTGACCGGAATTTGGTGCAATTCAAGTCTCTCTTTTGTTGGAAGATTGTTTTTTGTTAGTTTCCATAGAAAAGTTTTCATAAACTTTCATTAACTTGGACTCTCAAACACCTATTCATAACTTATGTTTTTTCCCTCGTATATTTGAGAAACTCTCATAAGCTTGTAAATTAAAGTGTGTTTGGAGAGCATGATTTATTATTAGAGTTGAAGTTGAAGCCTACTGAGTAGCTAAAATTGATAACTAATTGAACAAGCTTCTTCTTTTCTTTTCTTTTTCATAAGTTTGATGGAAGATTGTTTTTTGTTATTTTTCATAGGAAAGTTTTCATAAACTTTCATTTACTTGGACTCTCAAACACCAATTCATAACTTATGTTTTTTTTTCTTCGTATATTTGATAAACTCTCATGGCTGTGTTTGGCATGATAACTGATTGAACAAGCTTCTTCTTTTGAAAACCATGAGCTTATTATTAGAGTTGAAGTTGAAGCCTATTGAGTAGCTAAAATTGATAACTGATTGAACAAGCTTCTTCTTTTCTTTTCTTTTTTATAAGTTTGATGGAAGATTTTTTTGTTATTTTTCATAAACTTTCATTTACTTGGACTCTCAAACACCTATTCATAACTTATGTTTTTTCCCTTGTATATTTGATAAACTCTCATAAACTTGTAAATTAGAGTGTGTTTGAAAAGCACGATTTATTATTAGAGTTGAAGTTGAAGCCTACCGAGTAGCTAAAATTGATAACTGATTGAACAAACTTCTTCTGTTCTTTTCTTCTTCTTTTTTTATAAGTTTGATGGGTGTTTGAGAGGATGAGCTTATTGAATCTAAGTGTAAAATTACTCAAATGTGTTTGTATTTTCATTTTTTTACAATATTGTGTTTGTAACATATATTTAATAAATAGTTTAAGTTTCATATCCTTCCTCGACTTGATCTATGAAATAAATGAAAACATAAATTTTCATAAGCTAACATATGCTTTCGTAAATTAGGCTTCCAAACACACCATATCCTTTTTTTCATAATTTTCGTCATGGTAAGTTTTTATAAGCCTTTTATACGAGAGTTTCGAACAGAAGCTTGTCCTTGAAGTTTCATTTTCTTATTGGCAATTTTTTTTAATCTTTTGCGGTATATTAGTTTATAATACTCCATAGTGGTACAACCTATTGTCTAATTAGAAAGATAATAATTGTGGTATAGTGTGTTAATGATAATATTATTCAAATTACTTTGTTAGTAAGTTAGAGATTCTAGGGCAATATTTTTATCATTTGATGGGTATATAAACCCTTTCTTCATAGTGAATAAAGTACAATTTACTCTCAACATTTATATGGTATCAACGATCCATCCCTTGAGAACAAAACATAATTTGGCAATGGCTGAATATGCATCAACCCTAGCCAATCCTCACGAACCAATGAAACCATTCACTGTTGTGGTTCTAACAAAATCATCAAATTGATCCCACCAACTATTTGAACTAGAAACGGGCGATGCTAGCTCTCTAGAAGGGTACGATCTAGATGGTTATGTACTTGGCAATGTCAAGGTTCCATCTTCCACTCAACCAGACTCAGTAGCAGTGAATCATGCATACAACACATATGTACGCCAAAACAAGTTGATATACGATGCACTGCTGGGAATTCTTACTTCGAAAGTCGCCAGCTTTGTTGCAACAACAAGGCTTCACATGAAGTATGGGAGGCATTACACCTAACATATGGAAACTCATCTTGTGGCTATGTGAAGTAAATCAAAGAGCGTCTTAGGACGACAACCAAGGGCACATATACAATATATGTGTATATGCAACATATTGGCTCGGCCACTAATCCGCTTGCCTCGCTAGACTCTCCGGTCTCCAAGGAGGATCTTGTTGACTATATATGTTCTAAAAGGACTAGACGAACCATACCTTCCAGTTGTACACGCAATCAATGCAAGGGACACTTCGATTGTGTTTTGAGAACTCCATGAGAAGCTCATCAACCATAAACTGTCATTGAAGCATAATCACGAGGAAGTAGGTAGTGTCATGACGACGTTCAACGCCCAAACCAAGTCCTCGAAAAAATAACGGTAAGTCCTCTAATTACAATGCATATCAACCGTCTGATCCATCCTAGTCATCTCACCAGCGAACCAACACAAACCATAATTACTAACCCTAAAAATCTCAAGTTCCAACCTCTAGTGGATCACTAGAACCATTTAGAGGGAGATGATAGTGGTGTAGGCAGATAGGACATGTTTTGGCTCAATGTCGGATTTATTGGGAATTCACCCATCCATTGAAGTGCCATCGTCTACCAGATTTCCTTCCATGCCAAGTGTGACACCCCAAATCCGTAGGACTCGGAGTGCTACTAGGCTAGGATCTCACAATGGATCCTGACCCTAGCCTGACAACAATTGACTGAATCTTACAACAAGGCACCAATAGATTAAATACAAAACATCAAACTGTTATAAAAGTATCAAAAGGTTTATACGAGTATTGCTGAGTACAACAAAACATATTCATATACATAGTAAAAAGATCCCATCCCTCGAGGACGACCCAATGTACAGAGCCCTCAGCAGATCACCCCTCTAGATCACTCTGCAGCTCTCCTAACCTGCAAAGGATCTACAACACGGTATAAAACCGTTAGCTAACTATACACATATATAAGAAGATGCTAGATCACAAACACACATCAATAATATTAACACATCATCATGATATCACACATTTACCCGGTTTATTATCTTTAATAAGTTAAATCACTCAATCGTATAAATAGATGTATATAAAGATATGTGACACGAGGAATATAATCCCCGCCTCTGAGTGCTCTAGCCAGCTGGAGTAGTATCAACACACCTCCCGTGTAACCTATGGGAGTGGTGAGGGTCCTTCCCGTATACCAGATCTGGCCTGACTACAAAGAACCTCCCAGACTCCACTACGGGATGAAAGGGAAAGGTTATCACGGCCACTACAATGGGCGGTCAATATAACATAGGTTAGTGACCATAATAACACATGCTATAAAGCATATAACACACACACCACTCAAGCATACATCCAATATAAGGATAGTAGCTAAGTCCTCTGGACTTACCTCAATCTCAAAAGTAACTCAACCACGATCAACTCTCCGACTGGTCCACTCCAAACTGGAGGACAACAAGGCCTATACAAGGTATACATATATATATATATATATCAAACTCCTATCACATGAAGGGGTCACACCTAGACCCAAGGTATCCATAAGGATCATATCCAACTCGTAACCTCAAGGCCGTAACCGGCATATCTATATCATACTCATCATAACCGATACCTAGCATGGTACTAGTTCCCTCATACTAGGAAAGGAAAGGAGCTACCCAACTATGGGTAGTCCCGGGACAAGACGCACCTGCGTGATCAAGGGACGTAGGGGCGGAATGGATAACCCGCAGGCGCGGCAGAGAACAGCCGCAAGGGCGGTGACAGGTACGCAGGCGACGCAGGCAAGGCGCTGCGGCACGGCTTCCGCAGGGGCGGTGGTTTCCAGGCGCGGGGGCGGCCTCTGTGCAGAACGTAAACCCGCGGCTTCTCTTCAGCTCTTCACGTGATCAATTCACGTCTTCTCTCCATCACAAACACACACATGCCACAATATGCACATTCCATCATCATCATCTTATGTCCAAACATCTAATCTAAGCTAAAGAAATGGAATCCAAGAAGAAAGAAGAGAAGAGGAAGAAGGAAGCTTACCACAGCTGTGGTCCTAGGCTGCAGGGAAGATCAACACACACCAAAGCTGGCTTCCAAGCTCAGCAACACACATCACTAGCATCAACAAACACCAAGGTCACACAAAACTCTCTTCCAAATTCAAGAAACCAAGACAAGGTCAAGGGAAGGGATGAAGAAGCAAGAAGGACGTAGGAAGCTGAAGAAAGAAGTGTGAAACCCTTGCTCAGGAAGCCAAGGGAAGAATAAGAGGAGGATAGGTAAAGCACGGTCAAGGAAGTCAACAAAACCGTCTGCAGCCGCCGGAAACCGCAGGGGCGGTTCCATGAGCCGTAGGGGCTGAAACCCGCAGGGGCGGCAGTCATGCCCGCGGGTGCGGAAAGACCAATCTCGGCCAAAGCCAATCTCGGCTAAGGTCCCATCTCGGTCCGAAAGAATAGGCTCTCACATCTCACCCCCCTAAAAACAAGTTTCGTCCCGAAACTTGCAAAGTCCTGAAACCACTCGGACTCAAAAGCCGAGGTAAAACTCTCTATAACCTCAAACATAAGCATGGAGGAAATCATCAACTCCAGCAGCAAACTATACTATCCAGGGCCTAGAGAAACCATCTCTAGCCAACTATAAACACATCACAAGGCATAGAGGAATCATATCTCTAGCCGTATCATAACCATAACAGAAAGGCATGGAGGGAGAACATCTCCAACACTACTATGTCCATCAAAATAGCATGGAGGGAAGAACCATCTCCAGCTAAACCTAAACGTATCACAATAGAATGGAGAAAAGAGCCATCTCCAGCTATAAACAAGAATCATACTAGCACAACAAGATCTAATAAGATCATAATCATATCAAAGCTAGTATGAAATAAACACATCATAGCATATAAGCATGTAAGCACATAAGACTCACCAAGCTAGTACTAAGATCTACTCGGTGACCCTACTGGTGCACCTATCTCGGCATAGAACTCTGGATAGTTCCTCTGGATACTATCCTCAGTCTCCCATGTAGCCTCCTTAGGTCCTCGTCTCGACCACTATATCCTCAACATAGGAATGTCCTTCGAACGCAGGCGTCTCACACCTCGCTCTAGGACTGCAATAGGATGCTCAGCAAACGTGTGGTCCGGCTCAACCACCAAATCATCATAACTCACGATGTGTCTCGGATCTGGTATGTACTCTCTCAGCTGAGATACATGAAATACAGGGTAAACACCTTCTAATCTCGGAGGTAAGGCTAATCTATAAGCTGCGCTCCCAACCCGATCCAGAATCTCGAACGGTCCGACATATCGGGGCTCACTTCCCCTTATTGCCCAAAACGCCTAACACCTCGTGTCGGGGGCACTCTCAGCCACACATGGGCTCCAATTCTGAACTCTAGAGGTCTACGCCTCCTATCAGCATAAGACTTTTGACGGCTCTGCGCAGTCAGCATACGCTCTCTAATCAATGCTACTCGAGCCATATTATCCTGAATCTGATCAGGTGCCAAACCACTAACACTGCTCTGCTCATCCCAGCATAACGGGGTACGACATCTCTGTCCATACAGTGCCTCATATGGGGTCATCCCAATAGATGCATGTCAGCTGTTGTTGTAGGAGAACTCAACAAGTGGGAGATGATCCGTCCATACTTGCCCCCAATCCAACACACAAGCTCGCAGCATATCCTCCAAGGTCTTAATAGTCCTCTCTGACTGACCATCGGTTTGAGGATGGAACACAGTAGTAAAGTGTAAACTCGTTCCCAGGCCAGTCTGAATCTGCTGCCAGAATCTTGAGGTAAATCGTCCATCTCGGTCTGAGACGATCGTCCTCGGTACACCATGGAGTCTCACTATCTGCCTAGTGTACTCCTCAGCTAATCTGCTCACCGGCCACGTCTCTCTAATAGGAATAAAACGTGCCGTCTTCGTCAATCAGTCCACTATGACCCAAATGGCATCCAAACTCCGGCTCCTCAGTCCAATCACAAAGTCCATGCTGACGTCCTCCCATTCCTATGTGGAACAGGAAAGTGGATGGAGCTCACCTCCAGGTCTGCAATGCTCTATCTTGACCTGCTGACAGGTTGCACACTATGCCACAAATCTGGCCACATCGGGTTTCAGCCCACCCCATCAATATAGATATCTCAAATCCTAATACATCTTACTCGTACCTTGATGTACAGAGTAAGGTGTACAGTAAGCCTCCTGTAAATATCCTCTGTCTCAGCTCTGTATCAGCAGGTACACAGACGCGACCGCGGCGTCTCAAAACTCCATCTGCTCTTAGCAGGAATTATGGTATCTCATCCCGAGACATCCTATCTCGTATTCTCATCAAGGTTTGGCAGGTCTCCTGCTTCTGTTGGATCTCAATCGACAGATCAGGTAGAACTTCTAAAGTACTCAGCCGGCATCATCATCCGGAAACTAAATGTCCACTCTAACCAGATCAAATCTCTCTGTACCCTCTGGCTGTGCCAAAACAGGAGCAGAAGTCAGACGTCTCTTCAACTCCTCAAAACTCTGTATACACTGATCAGACCACACCAATCTGGTAGTCTTCCTCAGCAAACTCGTCAGTGGACGGACAATCACAGCAAAGCCCTCCACGAAGCGTCTGTAATAATCGGCTAGGCCAAGGAAACTACGTACTTCCTTGACGTTTGTCAGTGTCGTCCAAGCAGCTACTGCCTCTATCTTCGCTGGATCCACCTTGATTCCCTCAGCTGAAACCACATGACCCAGGAATGCTACCTCTGGCATCCAGAACTCACATTTAGAGAACTTAGCATAAAGTTCTATATCCCGCAAAACCTGCAATACAGTCCTCAGATGTCCTGCATGCTCCTCTCCAGTGTGAGAGTATATCAGAATATCATCAATAAAAACCACCACAAACTGATCCAGGAAGTCGATGAAGATACTGTTCATCAACTCCATAAAGACGGTTGGGGCATTCGCAAGCCCAAATGGCATCACTACAAACTCGTAGTGGCCATATCTGGTCCGGAATGATTTCCTGTGCACATCCTGCTCTCTCACCCTCAGCTAGTGATATCCTGAACGCAGATCAATCCTGGAGAACACAGTCGCTCCATGTAGCTGATCTAACAAATCATCAATACGCGGCTATGTATACTTGTTCTTGATGGTCACCTTGTTCAGCTCTCTGCAATCTGTACATAACCTCAGTGATCCGTCCTTCTTCCGTATGAAGAGGACAGGTGCTCCCCATGGGGACACACTAGGGCGAATGAAGCCCTTGTCAGCCAACTCCTCGAGTTGCTTCTTCAGCTCCAGCATCTCGACAGGCGCCATCCTGTATGGGGCCTTCGAGATCGGTCTAGTACCAGGCTCTAACTCAATCCCAAAATCCACACTCCTCTAAGGCGGCAACTTGGAAGGCTCAGCAAAAACATCGGTGAACTCACAAACAACTGGGATGTCCTCTACAGCTGGACTCTCCCCCTCCTTCATGGCATAACACCAGAAGGCATCACAACCATGTCCAATCAATCTAGCTGCCCGTATAGCGCTGATAACTGTGCCTGTCTTTCCAAGGTCCCAACCTCGGAAAACCTCTATTTGGCCTAACTCGGTAGAGAGGGTAACAGCCCTCCTACCTACATCTAAGACTACAGAGTGTCTATCCATCTAATCCATACCTAGTATAACTTCTTCATGCTCTAACGGCACGACAAAGAAGTTAACTAGTAACACACAGGTCCCTACCGAAAAGGGACAAAACGCAGATCTCATGGGTACCTCTGACCCTACTATCATCATGTAACCTTATACTAGAGGGTATCCTCTTGTCATATTTAAACTCAAATACTCAACACATACATCGGATACAAATGAAGACATAGCTCACATATCAAATAAAACTCTAACAGGTAAACCATGGATCAGAATGGTACCTGTAGCAGTCGGTGCAGCTGGCTCCTCTGCACTCCTCAACTCAAAAACTCGGCCCTGTGGGCCTTTGGTATCAGTGGTGCTCCCACCACGACCTCTGCCTCTACTCGGCCCAGGAACAGATCCCCGAGAAGTAGCACGATCTGGGACTCTCTGCTGTCCTTTTATCTGCTACTGCTGATGTGGTCTCTGCCCACCTCCCGCTACACTGACAGGTGAAGAACCTTGCTGAGATGAAGATCCACCATATCTACAGAAAATGTGTATGTGACCTCGTCTGCCACAGATGTAACTAGTCACTGTCTGCCTCGTGCACCTTCGTTGCGTATGTCCATAACCACCACAGTTATAACACTGGGGTCCCATATCTATAATTGGTGCGGCCGAGGGGTGACTCTGGCGGCTCGGACCTTGCCCATAACCAATAACTCCACCAGTATCCTGCTGAGATAAAACTCCACCCCATCTACAAAAAATCTCCATGTGACCTCGCCTGCCACAAGTAAGGCAAATTACTAACGGCTTCGTGCACGCTGGTCGTATATGTCTAGGATCATCACAATTAAAGCACCGCCGACCCGTAGCTGCAACCAGTGCCGCTGCGGGGTAACTTGGACGTCTCCGATTTAGTTCAGCACCAACAACTCCATCAGCACCACTAGTCTGTCCAGTTCGTTGTCTCTTTCCAGGCCTTCCGGTAAAACTGGCACCTGAGTAACTCCATAGGATCTCCTAGATGATCCTTCCTGTACTGGCAGATCCGGGGTAGGTCTACCTTGTCTGGCCGCTTCCACTACTTGCCTGATATACGCACGGAAATCTGGTCCCCTCATAGAGACGCGATCCGAATCATCTGTCTGGACTCGATGTGGTGTATATCTCCCACCTATACCGTTTCCAGTCTCAAGAACAACACTCTCAGCAGCAACCTCATGAACCTCTTCCGCTACAGATGAATCAACAGTCGGAATCTGACTATGTCCTACATCTACTAGAGGAAGAGAAGATCTCTCCCTACCTCGTCCATCTATAGATACAGCTCTAGTCTGAGCCATCTGCAAAACAAGTGCACTTAACCTATCAGGCTATATATATGCCGTATGTATATATCAAATCAATCACAACAGAATATCTATATATATACTGTCGAGATCTTCAGAGGGGCGATGGCTCACGTACACGATATCCCAAAACATTTTGTACTCATTTCAAAACCAAAATCTTTTAAAAAGTCATACCCCTTTCGGGTTTTGTTTATTTATCTATTCGAACTTTATTGCAGATTACTAGTGCCATTGTTGTCAACCTGGGCTCTGATACCAACTTTGTAACACCCTAAATCCGTAGGACTCGGAGTGCTACTGGGTTAGGATCTCACAAAAGATCCTGACCCTAGCCTGACAACAAATTCACTGAATCTTACAACAAGACACCAATAGATTAAAACAAAACATAAAACACACATATATATATATATATATATATATATATATATATATATATATACATCAAAAAGGTGATACAAGGTACTGCTGGGTACAAATTCAAAACATGAATCCGTACAACGTAAATAACCCATATCCCACGAATACGCCCAATGTACGGAACCCTCAGCAGATCACCCCTCTGGATCACTCTGCAGCTCTCCTAACCTGCAAAGGATCTACAACACGGTATAAAACCGTTAGCTAACTATACACATATATAAGAAGATGCTAGAGCACAAACACAAATCAATAATATTAACACATCATCATGATATCACACATTTGCCCGGTTTATTATCTTTAATAAGTTAAATCACTCAATCGTATAAATAGATGTATATGAAGATATGTGACACGAGGAATATAATCCCCGCCTCTGAGTGCTCTAGCCAGCTGGAGTAGTATCAACACACCTCCCGTGTACCCTATGGGAATGGTGAGGGTCCTTCCCGTATACCAGATCTGGCCTGACTACAAAGAACCTCCCAGACTCCACTACGGGATGAAAGGGAAAGGTTATCACGGCCACTACAATGGGCGGTTAATATAACATAGGTCGGTGACCATAATAACACATGCTATAACGCATATAACACACACACCACTCAAGCATACATCCAATATAAGGATAGTAGCTAAGTAAGTCCTATGGACTTACCTCAATCTCAGGAGTAACTCAAGTATGATCAACTCCCCGACTAGTCCACTCCAAACTGGAGGACAACACGGCCTATACAAGGCATACATATATATATATATATATATATATATATATATATATATATATATATATATATATATATATATATATATATTCAAAGGGGTCACACCTAGACCCAAGGGATCCATAAGGATCATATCCAACTCGTAACCTCAAGGCCGTAACCGGCATATCTATATCATACTCATCATAAACCGATACCTAGCATGGTACTAGTTCCCTCATACTAGGAAAGGAAAGGAACTACCTTACTATAGGTAGTCCCGGGACAAAACGCACCTGCGCGATCAAGGGACGCAGGTGGGCGGAATGGATAACCCGCAGGCGCGGCAGGGAGCAGCCGCAGGGGCGGTGACAAGGTACGCAGGCAAGGCGCTGACGCTGGCGCGGGCGCTGCGGCACGGCTTCCGCAGGGGCGGTGGTTTCCAAGCGCGGGGGGCGGCCTCTGTGCAGAACGTAAACCCGCGGCTTCTCTTCGGCTCTTCACGTGATCAATTCACGTCTTCTCTCCATCACAAACACACACATGCCACAACATACACATTCCATCATCATCCTATGTCCAAACATCTAATCCTAAGCTAAAGAAATGGAATCCAAGAAGAAAGAAGAGAAGAGGAAGAATGAAGCTTACCACAACTGTGGTCCTAGGCTGCAGGGAAGATCAACACACACCAAAGCTGGCTTCCAAGCTCAGCAACACACATCACTAGCATCAACAAACACCAAGGTCACACAAAACTCTCTTCCAAACTCAAGAAACCAAGACAAGGTCAAAGGAAGGGATGAAGAAGCAAGAAGGACGTAGGAAGCTGAATAAAGAAGTGTGAAACCCTTGCTCACGAAGCCAAGGGAAGAATAAGGAGAGGAAAGGTAAAGCACGGTCAAGGAAGTCAACAAAACCGGCTGCAGCCGCCGGAAACCGCAGGGGTGGTAGTCATGTCCGTGGGTGCGGAAAGACCAATCTCGGCCAAATCCAATCTCGGCTAAGGTCCCATCTCGGTCCGAAAGAATAGGCTCTCACACCAAGCCATTAGACGAATGCTATAAACAACACACACTCTACTTCACCATGGCTAGAGAATAGTGGGGCATCTCATCATGTTACGAATGACTTCAACAATCTAGCCTTACACTCCCCATACACTGTTTCGGATGAGATGGTAGTTGGAAATGGTAAGGGTCTTCCCATCACTCATTCTGGTTCCATAAATTTATTTGCTAATGACAAGAATTTCTCCTTACCTAATGTGTTATGTGTTCCTTCGATGGTTAAAGACATTGTCAGTTTCTAAATTCACCAATGAAACATCATATGTTGTTGTTTTCAAGTCTGATAGTTTCTATGTGTGATCTCAAGTCTAACAAAACACTCATTAAGGAGCCGTGTATAGATGGAGTCGACGTTTGGACGCAATCAAATCCAGTGGTTAACACTACAGTTCGAGTTAGTCCCCTGTCCATGCACCACAAGGTAGGGCATCCATCCATTGAAGTCTACAATTTTTAAATAAAAGTGTTAACCTAGGTTGTTCTCTTTATCATCAAAGCAAGTGTTCATCTTACGATTTGAATAAAACGCATAAACTTCCGTTTCATACGTCTTCCATTGTGTCCTCTAATCCTTTGGAAGTCATTTTTAGTGATGCATGGAGTTCTCCGATTATGTCATTTGATGAAATAAATAATGTTTCATTAATTCATTTATTGATCATTTCACCAAATATACATGGTTATATCTCATTAAATACAAATCTGAAACAAAGTTAGCGTTTATAAGGTTTAAACATTTAAGAAAACCATTTGGTTTTACTGAAGAAAATAATATAGTAATTAAGATGTGGGACACAACGACGGAGAAACAGGCGGTCGTTGGAGCTAGGTGGTTTTTGTTAGGAAAATTTTTTTTGGGTGTGCCTAGGCAATTAAAGATTTATCGGGTGGTTTTGTGAAAATAAGCCTATTTAACGGGTGATTTTTCGCAATTAAATCTTTATTTATTTAATGTCTATTAATAAGTTTATTATTTTTTTATTATTAATATGTTTATAGTTTTTATTATATAATATCAAAAAAATAAATTATTACTATGTATAAAATACATATAATAATATCTTATTATTAGAAAAGGAATCATATTTCACAACTTAAAAAATAGTTGAAATACTGATAAGTTGGCAACCCAAGACATAGGCCTATGTTAGGTAAAACAAGGTAGGTGAAGTTTCTAAGTACATATTTAGTAGTTTTTAAATAAATTTATAAGATATAAATATTTAATAAGATTTATAGTTTATTGTTTGGTGAAGAAATTGTGTGTTGTTTGTAGAATAAAATAGTTAAAAATAAATGGAAATAACTTTGTAAAATATACACAAAATAAAAAACTATAAAAAAAATTTTTTATAACTAATTCAATCCCCCATAATGTGCAATTTATTTTTAATTTTGATAATCAAATAACTAATATTTTTTTACATTATTATCAAATATTTTTGTAGATTTCGTTATTTAAATTATATTTATTTAAAATTTTGTGAAATAATATAAAATATTTTTATTATTAGTAATATTTTCATCTTTAAATATGAAAATATGACTTTCATCTTTCCTTGATTCTTTTATAAAAAAATTTAAAACTAATTTAAATAGTTAATTAAAAAAATTATGACATTAATCACACATTCCCTTTAAATTATTCTACACTTTGATACAAATATATTTGTACATAAAAGATTTACACCAAACAATGTTTTTAATCATGGTGATTTTCTCAGCGGTGTACACTTAATCCAAGTTTCTTTTATTTTTCCCATGCCTTATCTTCAAGTTTAAACTAATTTTATTATTATAAAATTAAGTAGAATAAATTGAAAATTTATTAAATTGAGCCTTCAAAGTCAAGTTACCCTTAAAATATTGGCTATATATTTTTTTGGATTGATGGTAAATAGGTCAATTTAAGTTATAGACCTATGGGTTTAATATTATATTATGATCCTACATTTGTTTTCAAACCATTTAGTATTTAAATGTAAGAAAATTATAAATATTGCTCTGAAAATTTTAAGTCAAAGTCAAATATTAAGTCGCGAGATTTGTGAAGTAAACGACATATTTTGACTTCTTTTTCCTTTGTCTTTTTATTCTTTTATTTAAAATTAAAACCTGCGAGTGATAATGGTTAATGGACCACCATCTCCATTGCTTTGGTAACATCATCATGTAACCGATTTTGAAAAATACCTACGCTTCCATCGTACGATGAATCGATCATAATATCTAAATACTTTCTTTTAAAAGAAAAAAAGGTTAAGTTATCGGACAATCTCAATGTTCCAGAGGTCGTAAGAAATAATTGACAGATAACCTTATTATTTTAACAAAATAGTAATTCATCCCCCTTACATATCAGATTTGCAATTTTTTATGTTAATCAAACTCGATCAATAGGATCTGGAAGCCTCATTCGAAACGGGACATGATTATCTCCGATATTTCCGCCATGATTGCAAGCATTCCATATTCAAGCATCAGACATATTTTTATAGAGGTGTTCACAGTTGCAGACAAACTAGCCATGCACGATCACTCAACGATAGAAGATAACGATGTTTATTCCCTAATGATGTGACTATTTTCATCCGAAAAAAATGTCGTAGGTCGATCAGTTTCCATAAATTGATTCACCCATTTTACTTACTTTGTATAAAAAAAAAAAAAAAAAAAAAAAACTCCAACTTCTTAGCTTTATATATGAATTTGCCTATACCTATCTGCCTGTCTGCAATGTAATTTGCCAATCCGACCAAGTCTTCATTCATCACTTCATGTGGTGGGCCCCCCGGGCCTTGATTTCTGCTGACGTCATAATTCTCATCCCAATTGGGCCTTAATCTGATTGGCCAGGTAGTCCTAAGTCATAACATCGTAATTTCTTCCATTTCCAAATCTATTATTTTAATTTAATCGACGAGTATATATATTATTAAGAGTTAACTTAATATTAGCTCAAATATACGGACCACTTAAAACATTTCAAAAATTTTTTGTATTTACAATTACGTTTTAAGTATGTATATGTCTAGGGATGGCGATGGGTCGGATGATGGATGGATGTACTATATTCATCACCTGACCCATCATCTAAAATCTTCACCCGACCCATCATCCGACCCGTAGCTTTTGTCACCCTATTCATACCCGCCGGTGAACAGGTGGATCGGGTTTTTTTTCGGGTGAAATTTAGCCCATTTTCTAATCTAGTTTTCAACCAAAATTTGAAACTAAGTGAAATTTTGCAAGCTAAAATTAAATATACAATTAATCGGTTTAAGCCTTAACAACTAACATAATTAAAATAAAAATATAAATCCGAAATATCTTATATTTTCTCCAAAACATAGAATGAACCAAAATGAAAAAATCAAAATCGTTATAACAAATAGCTTTACACATAATTGTCTTCAACTCTCATCTCTCAAAATTGACACACTCTATTTGACTCGACTTTTTTAGTAAAATTATTTTTGCATGTTATAAAAATAAATTTACCCTAAAAATTCATGAAACGTGAAAATTAGTAGTATCGACAAGGTCATAAAGACAAATATAATTAAATCACCCGAGTATCACCCGCATGTTAACAGGTTTGTCACCCTATTTCATCTTTAAACCGTACATATAATGCGGTTTAAAGATAAAATAGGTATTATATCTATTTATTTTATCTGCTCTCTTTTACACACACTGTTATAAAAAAAAAAATGATAAATTGTCTATTCAAAAAGAAAAAAAAAGATTAAAATTCTGTGGTGATGATTTGTGTTGGTCCAAGCGTCCATGATTAATTTCTTGGTTATCCAACTTATCACTTTCTTGTTCTTATTTTTCACAAAAAGTTGAAGAATCCAATTTTATACCTTTTTTCTTTTTATGCACATCCACAAACACTATGATTCAATTAGACCACGGCCATATTTTGGTTCGTCAATTTATCGAGTTAGATATTTTAGATTTAAATTTTGTTTTAGCATAGATCAGATGCACGAGATATAATCTACTACATGAGATACGAACATTTACCTTTTACAAACAAAGTTTTCATAATTTATTTTAGCAACGGATACAAATTTTAAAAATGAAAAATTTCGAATTATATTCCTGTGATTTGGGGTATTCTGGATTTTGTCTAATAATTTTTTTTAGTTTAAATAGTACCCTCAAGTTTTTATAGTTTTTTGGAATTTGTCCAATTTTACTAAAATTACCGAATACTCCTTATCTTTCTACAAATAAATAAATAAAATTAAAAATTAAAATTAAGTAAAATTGAACTAAGCATCAACACCTCTTCGCTTATTCCCTTCAACACAAGGCTCGTTTCTCCTCCTTCAATTCGCTCCATCACAGGACTTGTTATCGCAGATTATGCGGCATCGACGTTTCTCCTCCTTCAATTTTTCCCCAAGATTTTCAAGGCTAAACTTATTCCCTGCAATCTCTTTTGTCCTAAGAGCTTCATCTTTGTTGCACTCCATTAATAGAAAAATAGACCTTACTATCCATAAATTTTCTTTTTCTAAATAAGCATGTAAGTCGAGAGTCAGGTCTTAGAATTTCCCGGCTTTTTTGTGCTTTCTAGATTGTGATTCAAATAAATAGCTTATAATCAAAGTTTGTGCAATTGAATATGGAATTTGAACTAAATTGTAATTATAGTAAAATCATGACAAAAAAAGCATCAAAAAAAATTTTGAATATATAAAGTGACCGCCGGCGAAAACCGAGGCTCTTCGCCAAATTAAGGATGCCACGCTTTCTTCTCTACAGATGGAACCGCTAGTATTCTTCCGCCAATCAACTAAGCCGTTGCTGCCGAATCTACCGAAGGAGGAAAAACCAGCCAAGCGATGGAGCCTGAGAAACAAGCCCTACACCGGAGTGAAGGGACGAAGAGGAGGATAAGCTTATTTTACTTTGTTTTAATTATTTTTCTTCTATTTTTGTTTACGGTTTAAAATTTTTTGTTTAATATTATTTTCATTACTAAAATATATGGAGTCTTTGGTGGTTTTAGTGAAATTGGTCAAATTCCGGAAAGCTATAAAAACTTGAGGGTACAATTCGAACTAACACAAACTCTTGGGTATATCCGGAATACCCCAAACCACAAGGGTACCATCCGAAATTTCCATTTAAAAATTATGGAGTAGTTTGTTTTCGGACACGTACTCAATTTTTTGGTTAAAACCATCGACCCAATTTTCACATCATATAACCTGTATAAAAAAGAGTTTCACGACTTTTTAGCAACAAATACGACATTTTATAAACTTTAGAGATTTTAAACGAATTTCGTGTACTATAAACTTTATAAAAACTAATTAAAAAGAAGAAAAATTATTGGACGAATTTCATTTACTATAATCGCTGCTCGATTTTTTTTCCATAAGTTGTTTATAATTTTCAAAGTTTTTATGTAGTATAAACTTCGTCCGAAAACTCTCAAATTTGAGACCACCATATATATTATACAACTTCTAAGATGCATACAAACCTCAAGTTTTCGGACAAATTTTTAATATTTAAACTTTTTGGCACGAACTTACTGTATGTATAAGAAATACTCATGCCGAAAAGTTTAAATATTTAAAAAATTGTCACTCTTTTAAAAATATTGAAAGGAAATTTCTAAAATTTTGAAGAGTGATATATGTTTCTATAAAATTGCAAAACTTTTTGAGATAATTGAGCTAGTACTGCAGTTTTTTTATGCGGGTATTAAATATGCGGGTAAAGTTATACCAAGCTATTAAGTAGGCGGGTAGGGTTTTTATTTTTTTTCCCTCCTCCTCTTTCTTCTCGTTCTCTCTAGCATGACGATTCACTCGCCCTCTTCGCTCTCTCTTCCTCTCTGCCCCATTGACGATCCTTCTAGCAAAACTTCTCGATCAAAATATACACTCTCATCCAATCGCTTCGACATCTCCTTCTTCAGGTACGCTTCCATTTCACATCAAATTCGGGTATTGAATTCGTTCATTCATTTTCTTCTCTCCTTCTTCGAGCAAGCAACTTCCTCGCCTACCCTAGGAAAGCCGGAAAAAGGCCATCGTCGCCGTCAACTGCCCTAGGATCTCCGGAAAGGTTTTCGTCGCCGCGCTTGCCGTAGGAACGCCGGAGAAAGGCCGTTGTCGCCCCCACAGATTGTTTTTGCAAAAATCGTGGATGTATTCAACGTGTTTGATGAAATGCCTCTGAGAAGCATTGTGATAACTATCATCTATTTGTTTTGCTACTATGCATATTTGTATTCGTGATTATGTATTTCAAAGTTTAATATCTTTCATATTTCTAGTTTGGAGAATCTTCCAATCTTTATAGCTATTAACTTATGATTGCTGCTTGACTTTTATTCAACCTTAAATTTCCTCAATAGCATTTTGAATTATTGCTAAAAAATAGCCAGACTACCCTTACCTTGTACTTCATAAAAATTAGCCATACTTTTATTCAACCTTAAATTTCATCAATATCATACCTGTCCTTCATTTTTTTTCTCTCTTTCAAGTATGTTCCTCTAATGTGTTGGAGGGAAATGGCAGAGAAGGGCATTGCGCTAGATTTGAGAACGTACAGTTCACTGATTGACAGCCATGGCTGATGTGGGAATGTTCCTAAATATTTTTAAACGTAAGAAGAGATGATTCTTACAAGAACATAGCTTGCAAAGGACACTATTGTATTTTAAACGACAGATATTTAACTGATTTGGTATGGGTGGAGTTGTATTCATTTTGTAGGGCTGGTATTAACTGTATATGCCTCTTAGCAGGTGTAGAGTATTTATGGACATGGAAACAGATACAAATCAATTGATCGGTCAATACCCCATCTACTGTTCCATGAGATTCTTCACTATTGACCACTTTTTCTTCACAACAACATCAGCATCAAGGAGAGTGCTAGAATTCCCATCACAGATGGGGCCTTCCACCGTGGATACCGTCCTCTCATTCAATGCGAGAGTGTCACTAATGTCGTCAAGATATTATGCCTAAACGTGGCATTATAGTAAATTGTCCAGGATTTTATGCCTAAACGTGATTTTCTAGCTATGTTAAGCATAAATCTGGGAGGATTTTGTGCCTAAACGTGGCATTATAGTAAATTGTCCAGGATTCACTTGAACCCGGGTTGGTATGGGAGCAGAGGGTTAAGGATGTCGAGGCTGAGCAGCGCAGAAAGAAGGTTACTAGTCCCGGATTTAGCTTTCCGCCGCCGCCCTTTGTTCCCCTACCATCTCGGTGTTGCTTACTTTCTTATTGAGAAGGGATATATCAAGGTTCGTCTTATGTTGCTTTTTTCCCGATTGATGTTTCTTCGTATGTTTGGTTGTTGACTTGCTTTAATAAGTCACGAGATCATTCCTTGCTTGTCAATAATTTAGTATTTCTGGTTTTGATGCGCAAAATATACTGATGATATCATTTTCAGTCACTGACAGAATGTGATACAAAAAGAAAAGCTTGTAAAAATCACGTGCCTATATACGCATATTCATTCACATCATATTAAATTTATTGTTATTTGGCGAAGACTTCCCTCACGTTTGAAAATGCGATACTTCTAGGACATCTATCTCATCTCTTTGTTGCAACTCTATGTAACTCAACTTTGGTTGTTTATGTTGGATGGCCAAATTGATAACGTAATGTTGTATGCCAGCTATGTGAATATTTAGTAGCGAGGAATGTCCATTGAGATGGATAAATTGAGACCTACACAAGTTACCAACACTAATAACTTTATTTTCCATCAAAAAATTATGTGTCACGTGCATGTGCTCTATATATATCCTTGCGCTCTATCCGTCTGTTTGATGTGTAATCTTATTTAATTCATCATTTCATTTTTTTATCCTAACCTTTCATGATCCTAGACCTGCTATATCCATATCTGTTTTGGTAACTATATTTGTTTCCTATAATCTTTCTTAGTGCAGGAAACCACACCTTTAGCTGGTTCCTCTGCTGGGGCCATTATCTGTGCAGTGATTGCCTCTGGTAGCAGTATGCAGGAGACCTTGGAAGTTACCAAGAAGCTAATGGAGTACATTTTAGGATGGTTTTCAGCAGCCACGGTCCCGGAACCGGGACCTTCCATGTGGAAGGTAGTATTATGAAAATCTATTATACAGAGAGCAGGCATCTTTGGTTGATCAATCATGGAGCATGGAAGTTGGCGGTATTCTGAAAGAGGAGTCTCTACCGTTGTGATCCACAACGAAGTTATTTACCTATGTTAATAATATATTTATACTTTATACTAGTGGTTGTGTATTCTTGAAAAACTACTCTCGAATTTGTGTTTTTGTTTAATTTTCATGTATTTTGAGTTTTGTATGTACTACATGTTATAAGAGATCATTATCAGAATTTGATTTGACACGCAAGTTGAATCTATATAGAACATTGTGCTATATGACACCCTAGAAGCAGGGAAAGAATGATCCTGATGTTGGGTAACCGAAGTGAATTTGAATGTAGAACGTTGGATATTAAAATCGGGTAACAACGAAGTTGGGTAATATAAGTGAATTTGGATGTAGAACGTTTGATATTAAAATCGGGTAACAACGAAGTTGGATAACATAAGTGAATTTGAATGTAGAACGTTGGATATTAAAATCGGGGGTAAAAAGTGAATTATTGAATGTAGAACGTTGGATATTAAAATCGGGTAACAACAAAGTTGGGTAACATAGAACGTTAGGTATTAAAATCGGGTAACAATAAAGTTGAGTAACAGAGTATAACATTGGATAACAGAGTATAACGTTGGGTAACAGGGGTATAACTTTGTTTCCTTGATAAAAAATCTACACACTTACCAATTTTACCCAAACTTTTTCTTTCTTTCCATACAAGTACTATGTTTCTTAAAGAGTTATTTCATGCAAACAAACGCAAACTATTAAAAATTTAATTTTTTAAAAAAATCAAAGTGTAGTAGTACACGTATTCGTTCAAAATTTCTAAATTTATAAAATGTCGCATTTGTAACTAAAAAATTGTCACTTTAAAAAAAAAATCTAGAGGCTAAAATGTGGCCCCAAATTTATTAAACTTGATATAACATAATATTTGTTACTAAAAAAAACTGTAAAAAAATCATTTCCACAAAAGTTATATTTCATTTTCTTAGGAGTCCAATACTAAGAACAAGTGCTTAAAATTCCACAAGACTTGTGCAATTTGCAATATTGATGCATAACATCAAGAAATGGTACTCAAAACCTCATCTACCCTTTACCATTAGCTTCTAGTTATGTGCAGTTTCAATTATAAATAAAGAGCAACAAATATAGTATATTTAGTACCAAATCTGATTAAATTCTAAAAAAGTTTTTAAGCTACATTCAAAATCAACATTGAGGAAGCAACCAGCAGCACCATATGATTCAGCTGAAGCGTTTTCGACAGCTCGATGAGCCACAGTAGCACACCAACCCCTCTCCCCTTGTTGTAACTCGACTCCATAATCACGACTCAATTCTTCGCCAACAGCTATCTCTCGGGAAACAGAAAACGTAAATTTCTTTGAACAGTACATAAAAACCCTAGAAAAATTATTTATTCAATATTAGTAGTTGAAAGATTTGGAGACTTACATCTCGAGTTGCATAGAAGCCGATGTGGGCAAGATGATAATCCATGCTATCCACAAAGAACAACGCGACTTGCAAGATTCGGAGAGCAACTACAACCGGAGCGATAAACAACAATCAGCATTCAATCAAAATATAAAAACATGGTAACAGAAGAACGGTTCCTCACCTGTGGTTGATGAAACGCGAACATTGCCGTACTTAGATGCATCAATGACACATGATATCTGTTCCTCACTCAATTGGTTTGTGTTCTTGATAGAGGTCCCAACATTGAAGAAGTAATTACAAAATTGTGGTCCATATCTATGATTAAAGACAAAAAAACAGATCAAATCACCCGAAAATACCATATTTAAATATGATATACTAAAACAAACCTCTTGCGTCTTCTATTTGCTTCTTGTTCATCCACAACTTCACCGATATATTCACATACAAATTTACCGCGTGAGATTGTTTCGGCAGCCCTGACTGCCCCCTGTGAAAAAAAATGCACATAAGAATTGATTAATGTCCTTGAATCTTGACAGTAAATCTTCAATGTTAAAAAAGGAATTACCTTTTTTAGTGTCCTGAAGACCTCTAGTTTTACTTGTAACCCACATTGCAAAATCCTATTAGGGCAATTTTTACTGCACTTACATAAGGTACCACATTCATAGATCACATGCTTATCCTGAACAAAATATGGTTACATTAGGCAACAGCATTAAACAAGGGTTTTGACGAAAACCACATTGAGATTAATCAAAATTGCTTACCTCTAGGACGATTTGACCATTTCCGTCATATGGGAATCTTCCTGTCATGGGCTTCCCGTTAATGTCTTTGCATCTTCATAATCAGTATTAAACAAATACACATGAGCACAAGCTTCGGGAGAGCATACTGATTGTGTACAGCCACATCCCAACTGTGAACTCTGAATATAGCAAAAAAAACGAGTAATACAGATTAAATTGATTGTTAATCCGCCAAACAAGTAAGATAAGGTAATATATGCCCCAAGAAACTTGATTAGGAAAAAAAAATAGTAAATGGCAATCCTTAGAATTAAAGCTAAGTAGGTTAAAAAAGATATTAATCGACTTTATCTGGGATTTGTCAACTGTCAAGGTTCTCAAGAGAATATACAATCAATTTTTAAACAATTAAGTTTCAGGTCCTGCAAAAACATTTATAAATGACTATACATCAAACTAAAATATGTAGTTAAGTGAGAAAGGTCACCTGTGTATCAACATTATTCGGGAGATTTAGCAATGGCTTTACGCTGTAGCTAAAGCTTTCCCAAGGTAGATAAGTAGCTTGTCCATCAAAGCCAAGAGTTGGCACATGAAGATAATCCAACATGTTTTTGTCAATAATGCAAATAACAGGAACTGATTCCTTTCCAAAGCTAATGTCGTCACACAAGATAATTGTTGTTTGGAAACGAATATGTCTCAAACTATTCGAATCAATGACAATGTGACACTCGTCTTTTTCCCACTGCTCTGCCTTGTCATCTAGAGGAGGAGGTACAAAGCTTGAAGTCACATGTTGACTTGACAAGGAGTCAACACATTCTGATCTTTGAGTGGTTGACATCCCTTTGGACAACTAAAACCCTCCTGATGCCAACTTACTCGAATGTTATGATCACTGCAAAGCTTAGCGGCTTTAAGATACAATCTTTCTGGCACAATACCATACTTCTCTTCCAAAGAAGCCTGGAGGCTTACCTTACAACACGAAGAGCGTGCAACTCTTAATATTTCATTGTTGTCTGGCCGCGCTCTTGTTGTCATAGCTTGAGAATACATTGTATTTGCAATAGTTAAGCAATCAGCTTCAGTAGGTCTACCAAGACCTTTAGCATCTTTTACATTCGGATTTACCCCAAGTGAACTTGATGCTTGAAGTCGTTTTTTCAAATTAGCAGTAACCTTGTTTTTCAATCTATATGGTATGCCACCAAGGGTTTTTTTGAATTTAGGCCGGGTAAGCCTACCTGACTTGAGTCGATAGGCATAAAAGTTTACGCCTTTTTTGTGTGGTCGGGAACCAGGCAAGGTTGCCCCATATGAGCAGCTTGATGGTGCCGACCCAGATCAGGAAGCAAATCAAACTTTAACCACAAAACTTGCAAATGTACTTTTTAGCAATGGCTGTGTTTTCTGAAGTGTTTTCAGATGTCATGGCTGTATCACTCCAGTTGCCAGAGTATGTTGTCTAAAATCATCCTTATGAGACGAACGCACGTGAGACCATAACTCTTCAGGATGAAAAATGACTGCCACAGGGAATACACCGTATAAGCATGCAATTCTCACTAAACTGGTGTCTTTCTTGGACATGTGGTTTCAAGTACTTTCCTATTTGTGAAAGAATCGAGACAAATTGAACAAGCATAACCTCTAAAATACCACTGTGCTTCCTTTTTGATGACTGTCTATCCAATCCTCACCAAATGCCTGATCATCAGCAGCCTCCTCAAAGCTTCCTTCAATGTCACTATCTTCTCCACCGGGCATTGTAGACGTTTCAGCTGCAGCAACTGGAACTTGTTTATCTTTATCAGAACCAAAACCCCAAATCCTCTGAATTCTTCCCTTTTCACTCAAACCAATTTCATTAAGAATGTCGCAACTTGAGGATCCTTAGAAGCTTCAGAAATTGCCACTGGAACTGAATTCCGAGAGGCACTTGATTCCTGATTGATAGCATGCTTTTAAATAGCTTATAGAAAAGCTCACATGCTTGATGTAATTGCACTTTCTGATCATGCACCAAACAGCCCTCAAAAGATCCATGAATACTTCTTTTGATATAATTCTAGTCTTACCATTTCTAGCACGTTTCAGCCAGCTCGGTATATGACTCTCACAGTACAACGAATGTCTTTTTGGACTTTCTAGACATTGAGGTATACTGTCATGAAAACCCAACCCTATGCAGCATGGTGCCTTTGCAAAGTTGTTTACTGTATTATGACTTACTATCCTCATTGAAATTGGTTCAACTTCAAGAGGCTGATCATCTTCGGCGCCCCTTAAGATCATATCCGTAGGATATGTATTTGGATTATTATTAATAAGCTCTTCATGCTTTCTCTTGAGACGATGTGCGTATGGGCTCTCGATTAAACCATCTCGGGGGTCTGTGTTTTTTACAAAACGTGGATCCGGGCAGAGACCGGTGTTTGCATCTGCTGCCCTGAGTAGTGGTACCTCCACATACCGGTGAATCGGTAGCTGGTTGGACTGATCCTCTGACAGTGCTGCCAGTAAACCGAGCAGCTAAATGAACACAACAATAATCATCACCTTCATTGGCCCACCTTACGCATTGTCTTCCTTTCGATTCAATAAAAGCATGACATTTACGGCCCTTGGTTTCAGACAATCCATTCACAGATTTCAGTTTAACAGAATCGTTGTTCTCATCTTGCCAATCATTGTTGGGTCCCACCAAAACATCAGGCTCAAGCACCACAAGACTATTTTCATGTGTGGGTTCTTGTCTTCCACTTGTGAATTATGTGGCTCTGCACGACGGACTTCAAGCTTAGGTCTTTTCCGGCCTAACTGAGGACTCAACGGAAACGAACTATCTCCCTCGCTGATCTATGATGACATTTTTGTCAAGATTATCTACTTCTCCAATACTTGAGATCGGAGATGATGTTGAGAACAGCTTAATGACTTCATGTTTCCACATTTTCAATCGGATGCAAGGTTTTGGGAATCTTGGACACCTTGTACAGCATTGATTTCCTTCCATAGAATACTATTAACCAATTCCTGTACAGAACAAAAAAAAAAAGGGGAAAATAAAATAAAATAAAATAGGGCACAGTAGCTAGAAGATACTGTAACAAGAGAAAATAAAATGGTTCATTGCAGTCCATTTATCAACAAACAAAGTGAAGTAGTACCTCTCTCAGATGTTCGACAGATTCAGCGGTAGGAGCATTCTGACATCGGCTTACCCAAACCGAGAGAATGTTGAATCCAATTAATATCTATGTACTGCTCCAAGATCATCTGTGGTAAAGATCAAGAGCATGAAAATTTCAGCTACAGCATTCATTTCATACAGAAACATTTGAAGGTTTATTGAGAAGATAAATCATCTGTCAGGACATACACAGATCATTACACATACTTTTAACAAGATTAAATAACTAAAAATTAAGAAATAATACTTTTTGGAGCTTCACAAGCATCTGTCCAAGATCAGGATAGCCTTTACAACGAGGAGCCTCCATGGCAAACTCTTTCCATACATTAATATTCGTTGCAGTCTCCACCAAAGCCTACCAAAAGTGTAAGTCGATCATCCATAAAGGTAGGCATTAAAGAAAGAGTAACAATAAGTAAAGAAAATTTGAGACAAAAAAGATTACCTGAAAATGTAATTGGTCTACAATATTTAGAATGCATACTGCTAGCTTTTGCATTATAAAGCGACGTGCAATAGTCAAATCTTTCATCAGTTGAACTCCAAAATCACGGGTGCTCTGCATAATTGGCTCTCGTATTTCATTAATGGGACAGACAAGGATGTATCTACCCAAGAATAGTTTTTTGGATTTGGAAAAAACATCAAAATGTAATTCTTATTATCATGAGTTGGCTTGGCTTTCACGGCATCTAGAGGCCAATCGGTTCTCTCGCATTGAACTCCTGCCACTTACCTCTCCCCTGCCCCAAAAGAAATTAAAAGAGGCTCAGTGTAAGATAAGAATGTGATAATTTGATCATTAAAAGCTAATACAGCAAATAAGTGATTATCTTTATTTTGATAATGCTAAAGCATGACAAATAAGGTATTATGATTAATATTTATACTAATAATGCTAAAACATGACCAGAACGGCATACCTTCGCCCATAAAGCGACTGCGTCGTCCTTTTCATAGAGCTTAGATCCCAAAAGTGATGACTCATCAATATTGTTCTCACAGGATAGTTCATTTTCAATCACATTTACAGTCACATGAGGATGCTCAAACACATTACAAGCTTCGTCATTCTCGGCTCCAGGAATTTCTTCTACATCATCTCCGTACTTTTCACCATTGACATTGAATGTGCGATCATCTATAGGACTATTATAGTCAACATCCATTGCAGGTTTGGTTTGAAGGGCACCAGGCTCTTCAAAATGCCCCAGACTAGAACAAGAAAGCACTTCCATTCACAAACAAGACAATTTAGGCGTCCGCCTAAAACCTGATTCATGAACAAGAAACACAACAATAAGCAATCCAGATAAACAAAATATACAAAATTATGAACGAAGCTTGTTTACAATTTCAAAAGACAAAAAGATCTGCATTCACTGATACTAAATTACAGCTCACCATGTCTAATTGAAGAACTAAGCCCATCATAAGGGAAACAGCACCATGCCATACCTTATATTCTGCTCTTTTTTGTACAACAACTTGGAAATTGGAACATAGGAGCAAAAGTAGTATAGTTTTGTACATTACCCAGCAAACATATCATGTACTCCATTTTATTGATAATGTGCAAAATAAGAGAACATTACATTTGCCAAATACAGATAGCTAATCACCAATAGCCTAAAACTTGAAATGGTAAAAGGAGGAAGTATCCCTTACTTCTCAATAATCTAAATATTCATACTCATGATTTGATCTTCCAACAATTGCAGGAAACAAATTTGTTTTCTGATTACATGAAATGGGAGATTTTAGGTACCAAATCTAAATAAATAACAATCTAGTCCAACCAAATAGATGAACCTAACAAAATACTTGCAACCCCACCAACCAAAATACATATATGCACAAATCTTTAAAAAAATAGACATGTAACCATCTGAATAAACCCTAACTAGTTCCCTAACCTAGAATATTCACAAATATGGCAAAGATTATAAAAACCCTAGAATTAAAGTAATTTCTGGTCAAATGGGTTGACAATAAATTAGATCTTTGGGGCATTTCGAGAAATCCCATCCATGGAAGCTTTCAATTCATACCCAGAAACCAAACAATTCAAAAGGATAAAATGGTAGAGGTGGGTATATGGTGGGTCCATCAGGAAGAAGAAAGAATACACATGCAACCTACCCAAAATTTGTAACCCTAGAAAAATGTACAACAAACAACACAAAATCAGGAACTGGGTTTTCATCTAAATCAAATTACAAAAACAAAAAATAAAAATTACTGTAATGTACCTTTTCCCCATTGTTGTTGGTTCGGAATCTCACTATTTTTCCTCTTCTACAGACCTGTAATGTATCTGTAACACTGCTAAAGCCTTAACGAGTGTTCATAACAAATAAAAAACTTGTTAGACCCAAAAAAAAAAATATATAAACCAAATATCAAAATAGAGGGCTTGGATTCGAGAGTTTTAGATTAGGTTTTGTGGGTGTTGTGTTATGGACATGTTCTGGGTCCGAAAATACACAGAGATTGTGAAAAGGGAGAAAGAGAAAGGGGCAACCAAATATATGTTAAAATAACAAAAGAAACCTAATTTGAAGGTGGTAGATGAAAACCTCTATGTGTAGTCTACCTATAAATTCTCTTTGTGTATTTGTAACGTGGCGACTGTCCAGGGTTAAACTCGACTTTTCACTTTTCTTTTTCTTTTCCTTTTTTAAATCATTAAAAATACAATATTTAAAAGCTTTGAGGGTCAGATCCAATGTGAAGGTTGTGAATGTGGCCTGTGGGGTAGTCTTTACTCTTTTGCTCATTCCAAGATTACCCTCAAGGTTCTGTGCATTGTCTTGTGAACGATGCATGATAGAAATGTTGCCTAATTTGATGATTTGCCTTATCATCATATTCATGAACATTTAAACTCAAAGATCTTCATGGATCTTCATTATAATTATGTAAATATTAAAATATAAATTAATGTGTTTTCACTTTGTGACGAACGGGTTCAAGAAGGAGATTATTAGATAAATCTTTCTTGTTATTTTAAGTAGGATTTCGTTTTAAAGGCTCGAATCCAATACCGTTTGTTAAAGATTTTATTTAATAAATATGTAACGTTATTAACGACATCGAGACATTATAAGCTTTCAGCGTTTGTGTAATATTTTTGTGCTTAAATTCATAAAATTAAATACGATAATTTATCTTATCTTTGTCGTATTCAACACTTTTTAAAAGAAGAGTAGCATACTAAATAACTAGATGAACATGTCCGTGCTATGCACGGATTTAAAAATATATTTACATGTTATTTTTTGTGAATTTTAAGTGAGCGTAATATTTTTTAGTTAAAATTTTTAATGTTTAGTGTGTGTTCACTGATAATTTGCGGATATTCGGACTATTTAAAATTGATTAAAATAATTTTTGTTAGACAATTGGATATTTGTTTTTATAAATATATTATCCGTATTTGATCAAATATCCGGAAAAATATCTTGAATTGAATCGGATGAAAAAGGATAACAATATTTACAGGCTCAAATGAGTATTGATAGAGACAACATTTTTGACAAAAAAAACCTTAATATGACTTTAGGTAGGATTAAATTATTTATTTTTTTATAATTCGTTATAACGTATGAGAAAAAAAGGTTTAAATATTTCCGTCTCAAATATTAAGATATTTGACTAATTAACCCAAAATAAATAATTTGACATCAAATTTTCTTTTTTCTAGATTCATGTAATAATTTTTTTAAAATGTAGTCCATTAGAGACATGTTATAAAATAAATTGATACAAAGGTAAGCTGATTAGTTGTGGTCAATGAACCATGAGTGGATCACCTTATGAGTGAGTTCAGTGATGGTGAATTATGGGGTTTATGCGAGTTACAGGGATGAAAACTGTAGGAAATTATGGTATGTTTTAAATCACGTACTAATAGATTATGAAAATTATGGGAGAATTCTAGTTTTTCCTTATCTTCAACCCTGAAACACCGAATGGACATTGGTTGGAGTATGCAAGGTTGTCATGGTCAATTATCACAAGTTTGTACTTTTCAAAAAAAATATGGTAGTTCAACTTTCATAAAACCGACTAAGATAAGAAATATATCTAATATACCGAAGTCAATTTTCCATTGAGATTTTCAAAAATATTTTAATTAAATTAAAAATCATAAGCTTATCTCTTTTAATTTCGATATTATTTACTACTAATTCTAGCTTTTTCATAGTCTTTTTCAACATATGCACGTTGACTCATAGCAATCGGTTAAGATCTCCTGTATCACTCACTTCATGTATCCTTATATCCTTATTGCGTAATTGGTGAAATTGTTGTTGTTTATTATTTTTCTCGTAAAACACTATTGCTTTTTTACTACTTTATTTAGCTTCAACCAATCACGTAGAAGGGATACATGTATCAGTGATATAGGAGATCTTAATTGATAGAGGATGATTGTTTTTTATATTTCCTTCTTACACAGAATCATAAGTATAAAGTATTTCATTTGATTTTCATCTTGAGTGGGCTTCGTGGTCAATTCAGTGGCCCGGTTCGGCCCATAACTGAGCCATGACATAAAACTCTACAGTTGGGCTTTCAACATTACAGGAAAAAAAAGCCGGGCCTAATTGAAGCCCATTAACATTTTCTCTAAGTGTTATGGACCCAAAAAAAGCCCAACCTGAAACAAGCATGAAGTTATTTTTTGAAATAAATCTGTTTTTAAAATATCAGCTTCTAATCATGTGATATAATTTCATTCATTTTAACTTTAAAATATAAACTGAGCAATGAAAATATTTCAAATTTTGGTTTTCAATTTTCTCAAAACTAAAAAAAATTGAACCATAGCAAACAAGTCCACATTAAAGTTTTGTTAAAATTTAATATATTTGGTTTTCCATTTTGAGCTGTTGAATTTTAAATCAAATCGATTAATATAAAAAGTTTAATTTAAAGTTGATCACCAACATACATAAAATTACAATTAAAATCAAAAAGAACTTAAAATCTCAACTTAATACCAATCAAGTCTGTCCTTATAAAATACATGCTAAAATGAATTTGGGTATACCATACATTTTAAGTTGTGAGTAAAGTTCATTTCGGAGTTGGGCTATGTATATAAATTATCTATTTCGGTTATCCATTTCGACATGATAGAATAGGTTTTGATGTGTCGACGAGCTACAAATTTCACATTGTTTATAACCCGACTACAATACATAAATTTCAAGCTAACATTTTACATGCTAGCTTTAAGATTTGTCAAGAGATATAGGAAAAAAAATTGCAACAACACAATGTATCTTAATTCCTTACATGTGTATATTATGAATACATATTAGAAATAATATACAAGTTAAGTTGAATTTAAAAATTCTAATGACCGATAAACTCATTAGAGTCACCCTCTCTATATTAATGGTTTGCTCGCTCGTAATTTAACGTTTTCATCCATAATAATCGAAAATCATCTACCTATTCTCCCTTTAAAAACCCAAAAAAAAATCCATTTTTTGAAGTGGAATATATTATTATATTAAGTCTAATTCATTTTTTTTGAAAATCTATTTGGATATTTTTGAAAATAAATTGAGATAATTTTATTTAATATTAAGGTATTATTGTTTAAAAGATCGTTCATATTCTTGATATTTGAATCTTTCTTTTTTTTCCTTTGTTTTAACACAAATATTTGCTTCACGAATTTCATAGTGTTATATGGGAATCCTACAATGAAGTGAATTGGGAAAACCCCTTGATTCCATAGTGTTATTTTAATATCCTTTTAATTTATTTTTTTTTAATTGATTTCATTCTGTTTCAATTCTAGCACACCAACTAAACGGGCACTAAGAATGTCTTCGAACATTTATTTATAATTTTTTTTATATTGAAAACAATAGAATTAATTAATAAATAACAAAATAAAATAAAGTTTTATTTAAAAAAATATTATCAAACACTTTCGGACTTCGATCAATACATATGCATGTGAGTTAAATTTACAAATTACGATAACTTCACATTTGTTTTGAATTAGATTTCATGTACAGCTTCAAATTTACCACTCTAAAACTACATATATTTACATTTACAGAGACACCGAATTATAATATAAGGCTCAAACGTATGATAAACGGTCCCGATTAATTACACGGATACCATATTGTTTGCGAGACCTCATTTCAGATCCATAGACGTCTAGACGAGAAGACTTTGTGTTCTCGATCCCTCACCGAATCCACGTATGTGACATTCAATGTATACGATGAAGAATTAAAAAAATAAAAAAGATTGAAATCTTGTCTCTACCAAAGTCTAAGCTCTGAGATCGAAACCTGGATGAGAAGACGACGTGCAATTTGGGTCTTCTTGCTGTTAGCAGATCTATTAGTTCATGTTGAGATTGTAGGATGGAAGGATTATAAAATATTATTATTATTTTATTTATTGGAACTTCCATTAGAATTATTATTTATTGGAACTCAGAATGACTGTCCAAAAACATTGCAGTTTACTCAACATTTTATGAACTAATCCCATACAAAACGGCCATTATGCCACGTCTTACATTATTCTAATTATGTACTCATAAACCATAATGATGATTATGATACATAAAAATATTAGGGTTTGGATTTTGGAACATGATTGTTGTGATAATTGTAGTTTAAATCTTGTAATTTCTACATTAGTTGCAAAATATAATAATTGTCTTGTTTAGTAAAATATTGGGTCTTTATCTATGGTTTTTAGGTTGTGCATTTTCGAATAGAAAAATCCGATTATATGGGATTATTAATTTCTTACAGCAATAATAAATTTAATCATATTTCATATGTTTTTAGTATTCAAAATGCGATATGTATATTTATTTTAATATCTAAGCTAGTTTTTACGGGTCAAGATCATACAAGAATGTAATAAATCTCACCAAATGAACTCACCTCACGTACGTGGTTTTTTTTTTGCCGACTCCAACCACTTTGATGCATCATTTTTTTTTTAACTATAAGGTAAGAAAATTGGTGCATCATGAATACACCATGGCCATGCACACCCTAGGATCATTTACTTTTAACATCCTTTCTCGTTAAAAAAGGGATCCAAGCAACAATACATATCACGTGGCCCGAGAGGCCGCTAATAGTCAACCGACGAGGGTGTCATCAGACTTCGATGTAGTCCTGTGTGTTTTGAACTTGAATCATTTTTATGAACTTGGACAGGAAGGTTTTTTCGGGTAATTTTCCAACGGACTCCAAACAATATCAACGCCGGAAAATGGAAGCGTTAGCTGCGTGGTTCCGAGTACTACAATTTGGTATACTCATATGAATAAAATGATGTCCAAATGAATGAAAAAATAATGCGGAGATTGACGAGACACCGTACATATGAGAATAAGCATATTATCATTAACTAAGTCTATGGAGAGACGTTTTGGTGGTTGTTGGACCACACGCGCGCACTGAGCCGAGGCGCGGTCGGAGGTCGCGGCCCGTGGGCTTGGGGAATGACTTCGGGCTGAAGGTCTTATGGATCTGATGTTGGGTTGACCATCTACCATTTTGTTTTTTGGTTGGCCCAAGACATTTTCTACCTTATCCAACTCACATATTCGATATTATCCAATCCGTTGAATTTTCTGGATATTATCTCCAAGTGATTTAACTTTAAATAATTCTTGTGGGAATGGGCGGACGAGAGTGATTCTCTCAGTTCAACGACCTCCTCCAAACTCCTCTATAGCGAGACCTGAGAGCTCATTTCAAAACGCACCATCAACTGGCTACGCAGTGTGAGAGCTGGTTACACCGTCCGAAATTATGAGTCTGAGAGTGTTTCACATGGTTTTCATAGGCTTCCAAAGTTGGCTACGCAATTTGAAGCAAAAGGCAGTAGTATCATGAGATTCTGAATCGATCAAACCTTCGTAATAGGGAAAATTTTAAAATTAAAGAAATAGCGGCTCGTCTCTTCCACTCATTCTCAAGTCCGATTGCGTGTGCAAAGGCTCATCCTCGACGAGCCTTTACACACCTAGATGAAACACATATATAAGAGTTAACCGACCAATCACAACAAGAGAACATGTCTCCTTGTTAACTTACCTAAAGACGTGTAGTGGACTACACTAAAAGACTAAAGGTGAAGCATAATATCTCCGATCATGATGTCAACTTCCTAAGGTTGGGGTTTCCACTTACCTATAACAATTACAACGTTAAGGTTATATACCTTCGACCTCAATGTTTCGGTAGTCAAGTTGATTACTTTCAGAAGGGTTTTTAGGATACTATAATCCTCAACTTCAAAATTCGTAGTAGTCTGTATTTTATTTGCTTAATAATCCGAGTTCTGGTTTGTGATAATATATTCAAAAGATGTATTACCAATTTACCATTGATCCATTTTAATCCATCAAAATTTAGTTTGATGAAGTTATATCTGGATCTTTCCCATAAAAGGTTTCTTCTTTTTGCGTATGGTTTCCATTATGGCTCTTATGCTAGTTCCTTGTTCGTCGCCTTTCTTACAGAAAAACTAGGTCTGAGTTTTTTTGATTTGGCCCATAACTCGTAGAAACCCTAGTTGGACGTCCCCTCTGCCTATATAAGGCCATATGGGACGTGATTTTCAGCCAACTCAAATTGAAATTAAACACAATACTTTTTAGTATTTTCTCTCTTCTCTCTTTCATTCTTCTCGTGGAATCGAGACAAACACAAAGCGAGTGGATTCTCGTTTGTCCAACAACTTGGACTGTTTTGAGTTGTGTCACTTGGATTGACAAGTTGGTGCTCTCTATCATCTTCAGGTGACTTCTCGTGCTCTAAGGACAATCGTTTTCCCTTTTGCGTGAGTTCAATTCATTCCAAACTGTGTGTTAGGGCCTTAGTTTCCCTACTATGCTCTTAGTTGTCTTAAGGGTTCTACCAGATCTATCCAGCTACGATCCATTCCCTTCATCGGATCATTCCTCCATATATCCACTTTTTCTACCCCACAACTTTCCTTTTAGTTCTGGTGTTGAAAGATCGGGCAACCTCACGGCTAACCCCGTATCAAAACTAGGTCGATAAATCATGTTATCGAAATACCCATACTTATCCTTACTTGTCCTCAAGCAAATAGTAAATCTAAGATAGGATAACATGAGTTATCTATGCAAAGCAAATATGAAAAACTATTTTTTGTTGTGATGTGCTTCTATACATGATCACTCTCAAAAGTGTAGTCATATGGCTAAGGAAATATTTCAATTAAGTTCAAAACAAAATAGGCTAGTGAAGGAAAATCAAACTTTGCAAGGAATTCATAATCATCACAAAAATTATCATTGCCTAATATTCATGAAAATTCAAGTCTAAGCCACTAAGTCAAATACATGTATACATAGATCAATAATACTTAGCAATGAAAAGGCCAAAAAAACGTGATCAAGGTAGGATGTATATAAGTAATGTGGTAGTAATCCGGGAAGAACAACACAATAGACTCTTTTCTCAACATCCACCTTTCTTGCATTTTCTTTCTTTTCTTTTTCTTTTGAGTGAATTGAGGCATTGATGCACAATAGCCGAAACCTTGGTGTTCAGTTTCCTTCACGTACCTCACACCAATATGCACGTACCAAATCAACTCATAGGAATGTTTTTAAAGCTAATTAGACTTTGGCAAGACACAAACACCCGATTATGTGAATGGTGCCGAGTTACTCATTTTCAAAACCAACAATCCCTTCAAAAGCTTTTGCTTTTCAAAATCACATCTCTACATTTACATTCAACTTCTTCACATAACATATATGAACTTTTTCTTTTAAGCATAAACCTTCAAACTTCACTTTTCCTAATTCCCAGATAGGTCAAAAGAAGACAAATATGATCAATGCTTGAAGTGCTAAATGTGATAAAGATAGGGAAGAAGAAGAACTCGAATTGCCTAAATTATTCTCATGCAATGTATAAGAACTTCTCATATAGCTTCAACTATGAAATTCATTCCAATTAAACATAGAAATTTTCATCAATCATTCAAATTCCAAGTAAAGAGATCAATTCTTGCAAATACCATAAATCACTTAAAACTCAAAATAATATTCAAAAGCCAATAAACATACACCAAATTGTCATCATAGAGATCCCATCATACCTAGAAGCACAAAAAACACATTTTTTTTTTTCTCGTTTTTTTTCCCGATGCAAAACATATAAGAAAACGTGTGACAATAATCTGAAATTGTTCCAATGCAATACAATTAACAAAACATGCTGAAAAGAATTGTAATCCTCAACTTCAAAATTCGTAGTAGTTTGTATTTTATTTGCTTAATAATCTAAGTTCTGCTTTGTGATAATATATTCAAAAGATGTATTATCAGTTTACCATTGATCCATTTTTAATCCATCAAAATTTAGTTTGAGGAAGTTATCTCTGGATCTTTCCCATAAAATGTTTTTTTTCTTTTTGCGTATGGTTTCCATTATGGCTCTTATACTAGTTCCTTGTTCGTCGCCTTTCTTACGAAAAAACTCATAAAACTTGAATCATTTTAATTAATAAAGAGATTTCATGACTTTTTGTTTGATTGATCGTGTCATCTGAATATTGATCTTAGGTTCGGTTAGGGTCGGGTGAATAAAGGGACAAAGGGATGAAATAGGAGAAAAAATTTAATAGCATGCATGGAATGTGTAGTACGTTTAGGCGTACTTACGTATTAGGTTGAAACCCAAAACACGAGTCTAATAAAGTTTCGTCGTAAAACCATTAACAATAAAAATACCCACCGAACTTATGTATTAACCTACCCATTATTTAGCGACGTGGGACAATTTTACATGCAGGGAATGGGTAACAAACAAGTTTCATTCTTAATTACGTGGTTTAGTTGTTAATAATGTGTGGTTGTTAGCAGCGTGATCGACATCTCTCATAGGGTCATCGGTCAGTCTCAATTCTTTTATGTAAAAATAAAATCAAATTAGAGAAGAATGGCTACAAGATAATCTCTTAAAACAAAGATTATGGAAACTGACCTCTAAATTCTAATCACCCAAATTCACGGACGTAAAACCAACTGTGATTAGCACTAAACAACTGATAAAGTCACCTTTCTATACCTGCATGGTTACCTAATTACATCTAATCCATAATAAAATAATAAAAAGGTCATTTCAAGCAAATAAAAAAAGGTCAATTTTACATTACATTCTAGTTTGTTTATATTGTGTAATATACCTAAGTCAAAATTTATAGTGTGTTATTTTCATCATAGTAGAAACCATTTAGTTTATAATTATAGATTAAAAATACCTAATAAAATAAACATTAATTAATAATTTCTTTTTTAGGAAAATGGAAGATGTACCAAAATTTGACTTTTAATATTTGTTTATTGTTCATTAGTGTACTTAAGGAGATAATAATATAAATATATATAATTACCCAAATTCAACTTGCTAATACACAAAGCATACGACAAAAAGTATTCAAACATGAAGCATATACAATATAATATGTATATAAATATATATAATTCTGGTTTCTGTGCATCTAGTTAAAACCAAATACTAATTGGGGTTAATAAATACTTAATTTGCTTATAATAATGTTGTTACTTAGAGACGACAAAACAAGGCATCAACCCCGTTGTTTATTTTCTTGTTAATTTAGTAACTTGTGTGTTTTTTTATGGATTCTGAAGACAAACGTTAGCATTCTGATTGCTGAAGGACAATTTGGGAATCTTAATTCCTCTCTCCGTCAATCAAAATAAAATAAAATAAAGAAAGAAGCTTTAGTTTTCTTTGTGAATTAGACAACAAAGATTAAACCTCAAATTTGTTATCTTTTAGTATCCAATGTCTCCCTTTTGCTTTTTCATTACTTTTGAGGTGAAAGATTAAACCTTTTATTCGTGGATCGACTTGCTTGGATATTTATCACTCTTACCCTCTTACTTGTTCCTAATTTTTTGTTCTTTTCTTGTCTAATTTCACTTTAGGAATAGGTTAACGTTATTCCACGAAGAGTTTACCTTCATAGGTTCATACTTCATACCATGTTTGATATGTCATCACACTTTGCAGATTCCGCGGGAGGTTGAGGTGGATGAACCTTCGCCTAGGAGTCCGGGGCAGCGTCGTTTCCGGATCCGGAACAGGGATCTTTTTGTCCGGTCATTTAATGAGGGGTCAAGATGATGAAGTATTCCTTGCATGGATCCGCGAAGAACACATTCTGTGTAGTTTAGACCATATGTAATATGTTTGGATCTTTAATGTACGACTCAACTTTACACTTGACGATCAAGTATCATTATTAGGATTTCAATACTCTATTTAATAACAAGCTGTGTGAATTTTTTGTGTGATTTTTGATGAGTGATGAAAACTCTAAAGTTCACAAAGACCCAATAATTGAGTAAAAGTCAACGACATTTGCAATGTCTTGTACCTACTTCTACTTACCACTTTCTTCTTTTGCTAAGTGAAGATGCTAACACCAAAGTTTGACTCCCATCAAAATCATTGCTGTAAATTTACCTTGTATGTAAAATTGTAAATATTTGGTCTACCTATCAATGTATTAGGATAATTTACCTACTACTTACTACTTTCTATTTATATTGTATACATTAAAATTTACTAAAACACATTGATTTTAACATTACACATGTAGTGAATTAAATATTTTGTAGAATATAAATACTTGAAAATAAAGCTTATAAGTAACAATTATTCTAAATATTGATTATGTATTAAGCAATCAAAACTTAAGGTGTTTTTTTTTATAAATTTTTTTAGGGAAGTGAGTTGGAGGTTAGGGCAGATAAACCACAAAGACAATGAAAATGAGAGAAACCAATCAAGGAAGAAGAAGACAGAAGAAGAGGGGACGTTCAACAACTCTCCACTTGCTTTCTAACAAGAGAATAGAATGTGGGGATTGTCTTCTTTTCTAACACTTTTAGTATTATTTTAATTTGACAGCAATAATATTGACAAATCTCCTCCAAATGCTTCCAACTTTGTTTTATTGTACAAAGCACCCTTGATTGTGACCAACCATATACACATTGCTTCCACCTAAATACTGAATATCTGTATAAGTATATATCCTCTGAATCTCTAAAGCTTCATAGTATTATCCCTTGATCTACTACTTTCACTTTGCTGCATATATATTTTTTACCTTCTGGGTTAGAAAAACATCTACTCTTAGATGCTTTGACATTTGGTATATGGCAATCTTCCTTTTGTCACTAAATACACTATAGTATTGAGTGGACTTTGTTCCAAGTAAAAATCCAGAAAAACTCCTTTTTATGCAAAAAGGCATTGCCTTTTACAAAAGTTACACTATTAGGGTATTTATTAATATACCTGAGTGATACCCCTCTTACACTTTCTAGTTTCTCCCTACTAGTCAAAAGATAACAGATATTCTCTTTGAGCTTTTTAGCTGTATATTAGTTTATGATCTATCTCATAGTTTGTTATCATCTTATAGAAAGGAATCATCTTTTCTTAATGTCTCTTATCTGGGTACTGAGATTTCTTTCATACAAGACAGTCTGAATAATATCCTATGTGGGTCTGAGTTTTCTCGCCATTTGGTTTCTGGGTTGCCTCTCTTCGCCATTTTTGCCCAAATCAAGAGCTTTTGATTTTAGCTATGGGGTTTCAAGATAGAGATGCTGCAGCTACAAAGCATAAGCGTTCAAAGAGGTTTTTCTTACTGATCTTTTTTCACTGATTTTTCTGTTTTGGTATTTTGGAATGTGGACATGTGGTAAATTTTACAGTGTAGGTTGCATTTTGCTTGAATTAGTATAGGGTTTTTGTCTGTTGTTGTTTATGGTGATTCAATTTGATCTTGAAGCTGGACCCAAGTTTGTTAATAGAATCTTGTGCTTTTATTAGAGTAAACCTAATGAATATCTTGTGGGTCTCTCTGTTCATCAATTGCTCTTCTTTTTAAGTCATCTTTCTACTGTAAATAAACTCTTGTTCATTGCTCAAACCCAAATCTAAGCTTCCCTTTTCAAACATAGTTTTCTTCTCTTTCTTTCATTAATTTGCTTGTTAATTGTTTATTTTAAAATACTCTTAATTGTCAGCTTTCCGGATAGAAGAGGTGATGAAAGTAATAGTGATGATTCCATTTGAAGAATCTCCTCGTTAAAGTTGGTAGAAAATAGCTCCTCTGCTTTTGCTAATTTTGGACTTTAAACAAAGAAAAAAGTGGCTTTTTTTCATATTGATTTATGCTTGACTAAGGCTGCTTTAGTGGCTCGTGTTGTTAACCACTATGTTAACCTGAACATGCTCACTGCATGATTATTGCTCTTTTGTCATTGCTTTTGTGCTTCAGTCTGTTGTATTGTCATTCATTGGAAATGATCTGGGTTTTAATGTATGTGTTACATGTAAAATTGAGTTTTATCTGGATCTGTCTGGGTTTCAGGATATGGATAGGTTGAAGACGACTTCCGAATCTAAGAAGAAAACATCTCCAAACACCGGAACACAGAATTCATTAAAGCAAGAGGTAAATAATTTGGATTAAATCAACTTATGCTTACTCATTTCCATTCATACTTAAATTCCATATATGAATCAGATTCTTCAGCTGGAGAAAAGATTACAAGATCAATTTCATGTTCGTCGTACTCTAGAGAAAGCATTGGGCTCTGGATCTTCCTCTTGTGATACCAACCAAACTTCAATGCCAAAGGTGATACTAAATTACTTAATGTAACTATTTTTTTTTATTTTATATGTCACTGTCTGTTAACTAACTTATAAGCTATTGCTGTCACAACAACAGCCTGCAACTAATTGATCAATGAGATTGCAGTCTTGGAGTTGGAAGTGGGGTACTTGGAGCGGTATCTTCTCTCGTTGTATATAGAAAGCTTTTGATCAACAAGTTTCCGCGGTATCTCCACAATTGTCAAGGATCAAAGACCAAAATCTCCTCTAATGACCCCAAGAGATTGTTTGTGGGATGACGCGTAGCTGATACAACAACAAAATGTCATACTCCTCCAAAGGCTCATCCTAATTCAAATTTACTTTCTAATTCTCACCAAGATAGAAGTGGATTTGGTGTTGAAGAGAAGATGTTTAAATCTGGTAGATTTGGATTTGAAGAGAAGACAACATATGACTCATCTGTTCATCGTTGTCATTCTACGTTGTCTCACCGGTCAGGCTACCCAATGCAGAGTTCCTCTACAATTGACCCTTTGTCTAAAGCTTTGCAATCTTGCCATTCTCAACCTTTGTCTGCAATGGAGGTAAACATAAGTCCTTTCTTCTTCTTTTTTATGTAGGGTCTGCTATCCTTTACTTCATTTTGCCCACTAGTTTAGTAATCATGACAACATCTTTAGTTCAGCCTTTATTTTTCCTTTTTCAAAAGATTTTAATTCAGCTTTCTTGAAAGTGTTTTTTTTCTCTTTGGATTCCTTTCATATGAACATTTATTATCTCTGCAGTATGAACAGAACAACACATCAAACATGATAAGCCTAGCTGAATATCTAGGCACCCGAGTCTCGGATCATGGACTAGAGACACCAAACAGAATTTCAGAAGAAATGGTTAAGTCAATGGCAGCCATTTTCTGTAAGCTAGCAGAAGCTCCTTCAGTACACAATGGACTTACATCACCAAACTCATCAGCATCCTCAATAGGCGCATTCTCTCCAAACTATCAGTGTGATGCATGGAGTCCAAGTTTTGGAAAGGATTCGTCTTATGAAATGCGTTTAGATAATCCGTTCAACATAGAAGGACTTAAAGAATTCAGTGGTCCTTATAGCACAATGATTGAGGTGCCTTGTATATATAGGGATGGTCAAAAGTTAGCTGATGTTGAACTTATGCTGCAAAACTTCAAGTAAGACTAAAAAAAACATAACAACTTCATTTTTTCTTAAACCTTTGCTACTAAACTTACTAAATTACTCATGCATAGATCTTTGATATGCCGGCTGCAAGAAATCGATCCTAAGAAGATGACACATGAGGAGAAACTCGCTTTCTGGATCAACATTCATAATTCCTTGGTGATGCATGTAATGAACAAAATCTTAGATTCATGTTCAGATATGTTTTTTTCTATTTATAATTTTATACTGATTATATTTTCTCCTTGACAGGCATTCTTGGCTTATGGTATTCCACAAAGTAACATGAAGAAAGTGTTTCTACTCTTGAAGGTATTCAACCTTAAACCAATCATTACACACAAAAAATATTTAAAAAATTCTATAATTGTTACTATTTTCTGACACCCTAATGATATACAGGCTGCATATAACGTCGGCGGTCATACTATCAGTGCAGACACAATACAAAGTACTATCTTGGGTTGCAGAATGTCTCGCCCTGGACAGGTTTGTTTCTTTGATCATATTCTTGATCAAATGTCTCACTTGATGTTTGTAAAAATGAGTTGCTTGATTTTTTTTTTGTTATGACAGTGGATCCGAATGATAGTTTCTCCAAAGACCAAATTCAAGTTTGGAGATGACCGTCAAGCCTATGCAATCGACAACCCTGAACCACTTCTTCACTTTGCTCTCTGCTCAGGCAGTCATTCCGATCCAGCGGTACATAATGCAAAACTCATCCAAAAATGCCTTTTACAGTAATACATTATTTGAATAATGTTTTTTTTTTTGTTGGTATGATCAGCTACGAGTGTACACGCCAAAGCGAGTGTTCCAGGAGCTAGAATCAGCAAAGGAAGAGTACATAAGAGCAACATTCGGAATGCGAAAGGATCAAAAGCTGGTTCTTCCGAAACTGATGGAAACATACGCCAAAGAATCAGCATTGACCACGGCTAGCATTGTAGAGATGATTCAACAGTCGTTACCGGAATCACTTCGAAGAAGCTTGAAGAAGTGTCATGTGGGTAAATCAAAGAAGAGTATTGAATGGGTTGCTCATAACTTCAGTTTCCGTTATCTGATTTCTAAGGAAGTTGTGAAATGAATATTATAATAGTGAATTGTTTAAATGCATTTTTTTTTGGGTATTTTTTTGTTTGGGTGTAAAATACTATTAGGTGACCATTATTTTTTGTTCAAATATCTTCTTTTAGGTTAATGTAAAAAGAAGTGTGTTAGGGAGTATAGAACAAGGGTGGCTGTATTCCATCCTTTTTTGTAAATGTAGCATATTGTGCTTCTATGAATGCAAGTGAGATTTCAGTTCATGTTATTGTGTTTTATCTAGACCCGTCTAAGAATGGATTCGGACCGTTTTGTACATTTACCTTGTTCATATGGTGGCGGGCTAACCCGGATATGTACAAGTCTATTTCCAAGAATACGGGTGTAGAAATCTGATTGGAATGAAAATATACCGTTATTGTCTGCAACTTCTTGTAAATCATTTAAAATTTAATTCTTTTAGTAAATTTAATGAAAAATATACAAATAATACTCTTACTAATCATTCAATACAAAATTTCATTGACATATTACTTCGTATATTTTAGGAAAAGCTTTAGAAAAAGAAAAAAAAAAACTCAAGCAATTAGTAAAAATTTCTTTACTTTGTGGGAAAGTGCAAAAGTCCCTTATCTGAGTTATCTCAGTATGGCCAAAAAGCTGGAAGACCCCCACGGCCCAAAGACCCAATTACACGATTCTATGCAGCCAATTGAGATTATTTTAAAAAGGGTTTTTGGCCCATGCAAATTCTACCCCGATTGGCAGAAATTTCTGAATAAAAATTTCAATTAGAATAAAAAAAATTTAAATTTCTAACAGAATCAACATTTTTCTTGTGGAATAACTACTATATTTTAGGATGTTTTTAATTAGAGATCCCCATTTTAAAAATATTATAAAGAATCACTCAACTTATATAGTTGTTTAAAGGACATTTTTTCTATAAAGAAAATAAACATAGCCGGTAAAAAGGTGGGAAGTTTTACTTTTAGAAAATGGAATTGGGATTAAAAATTATATATCTTTTTTCCAACAAATTACCTCTACAGTATATAAATCAATACGTATAACCTCGTGTATTTATTTAAAGTTATAGCGCTTGTACTTGTTAAGATTTTCATGTTTTATATTTCGTATTTGATGTATGTTTTGGTGGTATTTTAAGTGTTTGTCCGGGAGGTTGCATGAATTTACAATCGAATCTTGATAATTCTACTTCGAGTCCAAAGTTGTTTCTCATACTTGTTACATGTGTACTTCTTTAGTCGATGGACATTGTGCTCGCTACTTCCTTGTTGACCGGATATTCTCCTTTCTCTTGAAGATTTCTTTGTTTTCGGGTTAAACTCGAAGTATTTTTATGTGTTTTTTATTTTTATTTAATTTTCCTTTGTTGTGGTTCACTTACGAGTCCGTTTGCGCTCTTTTTAGAACTTTCGATTTATTAGACATCGTGTAGTCTAATATAATGAATTGTTTTCCAATATAAAAATATACAAAGTTCTCTTGTTTGTTAGACATCTCTTTTATTTATCACATTATTCTATCTTTTAATGACAGATATCATGATATGCGCCAAATCTTCCTAGTAGATCCAATCACTTTACTACAATTTCAGATTTTCAGGCTGATTAATGCGTGATTATATAATAACCCCCGATAGTTAATGCTTGAAATCCACAGCACAAAATTCGGCATAAACACATGGTCACGTAAATAGCAACATAACCAAATAAGTATTGGATCATTATTCATTACATAACCTGAAAGACGATTCTACCCCTATAAGCCTAATAAGGGCTTTCTCCAATAACATTACCCGGAGGGTAATAAAGACAAATAGTCAAAAACGAACTCTCCTTACCACACACCGCCTGAGCACAACCCAAGTCCGTCGTGTTCCGCCACACCACTTGAGTGTAAACCAAACACCTCGGGTGTTCCGGGTCGCACGTGTTACGCGCGTGATCGTAGAATTTCTTCTCCGCCACCCAATTTCCCACGGCGGCGCGTGGAGTCAATGTCGACCCGCTGGCCCATATCTGGTTGGCGCCGTATTTCTCTTGCCCTGTTAAGTTGGCGAACTCACACCTGTACTTTATTCGCTGGTACTTTGCCAGCTGGACGGCGGTTCCGGCGAGTTTTGGGCTCCATGTTAGTGGTGGAACTCCGACTTCCGCCCTGGCTTGGTTGTGTGGCTCTAGGAATTCGGTTGTTGGGTCTACGGCGGCGGTGGCGGCTTGGAGGGTGGCCAGGAGGGAAATGGTGACTAGGAAAGGAGACATTTTGTGAGTTGGTGATTACCTCAACGCGAATTTGTGAAGTGTGATTGTATTATGTGTATATATATATATATATTTGCTACTATGCGAGGGTTGAATTACTTTAATAGGTGGTAGTGTAATATGACGATAGTGGCCATGACGGGGAAGAAGTAAGTTTTGGTATGAGGAATTCTTGGAGGAAGTAAGCAATAAAAAATATAGTAATAGATACGTTTTCAAGTGGTTCTAGTCTATAATATATATATATATATATGATCAATGATCTATTTCTATTTTTAATTGATTTAGAATGAACTTTAATTCAGAGCTTATGTTTTGAGTTTGAGCATACCGGACATGCGCGTTCGTATTACAATCATAAAAACCATCACTAAGTAAACTTTTAAGAATGACTATTGGTGTATGACTTTCAACAAAAAAAATCATTATATCATTTATCAGCATACTCTGCACGTCTATTTTCTAAAAAAAGTCGGGTTTATTTTCAATTTAGGTCCCGATCTGATTTAAAATGGATTAGGCCGGAACAATTTCGGGTCAAACAAAATATTATTTTTCCTGACCGAAATCCATATCAGTGTGGACCATTTTGATTTTAAACCAGTGAACGGTCCTAATAACGCCTCGTACAGGAGTACGAGACATGATATTTGAACAGTCTTATAAGACCTAACTCATATATAACTTTCCTTGTTCATTCCAAGATGGTATTCAACGTTACAACTTAGAATTAGAGCGAGGAACATTACAAAAAGGAAGAGATGACAAGCGACTGCAGATTCATGTGGGAAACAGTAAGATCTCGTCGTCATGTAATCATCAAAGTGATGATCACCGACGATCGTCCATTCATTTGATTCGTGTGATTATCACGTCGTGGACTCATGGCCCACCAAAGTTGTCAATTTTGTGTGCTCACGTGAGTACGTGACCGTTACAATCCGATCCGATAAATTACTACTATTATGAGTCAAACTATTTGAAACTCTCTCGGAATTGGTTAGCCTTTTTCGTTAACTAAACGAGTTTAATATAAACATATTTTACGTTTGTTCCGATTAGAGTTGGACATGAGCATCGAAGATCGTCGGAAAACAATCTTAAGGATGACTAAAGTCAATAGACGAGTCAAGCTAGTCATGTTTGTATACAAGTCGAGCTACACTCGGACTCGTTCGCTTGACTAAACAAATCGAGAATTAACCAAACCCAACCTTGGAGGTTTAGAAGTTGAATCACCGTCTAGGGCCTCAATCTTACAAGCCACTATAATTAAATTATGCCAAATAAATAATTGTTGTAATATTAAAAGTTCACTAGTGATAAAATGGTCCAGTGATTATATATATACATTAATTGTATTTATTATTTTAATCAACCAAAGTTTAATTTTGTATCTTTTTATTTTCCTATCAAGGGTTTCTTGAATCTAAATAGTAGAGTAAAGTGAATTGTTTATATATGAAATTTCAAGTAAATAGAATCTAGTATATTTACAAACATGATTTTTAGTAATAAAAAAAATCAAAATTTATAAAAATAATAAATTAAGATTACTTTTTAATCAGGATTTCTAACTTCCATCGATCAATCATAATATTAATATAATTTAAGTTCATTAATATTTAGTCTTAATTCAACTCGTCTTGTTTCAAAACGAGCTGGACATGAACATATCAAAAGCCAACTCGTTCGCCTCAAATACTATGATACCATCATAATCGACATCATCAAACCCATAGCCTATTTAATATATATTTTGGATAGAAATATATTATATGATTAATCAATAATACAAGGAATAATCTATTAATCTTTCCGTGTAATTGAATTAAGATGATTTTATTTTTGATCTAAACATGAACAATAAATTTTTTTGACCCTTTAGATAAGTACTTTTTATCATAAAAGTCTTACATATATAAATTTAGCGACCATCACCGACAATTTCGAGTTGAGTTTCGAACGATTTCGACATGTTAAGTTTAAATCTAATACATATCATATAAGTATGATATTGTTTCATTCTCAAATTGTGACTAATAAAAAGAATGTTCAACGTCCTTACATATATTATTATGTCTAATCTCTTTGGAAAATGGAGCGATAATTTTATCCATCGTCTGCAAACGTTTTCGTAAGAACAACTAAGGAATAAAGATTGCCATATCCAAATCAAAAGGAGTAATGGACTATAGACTAAAGTTCGTACACATACCACACTTATCTTTATATAATTGACGTCAATAACCCAACACACATTTTGAATAAATAACTCCAAAAAGGGGGAAATAATTGTATTAATTGACATCAAATATATGGGATTTGATACCCACCGTAACCCGCGATGTGTTTTTTGAACCCTTTATATGAATGCACATATGGTCAAATAAGCCACTCGCTTTTTTTAGTATGAACTAGTTGGGGGCGCACGTGCGTCGATCAGGGAATTATAGCCCGCGCCTGAACAGGGACTCGGAGACAGATGTTGTACTGAAGGGTGTGTACGTAATGAATGCTTTACTTTGTCATTTTTTAGGAGAAAAAGCATAAACCACCACAAGATTAAGAGGATAGAGAAAAACTTAGATACTAACTGTTTGTGTTTGTCGAAGATCTTCTGAAAGGAACCTCTGTTGTTGAATGACCAAGACTAAGTTAAACCTTATTGCATGTAACATTTATCATTTGGTTATAATAACCTTCATTATGCCTCACCTGCCAAGAATGGGTTGCAGTGTAACAGTGTTCACTCGATGGCATCAAATTATGAAGCAATGTCCTTCAAATAGCCATCCATAACTGACAACTACTTCAAGTTCATACAGTGAACGGCAAGCACAAGTTATGCCCACAATAACCAAATTTGAAGATAGTTAAGGTTATAATCTTCAATCGTCAAAACAGGAAGGTGATATCTCATGCTCCAAATATGAACCTAATCAATCATAACACTTAAAATCCCAATATCTCATTCAACCAAAACCCTACAGTTTTTCAAGAAAAAAAAACGCAATGATTCAAAACGAATCCAAAGTTCAACGCTACATAACACTAACATCAGAAAATATAGAGAGAACCTTGAGTTCGATGAGAAGAGGCTAAAGCCGATCCGAATGATAAATACAGAATTCAGACAAGTCTATTATCAATACTGGTGGGTCTCTCCCTTGTATATCTCTATCCATCATGTAACAAAATCTATAATTGTTTCACCCCCAGCATGGAAAGCCTCCTACAACAAAATCTAAGTTAGCAGTTGGTTTACCAATTTCATGTCATGTAAGAAAATGTAACAAAAACAATTTATAAAAAAGCAAGTTTAATAATCCATCTTACTTCACTGAATGTCATCAGGCTTGGCTTGCTTCCAACTGGTGGAGTTTGGTTGCACACCATATGCGCAATGGGCAACCTCACAGAGGAACCATCACGTGAGCATACATAAGTACGAGAGACAACCTCAATCATCCATGCACCACCTCGTTTCTCAGATGACCGAGGGTATGAATCAAAATAGGAGTATGCAATTGGACTACCAGAATAGGAATCCTTGACAAGATAGAATTTGATATCATTGTTCCAAACCTGAAAAGTAATTAACACTCACTCTCTTAATTAGACAAGAAGTCATTTTTTCCTTTCATAATTAAACAATGCATGCAAACTAAAGTATAAACTTACCGGAGCTAGACCATCAGCAAATTCAACATCCACTCTAAACAACTTTTTGGCCAAAGCAAATAATCCATCCATACATTTGGCAGGGAGAAGTATGGGCGCAACTTCTCCTAAATACCGTCAAAAATCGAAAAATGGATCAGTTATATTTTAAATTTTTGCTTAAAAGTTAATGGTATTTCATAGAGCATTAAAGCAATGATTAAAAAAGCAATTATGATCCAATAATGAACCTCCAAAACTTTCCATGTTAAGAAAGTGAATATGGATTCCTTCAAGTGTGATAATTCAATTACAAGTGCAACAAAGAGAGAGAACTAACCTCGTTTATGTCAAACTTGGACTCCCGGAGCCTTTCACTCCAAAAACTAATATCCCACAGAGTTAGGTTATCAGCCTCCACTGCACCTTGCCCCTTAGAAAACGTTTTTATGTCATTCACATCTAGATGAAGACAAGGGGTGAGTGAGGAGCAAGACAAATCACAAACAATAAAAAAGGAAAACTTAATGAATGGACTAAGAACAAACAACTATATAAATGAACTTCCAGATGGACCTAAAGATTATTTGATGCTGAATAATAATATGCTGCTATCATGGTAAAAAGCAAAGTGACTTGCAAAAAGTACTACAAAATTTTTCATTTTTACAGTTGAGTAAACCTTTCAGTGGCATGTGCTAGAAATTGATGATCAGAGTTTTTGAATCTTTGATTGTGCGCTACACTGCTACATTACTAAGCAACTATGAAAACATGCAATAAAGTGATAAGGAAAGTTAATGCATATTCTACTGCGTAAGGAAAATATTTAGAAGGAAAAAGACTGAAGTACATCATTGGCAAGTCATGTGATTTATGATACTGTAATGCATAGAGATAGTTCATGTATAAAGCACCAATGAAGTCTACAAAACAATCTTATACAGAGTAGTACCTTGAAGTGCACGATTCCAAGAAGCAACACGAAGCTTTTCAAGAAGTTCTTGTGCTTTGTCAATAGTAGCCATTTTCATGGATATACTCACCTAGAATAATTGCTAGTTAGGACCAAGACTCTAAACTGAAGTACCTGACTTTCTCAAAAATACTTAAACATACCTCTGCAAAGTTGTTGTAACCAAGAAGCTTGGCTTTTTCCACCCTAAACTATAATATTTGGTTGATCAATTGAGTATTATCAAGATCTCCACCAGATGCACGAGTAATAGACACGGTATACTTCCTCACGTAATGTTCGATTTCTAGCATGTTGCATGACATTACATTTTGTGATCAAACCTTGAAGATGCAAGATCTTAACATGGAATTCAGTACCATCAACAATAAGGGAGGAGCAAAGAGAACTTACAGGAGTAAAGAGAACTTGAACCTGTTCAAACAAATTGGAGAACCAAAACGATAAATTAGCAGCCAATATACAAATTACATCATCAAGTAATGTAGCCAAAACCATCTAAAACTCAATCACCTGAGAATTAACAAACAAGCATTCACGAGTGAGCATCCTCACACTTTGAGGAGCTATGTTGTTCTCAATCAACTCTTGGGATCGAAATCATCATATTACCGATTAATAACAGCAAGCTATCATCAAAATATACAACAAATTCAGTAAGGTATCATCAAAATATACAACAAACTCACTGGATTAAAGTACTCTTTTGATGGATGTATTTCAAAATTCTGGCAAGAATCATACGTTAATGATTATGTAATGATGATTGACTATACCATCATGAGAAGCTTTGCAAAAAAGGGTGTCTGGGGAGAGACTATCCGAGGCATACACCTGCACCATCAATCAAATTGGATGATTTTGTATATTCAATAATTTGAGAGATGAATTCAACTATTCAAGTGTGTGATATCGTCAATGCAAATTATGAAGTCTTACTTCAGAGATGGGTTTAAGTGTCCTGCCTTCATAAGCCATGAGCCCTTGAGAGTCAACAAAGTTGTACTTGGGACAATGTGACTGCATCAAAATCAATTGAAATTGCAACAGTAATCAAGAGCTTAAAATATCACCAATGTCATAATTATAAAAATCTAATGATTTGAACCCTAATTTAACTACCTCCGATCCATCTTGATAATGGAAGCAATAATAATGGAAGCAGTAATATCGGCAGCCTGGTAAGGCCGGTGGGCAATAGAAGGACAAATCCAAGAAATGCTTTGACATGATTCCATCTCCTTCAAAGCGAACGCCACCCTAAATCGTCAGGAGTTTTCTGGATTCGATAACCCATTGTTTACTGTGTCTTCGCCACTGGATTCGTGTTTATCAGTCCGGCGGTCTCGTATTCCGACGGTCGAGGTAAAGAACGAATGAGAGATATTGAACCGAATACCTAAATACCTATACGAATAAATCGGTGCATCCAGAGGAGATTAAGAAGAAGAATACCGACTGAATGAGAGAATTCGAGGAACCCGTATAAGAAGAAGGAACGATGAAGAATGACGGAGAAGAATACCTAGAAGACAGACCGGAGAAAGAAGAGGAGACGACGCGTGTATCATCGTTCCTCATCACATGACACGTTAGGAAAAACTCTATTTTATGGGCCAAGCAACACAACATACTGGCAGATGGGTCGGCGAGTGATCCAGTCCAAAAAAGGACAGAAAACAGAATAAAAGAAGGTCACAAAACACAATAACGTAAGGGTAAAGTTGGAAACACTCTATTCATTCGGGGAACTCTCCCTTATATAATATAAAGGATAAAGGAAGTGAACCCTTTTTTTACCCAACAAAGTTAAAGGGCTGTAAAAATATGATGTAAGACCACGACCCGGCCCATTGGGTCTAGCCTGATAGACCCTGCCTGAACTACGGTGCCGACTGCTACAACGGTCAAGATTTTTTGTATCCCTCTTTTTGTGTATCCTTGTATCCTATCACGTGATTGGTTGATTTTATATTATTTATTATTTTTTTCGTAAAGCAGGAAAACTTTAATCCCTATTTATTTAGCCTCAGTCAATCACATGTTAAGAATACATATTTCACTGTTATAGGGATCTCAACTATTGCTACAAGCGTACAGGATATATATATATATATATATATATTTTCAAGGGAGTCGGGGAGACCTCTTGCAAAGAGAGGTGAGAGGTTGAACATTAGACATGTCACATGTTGTATGACTATTTAAAAGTATATTGTCGTTATACACGATTTACGATAGTATTATTCATTTTTACACGATTGTTTACCTTAGAATCCCGTGTGTATCGGGTGTCAAAATCTATATTGTTTCTTTTTTTAGATCGATTTCCCCTCTAAAAGTTCTCACTCACGTGATCATATTTTTAAAGAATTCATAAACGCATGGCAATGATTTTAACAAACACAGGGCGGAGTCGAAAACTGTGTCTGTCACGGTTTTTAGAAACCATAATCGTGATAGAATACTCACGGTCACGGGTTCCACAACCGTGACCATACGGATCCCGAACCGTGACAAATTTTCTTTGTAACGGATTTGAAATCCGTAACCGTAACGATCACGGATTTCATATTCGTGCGTTTGTTAATTTCGCCGCCTATTTTTATTTTATTTTTTCCTTCGAATCTTAGGTATATTTAAAGGATTTCCACCAAATATATAACTATATAAGTCGTGAGCAACACGGGGACGTGGCCTCTATGAAGCATTTCAACATCGAATCAGTCAAACAAAGAATTCTCATGAATCTCATGATTCTCATCCTTTTCAATATAAATACTTGTTTATTATAAGAGTGCTCAAACCCAAATTATCTTTTAGTTCTATAGATTATATACATCCTGCCGTGCTCACATTTCCATTTTTTAAATGCCATATATTTTTTTACATTTCTTTGTCATTGCTAGCAATCGAAATATTAAGATCCTATAGGGCACATTTTGAAATGGAACGATTGCCAATTTGAGTATACCTTGCTACAAATTTCTCCCTCTGTTATAGATTGTGGTTTCAATGAGAATACTCATTTGAAGAGGAGGTTACGATAAATTTCTCCCTCTGTTTATATATATATATATATATATATATATATATATATATATAATATATATATATATATATATATATAAACGAAGCTTGGTAGCTTAGATCTAGATCTGTCATCCTGAAAATCTCTGAAGAGAATTTCAATAAAACTTATATACAATACTTGAACAAAGGGAGAAATCCCATTTACAATATTATATTCCTCATCTAAAATCCCCCCGAAAAAACTCAATCAATGACAACAATTTAGATTGATAATCGTAATCTATTATTGTATTACGAACTTAACGTCGAAAAGACGAATGGAAATCCTCAAGAGAAAGTCCCGAGCTAGCCTTTATAGCAAGAGAGCACACATCTCATGAAGAGACAACGGCAAATTACACTTAGATCTACCCCTCACAAAATACACTTGCCCGGACTTAAGTTCTTCATCCACCGCAATCTCCGGCACACACGTGTCCACATACATAGACTCCCAACTACATAGATACCCACCTACTTTCTCCTCATTTCTCGGCGCCGGCGCAACCACGCACGCCGCCTCCCTCGCTGTAATCGGCGGATTGAACTTCTCTACCCGCCCATCCTCGCATATCACCTTTACAACCTCCGGTATCCGTGTTGCCGGCGGAAAGATCTCCGGCGCCGGTGAAAGATTGGTTCTTTTTGGTCTTGTTGCCGGCAAGGAGTATCAGCACTTCCGGGATTTGTTCTGGGGTTTTCCGGTGAGGGTTAGTGGGTTTTGAATGTGGGTTGATGCGCAACCACCCATAGAGATCTGGATCGAGATCGAGGAAGATGATTTTTTTTCCTGGTTGGGAGATCGAGGAAGATGATCGAGAATGGGTTTGTTGTAGTTTTGGAATTTTAAGGTTGTCGTTGAGTATATAGCTAGTGTGAAGAAGCTAAATTAGGTTATCAAGTATTCAAAGAGTGGAAAATGGGTTTTTTGCCGGTGAGGTGCAATGGTTTTGCCGGTGGAGGTGCAATGGTGCACATATAAAGAGTGGGTGTAGACCGGAACCTCGTGTGATGGACCCTATTTGTATAATTTTTATAATTCAAATTCAATTCTCACTTCAATGTGTCAAAATTTGGATAATATTTTGACCAGAAATTTATTTTAAATCAAATTTATATTCACCACAATAAATAGCAGTGAAATATATTGATCTTAATTAAGCAATGAAAATATTCGACTAATATCTTTTTGGGAAAGTAACCATGGATCGCTTATGTAATAATTTTACATTTATGTAAGTACTATTTTAAACAAATTTTCTATATTTATATATCATATTAAAGGAAAATCAATTAAATTTCGCTTGTCATTTTTTTATATAAAGGAAATCAGTTCGAAAACACTAGACGACACGCCGTCTAGTGGGTCGAAATGCCGAAAAAATGATCGGCAGACGGACTAACCGTCATGATGAACCACAAAACAAGAAGAAAAAAAACGCACACAAATATATCAAAGAAACCGTTAGCAAAGAGATCTCCAAGGAAAAGTAGAATGATCCAATCAACATGAAGCGACAAGCACATTGTTTGTCTCCAAAGGAAGTACACAGGTTGGAAGCTTGAGGAACAACTATTGACACCTCAGATTTGGACTCACAACAGAGCCTTCAGGAGTCGATCACAAATCCACGCCCCTCCGAGAGAAACTACTCGACACACCACCAAAGAAACAACACCAAACTAAGAAGATGACTGCAGACAAGAGGTCTTGATATAAAAGTGTATATAACTTTTGATTGTAAAAGATTGAAGATTTAAACTGGAAAATTGTTTATAAGGTGCAAAAATGTTGAAGTTTGTAGACGACAATAACAACATTTTTAACTTTGGCTTTGATTAGAGATAACTTATTAATTTAATTTTTTTTAATAAGATTGTTGGTTGTGTGCGATTTTGAACGGAATCAATCCAATTGGACGACAAGAACTATCTTGTTTAGTATTTATAGGAAAAAGACAAATACATGTACTTAAATAATAATAATTTCTTTCTTTGTTATCATTATTATAATTTTTTCTATTTTATTTTGTAAGGAATCATTCCATTGGATTCAAGTATCAATTTTTTCTTTTCTTCTTCCTTTGAAAATTTTCAAAATTTTGTTTGTGTTCAGAAAATGAAGGTAAAAGACGTTACCTTAAGCACAACCCAATTTGTTCATTTTGACACAAGAATTATGGGTTTAATAACATGCCCATTAAAAAAAAGACTTTAAAAATAGAGTTATATTATTGATTAGTTTTCTTTGCCTTTCAAGCACCACACGTTAGGGCACAATTCAACGTAGTCATCAAGAGAGTTTGAGAGAAGCGGCCATCATCGTCCTGAATCGATTATGGAGAAGAAATAGTACTTGTGTAATAAAGAAGATCTTGAGATGGGAGAATAGCCATCCGAAGATGAGTTGACTACTCTGTTAAGGTTATAGAGTTTGGAAAAAACGATTTGGTTGAAGGATTTTAGATACCAAACTGTCTTAACTTTTAAGGACCAAAATCATTCGAGCCCGACAGAGATCGGAGGGCCATCATTCAACCGAGCCGACGTCGACAAAGATCAGTAAGCAATTTTTCTGTCAAAAACAGATTTTGGAGACTTTGGATTTGATTTGATTCTTGAGAAGTTTGGATTTGATTTGGTTCTTGAGAAGCAAGAAATGTTTATCATATAAGTAAACAAGGAGGTTGTTGGTGCCGGGATCTGATGATGGGAGAATCCTCCCTTGAGTAGGTGAAGGAGGTTGTTCATGACGAAGGAGAGTTTATGGGAGGTCATACCACTGCTATTAAGACGAAAATAGATACGAGGTTGCTAAATCCGAGGTTGCTAGAGAAGGGTAGTCTTTCTTGGTAGATAACTGAGGTCACTTGGTAAAGATCCGGGGTCACCGGAGATGTCCGAGGTCATCGGAATTTTTTTTTCTGCTAAGGGGTGCCCTCTTTCTGTTAAATTCCGCGTGTCATTCATTTGTACATCGGATAGTGTCATTTTATCACAATTTACATTTTGTTATAATTATAATTATTTTATTTTATTATATTTTTCATTAACTAAAATCTCACTACTGTTACCATATAAGTCAATATATATTTTTTAACATAAAAGCTTATATATATAATATATAATTATTTGCATCGAGTTATAGGGGAGACGGGCAACAAGTTGCGTTGCCAACCCTTTTTGAATTGCAAAACCGATTCTCCTAAAAACAACATTTGACGACCTAGGAGGCATAACGTTACCGTGTAAGACCCGTTACACCCTCTTGATAACCTCAACAACATCGGGCGCAAGAAAACCAAAAGTGTCAAAAGCGAACGGAAGAAACACATGTTGGTTTTCGATACAAGTCTTCTCATGTTTAACCACCTTAGCAGATGTTGCATTAACTGCCACCTTACTCACCACAAAAGGCCCGTTGCCTAGACAAACCTCCACGTCTGCCTAATTGATATTTTTACCTTTTAAACACATTTTAATTTTGATGAAGTTTTGTTTTCATATAGTCATCTATCGATATTCTATATATTATATTAAATCAAAAGCACTTAAAATCCACATGTCATTCATTTATATCGGATGACACGTGTCATTTTCTCACAATTTACCTTTTGTTATAATTATTTGTTTATTTTATTATATTTTTCATTTACTAAAATCTAGCTATTGTTACCATATAAGTCAATATGAAATAAAAAATATAGTTAATTTAAAAAGGCGGCATCTACTTGATATTATTACCTTCTAAACACATTTTAATTTTGATAAAGTTTTGTTTTCATGTAATCATTTCTTAATATACTCGATTAAGTGGATGTTTTTTCAAACTTAATTTATAAATTGTCGAAAACTACATTTATAATAAGCCAAATGAAAATGTACTTTTTAATTTATAAATCTTAGAAAATATGATTATAAATTTATTTCGCGTTAACTTTTTTTTTAAAATGTGTAAAGCACGGGAATTACACTAGTAGTATATTATAGTCAAAACACTCAATCTCACGTGTCACTTCCTCCTATCTTCACTACCACATGTCATTTTCATGTAATTTTGATTTTATGAGAAAAATATACCTTTAGAGTTGACATCTTACCTTTAAAATCTACTATATAATACTAAAATAGAAGTGATTAATGTCCCATGTCATTACTACATCAAAGTTCACCACACATTTTTTTATTATATTAGATATTATCTTATAAAATTACATCGAATTAGAAGTTAGTCGGCAACAAGTTGTGGCGCCGATCCTTTTTGAATAGCAAACCCGATCTTCCTAAACACTACATCTGAAGACCTATGTGACACAACATTGCCATTCAAGACTCGTTGCACCCTCTTGAGAATCTCGACATCATCGGGTGCTAGAAAACCAAACGTATCAAATGTGAACGGAAGAAACACATGATGGTTTTCAACACAAGTCCTTTCATGCTTAACCACTTTCTTAGAGGCCGCGTTGAGGGTCACCTTACCCACCACAAAAGGCCCATTATCCAAACCAACCAAAGGAGAGACTCTTGTCAAGTCAATACAAGCATGTTTTCCACCCACCATCCAAACACTAACACATCTGTGGGCCGCAACGTAGACCTTCCTTCACGCGAATCATCCAAGAAGGATACAAACGCCTATTTCTTGGCCGAAATCCCTGCCCTCTTAAACACGTCACATAAAACATCATGAACCAAATCGTGCCTATATTTGAAGCTGTGTAGTTCTTTACAATGAATCGCATGCTCCCAAAATCATCCATAACCTTCCCACAATTAGGCATGGGACAAGACACATCAGACGGGAACAAATGAATCATAAGGCGATACTTGAGGATCGCGTGATACTCAATTAGCTATGTGCAACCTGTAGGCATTGAAAAACCGCCTTTTGTCTACGTGTCAAATCAAAAATTGATTCCATTGCATGTATTGTCTTACCAAAAAGAGCACTCGCCAAAGCATGTTGGGCTTTAAGGGTGACGGTGCTATTGACAGTAAAACCAGAAAGATCAAAACTAGGAATAGAAGCTTGAAGATTGCCCAAAACTCCAAAAAACTCGAAGCTCATATCAACAACTCCACTGTCCCACAAAATTTGGTCTTGAAGGGTCCAAGATTGAGCTCTAGAAGCTACAAAAAGCAAAAGATGAAATCTCCAAAGCTGAGTATAACCCAAGGCCTCCACACCGAATCGGCAAAGAAGCAAGTCGCCACTGAAGATCGCCAAAAAATGCACCCCCACAAACCACAATATCCTCGACTAATTGATGGAGTCCCAAATCAAAAAAGTAGGTGCCCCTCCCATGCTCCGGTAGACAAGTTCTCAAGCTAAACAACATCTTAGCAACACGCATACAGGAATAAAGCAAAAGAAGCTCACTATGCGGGTCCCTCAATTGCGGAAGAAGGTGCATCAACTCAACTATCTTAACAACTCTTTTCATGACTAGCTCTCTAATAAATCCATCATCTTTACTCACAACCCCACCCCACAACTTAACACCTAAAACCGGCCTAACAATTCCATGAGGGAATAAATCTTCTCTAAGCTTCAATCCATCACACGAAGGCCAAAAGAGCTCAGTCTTGCAAACATTCAACTCAAGGCCAAAACTCGGGCCAACTTCTCTAATGATATCAAGCACTCTAGCCAGTTCTTATGTCCGGCCAATAATAGTACTATCATCAAGATACCAAGCATGTAGAATATGCTTGTAATTGTCTCTGATCCGATGAAGAAGTGGGTGCAAGACAAAGGAAAAAAGAAGCGGCCCAAAGGGTCTCCTTGATGCGGGGATAAGCCGCAAGGGTTTCCCGATCTTTCAACACCACGAACTAGATAGAAGAGATGATGAATAGACGTGAAGATGGTAGAAAAACGTGGCCTTTGATGGATGAATGACCCGATGATGGTGAATGGATCGTAGCTGGATAGACTGGTTGAATTCCTAGAAGGAATTCTTCCGCTATAATCTTACGCTTATGGGAAAGAACGAGATTGTTCCCGAAAGCACAAGAAATCGTTTGGAGATTGAAGAGAGATCGATCTTAGAATCCACCAAGATAGATGACTCCTTGACGGCTCCAAACTAAGGTTGGACGAGAATCCACCCGTCTAGGGTTTGAATAGGAATCCACCTATTCGTTCTCGAATCCACGAGAAGAAATACGAAACGTATTCAAAAATGTGTTTATTCAATGACTGCTTGAAAATGAACGTCCAACTTGCCTTATATAGGCCATGGAGGACGTCCAAAGCAAGATACATGGGCTGCGGGCTTGATCTAATATCGAGCCCAAACTAATTAAAAAGAAAAGATAAAATATGAAAAGATAAGATCGAATCCTTAAGAGATAGGATCTTCTAGCTAAAAGATAAGATCAAATCTTTAAGAGATAAGATCAAACTAACAAGATAAGATAAGATAAGATCAACCCTTAAAAAATATGATCATATCTAGATCTTATCTAAACTATTAAAATAAATAAATAAATAAAAGCAAGTCCAATATTAAAATAGTCCAAATATGGGCTGAAAATAAAATAGCTAGTTGAGTTGAAAATAATATATCTAATTAAGGCCTTATTTAAAAATAAAATAAGCTCAACTAAATATATTAAAAACGTCCAACATTTCTTCATTTCCACGCAGCCCTTGCAAGCCTTGAGCTCCTTCTTGCCCATGCAAACGTGATCAATCTTGATATCTCCCATTTCCAATCAATATTTCTTCATTGCACTTCCGGAAATGGTCTTTTGCAAATATTCCATGAATGATCTCCATTCGGGTTTCGGTCTAAGATGCTCCTACATCACTCCTTGTTGCACACCGGTAGCCGACCAAATAAAACCATCACCAACATACAGACGAGCAACCTGACCATACAATAAATCAACCCAAAAAGAGATAGAAGGACATATGTCCCTCACTTCCCTAAGCAAAACATTTTTGTCAACCAGGTTGAAGGCATTAGAAAAATCCACTATCAACATAGCTAGAGAAAAATCAGAGTGATGCTCGCTTAAAACCCTGTTAACACTATGTAGAATAGCTTATGCACCACCTGAGATACCAACTCCAAACTAAAAAATCTCCAAGATATTCCCTCATATCTTTACTTACTCCCTTCATGGCTACTTTGGACACAAACCATCTCCATATAGTACCAATGGGATGAACCCCATTGTCAGACTTCAGCAGCGGCGTAAGAGACGCTGAAGCAACAAACTTAGCGGACACTTACCTCCCAACCACAAATTGACCACAAAAGAAAGCGCTCTCAAAAGAGATGTGACAACTGCAGAGCCCTCGCCAAACAAAACATCTCAAACCATCTCTACCACACGAGGTTCCTTTGGGAAAAGACATGATGCATGTAAAAATCAAATCAACATCAACAACGAGGGTGGTTCATGAAAAGTAGAACAAGGCTTAGCAGGAGGAGGTTTGAATGGATGTTTAGCCTTCAAAGCCTTCAAAGTCTCATCACTAAGGAGCTACTCCAGAGGAGTACAAAACTTTTACAGTAGCCATAAAATTCCCATCTGAAACCTTACGAAGACACTGCTTGATATTAGGGTTTCTCTCCCAAACTTCTTCATTCTTTGAGTCGCCATCAACCATAACAATAGGTCTATGCTCTGAATTGCCTAGCAAACCATGCACAAGACTAAAAACACCATCAACTTCTCCCCAAGTATGGATTTCATATAGGGCTAGTGCTCCTTGGGAAGAGATAAGTACGGATTTCATTATAGGGCTGCCTAGGACTAAGAAAGGAAGAGATTCAATTTTGTGGCGGTAGATAGATTCTCTAAAATGGCACATTTCATTCCATGTCATAAAACTGATGATGCATACAATGTCGCAAATTTATTTTTCAAGGAGATAGTTAGATTGCATGGAATACCTAAGACCATTGTTAGTGATAGAGATGTTAAGTTCTTGAGTTTCTTTTGAAAACTCTTTGGGAAAGATGGGAACTAGGTTGCTATTTCGACCTCTAGTCATCCTCAAACGGATGGACAAACGGAAGTCACCAATAGGACCCTAAATACACTCCTTAGAACCATTTTGAAATATAATTTGAAGGAATGGGAAGACGTTTTACCACATGTCGAGTTTGCTTCTAATCGAACCATGCATTCATCCACTTCTTTGTCACCTTTTAAATGTGTTTATGGTTTTAACCCTTTGACTCCTATGGATCTTTTACCGATTCCTCAAAAGGATCGTGTAGCTTTTGATGCTTTGGAACAGGCGAAAATGATTAAGGAACTCCATGAAAAGACCAAGGCTAAGCTTGAAAAGAAAGGAGTTGAAGTCGCAGCTAGAAAGAACAAAGGGCGAAGGCAATTGGTTTTCCAACCCGGTGATGCAGTTTGGTTACATCTAAGGAAGAGAGGTTTCCGGAGAAACGTCAATCGAAGCTAGCTCCACGGGGTGACAGACCGTTCAAAATTCTACACCGGTTAACAACAATGCATATGTCTTAGAGTTACCGGAGGACTATGGAGTAAGCACAACTTTCAACGTGGGAGATTTGAGCATCTATGAAGGAGAGAGTGAGCAAGGAGATGATTCGGGGTCGAATTCTTCCCAAAAAGGGGTGGATGATGGAGGATCGTTACGTGAGCCATTGCATGACTCACAAGATAGGACCCAAGGACCCATTACAAGGGCAAGAGCCAAGGAGATCCAAGAGTTTACGTCAAGGGAGTTGTTAATGCATGGAAACATGCATGAGTTATATAATGTTCGTAAGCCACTTATTAATTTCTTGGTGATTTCAGGAGGCAAAGTACAAGAGATGGAGGCCATGCAAACGTTGGATCGCCATGGGAAGGAGATGGAAGTTGAAGCCAATATTGAGCAAGCAAGTGGAAGAAGAGAGCTAGGCGGTAACGAACGGCAAGTGTGTCACGCAGCGGAAGTAGACGTGATCTTGAAGGCGGATGGACAAGCGAGCATGGGAAGCCCGGCCCCTTCGGAATCCCTACGCCCTCGGCCATAACCCCTAAGCCCCGCCCGACGCTCTCGGCCTCACAAGCACCATCCGTCCCGAACCATAATCTCTGCCCGGCCTCGCTAGCCCCATCCGGCGTGAACCCTAATTCCCGCCCGGCCTCGCTAGCACCATCCGTCCCTAACCCTAATCTACGCCCGGCCTCGTTAGCACCATCAGTCCCGAACCCTAATTCCCGCCCGGCGCCGTCGACTTCCTCGATGCCAACATCACGGAGTCTTAGTCTCTGCCCGGAATGGTTGGCGATCTCGGTGTCTTCAGCGTCCAAGCTCGTCCGAGACTTTGCACATCATTCTCCGCCGGGCCGTCCGTTGAACCCTAAAACCCACCTGGCTGAGCCCTAAACCCGCCCGGTCGCTGATGGATGCCTCGGAGAAAGAAGCCTATTTTTTTGGGGTTGTTTTGAACCAAACGGTTTCTTTGTTAGTTGTTAGCTACATTTGTGGGAGCTCTCTTGTTATCTCCTCCCACTAATGTATTTTGTTTTCTTTATTTAATTTGTTTTAGAAAAGGAAGTCTATATATTTTCTTCTTAGTTGTCTTAGTCGGACACGTTATTTGCTTCATTATTGAACACTGTATTCCATTCACAAAATCAATCAGATAAAGAGAGAGCTTTGGTTGGAATTGTTGTTGTTTTCTTGGTCGAGTTTGTTTGTGTCAATCAATATGGATTGGTGCTTCGAGCCTTCACGAGTCCCTCCTTGTGCTAGTTCCGTTGAGAGCTTGTGTAAGGTTGTATTGGGTTGGGTTAAAGGCATTCACGAGCCGGGGTCTTGACTACTTAGCCAAGTTTCTCATCGTTGGCCTTTGGTTCTTCTCAACGTTCTTCATTTCCATTTCATTCATACTCCCGTCCAACGTCCGTTTCCATTGTCTACCTAACTTGGAGTCATTGTACCTTGATCGGTTAACCCATGGGTCTATTCCCGTATCATATGTCTTGTTTGGAAATCTTTTCAAATTACAAACAAAGCGTTTGAACTCATATGTCAAAGCAACCGGTCCATAGCAATGAAGTATCACAATTTTAGCACAAATTTTGAAATTGTAATAATCTTTGCGTATGATCCGCCAAGATAATTTGATAAATTAAAATTTTGGGAGGGCTTGGCGAAGTTCATACAATCCATCAAGTACCCTAGCTTGTTAATGGGTGACTTAATGAAATTCTACGCTCCTCGAAAAACAAGGCGGAGTGCCCCATTGCCAAATTGATTCAACAAACTTATTGAATTCAAGGACACATGCCATTTACAAGACCTTCCAACCACGGGGTTGGAGTTTACTTGCAGAAGGAAGAAAGAGGGACTAGACAACACTTTTGAGAAACTTGACATAGCTCTTGATCATCAACAAATCATTGACCAAAATCCCAAACTTGATAACAAAAAATCATGCATTCACAAATTCAGATCACATGCGCCTATCAATCAATATCAAATATGATTGTAATGTAGAAAAGGGACAACCCTTTCAAGTTCGAAATGATGTGGACAAAGAGAAAGGATTTCGAAAACCTTGTTAAACGAACATGGCATGTGTAGTTCACGGGGAGTCATATGTTCAACCTAACAAAGAAACTATACTTACTAAAATAAAAGGAAAAATATGGAATAAAAGCCCCTTTAGTAACTTATTCACGCAAATAAAAGTGGTGGATAATGATCTGGAATGGATTCAAAGAGAACTAATAAAGAGATTTGATGCAAGTCTTAAAAAATAGAGAGGCCATATTATTGTGCAAAAGGAATTATATGATTTATTTCCAAAGAAGATTCTGGAGTCAAAGAGACTCCCGACAACAAAAAAAACTTGTTCGCCGATTTTACACCCATATAAACCTTTATCAATAATGATAAAGACCTAGAAGTTAGTAAAAAAGGAAGGGATAGTTTAATATTTATAACGTGTAACAATTCCCTAAATAGCAACGAACCCACAGTGTATGGGTCAATCACAGTAAAGGTACGTATTCCAGGGTCGATCTCAGGGACTAGGAGGATTAATATGCAACAATGATTAAATATAGAATAGATCTCAATTAAAGACAAGATGTTGGAAAAGATAAGGGAAAGAAATCAAAATGGTTTTGAAAAGGTTTTAAGGACTCGCAATCAATTGTTACTATTGATTGAAAGTCAAAACAAGCAAATAAAAAGAGAAAACAAAGATAATCAAGTTAAAGGAAAGAAAGTGGATTCCAAGGGTTCAAGATCATTGTTTATACATATAGATTCAGGAAGACTCATAAAGATATATGGTAGAAAAGCCAAAGGGATGAACGTTTCTAGGCTGACAGTCCATTACCGGGTAAGTCTCAAGACTATCTAGTTCCAAACCAACTACCTATTACCGGGTAAGTCTCAAGGTAGAGAGGTAGGAAATTCTAAACAAACCAGACTACAAACTAAGGGAAAGGTAAACCATTACCGGGTAAGTCTCAGATATTACCCTACTTAGCAAGGAATCTAAGCACATTCAACCAATAAAGGATAAACCTTTATTACCTATGATCAGTCACTCATGTATCTATGGAGGAATATCACCGGGTAAGTCTAAATTCCAACTTAGGTTACTAGCTAGAAGGATTCTAACTAGGTTCAAGTTCAAGCCAACCATTAGGATTTCAAGCAAGTCAAAGCCAAAACATAAAGCACAACATTCCATCATAATCAAAGGCATAAATAAATCCCTGTTAACCTTGGAACCACAAGGTTCTAGCCAATAACAATCATATATCAAAGAAAGACAAATAAATAACAAAGGGAAAAAAGAACTTAGCTTCAATAAATATAAACTCCAATCTTGACAAAACTCGAATCCAACAAGGTCTTCCAAACAAACCTCAAGCAAAAATATGAATCTTGAACTAAACTATGAAGAATCAATGGAGAAGAAGAAGGGAAAGGAAGGAGACGGCTCCCCTCTTATGGGGTAACCTAACCCTAAAAGAAACGGACTAATTCGGCCCCTTAGAAATAACCTAGAGCTTCCCTTTTATAGGCAACAACCTTACAAAGGACGGGTTGGGCCAAAACCAATCCAAAAATAAAATAAAATCGCCGAAAAGGAAATCTCGGGCAAAAATCTCGGCCGAGATCGGGCTAGTCGGGACCGAGATTTGGCAACAAAAACCTTCAGCGCGTCAAGACTTCGGAAATCTTGGCCAAGATCGAGAAATCTCGGACGAGCTCGAGAAATCTCGGCCGAGCTCGAACCATCTCGGCGAGCTAGGGCCATCTCGGCCGAGCCAGGGAGAATCTTGGCCGAGATTTGGACCATCTCGGTCTGGTTTGACGAGATCGGTCCATCTCGGTCCGAGACGCGGTCTTCTTCGTTCCTTCGCGCCTTTAGCTCGATTCCTCGCGTCTTTAGCTCGATTCCTCGCCTTTCCCGTGCACGTAGCTCGCTCCAATGCGTCCACTTCGAGGCTTGATCCTCAAATACATCGTTTTAGCTCTAAAATGTGCCAAATCACCTACAAAGCCACAAATAGCATGTGTAGACATCTATTCTTGCAAAGTAACACTAAACAAGCATAAATGGCACAAACTAAGGCCAAAACATGAATGCGGAAATGGGAAATCTAACTAAATGCATGAGTGAAACATGTCGATAAATCATGTTATCAAATCGCTTGTGGAAGAAGAAGAGGAATCCTTATCAAACAACTCGTGTTGGATAGTGGAGTGAGTTCGAACGAACCAAAGGTCATTAGGGAGGAATTCAAAAAAGAATTCGTAAAAGGGTTCAAAGGCTCAAATTCTAGAAATTTAGAACTCGAAATGCAGTTATCTCACATTTCACACGATGTCACTGGAGAATGATAACAACTTCCTAACTAAGCAAGTCACGAATAATGAAAGAAAACAAGCAATGTTCCGCATTGGCAGTGATAAATCTCTAGGAACTGATGGGATGTCATTAGGATTCTACCAGAAATATTGGCATATTTTTGGTCCAGCGGTATTTCGGTCCGTCAAAAGTTTCTTTAGAATCGGAAATTTGCTAAAACAGATCAATCATACCTTCATTACACTACTGCCGAAAATTGATAACCCAACAACAACAACAACAAGTCACTATAGACCTATCAATTTATGTGCTACTATTTATAAAACCATATAAAAATAATAGTTGAAAGACTAAATCGTATCATGAACAAAAATATTCATCCTCTTCAAGGGGCTTTTGTTAAGGAACGAGTAATCCAAAACAACATCCTAATTGCCCATGAAATTGTCCACTCTTTCAGGCTAAACAAAGGAAAGGTTGGATATGCAGCAAATCAAACTAGTTATGGAGAAAGCATATGTCGACACTGTTGAATGGAACAACATTATTAGAGTTCTCGAGAAATTTGGCTTCACTAGTAAATTTGTGGATTGGATTAAAGAATGCATCTCACTTGTATATTTCTCCGTCCTTATAAATAACACCCGCACATAAATGTTTGTCCTTGAAAGAGGATTGTCACAAGATGATCCTATTTCACACTCTTTTTCAATATAGTGGCGGAAGTGTTAATGAGAAATTTTCAAGAACAATGTAACGAGAACAAGGAAAACGTTGGATTTTCAATCACAAGGAATGAATCTTTATCCCATTTTTAGCCTTCGCAAATGACATCATTATTTTCACAAATGCATCCCAATTCCCAAGAGGCATGCCAAAAAATTATGAACATACTAGACGGATATTGTTATGTATCTAGACAAAAAATGAATTTCCAAAAATTAGCCTTCCAAGTCACAAAAAACACATCGACTATCACCATTTATACCATAAAAAAATGTCCTCAGAATTCCATGTTCGGTGGCCCTTGAAAGATATCTAGGTTGTTCGATTATCAATGGTATATTTAATATATAGGGAAACCTTTGAAGATGTCGTTACCAAATCAAAACAACGAACTGGAAAGCAAACACCTATCTTATGAAGGGAGATCGGTGCTACTAAAATCCAATTTAAATGCTAAGTCAAGTTTTATAATGCAATCATTTCTACTCTCAACTCATATTCATAATGAACTAGACATGGTTAATAGGAATTCTTCTGGAACAAAAATACAAAGAGTACACCATATATTAGGTGGGATGATATAAACAAACCAAATGAGAAGGGTGGTATGAGAATCAGGAAAACGAAAGACACAAATGTCGCATTAAAATTCAAACTGCTTTAGAAGTTACTTGATGGACCGGAAAAATATGGGCTAAAGTTGTTGCAGCTAAGTACTAAAGAATAATAACCCACTACAATATCAACCGAAAGGCAATACTAGATCATGGTAGTGGAAGAAATTATTAAGCTTTTGAGCATTGTTTGAAAAAAGGGTTAAGATGGTAGGTATGGAATGGTGAGTACATCAAGGTATGGACTGATAACGGGATCCTCCCAACACCGTTAATATCAACAATATTGGTTTGCGAAAATATTGACACGAATTTAAAGGTAAGGGACCTAATCACCACAAACAAGAGTGGGATGAGGCAAAAATAGAGCGCATCCTTGAGAATCTTATTCCTAAGGAGGTAACAGACAAAATTAAAATCATCCGCATCCCGAAAGCGCATGTACTAATAGATTGTACTGGGCACCAAACACACATGGTTGGTTCTCTACCAAGTCGGCATCTAACATGCTATAAAACGAGAAACAGTTAAGGGACTACGATTGCAAACTGGCTATGGAGAATGGATATACTTTCGAGAGTCAAGAACTTCTTATGAAAAATCACAAAAAGGGGCTCAAAACAAAGGAAAATTTGAGGACTCAAAATGTAGCACTCCTAATGGAATGTGTTTTATGTAACCATAATCTAGAAGACCTGGGTCATTTGCTAATGGATTGTTTTGACAAAAAAAAACAATTGCACGCATTATCCTGACGAGAGGCAACTTATTGAGTTCTATTAACTGGGACCCCACCTACCCGAATACCACGTTGAATGCTTTCAAAGAAAACTGTGGTAATGAAGAATTTAAAGCAATTCTTTTTTTTGGTAAAGGTGAATTTCATAGAAAATTGAGAAACATTATAATTTGGTTCGTTAAGACTCAGTTATACTAACAAAACATAGTATATGTACATATCGTACATGCAATTCTGGTCTGTAGCCAAAAACAAAACACGCATAATACTCCAGATATGCATGCAATCCTCCTGAACATACTAACTACCTGTCATATATTTTCAACTCCAACAACACAATATGAATCATCATGTGTGATTTCAATGCAAAGGACGCGATCCGAGAAATCAACATCATTAAACCCAAAGTCTCTTCAGTTCCTCTCAGACGTAATATTACTGTACTCGAATCTTCCATCTTAAGTTGTTCTTCATGTCATATATTCAAAGTGGAAAAAAAATCAAATATGAATCGATAAAAAACCAACAAAATCCAAAACATCAAACTTTACGTTGCTTCAAATGAACACAAGTTCGGCGCTTCTGTTGACGCTACGAGATGCCCTGACAAAGGACAATGTTAATTTTTGTAGAAAACCTTAACTCAAATAAGTGAAGTTTACCTCGTAGAAAAATGAACTTTTTGCAGCTAGGATCAGAGAAGTTATATATGCAAACTTTCGACTTCAATTCTAACGGAGCAATCTGAATCATTACTTTGACCTGCTGTGATTTCAATATTAAGTACACGATCCGAGAAATCCGGGTCATTGAATCTTAACACAAAATTCTCCTCATTAAACGATCGAAAGTCGGAACTAACAATTTTGTACTTGATTGAATCTTCCATCATCTTTAACGTCTCTTGCTACCTTATAATCAAAGAGAAACATAATTAAGATGTATTAGAAACGAGATTAACAAATTGATAGTGGCAATTTGATTTGAAGTATCTACCGGCTGTTAACCTGCTTCCAGTTAACCCAAGTTCGACTTCTTCTGATGCTTGAAGATGGCTTGACCAATTTCCCTGCAAATGTCTCTCTTTGCATAAAATCCTAACCTTTTATGCAATCAAACAAGCCCTACAATTGTAAACGTAGATAAATATTCATTTCGTTTTCTTTTCCCCAAAAAAATGCTGATATTTTTTTTGATTCAAATCATAATTAATTTATCCATAAACTTTTATCTAATCCTAAGTACCGTACTACAATCTCATCATACCAAATCTTTTCATCAATATTTTTCTCAAGATATTCCGACGTTTTATTCCAAATCGATTTTCAAAGTTATAATTTTTTTCATTAATTTTGATTTTTTTATTAATCAAGTTTTCGTCATGATTTCATTTAACTAAAATCAAAATGATTATATTTACACAAATCTATCATAGAGGAGAGAATCCGCCGTCGCCGTTACTATTCAGGGAACAATATAAGCGAGGATCCGAGCTGCAAAGATTGTTGGAATAACTAAGAGAAGTCGCCCGTCGCCGTCGCCGTTACTGGTGCAGAAGTCACCGTCGCTAGAGATTGATCACGCTCTTCTCTGGAAGTCGATACAAAAAAAAAGAAATTTAAAAAGGCTCCGCGCTCGATTGATAGCGCTATCAATGTGAAAGTTTTAAACCCTAAGTAAATTCAGTTTTTTCGTATAATTATCTTTCTAAATAATAATTGGCGTCTATAACAACTTTTTTACACTGTGTGAAGATCAAAAGAAATAAGAACGATCGAGAGGCTCCAAATCAAGCGTACGAAGAAGATCAAAGAGTGAAGAAAACTGTGATGTCGAATGGGAGTAGATAAATCATCGTCTAGAAAAAAACAGTTTATGCGCTTGCATATGGAGAAATAGGCCTTCAAAATATGTATGACATTTATGGGTAACTTCCGATTTGTGTGTTTAATCTACTTTGAGTGAATTTGCGTTGTGTCGGATTTTAACTCTATCAGATATGGTGTATAATTAATAGTTGGTTGTTTTAGTGTCGGGTAACAAGGAATTATCATTGTGTGATGCACTAGAAAGGATCTTGGAGTAGGAGCCTGATAAACATGATTGAAGCGGTACCAACATTGAAGAGCAGTATGTACTGGTTTGTCACAAAGTTGACAACGATGACGACTGACGAGCATTCGGGGCTCCAAAGAAAGACAGATAAGATACTTGTCATGGCCTCGATTCCTATCTCATCGTCCACTGTTCGAAGAGTCACGTGTAATCGGAGCAGCCTCTACCGGATTCTGAATGGGTGATAAATGAGAGCCTAAACTAATTATTCATAAGATGGCATATAATCAATTGTTTAAATATAAATGTCCTCAGTGTGATCATTGGCATTGTTTGGTGACTCTTGTTGTTTATATCTTCATATACAGCTTCCTTTCATTTCAAGAAGATTATTGTCTCTCGTATTTGTTGATGGTGAACATGGACTCATTTCAAGAGGATTATCTTCCAATTACTTTATAAAACTTTGTGTATAAGATAAAACGTTTCACTCATATATTCCATCTTGTTTACCAAATATCGTTATTATATATAAGTAGTCAAGTTTATCATTTTAGAATATTTAAGTTATCCGAAAATAAAACATTGAATAATCTTCCAAATTTACTTTATAAAAATTCTTCAACCCCAATGGTTGATGCCTCAAAACAAAAAAAAGGGTAATATTAACTCGAAAGTGTAGGATCCCGTCGATTAAATACTCACTGTCATCACTCGTGAAGGTGGAACACGGGATTCGCAACAAGTTGTAGAACCCCTGGTCATTCTTGTCGAATAAGACACGGCTCTCCGTCGTAATCTGAACCTTGACTCATCTGTAGAAATAGGCCAAAGTGTTCGAGTCGTTCGACCATGCTCTGTTCTTTCTCTTTTCATAAGCTAAAAGGGTAACCCACCGGTCCCACCGTCCACCTAGAAGTAAAGGTCGAGAGATTAGAACGTTTGATGAAGACATATCCACACATTCCCTTTTCATTAGATTAAAGTAGATAATGTGACTGTGGGGAAATTTGAGTTGTTGCGCTCCCTTAACAAAAGGATCAAGGTAGAGGTGTCCGGCAAAAGGGGCTTGTGTTCCATCGGAGAGATTAAGTTTGGAAAACAAGGCCTCCATAACAAGCTTGGAAACTTTTTTCCGGTCAAAGTCGGGGCATATTAGGACATCCTTCAACTTCAAGCGACTCATGTATGGAAAACGTATGAATTGCATCAACTGGTTAGTGATGATTTCTTGACGCTCTTCCAATTTAGAATAGTGTGAATGCGCCCATTTCAAAACAAAGACAAAAACCTTGTCTTCTAAATTCATTCGTAGACTGGAATTATCAAAAACAACCTCCAGAGCAGAAAAGGGCAATTCCAATGCCTCCTCAAATACGCTACAAAATCAACAAGTATATATCAACAGAAACCCAAATTTAAAAGAGTCAATGTGATCAACAATTAAATAACATATATAGAGACATACAAATTCTAATGACAAGATATACTTAAATTCAAAGAGGAGAATTCTTACTTGTTTAAATTCTTAAAATGTGCAAAAAGAATATGTTTTGCTGCATCCATAAGTAGAGCTGTCAAAGTTGACGCGCGACCGACGAACCCGATGTAAGAGCCTTAGTCTTTCGGACCTAGATTGGACCTTAGCCCGAAATTGGCTTTGGCAGTGATTGGTCTTTCCACACCCGCGGGCACGACTGCCGCCCCTGTGGGTTTCCGCCCCTACGGCTCAGGGGACCACCCCTGTTTGGGCACAGCTAGAGGTATTGCAGGATTTGACCTAGTTAGAATTGGACATTCAGTTTCTGGATGAGGATACCTGGCTAAGTACTTTAGAGGTTCTACCTGATCTGTTGAATGAGATCCAACAGAAGCAGGAGACCTGCCCGACACTGATGAGGATACGAGATAGGGTGTCTCGGGATGAGACACCACAGTTCCTGTTGGGAGCAGATGGAGTTTTGAGACGCCGTGGTCGCGTCTGTGTACCTGCTGATACAGAGCTGAGACAGAGATTTTTACAAAAGGCTTACTGTACACCTTACTCTGTACATTCAGGTACGGGTAAGATGTATCAGGACTTGAGACGTTTATATTGGTGGAAAGGGCTGAAGCCGATGTGGCCGATTTGTGACACAGTGTGCGACCTGCCAGCAGGTCAAGATAGAGCACTACAGACCTAGAGGTGAGCTCCATCCACTTCCGGTTCCACAAAGGAAGTGGGAGGACGTCACCATGGATTTTTGTGATTGGACTGAGGCTGAGCCGGAGTTTTGATACCATTTGGGTCATAGTGGACCGATTTACGAAGACGGCACGCTTTATTCCTATTAGAGAGACGTGGCCGGTGAGCAGATTAGTTGAGGAGTACACTAGGTAGATAGTGAGACTTCATGGTGTACGAGGACGATCGTCTCAAACGAGATAGACGATTTACCTCGAGGTTCTGGCAGTAGATTCAGACTGCCCTGGAGACGAGTTTATATTTTATTATTGCGTTCCATCCTCAGACAGATGGTCAGTCAAAGAGGACCATCCAGACACTGAAAAATATGCTGCGAATTTGTGTTTTAGTATGCATCTATTGGGATGGCCCTTATGAGGCACTGTATGGGTAGAGATATCGTACACCGTTATGCTGGGATGAGCCTGGTACAAACTAGTGGTGTGACACCTGATCAGATTCAGGATGATATGGCTCGAGTAGCACTGGATTCAGAACGTAGCTGACTGCGCAGAGCCGTCAGAGGTCGTATACAGATAGGAGGCGTTAGACCTCTAGAGTTAGAATTGGAGCCTAGTATGGCTGAGAGTGTCTCCGACACGAGTGTTAGATGCTTTGACATTAAGAGGAAGTTGAGAGCGCAAACTTACAAGATAGCCCTGTCTCCGAGATTCGAGGATTTAACCTGGGTTTCATGTGTCTCAGTTGAGGGACTACATACCAGCTCCGAGACACATTGTGAGTTATGATGATTTGGTGGTTGAGCCTGACCACATCTGTATCAAGCATTCTATTACAGTCCTAGCAGAGGCATGAGATGTCTGCGTTTATAGAACATTCCTGTGTTGAGGATACAGTGGTTGAGACGAGAACCTGATGAGGCTTCGGGAGAGACTGAGGATACTATCCAGAGGAACTATCCAGAGTTATAGGCGGGGATAGATATACCTATAGGATCCAGGAGTAGGTCTTAGAACTAGCCTGAGGAGCAATATGATTACGTGCATATGTGCTTATGTGCTTATATGTTATGCTATGTTTATTTTCGTGCTAGCTATGATGTGTTGATGATCTTACTAGATCCTGTTGTGCTAGTACAACTGTTAGGTATAATTGGAGATGGTTCTTACCTCATGCTATTGTGATACGACTGTTTGGTATAGCTGTAGATGGTTCTTACTCCATGCTATTGTGATACGACTGTTAGGGATAGCTGGAGATGGCTCCTACCTCCATGCTATTTTGATGGACATAGTTTGGATGGAGATGTCTTCTCCATGCCCCGATGATGGTTAGAGATGTTCCTCTACGCCCCGGATAATAGTGTGATCTTTTTGAGGTATAGTGTCATTGGGGTTGATACCTTATGTACGAGAAGTGATACCTCCGAGAGAGAGAGAGCATATCCCGATGCTGAGTCCGAGAGGTTTCGGGTTTGTACAAGTTTCGGGACGAAACTTGTTTTTAGGGGGGTGAGGTGTAAGAGCCTTAGTCTTTCGGACCTAGATTGGACCTTAGCCGAGATTGGCTTTGGCCGTGATTGGTCTTTCCACACCCGGGCACGACTGCCGCCCCTGCGGGTTTATGCCCCTGCGGTTTCCTGCGGCTGCAGCCGTTTTTTTGACCCTTGACCCGTGCTTTACCATTTCCTTCTCTTATTCTTTTCCTTGGTTGATCAAGGGCTTCTTTCTTCGCTTCCTTTCCAGCTTCCTTCACGTCCCTTGCTTCCCTTGTTCTCCTTGATCTTGTTCTTGGTTTGGAAGAGTTTTGGCTTGAGAATTGTGTGTAGTGGTTGTTGTTGTTGATGGTTGTATATAGGCTGAGCTTGGAGGCCAGCTCTTGAGGTGTTTGATCTCTCCCTGCAGCTTAGGACCACAAGAGTGGTAAGTGCTTGCTTCTCCTTTCTTTCTTTCCTTCCTTCCTTGGATTCAATCTTTCTAGCTTAGGATTAGATGTATGCTAAGGGTATTGATGCTAGTATGTGTATGTACATGATTGTATGTGGCTTTGGAATAGAAGAGACGTAATTTGATCACGTGAAGAGCCGAGGAGAAACTGCGAAATCGCTCTCTGCAGTGTCGCCGCGCCCGCAGCCAGAAGTCACCGCCCCTGCGGACCTTGTGCCGCAGCGCCCGCGCCGTGCCAGCGCCGTGCCTACGTCGCCAGCAGCCTTTGTCACCGCCCCGGGGCTGAGTGTCTCCGCGCCCCGCGTTGCCTGCGTTCCGCCCCTGCGTCCCTTTATCACGCAGGTGTGTTTTTGTTCCGGTTCTACCTAGAGTTAGGTAGATCCTTTCCTTTCTAGTATGAGTGGTAGTAGCGTGCTAGGTACGAGTATGAGGTTAGAATGAGTTTGAGTACGGTACCGTTTGTGCCGGTTACGGCTTTGAGGTTTACGAGTTGGAATATGATCCTTATGGATCCCTTGGGTCTAGGTGTGACCCTGTTATGGATTGTGATATATGTGTTATACCTTGTTTAGGCTGTGTTGATCTCCATAGCGGAGCCGTTTGAGTTAGTTTGAGATTCCCGAGGTTGAGGTAAGTCCATAGGACTTACTTAGCTGTCATCCTTATATTGGATCTGTGCATGAGTGGTGTGCGTATTATGTTTGATAGCAGTGTTATGATATTGTTATTACTGACCTATGGTCTATTGATTGCCCATTGTAGGGCCGTGACAACTTGTCCTTTCATCCGCCGGGAGTCTTGGAGGTTCTCTACGGGCAGGCCAGTATGGTTCAGTAGGCCGCCACCTGTCCACTCCCATAGGGTACACGGGAGGTGGGACCGGATCCCCACTCCAGCTAGTACTATTCCCGAGATGCGAGGGTTATATTCCTCGTGTCACATACGTTCATATTGAGATATTTATATATATGAGTTGAGTGGACTATGATTATAAAGATAATAAATCGGGTAAATGCGTGATATCATGATGAGGTGTTTAGTACTTTTCTGATGTGTGTTGTGCTCCTCATTTCTATATATATGTATGGTTAGCTAATGGTTTATACCGTGTTGTAGATACTTTGTAGGATAGGAGAGCTGCAGAGTGATCCAGAGTGGGCGATCTGCTGAGGCTCCGTACACTGGGGTCGTACTCGGGCTACGGGTTATTTTTGATCATGTATATACGTTATGTTTTGTTTGTACTCAACAGCGTTGTATAAACCTTTTGATACTTTTATACCAGTTTTATGTTTTGGTTTTCATCTATTTGTTCTTGTGTAAGATTCAGTGAACTTGTTGTCAGGCTAGGGTCAGGATCCATTGTGAGATCCTAGCCCAGTAGCACTCCGAGTCCTACGGATTTAGGGTGTTACACCCGACGTGGCCCCGAAAATTTTGAAAAAGAGTATGCCGGAACCGACCCGCCTGAAACGATTTAACCCGAAGTATTTTTGACCCGAAGTAACCTGAACCGAATGACCGATTGCCCGAATAACCCGACCCGAATAACCGATAACCCGAAGTAAACCGACCCGAAAGAACCGATAGCCCGAAGTTATTCGACCAAAGTAACTCGACCTGAAGTAACCCGGCCTGAATGAACCCGAACAAGCCGAAGTAATTTTGCTTTTTACTTGTGGTTTACTAATTTCCGATTTCATATACAAGTATCGAAGTATACATATTGCATAATACATAGTATTCTTATATAAGCAATAAGTATATATGATGATATTTTTAATATTAACTTTCTATCATATTAGAGATAAGAGGTGTAAGTCTTATAAATAAATTTCAATAAAAAAAAAAAACTTGTATCAACTATACATTTTTCACTTTCATTTGGATTAAGTTATGTTGTAACTGGCTATGAGAAGTGCTCGGAAAAAATGATCAAATGGATCAAACCTATCCGACTAAAGTCGTTTTTAGATACCATATTTTAGAATACTGATCAAACGGATGAACCGAATGTCCACGGATATTATCCAATTCGGCAAAAGTTGATAAATTTTTTTATTATACATTTATAACAAACAAAATAGGAAAAACATATATGGATTGGTCATATTAGATATTTGGATCAAACAGATCAGTCGGATATCCAGATCCGGTTTAAATAATTTTTAATCAAACAAATCGGCCTAAAATCATTCCGATCAGATATATATCTTTGTATAAATTTTAGAGTAAATTACATAAACCCCAACTTAAATTGACCCGAATTAAGATGTTAAGCAACCCGATCCGGTTTCAAGAACCGAGGCTATCCGATAAGGCGATAACCAATATTAACCCAAACAATTAATACCCGATCCAAACCGACCTGACCTGACCCGAAACAAACGATAAAAATGAGAGATTGGTTTGACCCGACTCGTTTCAACCCGAGCCTATTATGAACGGTCCGATTTTGACCCGTCCCGTTAAGACCCGAGAACCGAGAGACTACCCGATAATCCGTTTCAACCTGAACAAATGATACCCGACCCAAACAACCCTATTAATAACCAAGCCATTTTTACCCGACCCGTTTCAACCCGAGCTTGTTAGGATCCGACTCGAACCCAAACCATTGGCCTCGTTTGACACCTCTACCACAAGTGGTTGAACTACTTCCGCTGATAAAACAGATGAAGGTAACTCAAGATACAAAATTGCCGACTCTAGTGACATCGTCGTCCTCAACAATAACTGAGTACAATATTTCATACAAGAACTAACTTCAAACTTATCTGCAAAGCATCAACATGTCCAGCAAATCAAGGCTCGTACTTACAGAAAAAGTATTGCTAATGTATATCTTATTTCCTAATTGATTGAACGTCCATTTGGGATAGCTTGGAAGTCATAATAATATATTCACCCCAAAAAAAAAGAAAAAAATTATTTCCTAATGTATATCTTATTTAATGAATGAAATAATGAATTTTGAACAATCATGTGGTTCTCACCTTGGGAAGCTTATTATGCACCTCCCATCATGAGCGTACAATTTTTAATACAACGGATCTTAGGGTTGTTCCTACCGGATCATGACACTATATATATATAGTCAAGATCCGGTAAGAACACCTTTTAGAGTAGGGAATGGAAACTCCTAAGATCCGTTGGATTCAAATTTGTACGTTCATGATGGAAGGTGCATAAGAAGCTTCCCAAGGTGAGAATCACATGATTGTTCATTTTTCATTATTCATTCATTAAATAGATACAAATTAGGAAAACACATTTCTTATTTTTGGGTTATCCCAAAAATAAACGTTGAATCAATGATCGTTAATATATTTTAAGAAATTGATCGTTAATGTATTTGGTCGTTAATATATTTTATAGAGAAATTTGATCGTTAATAAATTTTATAAGAAATTTGATCTCTTAAATTTGTTAGGATTGGTCGTTAAAATTTGTTTTGGTAGTTAAAATATGATAAAAAAAACATTTTAATGACCAAATTTTCTCTAATAAATTTTAACGACCCACAAATTATTGAACGTCCAAGATTTAACGACCCACAATATTTTAACGATGATAAATTAATTATATAAAAAATATTTTAACAACCAAATTTTCTCTATAAAATATAATAACGACCCAATATGAAAATAATTTAACGATCAAATTTCTTATAAAATATTGAACACCAATCTAACCAGCAATCTTTCCATATTACAAATTTTAACGACCAAATTTAACGAACAATTTTAAATAATTCATTTTCATATTGGGTCGTTATTATATTTTATAGAGAAAATTTTGTTGTTAAAATGTTTTTTTAATCATAAATCTATTAGAGGCTATATAATATTCTCATTAATTATTACCATAAACAATTTTAAATCTTGAACGTTCATCTGTATTAATCCAACGGCTATTATAAGTCCCCATACCCTACTTTAAAAGAGGTTCCTACATGATCCTCTCTCTCTCTCTCTCTCTCTCTCTCTCTCTCTCTCTCTCTCTCTCTCTCTCTCTCTCTCTTCTCTCTCTCTCTCTCTCTCTCTCTCTCTCTCTATATATATATATATATATTATATATATATATATATATATAAGTATAATTTTGTGTACGATTGTTTTACCTCTCAACTCGGTTCTATAATCACAACATTTGCTTTTTATCGCATGTGATATTCATTCCCTTTCAAAAGTTGGGATGGTTCGAGGATCATGATATGTGATCCTACAAACAATGTTGTATTTAATGAAATGTTTCAGAAATATAAGATAATGTGGTTATACTATATTTTATTATTTATTTTAGATTTTAACTCTTATTATCAATACACATAAAATAAAATTAGTTTTAAAAAATATTTTTTTTTATAAATACCCGTGCACGGCACGGGTAATAAACTAGTTTATTTTAGAGAAGAATGAGGCTCTAAAGTGCTTTTTGTAAACTAGATACTAACTAGGCCTCTTTTTAATTTTAGTCTAGTTTTTAATTCTAAAAAACAGTTATTTGAAGGGGTAAAAGGGGGAATTTGAGAGATAAAACTCCTATATATAAAGGATTAAACTTACCCTAAACCTAGCAAATTAAAATTGCATTCTTCTCAATGCCGCAGTCGAAGAAAACGTATGGGAGAAGAACGAAACCTCACCGAAATCGCGCTGGCCACCGTCTGCCAACGTTGTTGTCACTGCGCTGCCGCCACTGAGTCCGTCGATTAGCTGACTCGCCTGCAACGTGCCGCCAACGAAGAAGACCGCCTCGCATGCACAATAGCGTCAACGCAGAAGACCGTCTCGACTGCACAATGCCTCCAACGAAGAAGACCGGCCTCGATTTCCTCCCGCTCACATGCTACCGCCTGCGCCGAGGCTCCACCGGAACGAAGAAGAACGCGCCGGCGAGTAGAAAATGGTCTGCCCGCGGAGAAGAACATGGTCTGATTTCTTTCTTAACCATTAAATTAATAATAAGTTGGTTTTTTATTTTTTTTTCCTTCAACGAGTATGTATTTTAATTTATTTCCTATAACAAGTATGTATTTTGATTTCTTTCCTTTAACGAGTATGTATATTGAGTGAACATCTATATAATTAAGTTGACTTTTTATTTTTCATTTTATTTATGTTCAATTAATCACCATTAAATTAATAATAATATTCTTGCTTTTTTCGGTTTATTGGAATTCGACTTGTGTAACTCGATTTGGTCGATTGGGATTCGACTTGTGTATCTCGATCGGGTTGGATTGTATAACTCGATTGAGCTAGGTTTGGGTAACTCGATCGGTTTGAATTTGTGTAACTCGATTGAGCTTGACTTGTGTAACTCGGTTGGGCTTGATTTGTGTAAATCGATAGTGTTTGTGTAAATCCATATGATTTGTGTAAAGCGATACGACTTGTGTAACTCGATTACGTTAGAATTTGTGTAACTCGAACGCCGGCTCTAGACCAAGCTAGAGCTTCAACTACTCCTTGTTGGTGTGCAAAAGTGACTTAGTTAGAACTTTGGTAAGGCGGAAGCGATTTGGGATGGATGCGGAAGCGAGGGTTTGATTCGATCTAGAAGGATCGAGAAAACGTAGTAGTGGATTGGAGAGTCGATTCTTTAGAAGAATCCTCGAAGGTGATTTCCTGGATCTAAGACTTGATCCAATGAAGAACTTTGAGGGGATTGAAAGAGGAAGTGATGTTCAAATCAAGATAGAGGTTTTTTCCTTCAAATAACTTGATTAAAATTAGACATGCTTTACAAGTGAGGCCAAAAATCCCTTATATAGTGGATGAGGCCATGAGGGCCAAACCAAAAGGCGAAAATTAAGTGACGGAAATAAATGCCGGGAATTAAAGTCGGGACTATCCCGAAATGAAAAGTCAAGACTATCAATGGTCGAAATTTAACTCCCGGAATTTTCGGAATTTTAAAGTTTCCGAAATTAAAGTATATTATTTAAAAATGCAAAAATAGAGAAATATAATAAGATATGCTAGCTTAATGGTGGCGCCGGAAAGACGACACATGCTGCTTGTCGGGTCGTCTTAGACGGGCCCACGGATAACATCGTCATCAGGGACGTATCACCATTTCATCCTTTATTCTATCCTTGTGTGGACAACCTAACTGGCCCATTTACCTTCTTTCTTCTCCAGTCCGGCCCAGGTCTCGGATTCCCGTTCTCACTTGCTTCTCCAGGCGGGCCAAACTCTAACTAGAGGCCCAGCGGCCCAATTCAACTTCGTTTATGCTTCTCCAGGTATGCAGCGGCCCGGTTTTTGGCCTCGTTTATGCTCCTGGGTACGAGCAAGACGAATATAGATGTTTGCTCCACGTTGTTGCCGACTATCTTGGCAGTCTGTTACAACCAACTATCGTTGCACTTCATCTCCTCGGATCTCCATAACCGAAGTCATGTCGAGCTCCATCGCCGAGAAACACCGATAGTCCCTCCCTCTCCTTCTTCTTTCCAAGGCCATCTTTCCCGCCTTCTTTGCTCCGCTCCTGATATCCCGCTCATCTCATTCGCTTTCTCTTCTCTCGACAATCGTCACCAGCGCCTCGGATCTCTCTTCCTCTCCACACTGTAGAATGGTCTTTGACCTTCCCTTCGTTCAGCATAGCAGCAACACCTCAGGAAGCCGGCATTTCTCGTCCTTTCTACACGCCACTACGCCGCTCCTCCCTGCTTCCTGTGATTTGATTAGGTGCAGAAACTCAAAGCAACAACAGTTGCAGCAAGGACTAGACTGGGCTTCTTCTTCTCCTCCGAGTTGACAGTGGCACTGGAGTTATTGAGCGGCGTGGAGCAAAGACAACCGAACGTTAGACCACCACTCTTGGCGCCAGTGCAACATCCTCGAGCCTTGGTACCATCCTTCCTCTCTATAACTAAGTTACTGTGTTGATCAGTCCTTGCACATGAAATCATAGAGAAACGTAGCCCACAGATTTTGAACTCCAAACCTTTTGTATGTAGGAAATCGTCAAATTGTGCTCTCAGCAGGGATTAAACTCTCTTCATGCTTAGGTAACTCTGGAAAAACCGTAGACGGTGGGTCTCGAACTTGTAGTGATATTTGGAGTACACAATCACATTCATTACCTTTTTATTGATAACGCTATGTTTTGCATAAATATGTTATTGGTTTTCGGCATTTTAATCAAAGACATAATGCACTAGGCATTGCAAGCATGATTAAAACGGTTTTACAAGAATATAATTTACAACATCGAATTTTTTCATATTCTTTTGATAATGCATCCGCAAATACCGCCGTCGTAAACCATTTGGTTGAGGATGCGGGACAATATATAAAAACTCCTTATATTCATCAAAGATGTGCATGTCATATTTTAAACTTATGTGTTCAAGATGGACTTAAGGTTTTAGGAGATATGTTATCCCCAATCAAACTTGTTATTGATCATATTTGGCATGATTCCGATTTAAGAAGAAAATGGAGAAATTTATGTTTAAACAAAAATATTAATCCTATTGCTTTTTCAAAAGATGTTGGAACTCGTTGGAACTCGACTTACAAACTACTTTCCGAAGCCGTACGTTATAAATTTTGTTACAAGAATTTGCTTCAATTCATGTTCCTTGGTCAATTTTAGATGATGAAAATGTTTGGGAAACTTGTGCCCATATTTGTAATGTTTTAAAAAACATTTAATGATGCAACTAATACCATGAGTTGTGTTTACACTCCAACATCTCATAGATTTTTAGAAATTGCCGTTAACGTTGCCAAAGCTTTTGTAAAATGTTTCGACATACCTTGCCTCATGAATTGCATGTTTGATATGAAAGAAAAATGGCTTAAATATTATCAAGACATTCCCATGATTTATCTTGTAACCGCGTTTTTGATCCTAGGCTTAAACTAGATGGTCTTTCCGATTTATTGACTATTTATTATGATTGTTTGTGTGTAAACTATACACAAGAAAACATTAATGTTCCTAACATTGTGCAAGAAGTTAATACCGAAATTTTAAAATTACTTAGTACATTTCAATCTAGTGCTAGCTCTTCTTCTACCGCACCTAGTCCATCTCCCTCTTCTACTAGTTCATCTTCTTCTCTTTCACTTGCACAAACAAGTTTTTGCTAGAAGAACAAAAACACCTAGACATTCATCTTCAAATGCGGAATATCAAGATTATCTTAGCACTTGTTTTAATTTTGATGATAATGTTGAATTTGATATTTTGGATTGGTGGAAGAGATTAGCTCCCAAATATCCAACCTTGGTTAAAATTGTACAACAAATCATGGTTGTGCCCGCATCAACGGTTGCGGTGGAGCAAGCATTTAGCCGAGGCGGGAACATTCTCGGTCACAACCAAACTCAATTGAAGCCCGAAAGTTGGAGATGCAAGTTTGTATTCAAGATTGGATAAGGGCTGCTAAGCGGAAACAAAGGAATGCACTGGTGTACGACTCCAAATCGGATTCCAACTCCGAAGACGCCGGCACTACTTCCGAGTCCGACATCGAAAGGTAAGCGGGATTAAAAAAAACTCGGAAGTCCGAAAAAAGGTAAGTCAAGGTAAGAGAACTACGTGGGCTTTGATTCCTCTTAATCCCGAGAGGATACGTAGGCCAACGGGAAACCGGTTCAAGCCCTTTAATTTTTCTGAGTTTTTTTTTCAATTGGTATAAATTTTAATTACTAGTTTTTATATACTAATTTTTTTTAATATATTTTTTTATGTAATATTAATTTTTTTTTATCATAATACTTTCTCTTTAATTTTTTATTTTTTTTTTTTTTATTTTTTTAAACCGTGCTAAACCGACGGTTTAGGTTTGCAGCCCATGCCTACTAGGAACCTTTTAGAAGTGTTGTAAGTCTTAGAATCATCTCTAAGTTGTTCCTTCTTTATCAGGTAGTTGATAGTGATGGTACGAGCATAAGATATATAGTCATGGTTGATCTATTCAGGTAAGTTTTACGGACTTGCTTAGCTAATGATACATATATGAATGTGTATTATTGTAGTGGTGTATGCTGGGTGTATATAATTATATCTTGAGAAAGACAATGTTACGGTATAAGTGGACCCAAGTGTGTGAGAACGGGTCGTGGCACCACTGCCCAGCGCTGCCAGGTGATTGGGAGGCTCTCTGCGACCATTCCATACCGGTAGGCGGTGAGATGCATTATATCCACTCCGGTTGGTTTACGGGGACAGAGGCGAAGGTCGATGGGACCTTCGTGCCACACAATAAGTTGAACAAATAGAATTGACTCACCTAATGGAAGATAATAAAATGATTGAATGCAAGCATGTTGTTTGTTTAATTTCCGTTTTGCATGTGTGTGTGCTACTTAATATTTACTTATACATTGAATTGTTAGCTAACGGTGTATACCGACGTTGTTAGACCTTGTAAGTTAGACAAGTGTTGAGGGATCTGGAGAGAGGTGGATAGCCGGGTTTCCGTACTAGTTGATTTGGGTGTTGGTTTATTTTTTGGTGAAGAGAGTCATTTTCTTTTCTTTGGATTTTATCACCTATTTGTTGGCTGATGATCGTTTGCTTCATGACATTTTACTTTCAAAACGTTTTATTCGGTTTTCTTTATTTGTGTCTTGTTATAAGATCCGGTAAAGTTGTTGTCAAGCTAGAGTCGGGACCCATTGTGAGGTCCTAACCCGTAGCATTCAGAGATCCCAGAATTTTGGAGTGTTACAATATCGAATTAGTATAATAATTCGAGAATTAAGTTTCGGAAATTAAATTTCAAATTTAAACTTTGGATATAAAGTTTCGGGTATCACAATTAAGATATACTTTTAAAACAATTAAAGTCACGATATCCCATTTAGACGAGGTTGAAAAAGTTCGAGTTATCAGCTCGTTCGACCTCGCATAATATGTTCATATTCGATTTGTTTAGAAAATGAATAAGCTTGAGTTGAGTTGAACGCGAGTCGAACCCGAATAATTTATCTCATATTACGTCCTAACGCAGAAGAAAAGCCTATATGAAGAAACACATTTAGACATTCCAGTATACGCGATGGATTCCGAAGATTTGTGGAAGACTTTTACTCGAGGAATATGGTTATGACAATTGTGGAAAGGTTACAACCAGTCAGATGAGATTGCCGCAACTCAATATCACACATTATGGTTATGACTATTGGGCCTTTGACTTTTGACTTTAAAATATTACTCGGCCCAACAATAAGCCCAAACATTAGGCCCACACCTCACGCCGCTAACCTCTATAAATCATATTTAAGATTACACACTTAGTGTATTATCCGTGTCTTGCACGAGATTTGATAAAAATATTTTTTGTTATTTATTTCTTTAAGGGATTATATATAAACTATTTTTTGTCATTAGATAGAATAGATAATAAACAACAAATATTTATACACTTTAAATATAGTATTATATAATACATTAATAAAATATCTAATTGTATAATAACTCATAATATGATTTTTTTTCTACCTTATAATACTGGTTCATATGTTAATATTTTTATCTATTATATAATATTATATAATACATTAATAAATATTTGCTTAGGAAAGATCTTTGTTTTGTTGGTTGTTGAAATATTATTAAACGTTCAAATTTATTGTGGGATTTAGCAGAATCTATATTTTTATACATTTTTTTCAGTATAATCTATGTTTTTATACATATTTCTTTAAATATTTTTTTAATGAATAAACTTAATTAATATTTTGTGGACTGTAGTTAAATGTTAAAATAACACGTAACTGTTAACATTTTTCTGTGTGACACGTGACAAAGAGTGCTACTCCTATAATCTTGCCACTCCTATAATATACACATAAGATTGTGTCATAGTTTGAAGGTAGAGCAATAAATCGTCTCTTCACTCACGTAAGAACTATGTAAGGACAATGCAGGTTTGAACCCTCGTTTAGGTAAGAAAAACGAACTTAAATATGGTTCAAGTCGATTGATGCATGCATTTATACGGGCAAATATACGTTTTAGGGTGAGGAAAGACATTTTATCTGTAATTTCCTCTCATGTTGTATTCCAAACTGTATGGAATTAACATTTGTACTTTTTATAATTGTACCATAAAATCTACCCAAAATCTATTTTTACGAAACATTTTTATATTTTGTTGTAAGATTGTTCAAATTTTACAAAACCATTCAAAACTCTAAAAATACTAACAAAAGATTTTAAACTAACCAAAAACCTCGTCTTATAAAACATAACCTTAGAATGTACAATCGCCCTGTTAGGCGGAGCGATGGAGTGCTGCACCCCAGATGACGAGAATCCAATAACCGAAATCATCGCCAATTCACGAACACAGTATGCCCATTTAATAGAGACAAAAAAAAATCCAGCTGGTTTTGATTAAAATTTAAGATGAGGGTAGTAGACATAATAAATAGACTTAAGAAGGCAAAATGGCGAATGGCCTACCGGTAGGAAAACCTTAGCATCATTCCCTCAAACACAAGCTTTTGAATTGCTTACTTAATTGCTTTGAATAGTCGCCTTTCCTACTTACGCGTAAATCTCTACCTATCATCAATCGACTATGATCCATCAAAACAACTCACACTCACGAATCACGTCCCTATAAGATTCACCACATAAACATCAAAGAAAACGACGTCTAATATCGCCATACTACCACGTATTCATGCAAGCTACCCATTGCGTTATGTTCATTGCATCGTCTCGGTTTACGAAACATCCACTTATCGAGCTTAACTAGCTAGGACTGTTATTCGATTCGAGACTATCGAGTTTTGCTCGAAAATAGCTCATTAACAAAATAATCGAGCTTGATGTGAGTTTTTTTCGAGTCGAGGTTCTCGATATCGAAAAATATTCCCAAAGTCCGGTACAAACGGACCATAGAGAGGGGTTGTGTGCATACGAATACATATGCGTGTTAGGCCCAAGTCTATGACATAAAACCGTTAAGTTCCATCTACAACCAATTGATAATAGGGAGAGGTTTTAAGGTTTAAGATCATGTGTCTACAGGGGTGTAATATGAGCCGATATGAGCTTTAAAATGTGTTTATATTCGGCTCATTTAAAAAGTTAAAGACCTCGAGCTTTTGACAAGGTGATCACTAGCCAAGCTTGAATAACTCGGCTAAAATAATTCTTTTATAGTGTTACTTTAGTCTAACGAGTTGAACTTTATCAGAACGAGTCGCACATTGACATGTTCAAGCTCACTTCGTTTATAAACGAGTCGAACCTAATTTCATACGAGCTTTAAAATATGTTTATATTCAACTCATTTGAAAAATAAACAGGCTTAAACCGAACACGAGTGGAACCCGAACAATTACACTTTAACCCCCCGTTTTGTTGTAACTCCGGAAACGGAAACGAAATGCAAATGAATCTAGTCCACATTGATACCTTGTTCATGGAATTATTCCATGTGTTTTCATGCAAAATGCACATGCTTTCTCCCATTTTGTTATCCTATAGGGTTTCAAAACTAATCGATTTCTACTACAATTACAGTAAACCAAAAGGAATAATTCCCAAAAACTTCAAGAACATAAATATACGTATGGATTAGATACGTTTCTATTCCGTTTCCGTTTCCGAGGTTCAAACCAAACGGACCCTAAACACCTAATAGAAATCAAAAAGTGAGGTGGCGGAAAAGAGGCCCACCATAAGAGATAAATAGTGCAATGCACTAGATCCATGGGCAGTCAAATCACGGGTCATTAATACTTTTCAAATAATAGCCCAAACAATTACACTTTACAAGAGCAGGGCCATTTTCCTTTTCTTTTTGATAATAAGAGAAATGAGAATGATCAACGTCTACATTAACCATATTTTAGAACAATCTTAAACGATGTTTTTAACCTAAATTTTATTTATTTATTTATTTAATTTAAATATGAAAACTATATAAAGAAATAATAAGAATCAAACTCGATATCTTAAAGATAAGGTTTAATTATTTATGATCATTAAAATACTTTGATTTATGTATTATACACTTATTTATTTATGTTTAATATAAGTAATATTTCTTCTTTTTTTTTCAAAAAATAATAATAAAACGGGATCCATCCAGCTTAGGCAGGTAAGAACAAGACCCCGAATTCCGGACTCGACGTGAGCCCGGTCCGAGAAAACGGGTAAATTTTTTTCAAAAGTATGGCCTGGGTCCAAAGAAGCTCAAGTCGACGTGAAAGGTACCTGCCACCGGCCTGTATCCGAGCTATGACCAAGAAATACGAACTTATCGATAACGACGTTGATTTTTCTAAAGACATATTAGGGTATAACTTGTATGCACATTGAATTCAAAATAGAAATGTAAAAAATAATCATGTCCCCTTTCAATGACATTTTTAAATTTCACGTAGACAATTTGTAGACTCGGTTAATTCAATTAAAATAACATTATAGATTTTTTAGTTGTTCAAGGTATTCGAATATGGTTTGAGCTCGACTTTCTAAACTTTTCGAACATAAACCAATACTAAAACTCTATTAAAAAGTAAGTCCGAGTCGTTCGAACTTCGGATAATACAAGAGTTGTCCTAAATCGTAATACTCCGTATTATTTACTTAAATACTAAAAATAGGCTAACATAGTCATTTAAGCCACGTCGTACGTTGTGAGATGCCAACTCAGCATGGCAGCTGAGATCTCCTACATCTCTGTTACTCTGTACTCTCTGCATATAATTTGTTTCCTAACGTACATTTACAGCTCACACTATTTTAACTTGTTCTTTTTTCACTGATTAAATTATTTTATTTTTTGGTTTTAGATAAAGAGACACGATAGATAAGAAGAGATCTTACAAGGTTTGCTTTTAGTAATATTTAACGTTTAAAAAGAAACTTTATAATAATGTGTATAATGTAGCATAAATAACAAGTCAAGAAGAATTGTCCAAAATATATTATTTTTCTCCAAACACTTATACTTATTAAACATATTTAATCATAAACTTATATATATCCAAGTATAATCGAATTGACAAAAGTTAAAATCGAGTTAGACCGAATCTCATGTCTATCTATATCATAAATTAGCATAAAAGTAATTTCGGATAAGCATGACTCGTTAGTCTAGTTCAATATCGCAATATTTTATTATCGTAAAAATGAAGTTATAACTATTTATTTATAAATTTAAATATGTGTTTTAAGTAGATTTTTATGTAATATTTTATTTTATCAAAAACATTAACCTATAATATCGTAATATTTAAAACAAATGTAGTACATCTTTAGGTCTGTAATATTTCTCTACTTATAGTTTTTCACACATATTATAAAACATTAAAAAAAAAAAGTGAAAAGAAATGAAAAAAAAAATAATCTAACATATATTAAGGTAAATTATATTTTTTTAAAAGTTGATTTTTCATAAATAGTAAATCCGTAATTTTTGTTTAAATATAAGTGAATTTTCATTGACAACAATTTTTAAAAAAATGTCTTTGAGACTATATAGATAAATATTGCGAAACAGAGAATATTATCAAGCTTCTTCTTTAAAAATGAGCTCACAACCAGTCTTTAAAAATGTCAAATATTAAACTTTTTTTTAAAATGGAATAAACAAATAACACGAAACTCTTTTCTGCAAGTTCATACTCGATAAAAGGCAATAATATTACTTGTATTATCTGTAATTATTAGTTGAAATTATCATATCAACTTTTATATATAATACTACATAGTAGATGACCTATACAAATATTTATTATTATAATATTAACAAATAATAATTATTAATAAAACTTATTTAATCGATTATAAATTAACTATATTACTTTACATATATATACAATCCGTATATGATCACGTTTAATATGAGGCACCCATGATTTTATTTTCAAAAAATTGTTTTTATTCGAATTATCTTTATTATTTTAGTAATGACAAGTCAAATATTAGCCCAGGGACCAGGGTGTACTGTATACATGGTAAATTATGTGTATATGTAACGAAGTTGGCATGACAAAGTAAAATATTAAAAACAATAATTGATAAGAAGATATGTAATAGTGGTCCAAACGTAATTTTGTTAGGTGATATTACGGATAATATGGTGACATGAACCTGAAACAGTACTTTACACTGTAATCTTTTAATACCATCAGCGCTGACTCATACTCTTACACGTGGCACGGTCAAACCTTTCCAAATTATGCCAACCTGGACTTGTAAATAACTCAAACCCACTTGCTATTTTTGTTTAATAAATAAAATTATTTGATTTCCATCTAATTAAATATGCGGGGGGAAAATCTATAATGTTATTTTAACTGAATAACATTATTAATAATAACATTATTAATAATACTGAATCAACCGAGTCTATAATGTTATTTTTTAGACCAACTAAAAAATTTATAATGTTATTTGCAAATTATGCCAACTGTTTAACTGAATAAACCGGTTAATTCAGTTAAAAAAATGCGGGAAAAAACCTTCACACCACACTTATTAATAATACTCAAACCCACATATTAGGTGATATTAAGGATATATATCGTGACGTTTTAAAAATATTTTTCTACGTATCTTTGTTTAGTTTACTGCTAACTTGGATTTATGATTTTATTGGTTAAAAGTTTCAAAATTAAGGTTACAGTCCTAATTTTATAAGTTTGATTTAGACAAACATGGATATTTTAAGAGATTCAAAAAATACACTTATATAAGGATTATAAATTATTTGGTTATTTATAATAAAAATAATAATTAATTATGATAACCAAATTTTAATAAAAGATATACACAAAAAAAATATAGAAATTGTTATTCGGTCAGACGGAAGCACAAAAATTATGTCCACTGTGTGCACGGCTATGCACGCGCACAATTGGAGTCTCTTTTTGTCTAAATAAGAAGCCGGGTGAGTGATGTAGTATTAGGGCAAAGTCCAAGCGCGCATGCGCAATGGGGACGTTGTCAGTTTTTGTTTTTTTTCCCGAAAATAAAAAATGGTCAAAATTTATAAGGTTTACGTATGTATTTTTATTTATAATAAGACAATAAGAGTATAAATTAAGAAATTTGGCTTGTATTTTCTGAATTTATTTATATTTTCATGTGTTGATAAAAATTCTCTAGGAAAATTTTTTTTGACCATTTTTCACTGGATATTTTTTTATTTAAATAAAAAAATCAAATATAAAAATAAGTTTTTTAAAATTATAAAATTTCCACAATTGGTTAAAACTTTTTCTTTATAATATAATTATATTTTATATTTTTTTTTAAAGAATCATAGTTATATTAACAATTTCTAAAAATAATACATTATACAAAAAGTAGTCTTATTATAAAAAAAAATACATACGTAAACAATTTTTATAAAAAAAAAGAAGTTATATTAGATATTAAGCATAATCATAAATACTATTCTAAAAATGTAAAATTCTATAAAGTGATAGTATTAAACTAGTTAAGTATATTATAGTTTTTTACACATTACTGGCGTTGGAGTTGTAAAATTTCAAAGCACAAAGAGCTGCGTACAGCATCTAACAGCTGTAACTTCATATTATGTATTTTTATTTTTTCTAGGAAATATATCTTCGTATTTATTTTTCCATAAAATTCTCTAAGCAAAATGCCAAAAGAACAACGAAAAAGAAAGTGTATAAAGGTTCATTTGTAACTTTATATTAATTGATTTTTTATATTAATTGATCTCGTTGTTGTTCTTAAACTTCATATAGAAAAGTGTGTAAAGTTATTTGGTCTAAAATCCAACGATCTTCACCAAAGTGACATATTACACAATCGTAATAAAGATGTACAATCTCTACAAATGCATAACCTCCGCTAACTATAAAGAGTCATTTTCTTACGGGTGGCAAGCCTCCTACGAAAATGTAAAAGTTTATCCATTTTTTTTATAAAAAATTGATTGTGTTTCTCCTTTTGTGTCCTTAAACCTCAACTTTATCTCTATTACAAGCTCCGGAAAACCCACAACTTTAAAAAAACGCAAATTTATCGTTACCGACTTGTCGCATGATAGTCTTGATTTACCATCACTCGCATCTTTCCTACCTTCAATCTTTGTATACCTGAAAACCTAAGAAAAGTAATAACACAAATTTTCTCCTTTTTTTTTTTTGAGTTTTTACTAGGTTCTACGCTTCTCAAACTAAAAAACAATTAAAGTTGGGCTTTGACAGACCAACAAGTAACCTTATTTGGCCACTTTCTTGGTCTTTTGTCTCTTTGAGTTAAAAAAATCTAATAGCCATGTAATCTACAAACATAAAAGTTTACTAAATCTAATCACACGACAAAGTGTTCAAATAATAAAATGTGACGATTGACAAACTCGTGTATCACTTGAGGTTTTGTTTTACTTCTATTTTTCATTTGGGTGGTTACACGTCTTGGTGATTGATCCTAGATGATAGGTTGACTCTGTCTCTTTTGGAGTATATTAGACAAGTGAATTGAAATATGAAGGCTCGAAGCAAAAAAAAAAGAAGTCCTAATCCGAGATTTTCACCGATAGTTCCTTTAAAAATCTCATTAGTTGATGCACGGTGTTTTTGTGATTCTACTTTTCTTTTTATCCCTTGGTCTGTCAAAACATGACGATTAGCTCGTTTGTCCCTATGTAGGCTGTCGATTTACTAGTTTTTGTAGTGACTTGAATTTTGATAAAAAAAATCTTGATAACCTTACCTTTACCTTTTTTTTTCTTTTGTAAATAACACATTTTTGTATGGTTTTTGTAAATAACATTTAAAAACATCATTCCTTGCTAAGTTCAAAAAGTATTTTTGTTGTTGCTATCAATATTGCATTACTACAATAAAGGACAACAACTTTTTGTATATACTAAATTATCAAGATTTGGTAGTTGTATAGACGGATATGAGCCATTCGGACATCAAGATTATATATTTTTCTTAACTTTAAGATTCTCTAAACCATATATGGTAAAAACACATTTTCATATATAGGCTTTATATTTTTATAATCAAACGGGATTATCAAATAATTATCAGCTAAATGTTTAAATGATAGACACTAATCTCAGACAAGTATGGCTTAAAGCCTGAATATTGACCCATGACAAGTAACAAAATTGGAAAAATATGTAAAAAAACTAAAAAATAAAAAAATAAAAAAAAGACGGAAAAGAGAATTACTCTACAATTCACGGTGGTTATTTACACAGAAAATTTACTTTCTTCTTTCACCTCTATTACCCAAATTGACTAAATCATAAACACTAATTAACTAGCTTAATAATCTACTCTGGAATGGCACTCAATTTGGCCGCAAATTCCTTTCTCATACTCCTCCGGCCACCGGAATTCCTCCTCGATTTCGGTCTTCTGGAAACAGTCGATCTGATTTCTTTCTCATCAAACATCAATTTGCTATGATTTTCGGCACTTTTCTCCGGTACCAGAGTTTTTCATCATAGCGGCACTTGCCTTAACCGCCAATGCGGCCATCTCCTCTGGTTGAAGAGGTCGTCGGAGATTACTAAGAGGAAGAGCGAAGTAGAGTTTGTCCAGGCTGAAGCTCTTCATCGACATCGACGGCCGTAACAACATCGTCGAACTCCATCTCATCGGAGTTGCAGAGAAAGTAGTCGTCCGAGACTCGTTGTAAGACAAACGAGACTTTGACTGGATACGAGTATTCTTGTAGCCGACCGTCGTGGAGAATCACCTTCGCTGTCGCTACCGGAGCTCCGGCATCGCAAGATGTGCATAGTCCCATTCTTTGTTCTTGTTTGTTTTTTTATGGTTTCTTGTTTGTTCTGAGGAGAAAGAGAAGAGTTGTCGTTTTGATGGGAAGAAGGAGATGATGATGTTGTGTATATATAAAGGAAAGAAGAAAAAGGAGAACGTTAAACGACGTCGTTTGAGGATTGTGAGGTTGGGACTTGGGATTGGGATTCCAAATAAAATGGTTGCCAACCTGTAAACCGGGTGAGTACAGGTTGTGTTGTCTGTTTCTGCTTCAATTCTACTGCGTGGTTTCTTGATTTTATTTTATTTTTATTTTCTTGGACTTTTTGACCACAATTCTCCTCATTAACCTTTGAAAGTAATCTCACCAAATAGCCCTAACTTTTTAAAGTTAGTGTAAAATAGATCTAAAGGCTAAAAGCATTAAAGCAACCAACTTTCTAGTTAAAGACATTTTCCATAAATCGAATACTTTCAAAACTGAGTTATTTTGTGTTATTTTAGTTAAATTATATAGGTTCTTGCATAAAACTTTGCTTTTCACCTTCTGGGTAAGTACCGTGGTGGGCCTCCAAATCTCTAACGGGTGAAACCGGGCCCATAAATAAAAAGCAAATCCGGTCTGACGAATAAAATTCAAATCTGACCGAATAAAATTCAAATCTGTTTACATTGAGAAAAAAGTTAATGGTGAGAAAGTAATAGTTAGTCATGTATTACGTCTATGAAACCACTTAATGTTGTGGGAAGATCCAGATCGGTTGCGGGTAAGGTCAATTTGATTATTTGGAACTTGTTTAACTTTATTGAATAAATTTAATTTTTAACTTTTTTTTGTGAATTAACTAATTTTATAGATTGTTTGGTACTTTTGAGCGTGTTCGACAAGCATAAAAACATGATTATTATAAAGATTAGTACAACGAAAAAACTTCGTTGTACTAATCTAGCTAAATTCAAGGAGAATATAACTTCGTTGAAAAGTTGAGGAGACCAAATATTCGATTAAGTTCAAATTTTCCAAACGAACACTTTAGTACAACGAAGTTATATTTTCCTTGGAGTTGGATAGATTCATATTGCATTTGGTCTCCTCACTTTCTTATCAAACGGTAAAAGAAGAACATCCATCTTTTTCTTCAAGATCACTTTAATTTCGGGATTTCATGATGTATTTTTGTGTATTTTTTTTCTTTTGTTGTGATTTTTCATGACGGTTAGTTCATTTGCTAATCTTTTTCGACATTTCAATCAATGAGACGGGCGTGTCGTTTAGTGTTTAGATTATGCTTTTATTTATTAAAAAAACGTAGAAAAAGAACATTCGTATTTTAGAGTTGACTTTAATATTTAAAATTCGGATTTGACTATAATATTATTGATAAAATTCGATACTATTTCAGTTCAAAATATATTAATCTAATTATTGATAAATCACCTTCAAATCCAAAACATTACACTATCAAGTAACTAAGTAACAATTTAGGTAGATTATTTATTTTTTTAAATTTATCTCCACTCATCTTCTATTCCATATTTTTCTAACAAACCATTATTGTCTTAAATATTTTGGGCATTGATTAACGGGAGATCATGAAATAATTTTTTTTTTGAGATACTTAATATGATTGTCAGAAGGAAATTTATAATAAAAGAATAATGAAAAAATAAAAAAGGAAAGCCAGGCAACAGAAGAGAGGGAATGTGAGAAAGAAAGGGAGCACGAAAGCACCAGGCAAGGGTTTTGCACAGTGCAGTGCGCGCAACGCTACACGATCCGCCGATTTAGGAGCCCGCCACCTGCTCAACCACCGCCAGCTGGCGGCACAAGTGGGTTTTAACTTTTAAACACTTACTGTCCTCATTTTTTAAAATATAAAATTTAGAGTCAATTTGCTGTTTTATTTATAATTAAGGAAAAATAACGACTAGGTGATTACTTAATCTGGGAATGTATGCAAAAACAAGTGGCGCCTAGTGGACCGGGTTCGGTCTTAAAACCGGCAAACGGAAACAATGTTATCCTAAATCAAGTGGTTTTTGTTTGTACGAGTAATTAGTGCGGAAGAAGGTGACACATTCAATTTTTATTATCTCCTTAAATGACTAAAATATTGGTAAACTTCAAATGTAGACATGAGCAGTGAGGTTATTTTTGATTATTTCGAAAAGAAAATCTCGGAATTTTATATGAAAACAACGAGAAAAAGGTTTTGAAAAAAAAAAAGAAATATTTTTTGTGGAATTTATATTTATTTTTACAATTTTTTTTTTAAAAAATAGTTTTTTTTCTAAAAATAAACATTGTTAGCTCAATTTATAAAATTTATTGAATTATTCAAAAAATGAGATTGATATGGTATTTTAGAAATTTAGAGCATCTTTAACCTATATATAAGAGAGTTTTTTAAGATATTTTTTTAACATAAAAATAAAAATTAATATCAGAACGAGTCAAAAAATCAATGTCATGATTGAAAAGAAGTTTCTCTAGGATTAATTAAATTTTGTCAAGTTTTTTGTCTGATTTATACAAATTAAAAAAATTGTGAATTTTTATTTTTATTTTTGTCCAATTACAGAAAAGTAAAATATGTTATATTGGAGGTACGTGATTTAAATTATTTTAAGAAAACTCTTCTAAATTTTAAAATGGAGACGAGAGATACTTTAAATAATTTTAGAAATAAAAAAATAATTAAAAAAAAGGTAAAAAATTATTTGAAGAGTTATGTGGTAGTGATACAGATGCTCTTAGTTCGCCAATTTTTACAATCTCCTCCAAAATAATAAAATATGGGTAAATTTTAATGTAGACTTGAGCAGTGAGGGTATTTTGGGTATTACAATATTATAGTTAAGAGACGATATTTGTCGATAGTGATTTTTCATACATCGAGTTGTCGATTGAAGTAAATAAAAAAAAATTTAAAAAAAAACTGAAAGTTGCTAAAAATAAAAGATATATTATTAATTTATTATGATTGTACGGCTAATAATTTGTTACTTTTAGGGGTCGAGGTGGAAGCGCCATTTTCACGTTTTCTTTTATACACTTTCAATATTGTAATGATTGTAGACAAAGGAAAGACATTTTTCGAGAAAAACAAAAAAAAAAAAGGCATTATATGTACCTTGTTTTTTCTACATGTATTATGCATGGATTGAGCGCGACGGTGTAAATACAGGTATCCTCGAGGGCTAATATTGAATGAACACGTGGCTAAGCATGCAAGGGTGAGCTGGAATGTTGGAAGCCGCTTGCTAGGAAAAAAGCGTTGCCACGTGGATATCGTGGGACACACAATCACAACCCGACAACATGTGTTTAGCGAATGATCGAATATCGGCTTGTTAATTGAGCATGAAGCCCTGAACGTCATCAGAGCTCTTCAACATCGTCCATTTGTTTTCGAATCATTTTTTAACTTTATTTTTTGGTATATGAATAAAGGGTTGAAGATAATAAACTTTTTATTTACATACGGTATGTGAACTATTTTTATTAGTGAGTGAATGAGGATGCATGTAGGCTCGTATTTAAACGGCTAGAGTTAAAATTGTCGGAGATAATCAGTTTACACATTGAAAATTGAGACTTTCGAGCTTAATATAAAAGGTCGGCATATTACTTTTCCTATTCCCAATTTATTTTAGTATAGAACCTCATCGAGTTGGGTTGGATTTGGGTCTTACGCGCATGTGCGCTGACCGCTGTACCCGGTCCGTATGTATCGGACTTTGACAAAAACACTTCGGGTCGGCCCGTCCCGAAATTGAAAGACATGGACAAAGTGAGAAGTCCGGTCCAGATCGTCGGATCTGACCGGAATGAATGGGCAAAAAATTCCCATAGCCCATCCCGTGCTCGGAAAGTACAACCCCTACCCACAACCATATGTTTGCAGTCCGTTGGGTTTTAACATTAAGTTTTTGATTTTACAAAAACCTAAAATAATGATAACTCAACTACTATTAAATGGAACAACAATGAGGGAGAGATTATACTATTAAATGTGAGGGAGAGATCAAATATTTTTATAACTAAATAAACTCGATAACTCAACTACTATTAAATGGAACAACAATGAGGGGTAATGTATGCAAGGAAAATGAAATGTTCACAAATCAATAATAAAAGATATCATATTTAATATATAAGATTTATGATGAATTGATTATCATATTACTAATTGATTTTAAGATAAATTGTGTTTTTTTTAATAATTATGTACGTGTTAGATCCAAATCTATCACAATATTTCCTCCGTTTCTCAATAGATGTCGTTAGGGTAAAAAACACACATATTAATAAATCTAAAAGTAAAAATTATAATATTTAATGATGCATAATAATTTTAATAAATTGTGTAAAAACGATGGTAAAATGTAGAGAGTTGCATAGGAAGAGATTAAATAGTGTTTTGAAAATACAAACAATAAATAAAAGGGTGATTAGAATTATATTTATAGAAACTTTGAGTATTAATTACACCTATAAAACTAAATATTATGAAATAAAATTTTAGAGTTTAAATGACAAGCGTTGGAAATAGAGGGAGTAAGATATTGTAGAACATGGACTCACTGGAATTTTAAGCACCATACGAATAGTAATGGTTCGGATTTAAGAAAAAGTAATAACCTTTAGTTTAAAACAAAATGCAATTTATTATTTTATATTGATTGTGTTTATTTTACTATAATTTTAAAATTTATATTATAAATCTGATGATTAATTTTTATTTATGATGTAACATCATTTGCAAAATATTTTTTTTATAATCTATAAAATGAAAGATATCATAAATTATTACTACTAGAGGACTATAGGAGACTAACACTTCTTATATCATCACATTCTTAGGGAAAATTCCTATAATTTTATTTATTTATTATTATCTCTTGTTTTTTGCTACTCTCTATAAAATATCAATTATCAAGATTTCTTTTCTCATGATTGGTCAATAATTTAAACACAATTAGTTTGATTTGCTATATAATGCAACAACTAAACAAGCAACTAAATACATTGTTCAGACCAACTTGTTTAGCTTTACAAAAAGTTAATATATTGACATGATTATTGAGATGGTTTCCTAGCTACGATAATTGAAATAGTAGAATAAAACAAATTAAAAAGAGGATATTAATGAAGTAAAGTTTGATAATTGTGGTAATATTATTATATTAAAATGATAATATACATATATATAATACATTATATGTACTTGAAATTACGCTCACCATGCATTTAGATAATGAAGCAACAATTATTGAACATGTTCCCTCGTCTTGATTTGTAGTCTTCGTACGAAGCTTCTCCTTCACATATTTTATTTTATTTTTTTTAATTTATGATTTTGGTGATTAATGATTCTTAAATAGTCACTCGTGCAACGAAGTCCAATGATGCATTGAGGACAGCCCATGAGAGACCATATTTGGCAAACATAAATAGATCTAAGCGCTGACCATTTGCCTCTTTCTTCGTCTTTTTTGGATCGTTATTTTTGTCTATAATTGGGAAATCAATAATGAAAATTGATCTTGTAAGTCGAAAATGTAAACAAATGAATGAATCCCATAGTAAATAGATGAAGCAAAGGTAAACGAGTAGGGGACAATGAATATGTTAAAGTTTGACATAAACGGATCGTAAAACGAAAATTGTATGTATATAATTGTACATGTCAAAAGTAACTTACGGTCTTATATATTTAATTTGGATTCTCCCGAAATATATATTAGGGTAAGATATCTATGATGTGAGTTTACAATTGGTTCATCACTTCATCTAATATAAGGCCGGCTCAAACAAATCAATCCAGATCCAAAAAATGTAGTAATGTGGTCCAAGTCTAGATCAAGTCAATTAAAGTCATAATATTTATCTATGCAAACCACACACACAAAAAACAGATTATTCTATTATTCTACCGTAAAATCAATTTATCATAAAAGGGGTAATTCATAAAACTTATATATTAGGTTACAACTTCATTTTATATCGCTTTAAAACAACTTATATCCACATATTAACAGGTCCGATCTAAATCAAACAGCCTATCACGAGTTCAATATATGCATAAGTATAATACACAAATGTAACGTGTATTAAAGTCAAAATTTGTTCTCTTTTCATGTTGGATCGGTTTTTCAACCTTCTTTGTCCTAGTTGAATGTGATGGAATTATGAGTTTCTCTTTTAATTTCGTACTTATTTAAAAATATATATAATAATTTTTGAAAAACAAAAACACTCTACTACATTTATATCCATATTTTAGATTATCATCCTTATATTAAACTTAACCTTTATTTACGATGACCATGTTATACCAACCCCTTTAAAGGAGGATTGATATTCATCTTTGTTGGAGTATAAAGGACGAACATTGAATAATGCTTGGCGGTGGGTGGGTGTGGCCATGTGGGTCTAATCTATCCAACACTTGACATGACCGCTTATGGAAAGGTATGGAGCATATGTTTACAAACTATAGTACAAATAAATACGAAAATTATTATGTTTTTATTGAAATAATAGTCACATTGACTCATATTTGTTGTGTATAATGTCTCACCTCACAAACTTCAATATATTATATATGTAACTTCATTTTGAATAACAGTATAACACTATTGATCCATCTCGAGACAGTCAAAATCCTATGTTCCCTTGTCCTCTTCCAATCTCATATATATATATATATTTTCAATGTAATAGATTAATGAATAACTTAGATAAAAATAATCAATTAAAACGGGTAAGGTAGATAAACCGACCCTTTTTATATATAAAAATATCAAATAGACCTTATGTTTTAAACCTGACTAACAAACATTCCTCCGCTAAAAATGAAAAAACCTAAAAACGTTAGAAGAGAACGCGCTCTCCACGCACTAGGGCTAGACGAAAAGCCCGTCGCCTCTCCCCAAAACCCTAGAACCAAACTACGATATGTTGCCGCTAATCCACATGAAACCATAGATCTGATACCTAGAAAGCGAGCTCTCTCTAACAAAAGGCATAGGTATGAAGAAGGAATCTTCAGGAAAATCAAAACGACAAAGGGGTATACCGATTGAGAAAAGCCGACCGTAGAAGGTACAAAAAATGGGTCTGATGGAAGGCTCAAAGAAGGTCTGATAATCAACTACAACCGTCAAGACCAAGACCCTTGCTGAACCACTGAGAGATTATGGCTGGAGCCAAGGAAAAGGCTACGGGGACTCAGATTGGTGGTGTCTAGTCCCTGTCCTTGCATTTGTCATGAGGCGAGGAAAGTGGCAATATATATGGTCATCGATTGAAGGTTGCTGAGCCCGATGGTTTACCATATGGATGCTAAAAGGGAAGATTTGATCTCGTTATTTCATAGAAAAGGTACCCCTCTCTACCAACTTACTTATCTGAATAAGGGATACATTCTTAACCTTGGTGAATCTCTGAAATTAGAACCGATAATCCTCGATGAATGGTACCTACAACTCAGAAATCTGAATATAATTGATAGAAAATGTTGCCCTAGCAACATAGTTAACTGTCTATTTAAGAACTGGCATTGGCTTCAGAATAACTCACCTTCACCAAATCTGTTTATACTGAAACTCTCTATTTCTCTAATTCTTCAACAAAAACTCACAAGATAAATGAGCAAGCAGTTTCGTTTAAAGAAGCTGTATGCAAGGAAACAAATAATGAAAACAAGAGCAATGAAAACATGGAAAACATAGCTGCTGAAGCTAAAGAACAACAACAACCAATCAAGAACAATGAAGCAACCAAGAACAAAGGTAAAACCCTGAAAAACTCGATCTTGAGGATTATATGTTAAGTCTGTCCAAAGTGAAAAATGACTTTCAGAAACAAAAAGATACGTCCCTTATAGGGTGTATATTAGGCAATCCCATTGAACTAGCTAGAATCAAAACTAAGCTTATGTTTGAGTGGAGAAACATGAAGGGTGAGGTGAGATTTATAGCAAATCCGAACTACTGGTTTGAAGCTAGTTTTTCGAACCCCATTGATAGGAAGAACATATGGAAAAACAAACCTTATCATATCTATGGTCATCTAGGCATATTCAAGCCATGAAAACCCAACTTTAATACCTTCACAGAGAGTAACACAACTACAGATTTGTGGATTAGGATTCCACAAATTCCCCTTGAGTTCATAAATAGAGAAGCAATTAGGATAATCATTGAGGAGAATGGAGTAGGGAAGTTTTTATAACTTGATAATTTTTCTGAGAGAGAAAGGGTGTGAACTTCACTAGAATATGTATTAACTTTGATGTTGCTTGTGAAAGAATAAAGAAAGTCCTAATACCGAATGATGGAGAAATGAAAGAATTTCCCATTTGATATGACGATTTTTTAAAAGGATATGGGTTTTGTGCCCACAAAGACCACATCTATGATAGTTGCCCCTTGAGAGGTCTTAGATTCAAATCCCTTAGGAAAGGAAATGAAAAATTAAATGATCAGAATAGAGAAGACAATGAGGACAACAAGAACAAATGGAACTTTGTGGGAAAGAAAGATGTAAGGAAAGAAAAAATGGTTGATAGTAAGTATGAGCTTCGCCCATACTTATCTCCGACTATGGATTAACAAGTTCAAAGGATGAAGACTCATCTTTAAGCTCTAAAGAGAGTACCAAACAACCTGCTGAGACTAAAAGGATGAGCATCCTAATGATGAAGAGAAAATAGCTAATGAAGAGCATAAAGATGAACAAACTCCCAATGATGAACAACCTGAGGGTTTTACCCTAATGATGCAACTATGGAGAAGAAGCATGAAACTCAAGAAATCCTTACTGTCCCTATGGTTGAGGATGAAGAACTGATGAGCAAGACTAAGGAAATTGAGGATTTTCTTAATGATGAAGATGAGGTCACTTAAATACCTGAGGAGGAGTTAACTGTGGAACAATTTACTGCTGTCCTGTTTAAGGATGAAAATATCCCTGAAGAGCTAAAAGCAGTAGTTTCTGAAAGTTCATTTCACTCAACTGAAACTAACAACACAGTTAATAAGCTGATGGATGCTATGGAAGTCAATCAAGATTCAACCAAATCGGACTCAAGCATATGGAAGAGGCAGGGGGCACTGAGGACACTGCTGCCTCCATGTTGAAGGGGACTAAGAAACCAAAGTTTAACTAGTTATGATGGAGAAGCTTCATATTATGTTATCCATTATGAAAATGGGTATTTTTGTAATAGTTACCATAGACTATGCTTATTTTGTTTGTGTTTTATTATCTAGATTAACTAGGCTAAAATGGGAGAGGTTTAGTCATCTTCCTTGTTATCTTTTAGCACTAAGATAATCCCTGCTAAGTGTATCATGAAGACTTGTCTTCAATTTTCCTTCTATAATGATATTTTAGTGGATGAAATCTCGTGCTGCTGTATGACTACCTGGAATAATGTTTCTGTTATAACTTACTTGTTGCTAAAACAAAATGTTTGGTTAATCCAGCTACTAACTGAACAACTAGAGCATTACTGTTTAGTGCATGCACATGTATTTACTGCTTATATGCCCACAATTTTTTTTTACTGCTTATATGAATTTAATGCTTTCCTGTGATAAGGAACATGCTAATTTTGGAGAGTGCAGACTACAACAGCTTGAAGCTTATGTTCCTTATCTCAATCCTAGACTAATGAATCGAGACTTTTATTCTATGGTGATCAATAGTCTATATGTAGAATCAACTATTAATCTATACCTTTGCAAAAGAACAAAGATGTCATTGTGTTTTTTGATCATGACTTTCTTAATTTATGTGTAAGAATACAATTACTGTTGAGATTTGTTTATGTGGTGGCATGCATGCCGGATGTCTATAACCCATATACATGGACAGGATAGGACTAAATTATGGACAGATTGAACAACAAGGCACCATGGCTCCCAAGCAAAATGTTGTGATGAGTAATTGCGAACTATATACTCCTCTATTCTCTTGGACCAAATTACATGGATATCTTCCTGCGAGCCAGTTGTTGTATATGGTTTTATTGCTGATTGTTTTCTTCATATTGTGCAGAATACCACGTGGACAGAGCAAACATGAGAAAAGAGAACAAATCAACAATGGATCAAGACCCTCAGATAAAGGAAAGTACAATTGGTACATGAATGATCGGCTTATGAATAAATGGTACTTGAAAAAATGGCAAAATCAAGATGTCAATAACGTATTGAAACTGAGGAGTAAAGAACATACCCGAGATCTACTACTGACTATGTGCACATGGCTGGAGTATGGCCTAAGACTAAATAATGTAGAGTCCACTGTTATAATAAATAGGACTCTCTTTGTGGTTCATGTAATAATCTCTTCCAGATTGAATAAATTGTGGCTTTGGATGTATCCCTTAATGCTATGCAACAATGAATCGAAAAAGAAATTACACAATGGTGTGTGTCCGAACCCAGGAATAAAATTAAAAAATGTCAAGGAAAATAATAAGAACAACGGACTGCGGGTATTTAATTTTTATATAAATGAGAAATATATAAGAGTCACGTGCAAAGGAAGTCGTATAAGAACAATTAAAAAATACGAAAGCAACATTAAAAAGACCAAGCCAACGACCAAAGGGACGTGGAATTCCATGAGAAAGAAGTCGTAGAATAGATGGACATAAATTGAATAGTAATATTTGCGGCAATTTAAACAATGTATGGACAAATATAAATCGTTATAACACCCCAGTTTCATGCTAGTAGCAGAAATACTAACTCCATTCAAAATAAACACCTATGCTTAAACTACTACCTACGGAATATTGAAATACAAGGAAAAATAGGACAAACGAAAAATAAAACATTAAATATGGTAGGAATATGGGGAAGACTTCCACCCAAAAAACGATTAAATATAAATGAAAATAACATTTTGGAACTATAGAGGAATGTGCAAGAAAAATGTATGGACTAACCTAAACATTTTATGTAAGAACGAGGGCATTCAGGTGATAATTCTCGCAGAAACAAAACTTGTTCGGAACCGGATGAATCATTATGGAAAAATGCAGGTTTTGATGAAATCCTATTTGTACCAGCATTGGGTTTTGCAGGAGGCCTCTGCATGTAATGGAAAGAGTATCAATTTCGAAACGAAAAAAATAGAAATTACTAAAACACATAATAGATATATCGAGTTAAATCATATTAACACTACTTCGGGCTTCCAAACGCGAATCTTCGGGATCTATGCATCACCTAATGAACAAAAGAAAGATGTGTTTTGGTCACAGTTTGTATCCGAATTCAAATCATCAAACAGGCCAACGATTGTCATAAGAGACTATAATGAGATATGGGAACCCTCAGACAAAAAGGGAGGAGCTCCCATTGACATTAATAAATATAAAAGACTACATGACATAGCCGACCAATGTGGAATAATGGACCTCCCAACCAAAGGTAACGAGTGCACATGGAAAAAAAAGAAGGAAGGAGACGATAATACGTATGAAAAACTCGATAGAACAATGTCAACTATAGAAGTCATACAAGAATACCCATGCATCCATACGAGAAATCATGCGTTTAATACTTCATACCATTGTATGATATCGATTAATCTGCAAAACCAAGTCACAACTTACAGAAATAAACCATTCCGCTTTGAGTCCATGTGGATGCAAAGGCAAGATTGTGAAAACCTTATTAAACAAACATGGAGAACCCAATATCCAGGAACACATATGTTCAATCTTGTGAAAAAAATAAACCTCCTAAAACAAAAACTTGAAACAATGGAGCCGCGCGAAGTTCGGAAATATTGATTCCCAACTAAAAACCGTTGACGAGCAAATAGAAAACCTTCAAAAGCAGCTATTCTCAGTTTTTGACCAACAATTAAATGATAAGATAACGAGATTGTCTAAAAAAAAGAGATGTATACTGGAATACCAGTATAAATACTGGGTGCAACGAGCCAAACAGCAAACCTGTGCTTAGGTGATAAAAATACGAAATTCCACCATATGAAGGCCACGGGCAGAAGAAATAAGAAGATAATATCAAACATAACAAGAGGTGATGGAACCATATTATCCAAGGAGAATGCCATAAATGAGGAATTTCTTGAAGATTATAGATTGAGATTTCGAGCGTCAAATATCGACATTCCCAAACTCCAAGAACTTCTGGAAGTCGTACAACAAGAAATCACAAACGACGAGAACACAGAGCTAAGTAAACCCTTCTCTACTGGGGAAATAAAGAATGCATTGTTTTGATATTGGAAGTGAAAATTTGCCCGCCCTAACGGAATGATAGCTGGTTTTTACCAAAAGTATTGGCACATCGTTGGCCCAGCCGTCACAAGAGTTGTTAAAAACTTTTACAGAACCGGGAAAATCCTTAAACAATTGAATCACACGTTCATTGCACTCCTACCAAAAGTTGATAACCCAACAACAACCGCTAATTATAGACCAATTAGTCTTTGTTCCACGGTATACAAAATCATAGCCAAAATCTTTAGCAAATCGATTAAGTACAATTTTACCCAAACTAATTCATTCACTACAAAGTGCTTTTTACTAAAAATAGGGCAATCCATGATAATGTCCTTATAGCCCACGAAATTTTTCACGGCTTTAGATCAAAAAAAGGAAAAGAAGGGTATATGGGCATTAAATTAGACATGGAAAAAAGCTTATGATAAATTAGAATGGACCTTTCTCAGTCTGGTATTACAAAAATTCGGTTTCTGTGAGAGGTTTAGAAACTGGATTAACAAGTGCATAAACAACTGTCTCGTATTCTTTGCTAATAAATGACTCACTGACAACCCTATTCTGTCCACAAAGAGGTCTTCGCAAGGAGACCCACTATCCCCGCTTCTCTTTAATCTGGGAGCCGAAATCTTAGCAAGAAACATACAAAAAAATAAGCAGGGAAAACCCACGATCAATTGGTTTCCCCTAACAAAAACGGATCATCAATCCCGTTTCTAGCCTTTGTAGACGATATCATCATTTTCACTAAAGCAACAACAAAGGCAAGCAACAAAATATTGTCGGTATTGAAAAACTATTGTGAAATCTCAAGCTAAGTAATAAATTATCACAAATCTTCATTCCAAACTTCAAATAATGTAGATGTTGCATGCAAAAGAAGGCTACAAGCTCAGTTAGGGATATCCTCATCCACAAATTTAGAGCGATATTTAGGTTGCCCTATCATTAATGGGAGGGCTAATAAAGAGATCTTCAACTCAGACATCCAAAAATCAAGACAACAACTCTCGAAATGGAAAGCTGCATCCTCTCACAAGAGAGACGTATAACCCTAATCAAAGCAAACCTTAACGCAAACCAAGATACCTAATGTAGGCATTTATGTTACCGGCAAGTATTCATAAGGAACTAGACAAAATTAATAGGAATTTTTATTGGAATAAAGGACCAAACTACCATCCATTAATCAGTTGAGACAAAATATGTAAACCAAAAACCTTAGGTGGTACTGGTATAAGAAAGGCAGAAGATATGAATAAGACACTACAAATGAAACTCCTATGGAAAATTATGGCGGAACCAGAAAATATATGGGTCAAAATCATAGAAGAAAAATATATTCGTGGACAAAATCTATGGAATTACGAATGCGGAAAAAATACATCTTGGCAATGGAAGAAGCTGTCTAAATTGAAAGACGAATTTAATAAAGGCCTTCGTTGGAGAGTAGGGGATGGTTGCACAATCAAATTCTGAGAAGACCGATGGTTACTAGACGAACCCTTGTATAAACTAGTGTCTGACCAAACACTAATTAAAACATCGGAGAAGGTAGACTTTTTTATCTCGGAAAAAAGTGGAATGAACAACGCCTTGACCAACTTGAAGGAATACTTCAAGCAAACATCATTAAAAAGATAAAGGAATACAACCACCCAACAAATGACATAAGAGACAGGATTTACTGGTCAACAAACGATGACGGTTGGTACTCCACTAAATCTGCAATAAACATGATCCAAATGAGAAAAGTGGGGGTTTCGGAAGACAAAACCTGGATATGGGGCATGAGCATCATGCCAAAAGTTCAAAACTTTATGTGGAAAATGGCTCTAAATGGGCTTCCAACCAAAGAAAATCTCGACAAACAAAAAAATCCGGTAGTCATGGAATGTGTTTTTTGCAAACACCACACAGAAAACGACAAACACCTTTTCTTCTTGTGTCAATTTACTCACCATATACTGGATAACACCAAAATATCAACCATCCTCAAGGATATTGACACCTATAATCTATCTACGTACGAGATAATGTTAACACTGAAGGAAAAAATATCATCTCAAGAACTTAGACAAGTGGCTATGATTTGGTGGAATATTTGGTTGGATAGAAATCAAGTAATCTTTAACAATAAAAGACCAACACAAACCCTAAAATAGATTGCACTAAAGAAGATTGAAGACTGGGAACAAGCGAACACGAAACAATTAAGTAAGAACACAATAAATAAGAAACAGAGAAGGAAGACTAAGAATATCAAATGGCAAAGACCAAAAGTAAATTTCGTTAAACTTAACTTTGATGCAGCATTTGACAACAACAACCAATATGCTTTTGGGTTCATCATTCGTGATGAGCACGGCCTCCGTTTGGCACATGGGAAAGGAAAATGTCATGCAGACTCAGTCTTAGAGGCAGAAGTGGTTGCTCCGCGGGAAGGCCTACAAAAGGCTAAACAGCTAGGAATGTCGGCTATTAAGATCGAGGGAGACAACCTGATGCTGATCAATTCGATTAACCACGTTTTGAAACCGCCATGCGAGACAGATATGATCATATCAGACATTTCCACCAGCATTTCAAGCTTTTCTCAAGCAAGCACCTTTCACATCTTCAGGGAAATCAACACGGTAGAGGACAAGCTCGCTAAACATGGATTGTCTACCACTGATGAACAAGACGATCTCCCAGACGATGTGGTTGTACTCATCCGTAAGGATGTTGTAGGTCGTTCAGTGTCAAGACGCTGACCCTCCTATTCTGCTTACCTTGTTTCAAAAAAACAAACAAACATTCCTCCTTTTTTTAATTTCACTATTATTTTATTATTTTATTTAAATTTATACTTAAATTCTAATTACCTAAACTAGTATTATTCAAATTAGTGATTCCTCAAGATTAATTGTGAAATTATCAATATTCAAGTCGAGTCAACCCGAGATAATAAACTTGTTTAATTACCCAAATTCCCTTATTTAAAGAAGGAGTAAATTCGACACATTAAGGAGTAAATCAGACACAAAAAAAGTATGGATGGGCATGGGATTAGATTGAGATCATCTCAATCTCGTCCCGACTATTTTAAATGGGATGGGATCGGGCCGGACCTTGAGTATTTTAGGTTGAATCTCACCGGGTCCTACATTTGTTGGGATCGAGACGTGACGGGATCGGTCCAATCCCGTTTTCCCCATTAATTATTTATTGTATTTAACTTTTACGCTTTATCCACCAAAAAACCCGTTTATATCGAACTTAAATGCAAAAACATTAAAATTTTAAAATATCTATAATAAAACACATCTAAATGATCTTTGGTCATTTGTCAATTTTGACGGTTGACCAATATGATTTATTATTTAAAAATATATAAGCATAACTATATAGTATATCACTAATGCTTAAGAATTTTATTTATATTTATTATATTTTTTTAAAACTTCATTATATACGGGACGGACCTAGCGGGAATGCACGATGAAGAAGTTAATACCCATATCGTATCCCGAATAGTTTTTGATGGGACGATATTCACACGTCTGATTATCCATGTTTAATACATAATTGCAATGTAATATCTCAGTGTAAATCTAGTCACCCGTCCAAATATTGTTTCTCACTCTTTCAATGTAATATCTCGGTGTAAATACATAATTTTGACGGGACTATTCTTGATTTACCGAATGGGTATTTCCTCGTTTGATTCGAGAAGGAGGAAGACATGTTGACGGCGCTTACGAGTGGTACATGACAGATGTTTGGACACTATTTAATCATGTAACAATGGAAATAATCCCACGTTTGACCCGTTCTCTTTGACCATTTCAACTATTGGAGTATGGATTATAATGTCGGGATTACCTTTCTCTGTGTATAATATTATCATGCTAAGGATCATTGCCTCTTCATTAGGTGAGCCTTTGAAGATAAATGATAATACTCTTATGATATCTAGAGGCCACTTTGCTCATGTGTGTATCAGAGTTGACCTTACCGCTCCTCTCTAGGGAGAGATTATCCTGAATGGAGCTAGACTGAAGATTGAGTATGAATACTTACATACCATATGCTTTAATTGTGGATGTTATGGCCACTTTATCGAACAATGCACACAAGAGAATTGGGTAAAGGCAGAACTAACGAGACAACCATAACCAAACTAGCCTAGTAGGCCTATGGAGGAAAACCCGGTTAAATCCCAAGGTGAACCAATTGAAGTGTAAGCAGATCAGCCATACAAGAGGACCATGGCCATGAGCCTTGGATGATAGTGCCCCGAAAAAAAATACAAAAACCGAGAGGTGCTGCCATCACGACTTCCTACATGAACCGCCTAGTGAAACCCACGAGTCGAGGAGGAGGTAGTGGGAGTTTGAATGTCAAAAACATGGATAAAGGGAAACAAGTGTGATGCGCCATTGGATGTCCCTTTCACGTTGACTGTAGATGATGAGGACGAGGCTTTGAGGGTTCGCTCAGATGGACCGCTCACCCGCTCCCGAGCAAAGGCCATTGCCCGAGCCACCGGTTTCATCATCACCCGCACCACTTCTTCACCTGGACCCGTTACCGGCATGCCGTGTCTCTACACCACCATGGCATAGGCTACCGGTCCCGTCCACGCCACTTAGGCCCGTTAGCGGCATGTCTCGTCTTTCCGACTCCATGGCATGAAGCTAGCTTACTTTCGGACTATATTTTTCATGTTTTCCTTTTTATTTAATAAAAGGGATATTCCTTATAGAATATTCCCTTTGATCTTATCTTTTAGGGTTTTCCCCTTTTTGGGCTTTTCGTTATGTATGTTTGTTTGGCCCGTTGGCCCATAGGTAGGCAAGACTCTCTATATAAGGGATATCTTGCCTCACTTATTTTTCATGTTCAATAGTACTAAGTTTTTGAGAAGAATTTCCTCTTACTTAGCTTGGGCATCAAACCTCCCTTCTATCTCTCAAATTTCTTCCTTGAATCTCGTATTTGATCCAAGAAATCCATATTCGAGAATTCTTCTTAGAATCAACCTTCGATCCACACAAAAAGGCTTATTCGATCTCTCTAGACATCTTCATCGCTTCCGCCCTTTTGGATCTAAAAAGATACAACGTTGCACAAAGAATCAAGGAGTAGTTGGAGCTTTGCTTGATCTAGATCCAGAGTTATCCTTGGTTACCTTCATGGACGCATCAAATTGGCATCAGAGCAAAGGGATCAAAGCTAAGTTCTCTTTACTCTTGTTTTTGTGCGTTATTATCTTCAACCTATTTAGCCTTTTGTTCATGATGTTCTTCGTTTGTTTATGATGTTCTTCATTTATTCTTCATGATCTTTATGTTGTTCATCATGTTCTTCATCACGTTCATCCATTTTCCCCTATTTTTTTCTTCCTTTGATCAATTTGAAAAAAAGAAAAAAATGGAGATATTTGGTTTGCCATCAAACCATTTATCAAACCCGTCTTTTTCTTAAACCGACCCAATCCGACAATTTTGTTAATTAATTTCACCAAATTTCTTGGGGTATTTTTGTTAACGAAAAGTTTGGATATCTCGCATTTGATATTCCAAGAAAAGCAAAAACTCTTCATCAATACGGATTTGTGTTCAAAAAAAAAGAACAAAAAGAAAAGTGCTGCTCAAAACTTTCAAAGAAACGAAACACACAAGTGAAAAGACGTCCGGCAAACCGGTCCATCCGAAAAATCGGATTTTACAAAACGGTCAAAGACTGAAAGAAAGCAAAGCTTGCCGACTGAACAATCCGTCCATCTTCTGTCTCTCCATTTTCTTACATACGTTTGCAAAATATCACTTGTTTATTTGTGTGTAATTGGTTCAATTTTGTTGGATTTGCCTTAATTGGCTAACCGTCAAACGGCCTCCCCAAAAGTAGAACCCGATAACGCACTTGAACTTGGGTAAAGTTGACTTAACTTGTCACCTTGCTCATTTGATTGCTTGCAATTGTGTGCTGATTTGGAGCAATGACTAACGTTGAAATGGAAACTTCTCAGGATTCTGGTCCGCAAGAGTCCAATGAACCTTTGGCTCAAGAAAATGCTTCGTTGTCCCTCGAAAATGACTCCATAAGGCAAGAATTGGAAGCTTTGATGGCACAACAAAAGTTTGATGCCTTGACCAGAGAAAACATTGCCTTGAAGCAAGAGTTATATGCTCTTAAGGCCTTACGGCTTGCCCAACGTCCCACCCCAACAAATCTGATTGAGACCGTGGTCAATGCTTCCACATCCGATGCACAACGCAAAGGCAAGGGAATTTTGGGAGCCGGACCATCAAACGGTCCCCAACTTGCGTCCGTCATTGAATGCCAACGACCCTTACCTCTTGACGGAAATGAGTCCCATGAAGAGGACGAAGAATTCCCCGACCCTACTCAAGATGACTTGCACATGGTCGATACGGAAAATCGGCACAAGCATTATGAGCCTTAACACCAACGGTATGTCCCTTCTCCACCTCCACCTAGTGTGCCCCGCACCGACCGTCAAACCCGGGAAGAGCCCCGGTACCGTCCCGACTCGACCAACAATCATGGTCGTGAGAATGATCGTTCCGGACGCCGTCGCCAACGGTCAACCCGGAAACCGACGACCCTTGACTTTGATGAGTATGATGAGCAAAATAACTTCAACGCGTTCTCCGGTGATGAGTCCGACTTGGAACGGGTGGCACATGACCGTCCATGGCACCCACCCATAATAGACCCTTATGAGAACCAAGACCGAGGTGAAGAATGGTTGCTTCCCCCACACCCACCTAGGCATGAACCACCCGTTCATGGGCGCCACCGGCCTCAAGGCGGCCACCGGCGAGCCCGTGCCGATGATGCCTACATTCCACCGCCCCGTCCGGACCCCTACCGAGTTCGTAGGGAAGGTAAGGTTAAATTCCCTATCTTTCATGGTGAATATGATCCGTGTGTTTTTCTTGATTGGGCGCATGATATGAAACGAGCTTTGAAACATTGTCATTATTAGGAGGAATATGAGAAAATCGAGGCGGCAACTCTTTACTTTGAAGGAGATGCCAAGTCTTGGTGGAACCGGTATGAGATCACCCGTGAGAGGCGAGGATGGGCACCGATTGCGACCTTTGAGCAATTGATCTATGTCATGAACAAGAAGTACGTGCCCGAGGACTTCAAGAATGATATGCGGTTGCAAATTGCCGAGTTCAAACAAGGCAACCTCACTCCGGTGGCTTACTTGGCCAAACTCGAGGACATGCACATTAAGGCCGGCGTCTCGGTCTCTCCCTCCGCCCTTCGCACCAAATTTATGAGTGGGCTTAATGCTTCAATTCGGCGCCCACTCGAGATTGTCCCATATAAGGATTTGGGAGCATTGTGCCATGCCGCCATGAAGCTTTACAAGAAACAACTCGAGACGCCTCGGTATTCAAGGTATAATTCTTCCTCGAGTCAATATCCTTATTCTTCTAACACACGTACTCGAGATGTGCCTAGTTCTCCAGATGCCGACGCTTCCAAAGGAGCCCAACGGGCGGGTGAATCCAATAGGCAAGCGGGTAACGAGAGGGCACCAAACCGTGGCCCCGCGGCCCCGGCGCCTCCCGCTCGAGGTCAACAAGGACCTTCACCGGCGGCTCGCCCAAGGGAGCCCGTGTGCTACAAGTGTAGCGGTTTTGGTCACGTGCAACGTGATTGTCCAAACACCAAACAGGCTTTGTTTGCCGACCCATTATATTTCGAGGACGAAGATGATCATCAAGATAGCGATATCATCATTGAGGATGACCAAGACGCCGACCTACACTTTGGAATGGAACCATGTGACGACGAGCTTGCTTGCGCCCGGCACAACCCGGTAAATTCGCTCTTGTTTCTCGTCCTATTTTGGCTATTAAAGAGTTTATCCCTATTGATCAACGCGAGAATCTCTTCCACTCTCGTTGCTTGGTCAATAATACGAGCCTTTCTCTCATCCAACACCTTACGGACTCCAATGGATTTCCGATAAGGCATGTGACACCGTCACACAACAAGCTTGGTTGACGTTTTCTATTGGCGCCTATGTTGATAAGGTCCTTTGTGATGTTATCAAGATGGACGCCACACATGTCCTATTAGGACAACCATGGAAATTCGATCGTCGAACGTTTCATGATGGTTATCTTAATCGGTACATGTTCCAATATAATGGAAAACGGGTCACAGTTTTGCCTATGACTCCGCACGAAATTTTGGTTGACTATGCGGAACGGAAGAGGCAACAATCTATAGATGAGTCCGCTAAGGCGCCGGAAACATCGGACCCTCCTAGGAGTCCCGATGTTGTAGGTGCTAGTAATTCTAAATCCCAGAATATCGCCCCTCTTGTCCATGCTACGGAGTCCAAAGGTAGTAAAGGCCACATCGTTTCTACGAGCGCACCTTTGCCATCTTCGGACCCCGTAATTCAAGGACGGTGTGAGCCGAGGATACTCTTAGCCCGACGACATGATTTGCAACTGGTCATGGAAGGCAAGTTTCCATGTTTCTTGCTTGTTCCGTTTTGTTAATCTACTTCTCATGACCCGAGTAATGTGCCACACGAGGTGTCTTTGTTGTTGTCCGAATTTCAGGATATTAAGCCCAAAGACCTACCACCCGGCTTGCCACCAATCCGAGGGATTGAACACCAAATTGACTTTGTGCCCGGTGCTTCCTTGCCAACCCGTGCCGCGTACCGAGCAAGTCCGGAAGTGACGAAGGAGCTACAACGACAAGTACAAGAGCTCCTAGACCGGGGACATGTGCGTGAATCCTTATCACCATGTGCCATCCCGGTCATATTAGTGCCAAAGAAAGACGGATCATGGCGGATGTGTGTTGATTGTCGTGCCATTCAACCAAATCACCGTCAAATACCGCCACCCGATCCCGCGCCTTGATGACATGTTGGATGAGCTCCACGGCCCCACCATCTTCTCCAAAATTGATCTCCGGAGCGGTTACCACCAAATCCGGATGGCCGAAGGTGACAAGTGGAAGACGGCGTTCAAGACGAAGTATGGACTCTATGAATGGCTTGTCATGCCATTTGGCCTCTCCAACGCCCCATCCACCTACATGCGTCTCATGAACCATGTCTGGCGCTGATTCTTGGGTACATTTGTTGTTGTTTATTTCGATGATATTTTGGTGTTTAGTACGTCTTTGGAGGATTACATCGAGTACCTTCGCCAAGTGCTCGAGTGCCTTAGACAAGAGCAATTGTATGTAGGAATGGAAAGGGGTCGGTTGATGGATGGATGTACCAATTCCGCCAACCACCCATCTTACTCAAGTTGTCACCCACCCCTCCCATCACCCACCTAACACTTCACTCATATTCCACCCACCAATCACTTACCGGGTGATCGGTTGGTTCGGGTGAAGTAGTCGGGTGTGAATTAATTTTTTTCGTTTTTAAAATTTTGAAAGTTATGACAATATTCAATTTAAAAATAATAAAAATCAAAATTTACTAAATCATGAAATATTGTGAAACATAATAAACCAACAAAAAAAAGATTTCCAACTAAATTATGAAATGTTTGTTGGTTCAGCGTCTCTTACGCCGTTGTTGAAGCCTGACAACGGGGTTCGTCCCATTGCAGTAGGTACTATATGGAGACGGTTGATGTGCAAGGTAGCAATGAAGGGAGTGGGTAAAGATATGAGGGAATATCTTGGAGATTTTCAGTTTGGAGTTGGTATTTCAGGTGGTGCAGAGGCTATTCTACATAGTGTTAACGGAGTTTTAAGTGAGCATCACTCTGATGGTTTTCTAGCTATGTTGACAGTGGATTTTTCTAATGCCTTCAACTTGGTTGACATAATTGTTTTGCTTAGGGAAGTAAGGGAAAGATGTCCCTCTATCTCTTTTTGGGTTGATTTCTTGTATGGTCAAGCTGCCCGTCTGTATGTTGGTCAGGATATTATTTGATCGGCTACTGGTGTGCAACAAGGAGACCCTTTGGGGCCGCTTCTTTTTTCCCTTGTCTTGCACCCACTTCTTCATCGGATCAGAGACAGTTGCAAGCCTCTTCTACATGCTTGGTATCTTGATGATGGTACTTTTATTGGCCGGACAGAGGAAGTGGCTAGAGTGCTTGATATCATTAGAGTAGTTGGCCCGAGTTTTGGCCTTGAGCTGAAAGTTTGCAAGACTGAGCTCTTTTGGCCTTCGTGTGATGGATCAAAGCTTAGAGAAGGTTTATTCCCTGATGGCATTGCTAGACCGGTTCTGGGTGTTAAGTTGTCGGGTGGGGCTGTGAGTAAAGATGATGGGTTTATTAGAGAGCTAGTCATGAAAAGAGCTGTTAAGGCGGTTGAGTTGATGCACCTTCTTCCGCAGTTGAGGGACCTGCAAAGTGAGCTTCTTTTGCTTCGTTCCTGCATGGGTGTTGCTGAAATGTTGTTTAGCTTGAGGACTTGTCTACCGGAACATGGGGAGAGTGCATCTATTTTTTTTGATTTGGGACTCCGTGAATCAGTCGAGGATATTGTGGTTTGTGGGGGTGCTTATTTTGGCGATCTTCAGTGGAGACTTTCTTCTTTGCCGATTTGGTGTGGAGGCCTTGGGTTATACTCAGCTATGGAAACTTCTTCTTTTGCTTTTGTGGTTTCTAGAGCTCAGTCTTGGACCCTTCAAGACCACATTTTGCGGGACAGTGGAGTTGTTAATATGGGCTTTGAGTTTTTTGGAGTTTTGGGCAATCTTCAAGCTTCTATTCCTGATTTTGATCTTTCTGGTTTTACTGTAAAGAGCACCGTCCCCCCTAAAGCCCAACATGCTTTGACGAGTGCTTTTTATGGTAAGACAGTACAAACGATGGAAGCAACTTTTGGTTTGACCGCTAGACAAAAAGCGGTTTTTCAGTTTCTACAAACAGCGCATAACCAAGATTTCCTTCTTGCCATACCTATTGATGGACTTGGACAATGTATGTCTCCCGTTGAGTATCGCACGATCCTCAAGTATCGCCTTATGATTCCTTTGTTCTCGTCTGGTATGTTTTGTCCTATGCCTAATTGTGGGAGGCCTTTGGATGTCTTTGGGGCACATGCGGTTCATTGTAAAGAACTACCCGGTTTCAAATATAGGCATGATCTGGTTCGAGATGTTTTATGTGACGTGTTTAAGAGAGCAGGGATTTCGGCCAAGAAAGAGGCGCCTGTATCCTTCTTGACTGATCCGCGTGAAGGAAGGTCTACGTTGAGGCATGCAGATGTGTTAGTTTTTGGATGGGTGGGTGGGAAACATGCTTGTATTGATTTGACAGGAGTCTCCCCTTTGGTTGGTTTGGATAACGGGCCTTTTATTGTGGGTAAGGCGGCTCTCAACGCTTCTTCTTTGAAGGTGACTAAGCATGAAAGAGCTTGTCTTGAAAATCAGCACGTGTTTCTTCCGTTCGCTTTTGATACGTTTGGTTTTCTTGCGCCTGATGCCGTCGAGATTCTCAAGAGGGTGCAACGGGTCTTGCATGGTAATTTTGTGTCACCTAGGTCTTCAAATGTAGTGTTCAGGAGGATCGGATTTGCTATTCAGAAAGGGTTGGCGGCACAACTTGTTGCCCACTTAACTTCTAACTTAATGTAATCTACTATTCAATTTTAATAATTTAGCTATACAAACCAAATTGATGCAAAAAAAAACCCCAACAACTTTGTATACATACAACAAAAGTAAATTACATAAATCAAAAGAAACTCCTCTAAAGCTCGATATAATAATACACTTCAACAACCTAAAATAATAAAAAATTAAAAAACAATAATTTGAAAATCAAACTTAACAATTAATTAAACTATGAATGTCAAAAGTATACATATTGGAGTACACGCCTTTATGGCGGAATCTTCAATATCAACATCCTTCAATATAGTATAAACATACTTGTGAATCGAGCGGAAAAAACTAAATTATAATTAAAAATCATGAAAGGGAGATATTTATTATATATAACTAAAGTTGCCTACATTTTGCTGACGTGACGCTCTAAGGTTTCAGGATTTCAGCCAAATAACTGTATATTACTAAATTGCCACTCCCTAAAAAATATATATATTTTAAAACTTAATTCTTAATTTTTATATTGTTTTTACATAAAATTTTTTTAATTGTTAAATTATTTTAGGCAAATCTTTTATTTTTAAAATTACATTATTTTTTGTAACCATTTCACGTTACTTTTTATTCTGGGAATGATTAGATATATTTTTTAGATTTTGATATTTTTAATGATTTTGTAATTTTTTTATAATATTTATTCAATAATTTTATTTTTTTATTAAGAAAACTGGAACAATTTTTGATTATTTTTTTATTAAGAATATTGGAACAATTTTTTCCTTAATTTCAGGGTTATAAGCCCAATCAATTTACGTTAAATATTTTCAGGAATTTTGTTATCCCACATCGACTATACGTAAGAGTGATAATTTGAGAACTTCTATAAATAGAGGTTTTGAAGATTGAACAAATCATACATTTCTTGGACTTTTGACTACTTTTGACTACTTTTGACTAAGTTCAAGTATAATTTGTATTCATATTGTCGTTGACCTACTGTTTTATTGGTCGTTGACCTACTATTTTGTGGGTCGTTGATCTAATGTGAATTTTTCTTTCGTTGATCTAATGTATATGTGGGTCATTGATCTATTGTATGTGGGTCGTTGACTTACTGATATGTGGGTCGTTGACCTACTGATATGTGGGTCGTTGATTTATTGTATGTGGGTCGTTGACCTACTGATATGTGGGTTATTGACATATTAATAATCAATCAATATAAATACACTTAATCAATCAACATAAATGTACTAAAGTATAGTATATGAATGCTGACGTGACGCGTTGTGAGGATTATAAGCCCAATCAATTTACGTTTAATATTTTCAGGAATTTTTCTATCCCACATCGACTATATGTAAGGTTGATGGTTTGAGAACTTCTATAAATAGAGGTTTTAAAGATTGAACAAATCATACATTTATTGGTATTTTGACTAAGTTCAAGTATAATTTGTATTCATCGTTGACCTACTGTTTATGGATCATTGACCTATTATTTTGTGGGTCGTTGACCTACTATTTTGTGAGTCGTTGACTATGTGAATTTTTTTTCCGTTGATCTAATGTATATAGGTCGTTGATCTAATGTATATGTGGGTCGTTGACCTACTAATATGTGGGTCGTTGATCTATTGTATGTGGGTCGTTGACCTACTGATATGTAGGTCATGGATCTAATGTATTTGTGGGTTGTTGACCAATTGTATGTGGGTCGTTGACCTACTGATATGAGGGTTGTTGACCTACCTATCAATCATTAATTAATATATATATATATATATATATATATATATATATATACACACTAAATCAATCAACATAAATATACAAAAGTAGAGTGTATGACTGTTGATGTGGAGCGAGTATTTTAAAATACAAATCTCTCATTCAAAGCTATAAAAAAAAAAACTTTTTTCTAACAAATACCCGTGCACGGCACGGGTCCTAAACTAGTATTAAGTAATAAGAAGAGGTTATTAGTATAATTAGATATGCTCACCTATATAATTGATCTCAATCCAATATTGCAAAAACATTAATGTCTCTACAATATCTCCATGAAGTCTATAACGATGAGGACTCACCACTCGCCCATCCATGCTAAAAGCATTTTTAGAAGTCACTGTAGACACGAGAATAGCCAAAATATCTTTTGCAATCTTTCGCAAATTTGGACACTTTAGATCAGTTTTTCATAATATAAGAACATCAAAATCTTTACTATTAGGTAATACAATTTCTTGAAGATAATATACCAACTCATGATTAAGACTAACCTTCTTCTTCAAAATTTTCTTATAATGGTCAAAATCATCATCATCAGAAATTACATGTCTCTTGCCAATCAATCTAGATGTTGAACTTACATATTCTTAATCCTCAATATCATCACCTAAGTCTTGATATTCATAAAAAAGATCCAACATCAAAGTTTTCACCTTCTCAATCTCAACAAAGATTATCGTATATCTTGTTAAAATACCATTCAACACATTTCAGTTTGCTCTTGGGTCTAAAATTGTTTCTATTGCCAAAACTCCATTTATAATCGACCAATACTTATGAAATTTCTCAAGCATTAAAGAAACTTTAACCAGAAAAACCTTTCAAAGAACAAATTAGTTGTTGGGTAGTTTCTCCTGGGAAAATCTTTTGTCACCGTGTGATGAATGTTTAAGTAGTGAGAACGTCGACAAAGGTGTCGGTGGAGCAGTGATAGCGTCATATTCGGGTCGGGTGATCGGTTGGGTAAAGCAGTGACGACTCCGGAGAAGATCGAAGATGGCGCCGGTGACCAGTGACAGGAGAACACCCGTCGGTACAAAAGGCAGATGCAACTACAAGGTGAAGGCGGAGACTCGAAGAGCTAGAGAGAGACACGGGATTGGGACTCAAAACGGTTTTTTGTTTGTCAATTCTTTCCCATATTAGATATTAGGGATTTAGGGTCTTAAATATATTTTTTAATAATTTAAACGGGTGAAACAGGGCGGGTGGGTGATGGGGCGGGTGGTGGGTGGTTGTACATCCACCCATACCCGTCCCACTACCCATCAATTTCACCCACCAACCGCCCACCACCCGGAATTCTTCGGGTTTTCACCCACATATTCGGGTCGGGTGATCGGTTGGGTCGGGTGGTTATGCACCCATTTCCATCCCTAATTGTATGTCAACTTTGAAAAATGCGTCTTTTGCTCGGACACCACTATCTTTCTTGGCTATGTCGTGTCTAAGGACGGACTACGAGTAGACGAATCCAGAGTTCGTGCTATTCGGGAGTGACCTACTCCTACTACGGTCACCATAGTCAGAGCCTTTCTCGGCTTAGCGGGCTTCTACCGACGCTTTGTCAAGGACTTTAGTACGGTAGCGGCACCGCTCCATGAGCTTACTACCAAGGGTGTCACGTTTGAGTGTAGTGCTATCCATGATCGAGCGTTTGATGCGCTCAAAGACCGCCTTTGTAATGCACCATTACTCCAACTCCCAAACTTTTCGAAAACTTTCGAGGTGGAGTGTGATGCATCAAATGTGGGCATTGGAGGCGTTCTCTTACAAGATACTCGTCCAATTGTCTACTTTAGTGAAAAATTTCCGGTCCTTCGCTCAAGTACCCTACATATGATAAGGAACTATATGCTCTAGTTCGTTGTCTTAAGACATGACAACATTACTTGTGGCCGAAGGAGTTCGTGATTCATTCAGATCATGCGGCTCTTTCGTATCTCAAGAGTCAAACAAATCTAAGTCAGCGCCATGCTAGTTGGGTAGAGATTTTACAGACCTTTACTTATGTCATTCGGCATAAGAAAGGCAAGGAGAATGTGGTAGCCGATGCCCTTTCTCGCCAGTATGCCCTTCTTGTGTATATGGACGCTAAGATACATGACGATGCTCTTATGAAAGAGTTATATGCCATGGATCTTGACTTCAAGGACATATGGGCACAATGCCTCGACCTCCGAGAGCACGAGTCTTTCTTTATTAACGATGGCTATCTTTTCCGAGCGGGAAAACTTTGCATTCCGCGCTCATCTATACACTATTTGTTGATTTAAGGAAGCTCATGAGGGCCGTGGTCACTTCGGTGCAACCAAGACCCTTTCCGCTCTCCAAGAGCATTTCTTTTCGCCCCGGAGCATGCATGTGACACGATTTTGCAAGGGTTGCATCACATGTCATCATGCAAAGTCGCGCCAAAGTCCGTATGGAATGTATTCTCCTTTGCCTATACCAATGGGACCTTGGGAGGATCTATCCATGGACTTTGTGGTCGGGTTTCCTATGTCAAAACGAGGCAAAGACTCCATTTTTCGTGGTAGTCGATCGCTTCTCCAAAATGGCTCATTTCATTGCATGTAAGAGCACCCAAAATGCTAGTGAAGTTGCCACCTTGTTCTTTGACAATGTGGTGCGCTTACATGGGATACCACGTTCTATCGTTAGTGATCGGGACGTGAAATTCGTGAGTCACTTTTGGAGAACGCTATGGGGAAAACTTGGATCCAACTTGTTGTTTTCAAGTAGTTATCACCCCGAAACCGATGGTCAAACGGAGGTGACCAATCGGACTCTTGGTGCTCTACTTAGAGCCACCACTAGGACCAATCCACGTAGGTGGGAGGACTTACTTTCTATTGTGGAGTTTTCGTATAACAGGTCTGGGTCCACGGCAACTAAATTGTCCCCATTTGAAGTTGTCTACGGCCTTAATCCACACACCCCGTTGGACTTCACTCCCCGCCCGCTCAAGGACGGAGAACACATCATCGCCGCAAACCGAGCCGCCCAAATCATTGAGCTTCATGAGCGGACTAGGGCACAACTTGAACGTCGTGCCGCCCAACTTGCCGGACAACGCAACAAGGGCCTCCGCGACGTCTCTTTTGAGCCCGGTGATCTTGTTTGGCTCCACCTAAGGAAGGAGCGTTTTCCTACTCGCCGCATGAGCAAGCTCTTGGACCGTGGTGATGGCCCATTCCGCATCTTAGCCCTCCATGGCCCGAATGCATACAAGTTAGAGCTTCTGGATTCCTACGGAGTACACCCGACGTTCAACGTCAAGGATCTTGCCCCTTATGTTGAGCCCCTTTTTGACGATGGTGAAAAACGGGGACGTTTCACAACCAAGATGGGGGGACTGATGTGCCCTTGGATGTCCCTTTGACGTTGAACGTAGATGATGAGGACGAGGCTTTGAGGGTTCGCTCAGATGGACCGCTCACCCGCTCCTGAGCCAAGGCCATTGCCCGAGCCACCGGTTCCATCATCACCCGCACCACTTCTTCATATGGCCCCATTACCGGCATGCCGTGTCTCTACACCACCATGGCATAGGCTACCGGTCCCGTCCACGCCACTTAGGCCCGTTAGCGGCATGTCTCGTCTTTCCGACTCCATGGCATGAAGCTAGCTTACTTTCGGACTATATTTTTCATGTTTTCCTTTTTATGTAATAAAAAGGATATTCCTTATAGAATATACCCTTTGATCTTATCTTTTAGGGTTCCCTTTTTTGGGTTTTTCAGTATGTTTGTTTGGCCCGTTGGCCCATAGGTAGGAAAGACTCTCTATATAAGGGATATCTTGCCTCACTTATTTTTCATGTTCAATATTACTAAGTTTTTGAGAAGAATTTCCTCTTACTTAGCTTGGGCATCAAACCTCCCTTCTATCTCTCAAATTTCTTCCTTAGATCTCGTCTTTGATCCAAGAAATCACATTCGAGGATTCTTCTTAAGAATCAACCTTCGATCCACACAAAAAGGCTTATTCGATCTCTCCAGATCGAATCAACCTTCGTTTCTCCATCCACGTTCATCGCTTCCGCCCTTTTGGATCTAAAAAGATACAACGTTGTACAAAGAATCAAGGAGTAGTTGGAGCTTTGCTTGATCTAGATCCGGAGTTATCCTTGGTTACCTCCAAGGACGCATCAAAGTGGCTATGGATAGAGTGATTCCAGGGGCCAATTATGTATCTAAAAATAATTTCTGGAAGAGATCTCGGGTTAAAGGGGTAGGAAATGTTACTACCCGAAAGGAACCGTCTGTAGCTGCAACAACCATAACTTCTACGAGTTATAAGATTCAAACATAGAGAAATAGACAAGCCGAATTAAACCAGCATATGTGTTAGGATTCTCCATAAAGCGATACCGGCTAATGTTGTTTTTTCTGCCCAAGTAATCAATAGGGGGAATGAAAGTCAAGTTGCTATGGATAAAGAGGTAGTAGATAATATGGACAATTACAAGGAAGATATGGAATTGCTTTGGAACAGTAAAGCCTAGTTTGCGAAGATCAATGAGATACTTGCTTCGAAAGTTTAATCCTGATATTGTTGCCTTATTCGAGACTCACTCCTCGGGAGAGAAGGTTGTTCGAATTTGTGACCAGATGGGTTTTGACTCAGTGGATCGAGTAGAGACTATTGGACAAAGTGGGGGTATATATTTGGCTTCTACGAAATCGGTTTCATGTCTTCTTGGTCATTCGCAAGGATAAACTGTTTAATCTTATCTAGATGGGGTCGGGTGAGTCGGCTTTCCTATTGATTGCAGTGTACATTTTCCCTGATACTCTATATCGTGGTAGTGTTTAGTTGGCAAGAGTTATCTTTCATCGTCAACAACTCGCTTGTCCCGGTGATCATTAGGGTGACTTTAATCTTATTTGCTCGATAGAGGTGTGAGAGCCCTTTCTTTCAGACCGAGATCGGACCATAGCCGAGATTGGATTTGGCCGAGTTTGGCTTTGGCCGAGATTGGCCTTGCCGCACCCCCGGGCACGTATGCGGCCCCTGCGGGTTCCCGCCCCTGCGGCCCTTTGATCCGCCCCTGCGGTTTACGGCGGCTGCAGCCGGTTTTGTTGACTCCTTTGACTCGTGCTTTACTCCTTCTCTTACTCCTTACCTTGCTGAGCAAGGGTTTCATTTCATTTCTCATTCCATTCCAGACCTACCTACGTCCACCTTCATTATCCTTCTTCCCTTGTGAGCTTGTTCTTGTTTTCCTTGGAGTTTGGTTTTGAAAGTGTACTTTGGGGTTGATGCTGATGCTAGTGATGTGTATGCTGAGCTTGGAAGCTAGCTATTGATGTTTGTGACTCCCCCTGCAGCCTAGGATTTCCAGGAGCGGTGAGTTCTTACTTCTTCTCCTTCTCTCGTTTTTTGATTCCTTCTCTTTAACTTAGGATTAGTTGTATTGATCATAGGGTGACGTTTGAATGTGTATTTATGTGTATGTGTATGAATCTGGAAGAGTATAGACGTGATTTGATCATGTGAAGAACCGAAGAGAAGCCGCGAAGTTGCCTTCTCCACTGTCGCCGCACCCGCGGCCAAGAGCCACCGCCCCCGCGGCTACCGTGCCACAGCGCCTGCGTCGTGCTAGCGGCGTACCTGCGCTTGCTTGCGTTCCGTGTCACCGCCCCTGCGGCTTCTACCTTCCGCGCCTACGGGTGATCTCTTCCGCCCCTGCGGTCTTAGTTCACGCAGGTGCGTTTTGTCCCGGAACTACTTATAGTCAAGTAGTTCCTTTCCTTTCTAGTACGAGGGAACTAGTATCATGCTAGGTATCGGTTTATGACGAGTATGATATAGATATGCCGGTTATGGCCTTGAGGTTGCGAGTTGGATTTGATCCCTTATGGATCCCTCGGGTCTAGGTGTGACCCTTTGTGTGTGATAGGATTGTGATATATATATGTGTGTGCCTTGTATAGGCTGTGTTGTCTTCCAGTTGGAGTGGACGTTTCTGGGATTTGCTTGTAGCGAGATACTTCTGAGATTGAGGTAAGTCCATAGGACTTACTTAGCTACCGTCCTTATATTGGATGTGTGCTTGAGTGATGTGTGTTATATGTTGTATAGCATGTGTTATTATGGTCACCGACCTATGTTATATTGACCGCCCATTGTAGCGGCTGTGACAACTTACCCTTTCATCCCGTAGTGGAGTCTAGGAAGTTCTCTGTACGCTAGCTAGACTTGGTATACGGGAAAGGTAGTGATACCACTCCTTACGGTATACGGGAAGGTGCGCTGATACCACTCCAGCTAGCTATTGCACGCAGAGGCGAGGATTATATTCCTCGTGTCACCTTTTCTCATATACTGATTTATATACTCTTGCGTGCCTAACGTTATAAAGATAATAAACCGGGTAAATGTGTGATATCATGTTGATGTGTTATTGTTTATATGAGGTGTGGTTGTGCTCTTGCCTATCTTATATTTGTGTATGGTTAGCTAACGGTTTTATACCGTGTTGTAGATCCTTTGCAGGTTAGGAGAACTGCAGAGTGATCCGGAGGGGTGATCTGCTGAGGGTTCCGTACATAGGGACGATATCGGGGTTTCGGGTTATTTATGTTGTACGGAGTTGTGTTTTGACTTTTATACTCAGCAGTACTATGTATTACCTTTTGATCAGTATATATATATACATCAGTTTTATGTTTTGTTTTAATCTATTGGTGCCTTGTTGTAAGATTCAGTGAAGTTGTTGTCAGGTTAGGGTCAGGATCCATTGTGAGATCCTAGCCCAGTAGCACTCCGAGTCCTACGGATTTGGGGTGTTACAAGAGGAACGTATGGGTGGTTTTGCGAGATTGTCAAGATATTATGTGGAGTTTGCTCAGTGGATTATCGATAATGAGTTGGTGGATTTGGGCTTCCAAGGCTCCCCCTTCACGTATCATAGAGTTAGGGAGGTCACTACTCGCCTATCCAAACGACTTGATAGAGTTCTTATGTCTGTGTCGGGCAGACTAAGATGACCTTAAGTGTTTGTACAACATTTGCCTCAACTATCTTCTGATCATAATCCCCTTATGATTTGGTTTGATGGTTAGGGTTTGAGGAACCCAAGAAGAAGGCCTTTTCACTTCCAAGTTGCGTGGCTGACCCATCCCAATTTTAAGAACCTAATTGATGATTCTTGGGATAAATTTGCACAACTCCCTGATGCTCTCAGTAAACTGCAACAGGTGTTACGGAAATGGAATAACTATGTTTTTTGGGTCAATATTTGAACGCAAAGAAGATTTGGTGAAGGAATCGGAGGGAATTAATTTTGAGTTGACAAGGCGGATGTCCGATGATATGATCCAACAAGAAGCGGATGTGAATACAAAACTTAATCTTACCCTTGAACAAGAGGATCTATTGTGGTGCCAAAAAGCTCGACATCAATGGATTACTTATGGGGATAGAAATACTACTTTCTTTCACCTCTCTACTGTGATTCGAAGGAACCGTAATAGAGCTGAAGCACTAAATATGAATGATAGGACTTGGTTCTTAAAGAAGATAGAACTCGAGCAACATGCCTCTGAGTATTTCGGGAGTCTATATGGTCCTACTGATCTACCCGCATTGGAATCATTGTCTTTGAGGAGTACGTTTGGATAGACATGTTGGGGTAGAGGAAAATAAGAGGGAAGTCATGGAGATGGGGGCCCTGAAAACGCCAAGACCGGATGGCTTCCAACCGATTTTCTACCAAAGGTTGTGGGAGATTCTTTGGTCAAATTTGCAACAGTTTTTTTTGTGACAAGTATCCTTCCACAGAGTACCAATGATACGCTTTTAGTATTAAATAGGAAGGTTGAAAATCGGATATTATTCAAAAGTTCATACCTATTAGTTTGTGTAATGTTTGCTATAAAACTTTGACCAAGGTCCTTGATAACAGGTTACGGGGTGTAATGGATAATGTTGTTAACCCTATGCATAATTCATTTATTCATGGTAGAATGATATTTGACGACGTGGTCCTTGCATAAGAAGATGTCCTTGCACAAGAAGTGATCCTTTCACAGAAGATGTCCTTGCACAAGAAGATGTCTATATTATGGGAGTTTGTGGTCAACACTCATAGAGAACTTGGTTTGTATTTCGACGGGAAGCATGAGCTTGTTGTTGAATGGAGAGAGATGCAACTCTTTTACCATGACGCGAGGTCTACGTCAGGGAGACCCATTTTCTTTATACTTATTTGTCTTATGCCTTTAGCGGTGGGACATATGATCGATAACGCGGTTAGTAGCTCGAAATGGAAGCCCGTGAGATTGTCATGTGGAAGACCGGCTCTCTCCCACCTATTCTTTGCGGATGACACCTTGTTGTTTGTTAAAGCATCCGTTTCACATGTTAGTTTGATTAAATAAATCTTTCATGACTTATGTGGTGCCTCTGAGCAAAGGGTTTCTTTAAATAAGTCTCGACTCTATGTGTCTGAGAATATTCGAGGTGATCTAGAACATCATCTCAACGATGTCTGCGGCATTCCCTTTACTAGACATATTGGCAAGTACTTGGGTATCCTTCTTTTACATGGTATTGTGGTGAAGGAAAATTTTGCTAAGATTTTTGCTAAGGTTTCGACAAGGCTTTTTGGTTGAAAGGTTCGTTCCCTTAGTCTTGTTGTACGTTCAACTTTAATTGGTTAGAGTAGGCATGGGCTGCAAACTTAAACCGTCGGTTTAGGTTTGCAAACCGGCGGTTTAGGTTTGGCCCAAGGCCAAATCTAAACCAAAATTGGGAAGCCCAAAACCAGCGGTTTAGGTTTAACCTAAACCGCCGGTTTAGCATGGTTTATTAAAAAAAAAAAAATTAAAGAGAAAGTATTATGTTAAAAAATAATAAAATTAATATTACATAAAAATTAAAAAAATTATTATAAAAAAATTAGTATATAAAAACTAGTAATTAAAATTTATGCCAATTGAAAAAAAAACTCGGAAAAATTAAAGGGCTTGAACCGGTTTCCCGGTTGCCTACGTATCCTCTCGGGATTAAGAGGAATCAAAGCCCACGTAGTTCTCTTACCTTGACTTACCTTTTTTCGGACTTCCGAGTTTTTTTTATCCCGCTTACCTTTCGATGTCGGACTCGGAAGTAGTGCCGGCGTCTTCGGAGTTGGAATCCGATTTGGAGTCGTACACCGGTGCATTCATTTGTTTCCGCTTAGCCGCCCTTATCCAATCTTGAATACAAACTTGCATCTCCAACTTCTCGGGCTTCAATTGAGTTCGGTTGTGACCGAGAATGTTCCCGCCTCGGCTAAATGCTTGCTCCACCGCAACCGTTGATGCGGGCACGGCCATGATTTGTTGTATAATTTTAACTAAGGTTGGATATTTGGGAGCTAATCTCTTCCACCAATCCAAAATATCATATTCAACATTATCATCAAAACTAAAACAAGTGTTAAGATAATCTTGATATTCCGCATTTGAAGATGAATGTCTAGATGTTTTTGTTCTTCTAGCAAAAACTTGTTGTGCAAGTGAAAGAGAAGAAGATGAACAAGTAGAAGAGGGAGATGGACTAGGTGCGGTAGAAGAAGAGCTAGCACAAGATTGAAATGTACTAAGTAATTTTAAAATTTCGGTATTAACTTCTTGCACAATGTTAGGAACATTAATGTTTTCTTGTGTATATTTTACACACAAACAATCATAATAAATAGTCAATAAATCGGAAAGACCATCTAGTTTAAGCCTAGGATCAAAAACGGCGGTTACAAGATAAATCATGGGAATGTCTTGATAATATTTAAGCCATTTTTCTTTCATATCAAACATGCAATTCATGAGGCAAGGTATGTCGAAACATTTTACAAAAGCTTCGGCAACGTTAACGGCAATTTCTAAAAATCTATGAGATGTTGGAGTGTAAACACAACTCATGGTATTAGTCGCATCATTAAAAGTTTTTAAAACATTACAAATATGGGCACAAGTTTCACAAACATTTTCATCATCTAAAATTGACCAAGAACATGAATTGAAGCAAATTCTTGTAACAAAATTTTATAACGTACGGCTTCGGAAAGTAGTTTGTAAGTCGAGTTCCAACGAGTTCCAACATCTTTTGAAAAAACAATAGGATGAACATTTTTGTTTAAACATAAATTTCTCCATTTTCTTCTTAAATCGGAATCATGCCAAATATGATCAATAACAAGTTAGATTGCGGATAACATATCTCCTAAAACCTTAAGTCCATCTTGAACACATAAGTTTAAAATATGACATGCACATCTTTGATGAGTATAAGGAGTTTTTATATATTGTCTCGCATCCTCAACCAAATGGTTTACGGCGGCGGTATTTGCGGATGCATTATCAAAAGAAAATGAAAAAATTCGATGTTGTAAATTATATTCTTGTAAAACCGTTTTAATCATGCTTGCAATGCCTAGTGCATTATGTCTTTGATTAAAATGCCGAAAACCAATAACATATTTATGCAAAAACATAGCGTTATCAATAAAATGTAAAGTAATGCCCATGTAAAAATGTTGTTGTGATTGTGTACTCCAAATATCACTACAAATTGAAACTTGATGTTCAAAACTAGCCAAATTCGATAAAAAATTTTCTTTCTTTTTTATGTAAGCCCCAACGGCTCATTTTTGAGCCGTTGAGGCTTATAATCCAACGGCTCTTTTAAAAGAGCCATTGGGTTTTATTTTTAAAAAAAATAAAATAAAAAATAGCTGTTGGGCCCAAACCGCCGGTTTAGGTTTTCGGAAAAGCCAAACCGAAACCTAAACCTTGAACCGGCGGAAACCTAAACCGGCCAAACCTAAACCGCCGGTTTGGGCCGGTTTGAAAACCGCCGGTTCGGCGGTTTGAATCAAACCGGGCCCATACCTAGGTTAGAGTGTTAGTGAGGACTTGGATATGCTGTGCAGAAATTTCCTTTGGGCTAGTGATGGGACGCATCTGAAGTTCCCATCTCCTCAATTGGAAAAGGGTGTGCCAACCGATAGATAGGGGAGGGCTTGGATGGAGACCTGTTGCGAACTCCAACTTAGCTATGATCAGTAAGCTTGGATGGAGATTGTTTGAGTTTACGACTCAACTTTGGTCTAAAATTCTTCGTGCTAAATATCGGTGAGGAGTTTTGGCCGTGTTGTATATGTTATAAACCGGGTGAATCGTGTGTTTGAAAGGGTCTGGTTTATGGGTATAATAAGATTATTGCTTCTAATTTGGGTTGGAATGTGGCTAATGGTAGATATGTTCTCCTATGGAAAGAGAAGTGGCTTGACCATAACCTATTGGAACCCATATGCTTGATTCAATTGATTGAGTCGGATTTGGGTTTACATATTAGTGATGTTTGGAAGGCTGATTGTGGGTGGGATTGGAACTACCTTAGTTGTAGGCTCTCAAACAACAACTTATTGCGTATCTCTGTTGTTGCGATGAGTGATGACATTACTAGGAAGGATACTATTTGATGGTTAAGAGACTCTAAAGGGCAGTTTTCTGTTGCATAAACTTATTGTGTTATCAGGGGCCAGGATTATGTCAGTGAGGTTCGCAACAATCTTTTCAAAAGGATTTGGAAAATAAGGTTTCCTGAGAGAATAAAGTTTTTTGGCTGGCTTGTTGGTTGAAAAGTAGTATTGACAAACGAGGAGCGTTATAGATGTCATCTCGCAGACTCGTCGGGTTGTGCTGCTTATCCTTCTGATGTTGAATCTCTCATGCATCTTATTAGAGACTATCGGCATGCACACCCTATTTGGAATGCAATTGTCCCTCCGGAACATATGAACTCATTTTTCCTCTTGATTGGGATGACTGGTACTTTGCCAATCTAAACGTGGATCAAGTTGGAGATAATGATACTCGATGGAATGTGATCTTCATGATTACATTGTGGTGGTTATGAAAATCGGAAACGAATGAGTCTTCAAGGGTAAGGGCGGAGATGGTAGTAACGCGGTCTTCATATGGGCTAAATATAGGGAGGTTATGGAGGCTTTTAAAAAGGTACAAAGATCTTCGAATAATGTTAGGAAGGAGGAAAGACTTGTGAAGTGGGTAAAACCGCCGCCTGAGTGGATAAAATTGAAAAATGATGGGGCGGTTAGAGGCATGGATGGTCAGGCTTCATCAAGAGGATTGTTGCGTGATAGTGATGGTCGGTTGTAAATCTGGGAATTGCCAGTGTTTTGACTGATGAATTGTAGGGGTTAATGCATGATCTCCAGCTTGCTTGGAGTGAGGGATACCTCCAGGTTGAAGCTGAAGTGGACTCAATGCTAATGCATCCCATCCGTTGTCTAGGTTGGTAACATGTGAGTTCATTTTTTTTTCTTTCCGTAATATCCTATAAAAACTGTAGATCTAATGTATCGCCATTTGAATGTGAGAGATTAATTCATTCGAGTATGATTAACATCTTGCTCTGGTGTAGATTTTCTTATATATCATAAAAGAATCCTTTAATTTACACATTGCTTCTACAACCATAATTGAAAACGAAAAAAACTTTACCATTTGAATGTGATAGATTAATTCATTCGAGTATGATTAGCACCTTGCTCTCGTGTAGATTTGCTTATATATCATAAAAGAACATGAGAACTATTCGGGCGGAAAAATAATACTAACTACACTACGAAAACGCAGTCTGCATCCACCCAAAGCTGGGGCGGATGGTAATGTCAAGTGGTAAAGTTTGGTGCTGTAACTGTCATTCGGGCAGAAAAATAATACACGGTAAGTTCAAGAATAGAAACAATCGTACTCTGGAATCTGAGACGGGAACAGGTGGTGGTCGATCAACAGGAATCTGCACGGCAATGGACGTCGGGAGGATATATGGATGACAATGGGTAGTGTACCAGAGCATGTACATATCATCGACAAGCCATGGAGAATGTGTGGGAACAACCCGTCAAATGAAACTTTGGTCTCCTCTAAGTGATAGGATGTCCAAACATCATAGATGAGAGCATATGAAACTCTGGTGCCACGTCCCTTGTATAGACGAACCTCCTGGTGGGGCGGGATCCGGGGCAGGGACACAGTCTGCACGTACCCAAACTGTCGCAGGAATCGATCTGACATATACGCCTCCTCGATGTCATCTATCCGTAATATGCCTCGGTAACGAGATATGGCATAATACCCTCCAAAGTCCATATACCGATCAATATATGGGGTGAAACGCACATCCTCCGCCCTCATTTGATCCAACTGTAATCGTAAGGCACGGAGCCTCTCGATACTAAATGGCGGTGTCATCGGGTGAGAAATTCTCGAACACCAACGTGGATGCCCATGCAACTGAGGATCCTCAACAGTTCCACATCCCAATGATGGAAAATGGGCGTAAATCCAATACTAATTAAAGAAAAATAAATTAAACTCCACTCATATAATAGTGTTTTACCTTTAAAAATATCGTTATGAAACCATACCTGTAATAGTGATATACAACCTCCCATCGTCTTCACATTCTTCCTACTAGCATCGCCCAAACATCTATACAAGTATGCAAGAGTCCCGGTGCCCCAAGCATATGTGCTGGTCCTCGTATGATCCCGTACTAGGTCGATAAGCCATGGCCGGATCCTGTTGGTAGTCTTGTCGACTACCAAGGTCGACGAGATCAATAACAACAGGTATACAAATGCAATCGCGGCGTGAGGAGGATATGTAGGGCCTAATGGTTGTGGCTGTAGACCTAACAGTCTCGCAAAAAAGCTTCTTGCAGCTGGTGCCAGCTGCAGAAGCAGATAATCCAAAAGAATGTACAAGTCACTTATGCCTAGTAGTATCATCTAGATCGGTCAATAAAGCATCTCCGTCAATAGCGAGACTCATAATAACATGCACATCGTGCAATGCTATGCCCATCTCCCCCCACGGCATATGAAAAGTGTTCGTCTCGGGGTGCCACGTCTCAACGAACGCAGTAATCAAGCAGTGGTCGACACCACCAAAGTGAAGGTCCTCCAAGTCAGTAAGTCTGCTGAGTCTCACCAAGCCAAACCATGTGTCCGGGTCATAAATATCCCTATGCCACCTCCGTACTCTGGCTATCCCATCAAGCCTCCTAATAACCTACTATCTCAGGCTCCTCCTATAATAATTTATTAAAATTAAAATTAACTTAATCATAGATCGATTACAAAAATAAATTATATTTGGTGGATAATAAATTTATACCCTCTGAGTCCATATCACGCTCGCTCTTTGGCCAGTATACCATCTCAATAACACCTCCTCCTGAGGATGCTCCTCCTCTTCCTGAGCAGGCATCTTTGGTGCCTGCTCCTGATACTGCTCCTCAACATAATTATAATAATACTCAGTATCATGTTGCTGCTCCTGCGGGACATGTGTGTGCTCATGCTCACCACCTACAATGTCGTCTAGGTGTTGCTCGTCATCAGCGGAGCCCTCCGAAGTATAACCCGGGCGCAGTGGTGATGGTGCCCCAACATCCCCCTTGTAGGCTCCTCCTCTGCAACTCCATCAACGGGCACCTCGACCGATGTGGAGGCAAGTCTATCCCGTCGAGCTTTAGCAGCTCGACGGCCAGATGCAGTGACAACTCTACTGTCGCGCTTCTTCTTGTCTCTAATATTTTGCATGGCCATCTGAATTTTTTTTTCAAATAAAAATTTTCATTTTTAAATTTACATATTATACAATTTTAGATATATTTTGTAAAAAAATTATCTTGCTGGAATACACAATTACAACTTGACGTTCATTCATATAAGATCCAATTTCAGTTCTTCCTAAACTAACCGAATCTTCATAAACTAATGTTCATATAAGATTCAATTCAAATTCTTCCTAAACTAACCAAATTTTCCTAAACTAATGTTCATATAAGATCCAATTCCACTTATTCCTAAACTAACCCAATCATCCTAAAATAATGTCATATAAGATCCAATTCCAATTATTCCCAAACTAACCAAAATTTTCTAAACTAATAATTTTCGAGCCTAAAATTAAAGAAATAAAAATAAACAACAAGAAATAGATAAAAACGTATAAAACGTACCTTAAACCGTTCTTTGAGTGTTCTTCCAGGCCTAGGGGGAGAATCCGAACCCTCCATGTGTATGCGATTAAGAAGAAGGGAAGAAATTTTTTTTGCCGGAGACGACGACGGCGGCTAGGGCGGTGGTGGCGGCAGGGGCGGCAACAGGGAGGAAAACCGATAGCGAGAAGAGAGGGTTTTCGCGTTTGCGTTTCGTTGTCGCCCCATTAGTAAATTTTTCGGATGTAAATAACATCACTTTATAAAGAATCCTTTAATATACACATTGCTTCTACAACCATAATTAAAAACGAAAAAAAATAAATACAGGAACACTAGCCCAAGCATGTCTCGAACCTACGACCTTTGCGTTGCTAATGGGGCGGAAGCGGAATGCGTTTCGTTGTCGCCCCGTTAGTAAATTTTTCGGATGTAAATAACATCACTCTAAAAAAACTTACAGGAACACTAGCTCAAGCATGTCTCAAACCTACGACCTTCGCGTTGTTAGCACGACACTCTAACAAACTGAGCTAATAGACCATTCAATGAACATTTTACTAACAGTAACATTATATACCGAGTCTCCTTTGTAGTTTGTATGTCAGACGGTAACCAAACAAACCATTACTGATTCAACATTACAAATATGTACAAATAACACATTGAACTCTGTAAATTTAGCAGATTACTTGGAGTTACTACTAAGAAGAATCTGTACAGTAAAATTCTACTTAGAAAAAGCAGCTTATATCACCACAATAAACAGTAATCTAATTATCTTTGCTGACACCAATGAAGAAGAAGAAGATTATTAATAGTAAGCAAAAGTTTTAAGAAGAAGATTATTTGCACGACGCTCTAACCAACTGTACTAATGGGCCTTAATTGTTGATTTAAGTTAGCAGAAAAATATAGTCCTTAATTTTATCATCTCCGAGAACTCAACCCATATCTGCAGATGCAACAATGCTATAAACACAAATAACAAGGCAAAATATGTGAATACGAAATCAACAATGAGATGATTGATGATGATTTGCAATACGGTTGACTAGTAGATAGATTCATCGGGGGTTACAGATAGATAACAGACCTGTGATAAATCGATTGAATGGCGATTTGGTGGTGGTGGTCAATGAACCATTTACACCAGAAGAATGGAAGAGCTTGAGAGTTTTGAAGTTGAATAGAACTCGGTCTTAAATAGAAGGATTTTTGCATTATGGGTTGAGAATTAGGCCCAGTTGTTCAAAGCCCATTTGTGGCTTATTTAACTTATGATACTTTCATCAATATTATACAAATAAATAAAAAAAAGGTTTTTCCGATTATAAATACAAAAATATATTTTTTTATAAACTTTTAATTCTAAAATTAATTAATGAGAAAGGTATAACAACTCTAACCGCAGAATTCTCCTCTCTACTCTTTTTCGTCTCTTGGCCGCGATATTTCTTTCTTCATGGATCTACAACCACCGGTCTTCCGTCATCGTCAACCCTCCCCTAACAGAATCTTTCTGTTGAAATCCAATAACCACAACCGAATTGATTCGGGTCAAGGGAGTGGATAATCCAATAAATGCGCGACTTAGGAAGCGAATGGAACGAAATCGGGAGAAATTTGCAGCTTTCATATATATATATATTAATCGTATTTTCATCATCTAATTTATGGGAGTTGCTTTCTTCTGTTAACTTTAGTAATCTTGGGGCTTTTGTTGACGTCTGCTCTCTTTTAAATACAGGAAACTGCATAACGTAGTGGCAAATGACAAACTATTCAATTTCGGTAGGTTTTCTTGTGCTCAAGTTGGAAAGGCTCAGAAATTAAAAGAGAAAAAATAAATAATATAAACAATCTTTTGTAGACTTATAAAATCATCTAATCTGTGTGCTCTCTTAACAAAGGTTATTTCTATACGTAGCTTAATTTGCACAATAAATCATATATTTTCGTGATATATATCAAATAATTTTATTTATCTATCTATAAGACTTATAAGATCATATATTTTCTTCATATATATCAAATAATTTTAGAGTAAATGTTAAATAAAATATAACTATTGTAAAACATATAAAAAAGGCCGAGGCTCGAAGTTTAATTAAACTGGAGTTAGCAAACCGAGAGCTTGCTACGAGAAAAAGGTATATAGAGCTGCATCCAATAAAGCAGAGAAGGCTAGAGAAGCTAAGTTAAGTGCTGAACAGGGGTTGAGAAATTGGAGACCTGAGAACGAGAAAAAACGAAAAGGTGAACTCGTGTAACTTGATTGCGTTTGAATTTGTGTATCTTGATTGTGCATGAACTTGTGTAATTCGATTAAGCTTGTGTAATTCGATTGAGCTTAGACTTATGTAACCTGATCTTGTGTAAACCACATACTTTTGTAAACAACATAAGCGTGTATTTGAAATTGATTAATATTGTGTATTAACATTCGGTTTTAAGTATAACATTACAAAAAAACAGTAATGGAATATATAAGTTCAATTAGTCCAACTAGTATACTAGTCTCTCATCCAGAGTTCGAAACTCAATAACTATAAGATTTATTAATATTGTGTATTGCGTCCGGGCGTAGGCTTGTGTATTGGGCTCGGGCGTAGGCTTGTGTATTGGGCCATGTCCTAGTCTTGTGTATTAGGCTCTGTCCTATACTTGTGTATTGAATCCAGACGTAGACTTGTGTAACTGGACTGGATATGGGTTTTATTAAAACATTTGGGCTTTATTAAAAAAAATCGGGTTTTATTAAAACATTTGACCTTCATTAAAACAATTGGGCTTGAGTTTAAGAAAGTTGATAGTACAAATTTGCCCTTTCAATTAAGCTTTATAAATAAATAAGAGAGACATAGTGATGCGCCCTTGGATGTTTCTTTTACGTTGACCGTAGACGATGAGGACGAGGCTTTGAGGGTTCGCTCATATGGACCGCTCACCCGATCCCGAGCCAAGGTCATTGCCCGAGCCACCGGATCCATCATCGCCCGCACCACTTCGTCACTTGGACCAGTCGCCGGCATGCCGTGTCTCTACACCACCATGGCATAGGCTACCGGTCCTGTCCACGCCATTTACTTTCGGACTATATTTTTGCATGTTTTCTTTTTATGTAATAAAAGAGATATTTCTTATAAAATATTCCCTTTGATCTTATCTTTTAGGGTTTTGCCCTTGTTGGGCTTTTCGTATTTATGTTTGTTTGGCCCGTTGGCCCATAGGTAGGCAAGACTCTCTATATAAGGGATATCTTGCCTCACTTATTTTCCATGTTCAATTTTACTAAGTTTTTGAGAAGATTTTCGTCTTACTTAGCTTGGACATCAAACCTCCCGTCTATCTCTCAAATTTCTTCCTTGGATCTCGTCTTTGATCCAAGAAATCCATATTCGAGAATTCTTCTTTAGAATCAACTTTCGTTCCCCATCAAACGGTTTATTCGATCTCTCTAGATCGAATCAACCCTTGTTTCTTCATCGCTTCCGCCCCTTTGGATCTGAAACGATACAACGACGCACAAAGAATCAAGGAGTAGTTGAAGCTTTGCTGGATCTAGATCCGGAAGTTATCCTTGGTTACCTCCAAGGACGCATCAAATAGGCATCAGAGCAAAGGTATCAGAGCTAAGTTATCTTTACTCTTGTTTTTGTGCGTTATTATCTTCAACCTATTTTGCCTTTTGTTCATGATGTTCTTCGTTTGTTCATGATGTTCTTCATGATCTTCATGTTGTTCATCATGTTCTTCATCATATTCATCCATTTTTCCTGATTTTTTTTTCTTCTGTTGATTAATTTGAAAAACACAAAAAAAGGAGATATTTGGTTTGCCATCAAACCATTTGACAAACCCGTCTTTTTCTTAAACCGACCCAATCCGACAATTTGTTAATTAATTTCACCAAATTTCTTGGGGTATTTTTGTTAACGAAAGTTCGGTTATCTCGCATTTGATATTCCAAGAAAAGCAAAAACTCTTCATCAATACGGATTTGTGTTCAAAAAAAAATTAAAAAAAATACAAAAGTGTCGCTCAAAATGTTTCAAAGAACCGAAACACAAAAGTGAAAAGACGTCCGGAAAACCGGTCCATCCGAAAAATCGGATTTTACAAACGGTCAAAGACTGAAAGCAAGCAAAGCTTGCCGACTGAACAATCTGTCCATCTTCCGCCTCTCCACTTTCTTACATACGTTTGCAAAATATCACTTGTTTATTTGTGTGTAATTGGTTCAATTTTGTTGGATTTGCCTTACTTGCCTAACCGCCAAACGGTCTTCCCCAAAGTAGAACCCGATAACGCACTTGAACTTAGGTAAAGTTGGCTTAACTTGTCACCTTGCTCATTTGATTGCTTGCAATTGTGTGCTGATTTGGAGCAATGAATAACGTTGAATTGGAAACTTCTCAGGATTCTGGTCCGCAAGAGTCCAATGAACCTTTGGCTCAAGAAAATGCATCGTTGTACCTCGAAAATGACTTCATAAGGCAGGAATTGGAAGCTTTGAAGGCACAACAAAAGTTTGATACCTTGACCCGAGAAAACATTGCCTTGAAGCAAGAGTTTGAAGCTCTTAAGGCTCTACGGCTTGCCCAACGTCCCACCCCAACAATTCTGATTGAGACCTTGGTCAATGCTTCCACATCCGATGCACAACGGAAAGGCAAGGGAATTTTAGGAGCCGGACCATCAAACGGTTCTCGGCTTGCGTCCGTCATTGAATGCCAACGCCCCTTACCTCTTGACGAAAATGAGTCCCATGAAGAGGACGAAGAATTCCCCGACCCGACTCAAGATGACTTTCTCATGGTCGATACGAAAAATCGGCACAGGCATTATGAGCCTCAACACCAACGGTATGTCCCTTCTCCACCTCCACCTAGTGTGCCCCGCACCGACCGTCGAGCCAGGGAAGAGCCCCGGTACTGTCCCGACTCGACCAACTTGAGAATGATCGTTCCGGACGCCGTCGCCAACGGTCAACCTAGCAACCGACGACCCTTGACTTCGATGAGTATGATGAGCAAAACGATTTCAACGAGTTCTCCGGTGATGAGTCCGACTTGGAACGGGTGGCACATGACCTTCCATGGCACTCACCCATCATGGACCCTTATGAGAACCAAGACCGAGGTGAAGAATGATTGTCTCCCCCAAACCCACCTAGGCATGAACCACCCGTTCATGGGCGCCACCGGCGTCAAGGTGGCCACCGGCGAGCCTGTGCCGATGATGCCTACATACCACCGCCCCGCCCGAACCCTTACCGAGCTCGTAGGGAAGGTAAGGTTAAATTCCCTATCTTTCATGGTGAATATGATCCGTGTGTTTTTCTTGATTGGGCGCAGGATATGAAACGAGCCTTGAAACATTGTCATTATGAGGATGAATATGAGAAAATCGAGGCGGCAACTCTTTACTTTGAAGGAGATGCCAACTCTTGGTGGAACCGGTATGAGATCACCCGTGAAAGGCGAGGATGGGCACCGATTGCGACCTTTGAGCTATTGATCTATGTCATGACCAAGAAGTACGTGCCCGAGGACTTCAAGAATTATATGCGGTTGCAAATTGCCGAGTTCAAACAAGGCAACCTCACTCCGGTGGCTTACTTGGCCAAACTCGAGGACATGCACATTAAGGCCGGCGTTTCGGCCTCTCCCTCTGCCCTTCGCACCAAATTCATGAGTGGGCTTAATGCTTCCATTCGGCGCCCGCTTGAGATTGTGCCATATAAGGATTTGGGGGCATTGTGCCATGCCACCATGAAGCTCTACAAGCAACAACTTGAGACGCCTCGGTATTCAAGGTATAATTCTTCCTCGAGCCAATATCCTCATTCTTTTAACACACGTACTCGAGATGTGCCTAGTTCTCCAGATGCCGACGCTTCCAAAGGAGCCCAACGGACGGGTCAATCAAATAGGCAAGCGGGTAATGAGAGGGCACCAAACCGTGGGCCCACGGCCTCGGCGCCTCCCGCTAGAGGTCAAAAAGGACCTTCACCGGCGGCTCGTCCAAGGGAGCCCGTGTGCTACAAGTGTAGCGGTTTTGGTCTCGTGAAACGTGATTGTCCAAACACCAAACGGGTTTTGTTTGCCGGCCCATCATATTTCGAGGACGAAGATGATCATCAAGATGATGATATCATCATTGAGGATGACCAAGACGCCAACCCGCAATTTGGAATGGAACCATGTGACGACGAGCTTGCTTGCGCCCCAGCACAACCCGGTAAATTCGCTCTTGTTTCTCGTCGTATTTTGGCTATTAAAGAGTGTATCCCTATTGATCAACGCGAGAATCTCTTCCACTCTCGTTTCTTACTAAATAATACGAGCCTTTCTCTCATTGTTGACGGGGGTTCTTGCTGCAATATTGTGAACGAACGAGTGGTAAAACACTTCAAGTTGCCTACAACCCCCCACCCAACACCTTACGGACTCCAATGGATTTCCGATAAGGCGTGTGACACCGTCACACAACAAGCTTGGGTGACGTTTTCTATTAGAGCCTATGTTGATAAGGTCCTTTGTAATGTTATCAAGATGGACGCCACACATGTTCTATTAGGACAACCATGGCAATTCGATCGCCGAACATTTCATGATGGTTATCTTAACCGGTACATGTTCCAATATAATGGAAAACGGGTCACACTTTTGCCTATGACTCCGCACGAAATTTTGGTTGACTATGCGGAACGGAAGAGGCAACAATCTATAGATGAGTCCGCTAAGGCGCCGGCAAAATCGGACCCTCCTCGGAGTCCCGATGTTGTAGGTGCTAGTACTTCCAAATCCCGGAACACCGCCCCTCTTGTCCATGCTACCGAGTCCAAAGGTAGTAAAGGCCGCATCATTCCTACGAGCGCACCTTTGCCATCTTCGGACCCCGTAATTCAAGGACGGTGTGAACCGAGGATACTCTTAGCTCGCCGGCATGATTTGCAACCGGTCATGGAAGGCAAGTTTCCATGTTTCTTGCTTGTTCCGTATTGTTTATCTACTTCTCATGACCCGAGTAATGTGCCACACGAGGTGTCTTTTTTGTTGTCCGAATTTCAGGATATTATGCGCGAAGACCTACCACCCGACTTGCCACCAATTCGAGGGATTGAACACCAAATTGACTTTGTGCCCGGTGCTTCTTTGCCAAACCGTGCCGCGTACCGAGAAAGTCCGGAAGAGACGAAGGAGCAACAACGTCAAGTGCAAGAGCTCCTAGACCGGGGACATGTGCGTGAATCTTTATCATCATGTGTCGTGCCGGTCATATTAGTGCCAAAGAAAGACGGATCATGGAGGATGTGTTTTGATTGTCGTGCCATCAACCAAATCACCGTCAAATACCGCCACCCGATCCCGCGCCTTGATGACATGTTGGATGAGCTCCACGGCACCACCATTTTCTCCAAAATTGATCTCCGGAGCGGTTACCACCAAATCCGGATGGCCGAAGGTGACGAGTGAAAGACGGCGTTCAAGACGAAGTATGGACTCTATGAATGGCTTGTCATGCCATTTGGCCTCTCCAACGCCCCATCCACCTTCATGCGCCTCATGAACCATGTCTTGCGCCGATTCTTGGGTATATTTGTCGTTGTTTATTTTAATGATATTTCGGTGTTTAGTACGTCTTTGGAGGATCACATCGGGCACCTTCGCCAAGTGCTCGAGTGCCTTAGACAAGAGCAATTGTATGTCAACTTTCAAAAATGCGTCTTTTGCTCGGACACCACTATCTTTCTTGGCTATGTCGTGTCTAAGGACGGACTAAGAGTAGACGAATCTAAAGTTCGTGCTATTCGGGAGTGGCCTACTCCTACTACGGTCACCATGGTCCGAGCCTTTCTCGGCTTAGCGGGCTTCTACCGACGCTTTGTCAAGGTTTTTAGCACGGTAGCGGCACCGCTCAATGAGCTTATTACCATGGGTGTCACGTTTGAGTGGCGTGATATTCATGCTCGAGTGTTTGATGCGCTCAAAGACCGCCTTTGTAATGCACCATTACTCCAACTCCCAAACTTTTCGAAAACTTTCGAGGTGGAGTGTGATGCATCGAATGTGGGCATTGGAGGAGTTCTCTTACAAGATACTCGTCCAATTGCCTACTTGAGTGAAAAACTTTCCGGTCCTTCGCTTAACTACCCTACATATGACAATGATCTTTATGCTCTAGTTCGTTGTCTTAAGACATGACAACATTACTTGTGGCCGAAGGAGTTCGTGATTCATTCGGATCATGCGGATCTTTCGTATATCAAGAGTCAAACAAATCTAAGTCGGCGCCATGCTAGTTGGGTAGAGTTTTTAGAGACCTTTCCTTATGTCATTCGGCATAAGTAAGACAAGGAGAATGTGGTAGCCGACGCCCTTTCTCGCCGATATGCCCTTCTAGTGTATATGGACGCCAAGATACATGGCTTTGCTCTTATCAAAGAGTTATATGCCACTAATCTTGACTTCAAGGACATATGGGCACAATGCCTCGACCTCCGATTACGAGTCTTTCTTTATTAACGATGGCTATCTTTTCCGAGCGGGAAAAGTTTGCATTCCGCGCTCATCTATACGCCATTTGTTGATCAAGGAAGCTCATGAGGGCCGTGGTCACTTCGGTGCTACCAAGACCCTTTCCGCTCTCCAAGAGCATTTCTTTTGGCCCCTGATGCGTAAGCATGTGACACGTTTTTGCAAGGGTTGCATCACATGTCATCATGCAAAGTCGCGCCAAGGCCCGGATGGAATGTATTCTCCTTTGCCTATACCAATGGGACCTTGGGAGGATATATCCATGGACTTTGTGGTCGGGTTGCCTATGTCAAAACGAGGCAAAGACTCCATTTTCGTGGTAGTCGATCGCTTCTCCAAAATGGCTCATTTCATTAGATGTAAAAGCACCCAGAATGCTAGCGAAGTTGCCACCTTGTTCTTTGACAATGTGGTGCGTTTACATGGGATACCACGTTCTATCGTTAGTGATCGGGACGTGAAATTCGTGAGTCACTTTTGGAGAACGCTATAGAAAAAATTTGGAACCAACTTGTTGTTTTCAAGTAGTTATCAACCCCAAACCGATGGTCAAACGGAGGTGACCATTCGGACTCTTGGTGCTCTACTTAGGGCCACCACTAGGACCAACCCACGTAGGTGGGAGGACTTACTTTCTATTGTGGAGTTTTCGTATAACAGGTCTAGGCACACGGCAACTAAATTGTCCCCATTTGAAGTTGTCTACGGCCTTAATCCACACACCCCGTTGGACTTCACTCCCCGCCCACTCAAGGACGGAGAACACATCATCGCCGCAAACCGAGCCGCCCAAATCATTGAGCTTCATGAGCGGACTAGGACACAACTTGAACGTTGTGCCGCCCAACTTTCCGGACAACGCAACAAGGGCCGCCGCGACGTCTCTTTTGAGCCCGGTGATCTTGTTTGGCTCCACCTAAGGAAGGAGCGTTTTCCAACTCGCTGCATGAGCAAGATCTTGGACCGTAGTGATGGCCCATTCCACATCTTAGCCCGCCATGGACCGAATGCATAAAAGTTAGAGCTTCCGGATTCCTACGGAGTACACCCGACGTTCAACGTCAAGGACCTTGCCCCTTATGTTGAGCCCCTCTTTGACGATGGTGAAACGGGGACGTTTCACAGCCAAGATGGGGGGTGCGCCCTTGGATGTTCCTTTTACGTTGACCGTAGACGATGAGGACGAGGCTTTGAGGGTTCGCTCAGATGGACCGCTCACACGATCCCGAGCCAAGGCCATTGCCCGAGCCACCGGATCCATCATCGCTCGCACCACTTCGTCACTTGGACCAGTCGCCGGCATGTCGTGTCTCTACACCACCATGGCATAGGCTATCGGTCCCGTCCACGCCATTTACTTTCGGACTATATTTTGCATGTTTTCCTTTTATGTAATAAAAGGGATATTCCTTATAGAATATTCTCTTTGATCTTATCTTTTAGGGTTTTGCCCTTGTTGGGCTTTTCGTATTTATGTTTGTTTGGCCCGTTGGCCCATAGGTAGGCAAGACTCTCTATATAAGGGATATCTTGCCTCACTTATTTTCCATGTTCAATTTTACTAAGTTTTTGAGAAGATTTTCCTGTTACTTAGCTTGGACATCAAACCTCCCGTCTATCTCTCAAATTTCTTCCTTGGATCTCGTCTTTGATCCAAGAAATCCATATTCGAGGATTCTTCTTTAGAATCAACTTTCGATCCCCATCAAACGGTTTATTCGATCTCTCTAGATCGAATCAACCTTTGTTTCTTCATCGCTTCCGCCCATTTGGATCTGAAACAATACAACGACGCACAAAGAATCAAGGAGTAGTTGGAGCTTTGCTGGATCTAGATCCGGAAGCTATCCTTGGTTACCTCCAAGGACGCATCACATAGTTTGTCAACAAAAATAAAAAGGGCCTTCTTAGTGCTCATCTTTACAAAAAGAGCCTACTATCCCATTTCACCCATTATAAATTCCAAATGTTTTATTAAAACAATAATTATTTAAAAGCGGCATTATACGAAAATAATTAAGTGAATAGTTCAAGTACATCCAATTTTAGGAATTATGGTGACATCTTATTTTTGGAAGACACTTTTTTAGTTCAGATTATTTGTAAAAATTCTTTTAAATTTTTTTATCCTATTATTTCAAAATTCTTTTTTGTACCAATGATTCATACATTTTTAGGATAATAGATTGTTATAGTTACTTTGGTAGTTTAATTTGTTTAAAATTTATATACTATCAGTTCTAATATTTATATCTTTAGTGTATGTATTTGTTTTGTTCTATTTATTTGTGATACTTTATGCGTATTTTACTTATACATGTGTAGAGTTTGATAAACTCACGATCCGATTATTCATTGATGGGAATGTCAAAGCTATACTTTGGTCATAATATCTGCTAGTTGGGATATTCTAGGCGTAAAAACAGTACGAATTGCTCCCCTAGTGATTTGATCTCTGACAGTATGACAATCAACCTCAATGTGCTTTGTACGCTCATGAAACACTGGATTGTTTGCAATGTGAATCGCTGCTTGATTATCACAGTGGAGCTTCATGGGAAGGTTATGGTGAACACCAAGAGATAGAAGAACGGAGCGAAGACAAAGAAGTTCACAAGTAGTGGTTGCCATTGTTCTATATTCAGCTTCAACTGACGATCTGGAAACCGTGATTTGCTTCTTAGTCTTCCAAGAAATCGGTGATGAACCAAGAAGAATGTAGTAACCCGTGGTAGACCTTCTAGTAAGAGGACAAGCTGCATAGTCATAATCGATAATCAGGTCACTGGAGCGTGACAAAAAAATGCCTCGAGCAGGAGTAGACTTGAGGTATCAGAGGACTTTGAGGGCAGCTTCCCAATGACCAACATGAGGATTTGACATGAACTGAGACAGAATGTGAACCGAGTAGGCAAGCTCCGGACGAGTGATAGACAAATAGATCAAACGACCAACAAGGCGCCTATATTTCTCCGGATCGTCCAAAACAGCAATAGAGTCGGTTTGCTAGCTATGATTGGCAGGCATGGGAAATGAAATTGGCTTACAACCAAGAAGACCAGCGTCATTAATAATATCCAATGCATACTTTCGTTGATTAAGCCAGATGCCAGATGGAGTCTTGACAATTTCAATACCAAGAAAGAAACGAAGGGGACCAAGATCTTTCATATGAAAGCAGGTATGTAGATAAGCCTTAAATCTAGAGATGGTGGCAGGGTTGTTGCCAGAGATAACTAGATCATCAACATAAATAAGGATTTGAAGGGTAATACCTGACTTGCAATATGTGAACAGGGAATAATCAGCATATGACTGTTGAAATCCATATCGAAGTAAAGCACTAGTAAACTTGTGAAACCAGTTGTGAGGCGCCTGACGAAGACCATATAAGGATTTGCGCAGACGACAAACCTTACTAGAGGTGCGAAACCCAGGCGGAGGAAGCATATATAGACTTCCTCATGTAGATCACCATGAAGGAAAGCGTTATGAACGTCCATCTGATGTAGTTCCAAATTCCGGATGGTAGCAACTGCAAGAAATAACTTAACAGTGACAAGCTTAGCAACCGGGGAAAAGGTCTCAGTATAGTCAATACCCTCTTGTTGACGATTACCCAAAGCAACAAGACGCGCCTTATAACACTCAATTTCACCATTAGACTTGTACTTAATACGGAAAACCCATTTGGATCTAATAGCACGCCGATAAGGGGGAAGATCAACATAGTCCCAAGTCCGATTTTGCTGAAGAGCGGAGATCTCTGCTTTCATAGAAGCTTTCCAATGCGGGTATGTAACCGCCTCTCTGAAATAAGATGGTTCTTGTTCTTGCTGAATAGAGTTAAGTGCAGCAATATATGTAGGAGACAATTTATCATATGATAAATAATTGACTAGAGAATAAGGCGTACCTGAGGAAGATGAAGGAGAGATGACGTTCGAAATGGGATCGTACAAACTCGCCTTTTGACACACAAAGTCACGAAGCATTACTGAGGGTTTGGTATTGCGGGTACTCCGACGAGCAGGCGTCGGATTGGGATTTAGTGATGATGTGGCAAGTTGGGATGGGTCAGTAGTAACCGTGGGCAGGAGGGGAGTTTGGGAAGGGGTAGGCATAGCTGGGGTAGTTACGGCAGGAGTAGGAGTAGGTGGGTTAATTATGGCAGGCACAGCAGGCACTGCAAGCACGACGTGTCGCGCAGGGATTGGAGGCGCAGAAAAACTTTCTACAGAGGGAGCAAATGGGTGTTGCGGCTGACACGTGGCAGTGGGGACCACAATGTCACGCATAACATGTTGTATAGGAGTAGCTGGCTGTTGCAAGTCAGTATAAATAGGATCCAAGTTTTCTTCTTCAACGATGTGAGATCGAGGAAGTGAGTGAAGGATTGAATTAATTGGAATATTTGTGAAAGGAAATTGATCCTCATAAAACCTATCATCGCATGTCGTAAAAATTTGATTAGATTCTAGATCAAGCATTTTCCAACCCTTTTGAAATTGTGGATAACCCAAAAAGACACATTTTCTACCCCGTGGACGAAACTTGTCAACATTGCGAGGAAGGACCGAACAATAGGCAAGACACCCTAGGGTACGAAGATGACTTAAAGATGGTGGTGACCCAAATAAAACTTCATACGGAGTTTTATTTTTAAGAACGGATGTAGGGGTGCGGTTAATAAGATAACATGAAGTAAGAATATATTCCCCCAAAAATTTAACAGGTAAATTCCCTTGAAACATCAAAGCTCTAGCAACATTCAAAATATGTCTATGCTTTCGTTCAACCCTTCCATTTTGTTGTGGCGTATAAGGACAAGAGGTTTCTAAAAAAATACCATCACTGTCAAGAATAGACCTAAGAGCCAAAATTTCTTTAGCATTGTCACTCCTAAATGTTTTGACCTTGGTATTAAAGTGAGTAGAGATCATAGAACAAAAGACAGGAATAATAGAGTGAATTTGAGCCTTGATTTTTATTAAATAAACCCAGGTGCAACGGGAAAAATCATCCACAAGTGTAACAAAATAGGTACAACCAGTTGTTGACATGACTCGATAAGGACCCCAAATGTCTAAATGAACTAACTCAAATAAAGACGAAGCATGCGAAGTACTAGGAGGAAAAGACGAACGAGGTAGTTTGGCTCGAAGACAAATGTCGCAGGGATCAATAGATGGCGATGAAGGATGGCCAAGGCATTGATGAAGAATTGTGGAGGAAATTTGTGTAGCAGGGCATGAATATGCTAAGGACGGAGGCGTCATCCAACGAAGCCTGTAGACCCCATTACGAGCTTCACCCAGTCCCATCACCATCCTCGAAGTACGGTCTTGTATTACACATAGCCGATTAGTTATCATAAAGACAAAATTGAGATCTGCAGTCAATTGATTAATGGACAACAAGTGACACTCTAAACTAGACACATAAAGAACGTTGGGAATAGTGGCATTCCTATTGAGGCGAATAGATCCGACTTGCTTGGCAGTGACAATTACACCATTAGGAAGTTTGATGAGTCGCTTGGAAACCGATTGAAGATCAGATAAATAACTCAGGGTGCAATCATGTGAAAAGATGCCCCAGAATCAAGAATCCAAGGAGAATGCACAATACTTGCAGTCGTATCATGATTAGCATGATGACAATTGGAATGGAGGGCGGAAATCAAAGAAGACCATTGGGTATCCGAAATGCTAGATCCGACATCACTACGATCCTGAGTGGTGAGAGATAATGGCGCCACTGGCATCGTGTGTGCCACAATAGATGCCGACGATCGCGCCTCTTCCTCATCTATGGCTTTGATTCTTTTGCCACAGGAACATGCACAACGACATACGTTGGTTTGATGGGACGCAACATCATCCCATAATTTTTTTAGTTTGCCGAAATAAGCACCAATTTGTTCTACTTCTTGGAAACCCTTGGCAATATCGGCACGGAGTTGTAGAAGACGTGGACCATTTCTCGCATCACACCGTTGTTTGATATCTTCCCATAATAGGAAAGCGGATGCGCAATAACTTACAGATTTGCGAAAAGATGGATCCAGGGTTGCCATTATCCAACCCTGAAGCATGAAATTGACACAAATCCAATGCAAATAATCATCCGATTTTGAATCAGGTTCTTCATGCTCACCATTGATGAACCCAAGCTTTCGTTTAGCAGCAAAAGCATCGTCATAGCAACCGACCAATCTGCATAATTCTCCTGAACAAGAAGTGATACGGGGATAAGCCGTAAGGATTCCCGATCTTTCAACACCACAAACTTAGGGTATCTAGAAGGCGAAATAGGCGTGGAGATGATGTGATAGACGTGTGGATGGATGGATGAAGGATCCGATGATTGGGGATGGATCGTGCTGGATAGTGAAAGAGCCTTCCTCTCACAGTAGCGACTCTTCCTTTAATCTTGGTGGCCGGTAGAACGAGGTCCGGAACACAAAGCAGTCGCTTAGAGTTCGAAAGAGCCTTCCTCTCGTAGTAGCGACTCTTCCTAGCTGGTAGACCACACTGGACGCGCCTCTCACCCGCCCAGGGTTTTGAAAAGGCATCTCACCTAATCAAGACTCGAATCCCCGAGAAGGAAATACTAAAAAGTATCAAATTTGTTTATTCATTGACTGATTGAAAATGAACGTCCAGCTTGCCTTATATAGGCCATGGAGGATGTCCAAGTTGAGTTACATGGGCTATGGGCTTGATCTAATATCGAGCCCAAACTAATTAAAAAGAAAAGATAAAATACAAAGAGATAAGATCAAACTAACAAAATAAGATAAGATAAGATCAACCCTTAAAAGATATGATCATATCTAGATCTTATCTAAACTATTAAAATAAATAAAAACAAACTAATATTAAGAAGTCCAAATATGGGCTGAAAATAAAATAACTAGTTGGCTGAAAAATAATATATCTAATTAAGACCTTATTTGACAATAAAATAAGCCCAACTAAATATATTAAAAACGTCCAACATTTCTTCATTTCAACGCAGCCCTTGTATTCCATTCAAGCTCTCCTTTTGGACCAATCTTCCATCTCCAATCAGTAGTCTTCAATGTATCTCCAGAAATGGTCTTCACATCATTTCTAGGAATGATCTTCTTATCTTTTTCTAGAAATGGACTTCATTCCATTTCTATACTTGGCTTTCATTTCTCTCCTAGAAATGTGTTTTAGTCTTCCTCTTCTTCTTCTTAGAGTGATCAACACTCCATGCTCCCTAGCTTCTATGATGATGATCTCAACTTGGGATAGGTCTTGAGATGCTCCCGCATCAACCTCCCTTTCTTGAAAAAAGGATTCGTCCACGAATCCTTGATGTTAAGAGGTGAAGAAGGAGGCTGCATCACTTGGTCTTAAAATCCTTGATGTTAAGAGGTGAAGAAGGAGGCTGCATCACTTGGTCTTAATCAAAATCAGCTGGGGATATAACAATACGAACAAAGAGGGCTCCTTGTCTTTCCTTCCCTTCTTCTTCTTTTTTTTTTTTTTCGATAGTCCGAACCAAAAGGAGGCCGGTGGTGGCTGCTGCAAAAAGGATGGCGGTTGGGTGGTGCTGCAGCGGCGTCGGGGGTGGCGGCGGATGCAGGGGGTGGCGGGTGGGGCCTCCGGGGCATTGCCGGATCTGAACTTTTGTCGGGCCGGAGCGATTGCCGTCAGCTGCGTGGTGGTGGAGGCGGGACGAAGGGCGGCGGTTGGGTGGTGCTGGACGGCTAGTAGTGATCCAACAGACCGGACGTGGTGGTGGTGGACTGGTGGCGGCCGGCAGAAGCGGGCGGCGGCGGTGTAGGGGTCCATCGGCAAAAACCGACGGAAGGACAAGGACAACCGAAGGCTTTCGGTGGTGGAGGCGGGCTGTTGGGGTGGTGGATGGCCGGTGATGGCCAGCAGGGGCGGCGGGTGGTGTGGTGGGTGCTACGGTGGTGCTGGGCGGGGGATAAGGCGGCGCTGGCGTGAGGCCGGCGGCGTAGGGGGTTGATCTCGGTCAAGATTGGCCGAGATCGGCCGAATTTTTTTATTTTTTATTTTGTTTATGTGTAGCGGCTGCTGCGGTAGATGGTGGAGGAACAACAAGGGTGGCCCGTGGCTAAAAAGCGCGTTCTAGGTGTCCCCTACTAATTAGCCCTGATAGGTTTGCACCGGTTGATCCGTTACAGTTTACAAAAAAAGAGAGTAATTGGATCTCAGGCGGAAATTTCTTTTGTGAAAAGAAATTCAGGCTACAATTCAATCTTTTTCAAGTAATTGACAATTTAGATTGTGAAAAAGCAGTTGTTAACGAGAATAGTAAGACTAACCGTTACTCCTTCTACCCCAATCGTTTTTTGTTGAAACCTTCTTGACGAATCTTGAAAGCTTCGATTTTTGTTTTTGACGACGGCTAGTGTTGATTAACCTTTGCTCTAATACCAATTTGATACGGGGATAAGCCGTAAGGATTCCCGATCTTTAACACCACAAACTTAGGCTATCTAGAAGGTGAAATAGGCGTGGAGATGATGTGATAGACGTGTGGATGGATGGATGAAGGATCCGATGATTGGGGATGGATCGTGCTGGATAGTGAAAGAGCCTTCCTCTCACAGTAGCGACTCTTCCTTTAATCTCGGTGGCCGGTAGAACGAGGTCCGGAACACAAAGCAGTCGCTTAGAGTTCGAAAGAGCCTTCCTCTCGTAGTAGCGACTCTTCCTAGCTGGTAGACCACACTGGACGTGCCTCTCACCCGTCCAGGGTTTTGAAAAGGCATCTCACCTAATCAAGACTCGAATCCTCGAGAAGGAAATACTAAAAAGTATCAAATTTGTTTATTCATTGACTGATTGAAAATGAACGTCCAGCTTGCCTTATATAGGCCATGGAGGACGTCCAAGTTGAGTTACATGGGCTATGGGCTTGATCTAATATCGAGCCCAAACTAATTAAAAAGAAAAGATAAAATACAAAGAGATAAGATCGAATCTTTAAGAGATAGGATCTTCTAGTTACAAGATAAGATCAAATCTTTAAAAGATAAGATCAAACTAACAAAATAAGATAAGATAAGATCAACCCTTAAAAGATATGATTATATCTAGATCTTATCTAAACTATTAAAATAAATAAAAACAAACTAATATGAAAAAGTCCAAATATGGGCTGAAAATAAAATAGCTAGTTGGCTGAAAAATAATATATCTAATTAAGGCCTTATTTAATAATAAAATAAGCTCAACTAAATATATTAAAAACGTCCAACATTTCTTCATTCCTACGCAGCCCTTGCATTCCATTCGAGCTCTCCTTTTGGACCAATCTTCCATCTCCAATCACTAGTCTTCAATGTATCTCCGGAAATGGTCTTCACATCATTTCTAGGAATCTTCTTATCTTTTCTAGAAATGGACTTCATTCCATTTCTATACTTGGCTTTCATTTCTCTCCTAGAAATGTGCTTTAGTCTTCCTCTTCTTCTTCTTAGAGTGATCAACACTCCATGCTCCCTAGCTTCTATGATGATGATCTCAACTCGGGATAGATCTTGAGATGCTCCCGCATCAAGAAGAATTGGACAAATTTGTTGAGCAGGGTGATCAGATGGATGGAGATAGTAAAGAGATTCAACCGTAAGAGCCATGAGAAATATCGATCTTGACGGCCGAATAGAATTTTAGGCAGAAGAATAGGGTTTGGATCGTTAGTCTGATACCATGTAGAGTTTGATAAACTCACGATCCGATTATTCATTAATGGGAATGTCAAATATATACACAATTTGGAACCTCTAGGGTTAACTTAATAAACAGTATATTACAAATATAACCCTATCACTAACAACATGTTTGAACTAATAAAACAAAATTTTTGAATCAACGAAACACAATGTTCGAACTAATTATTTTCAGATTTTATTATAATATTTAATAGTTCAAAATTTTGAACGAAAAAAGTGCATGTAAAAAAAGACACGTGTTAACACGACGATGTTCTGTACCGCCGTATCAAAACAATATATTTGTATGTGGTGTTTTTTTTGGTGAGAAGGAGAGTTAGTTGTCTTCTGCACATCTAACACGCTCTCAATAAATAAAAAAGGCTAAGTGATTGATCTGCACTCGGGGATAACCTAACCCCTAACATTATTCAGTAAAAGATTAACTACATCCTCACGAGGCTTAATTAATACATTAAAACAATAGGTAGTTCAAAAGAAAAGCTAGCTAAAAAAATCCGCAGCATTATTTGCCTCGTAAAATGCATGACGAGTTTGAACAATCCAATCTCTTTTTAAAAAGTCTTGACATCTCAATATCATACTAGGAAGAGGGTGGTGACGGGAGGTCGGGTTATGAAGGAGATTAATACCCATTTGTGAATCTGTTTGCAAAATGACGTTCCAATATCCACTCTCCTAAGTTAACCTTAGATCATAAAACATTCCCCATAAATCAGTCATGGAACCGAACACAGTCCAATATTAATCTCAAAACTCCGTGACCACTTACCTTCATGATCTCAAAGTAATCCCTCTAGGCCTCATAACCATCTCCATTTCTAGCACCATCCGAGTTGATCTTGATGGAAGGAGGTGATAGCGGTTCCAACTTCCAAGCGCACATAAAGCATATGAGGTGGTGCATGAGTTGAAGAACCAAACTGAGGCGTTACGGCTTTGATGAATTCAAGTGCTTTGTCACGAACATGTAAGCTTCGGTTTCCTTCAACTAGAGTATCTTTATAAAGCTTCTCGTTTCTTCATTTCCAGGTCCAACAAATAGCAACTGCAAACACTTCTCACCATAAACAAATGTTTAGTATAATAACGAGTAGAAGATAAATTATCTCATATCCACCTGACAAATGAAATAGTGAAGAAGTTATCGGAATACGTATCCACATGCAATTGATTCCACATTTGTCGGACACCTCCATGCATGCAGAAGCTTACAAGCAAAAAACTTCACTCCCTCCTGGATACATGATCTCCATAACACATGAAAACAACCCCTTCAGCAGTATTAATACCTTGATCATGATTCAACAATTGATATCATCGTTACATTTGATAATTCTCTATTCTAATTTCCCAAGCACCGACTGACTAAGACAACTCTGCTTCACAACCCCCAATTTTTTAGGACGACAAAAAGTGGTCCAGGGTATATATAGTGTGTAAAGGTCGAGAAGACGTAGTATGACCCCAAACAAAGTTGTGGATGAGTCTATCAATATCATCACACACTACGTTAAGGATTGAAATGGTGACCATAAAGTAAATACGGGATAGAAGACTAGACAAATTGCGCAAAGTAACTCCACCAGCAAAGCTAAGGGTTTAACTGCACCAACTATTCAAGCGAGAATTAATTTTATCGAGTAGTGGGACAAACGTTTTCTTAGAAAATTTTCCTTGAATGATAGGACCATCAAGATAATTTCGAAGGTTGTGAGTGACCGCAACATAAACCTGTTCAGATCCGGGCAGCCCGCCCGTAAAAACGGGCGGTATGAACACTAAGTTAGGCCCGGCCCATCAGGCCCGCCGGGTACGAACCGCCGGCCGGGCGGGTATGGTACCCCTTACAGGCCCGTGAACCGGGCTCGGCCCGACCCGGGTCCGCCAAAACAGGCTCTTTTTTTTTTTGATAATGCCCGGCCCGAGTCCGGCCCGAGCCTGGATATGAACAAGTCTACCGCAACACCAATTAAAGTATCTGAGTCATTACATAAATCTCGGAAAATATTATGAGACACAAAGATCTTAGACTTAGAAGCATTAACCTTGAGTCTCAAAGTTGAAAAAAAAAAATTCAATACATTTCATAACAATTCTCGCCTTCTCACAAATAAGGAAATATCATCAAAAAAACATATGGAATAAAGGCGGTCCTGATAAAAAAAAAAAAAAGGCTTCCAAGTACCTGATCAATAACTTACAAAATCAGGGTTAATACGTTCTACACAAACAACAAATAAATAAGGCAAAATCGCATATTCTTTATTTTTAAAATCTTATAGAATATAATTTATTAAGTTTTTAAAAGGTCGGTTTTGTAAAACAAAGAAAAAAGGTTAAATGCTTTTTCTAGGTGGGGTTGGATTCTTTCTGAAACGAATTAAAAAAGGTTAGATATTTTTTGTTTTTTTTTAAAAATAAAAATGGTAATGTGAAAATGGTTAATAAATTCTTGGTTGTTATTCAGAATTTATTGCAGAGGGCAGACAGAATGGGTATTGAGGATTTGCAGTGATGCAAAATGAATAAAACACTTCCCTATTGACGAGGGAAGAAGGGAAATTGTTGGTCCATATACTATGAATTTAAAAATAACTCTAAATTTCTTATATCACATGTTTTTAGCTTATATTCGTAGGATTCTTTAGAGTATTAATTTACGGGCACCACAAATATTATACGAAATTAATTTTAAAAATTATTAATACGTTGTTTAGGCTCGTTTGGTATAAACGTAGAATGAGATTGAAATATAAAACCGAACTTAGTTATTTTTTTATATATATATGGTGTTGGTATGCTATTATAAATTAAAATGAAGGATTTCTAAAACGTTTCTTTTGATTTTATATTGTCTAAATTACTTTTTGGTGATATATTACACTAGTTTGACCAAAATATAATTTATTATAAGATTATTTTATATTTTTAATGATTATATTTTTATAAAATAATTAAAGATACTTCATTTAATTGATGAATAAATGTTTTATATAGACAAAAGATATTATAAATTCACTTTATTAGATTAAATAATCAATTATAATAAAGGTGTTCTAAAAATATATAAAGGTAGTTTTATTTTAAAAATTGATAATATGTTCATTATGTTCGAATGAATCATACCATCGTTTTATTTTTTGAAATCAATTCTTCATTAATTTTGGAACGAGTTATATGGTGGATTATTTTTATTTTTATTTTATGCTTTATAAACATGAGATATGAGTATGAGCCATTAGAAGGCTTAATGGTATACATAACATTTTGGAATTATTGTATTTTCCTTATAAGTTTAGTTATTTTTAAATAATATAAATAATAGCTACTAAATTATCGTTGAACTTTGAGGATGGGATAGTGTATGATCATTTGCATTTGAGATATTCAATAGAGTATAAATGAAGTGAGTTTGATAAGATGATTAGTCTTCCGACCAATAAAAGGTAGACAATTATTGATTAAATGATTAGTCGGCGAAGGAATGAAAGACACTCAATTATGTTCTACCAAACTATTGCGAGAAAAGTATAATAAAGAGAACACCAAATCGGTATTTGCAAAGTTGTAACTAATCAAGGAGTTGGGAAGAAACGATTATTGAGAACAAGCACAAATTGGAGATAAATTTGTAATATATGGATAAATTACTCCATTTTATGAGAATGCAAGATACTTTTCTTTATAATTCGAACATGATTGTCATTAGTTATTGTAATAATCCGAAAAAAATTAGTAGACTAATCAATTAAGTTATATATTGAAAATTTAACTTAATGTTATTTAAAAATTTGATTTTTTTAATTGAAAATGCATAATTATAACAACAATTATTAAAAATTCAAATTTTCGTATTTTCCGGAAAAAAAATCTTGTAAGTAAAGGTCAAGAACCAAAAAAAAGAAGAAGAAGTTGTATCATCAATTTTAAAACTCAAATCGATTAGTTCATTAACTAGCTTAATTCCCGTACTTTGTATGGATTTGTAATTAAAAAAAATGTTATTAATAATATAAAATTTAGGTAAAATTTACATTTAATCGTGATAACTATAAATAACTTTTAACAAAAAATAAAGTATGTAAAGATAACTAACACAAATGTTAATAAATTTATGATATATCTTATTATATAAATAGTGCATATAATCAAGATTTAATATTAAGTGATTTTTTAAACAAAAAATACTATAAACTCAAATTGTATCTTAATAAAATATTGATCTTTCTCTCAATCCCTTCAATATATAAATAAAACTTTCCATTCCTAATATACATTACATATATCCACTACTTCCTAATAAAAGAGTAATAATTTAATGCATTTAATAAATTAAGATTCAATTATTTTATAAGGTCTAAATATAGTGCTCGAGAATCATTAATTACTAAATATAAAATATATAATAGGATAGTTTGTGAGGAAAAAATGAGTTGGCATAATCTAACGATGACATGTGGCGAAAAAATGAGGTGGATTAATAGGAGGACAACATGTGACAAAAGTTGAGGTGTTTCGATACGAGAACGACATGTGACTTTAGCAACTTCTGTTTTAGTATTATATATAGTAGATTCAATGCGATTACTCATGGTATAAACTTTTTAAAAATTGACAATAATTATATTAAGAGTACTTGGGGTTTGTGGTATACGTTTACCTTAAATTTCTTTTGCTGGGAAATAACCTTTCAACTTTATTATACAAAATAATTATTTGACTAATTCTTCACCATTTTTATAAGATGAAAAAATTTGATACTTACACATAATCAAACCAAATAAAATACTAATGGTAAGTTTTTAAATTGCATATGTAGTTATGTACAATGATTTGTCTCTCTACTAAATCATGGAATATCTTTTTTTATGTCGGTGTTTTTGTCGATGGTCAATAATAGAGAGTCGATTTTGCCTTCTTTTGATCATACTAAACATTGACATTATCAGTATTCCAATTATTAAGATAATGCATACAAATGGTGTGACAAAACAAACAAGACAACAGTCGTATTTTCATCACACTATTATTAGTTGCATCTCAAATTACCAATACATAACCCACAAAACGCCTAAGAGAATCACAGTGATCAAACCCACTAGCTGCAAAAATACAAATCAATATCACTTAAAATCAAAATTTCCATAAAAAGGCCAAAGATTTCAAGTACCAAAAATCTGCACCAAAAACTCCAAAACCTCTTCTTTCACTTAGGTCCACTACTCCCACAAGTCTACAGTCTACTCTAAAAGACTTGAGTATTGACCACTGAGAAAATATTATTTGCCAAGGATCAATTTATTGGTCAATTACGAAAATGTGCATTACTTGTGACGTACCTTCCTTTTCTACCTTCCATGACAGTTGATTCATGCGAATCGCATACTTGTGTTTTGAACTTGCATCCGAACTTTGTTGCAAACGAGCTCTTCCGGTTGCTGCTTGAGGGATTGGTTTTATCGAATTTCTCGATCACTTTTTTCATTGTCGAGCACTCGCGTTCTAGCTCGTGAACCCGGTTCTTGACTGTGTTCAGGTCCAAACGCAGCACTTGATTCTCCCTTACAGCGTCTCGCCATCTGCTGGTCTGTGGTCGTTCTCCTTCGCGGTTTAATGGAGACAATTCGTCTGATAGAATAGTGCCTGCTATGGCATTGCGGAGTTGGTGCTGCTCGAAGAAGAGAACTTGAACTACTGTGCGTAATGGAAGCCGTTCGTTTTGCGCTGCGTGCGCGCATGCCTCTAATGTGAGCTTTTGACAGTTCATTACACTGCAAATCCTTTCCCTCTCTGATTCTGTCATCCAAGGATGAGCCTGCAAAATTATACAGATTGATGAACATTGATCAAAGCTAGAAAAAAACTAATTGCTTAGAACTATGATTGATCAATATATCATGTACCTTAAGATACAAATCAACAGCTCTATAGAGACCATCATCGAATAATCTAGCTTGATCAGGCAAAAACAATCCCAAACTACAGAATTGTTCCAGTTTCAAATTAGCATCTGAAGCAATCTCGGATATGTATCCATCCATCAACTTCCCAACTGACATTATGGCTGGATAATTTACACTACGTCCATTGAAATTCTCGGCTAAACCTTCCTCGGATCTCCAATCATAACTCTCCAAGAAGGATACTAAGATCCTCTCAACACATTCGACATCATATAGTGTGTCATTAAGATACGAGTAGCTCGGAATCAAGAGATCGTCCAAGCTAGCCTGCTGTAGTTGAGCCCCAATCTTCCTCTCTAAAGCGCATTTGCAATTCTCAGAGGCTTTTAGTATATTGGCCGTTCGAAGCAATCCGAAGAGATACCTTACTGTTCGAGATGAGCTGGAGCACTTTTCGGTAGGTAGATTGGCCACAATTGATTCGATCAGCGCTCTCTGCTCTGCCTCGGAAGCAAATGAAGTGTTGGTCTGATGATTCGATGGTTTCCTGCTTGAGCGATTGATTCCGGGAAATGACTTCTTCGCGTAGTAGAGAAGACATTTCTCTATTATGTCGGAACTTACCTCTACAGCTTTCATAGATTCTAATACACGAACAAAGAAATTGTAGCAAAGAACTGAGAGATCTTCCAACCAAATTTCTTTACCTCCTAACTTTGATCTCGACGGAGTACTCTTCGATTTCCTCGCCTTAGAATCTCTGCCGCCAGCGATTGACGGAGAACGGTACAGCACAATGGCGAGTGCCGATTCCTTCACAGACCAGCCGAAGAGCGATGAGGAGTCCTCAATCGCAGCCTTAGTGGAGATGGCATCGATGCAACGCTGTACAATCCCTAATTCTTCTGCCATAGGCGTCAGATTCTCATTCTCGCAACATTTCAGCGCGGTGATTGAATCTGAAAGGTTTCGAAAGACGGAACGGGAGAGAAACCGTTCAGTCCGAGATATTAGGTTGTCCTTTGAATACTCCTCAGTCATCTGAAGCACCTCACCGGCACAGCGGAGAGCCGCGGCGTTTGCAGCACATAGTCCAATTTTAACACCGTAACAGAATTTCGCGGCCACTTCAAAAGTCTGCGATCCTCCGGGAAACTCCGGTAGCGAAATGTGGCAGGTTCCAGACTCGTCTTCTTCTTCAACTTCTATATGCTCAATTCTATCTGATGATACATATTTTGTTGCATCCTCTTGTTCTGATATCAGATCGTTGAGCTTCTTGCTCTTCGAAATCAGAGGAAACTGATAGTCGCAGAAAAATAGCAAGAGATAGATCCAAAAAATCAATTTGTCAAAATATGAAAAATCTAACGGAATTAGACAAACAGAAAGAGATAGAGAGGGACCGAGAAGTAAATTACGACCTTGTGGAGATGAAAAGTCATATAATCGACTTCAACAATAATATCACTTGGTAATCCGTTGGTACAGAACCTGCAATTGAAGGAGGGAGAAGAACAAAAGATTAACGGAAAACAAAAATCAGAAATATCATATATCTGGAGCAAAAGCTTGATGGAAAGCTACCATGCTTGGCCTTTGGAGTTTGACCTTTCAGCTGCCATTTGTGTACTCTCAGGTGTGTTACGATTCGGCCTATACCATCACTCCATCAGAGCTTGAAGTTTGGGGTTTAATGGCGGTGTGAGGGTTCGCTGTTCGAATACCGTGGAAGTTGTAACAGAGAATTGGGGATTCGGGAGAATAGTGGTTGCAGGAATAAACTCATGCGCACATGTAGACGTTAACAAAGTTCGAATTTTGGAGAGGTACTCTTTCGAAGTAAATATTGCAAAAATGCCACCAACTTTGGAGTTATTTGGGTCTAACCGCATAAACTTTTCAAAAGTAAAACAAAGATACAAGTTTTGTACTTAAATATGTACAAGTTTTTCAACTAATATGTAATATTCTTAATATAGTTAGAAAGTGCACATATATTAAGGTAACTGTCCTTAATTTACAATAGACTTACGTAATGTTTCACATATTAGCGGTTGAGACAGAAAATTTTTGAAGGGATACAAAAAAAATTACATATAAGACATTTTACATATTAATGAAGAGTTAACTTAAATAATAATAAAAAATAAAAAGTATATTTTTACTATTTCGAGACGCGAACATTGACGCACTCCAAGTGCCTCCTCCTCACCATTTACCAAATGAGCTAACAAAAAAGTGTGAATTATATCTGTCTACGAAGTAATTATCTCGCTGCAAGGGGGCACATTCCCCTCCCTTACCCCCTTGTCTCCGTACCTGCATATACACATCACTTTGTATGTACATAAACTTAATATAAATTATTTATGCATAAAAAATATATTTTGATGTTTCCTATATAAAAATAATCTACATTCATTTTAATATGAACAGTGTACATTTCAGTAAAAACTATATACGTATTTTAATATGTCATTATGCACATTTTATACATAACAGTTTAATATTAAAATTTACATTCTTTCTTAATATTTGTTCTCTATAATTTTTACACATAAAAGTATTAAAACAGAAACTAAAAAAAATAAAAATAAATATAATTTATATTCTTCACACATATTAAGAAAAATTATATAATAAATAAAAAGAAAGTAATAAATATATTTATAAGGAATGGTAAGTATAATTTTGTTTTTAGAAGTTTTGACATTTTCTGTGATAATTATTATAATATTTTTCTTTGAGTATCGGGTAGTATATATTACTGATGACTTTTTTATAATAAAATAAAAAGACTAGTGACTAAAAATGATTTGTAAATTTGTCTTTCATTTTAATCAAAATTTATAACCGGAAAGTGGGATTTTTTTTTACTCTTGCATATTAATAAATATACATTTATAGTATATGTTTGGCATTTAATTTCCAGCTAAATTCAGCTGCCCAAGAGTGACCACAAGGGCGCGTATACGACTTTGGTCCATAACATTCACGATTTCACGATCCCATGCAATACCATTTATGATTTATCCATATAAATGTCATTTTATGACGAGTTTAATGTGTCGATTTTTAATTTATAAATTAGGAGTAAATATTTCTACTTTATTAAAAGCTATTTGTATAATCATCTTTTATTATATAATGTTTTCACTTTTTCAATAACAATGGTGAATTGGAGAAAATCATAATCATGTGAATGCTTTTTTATTATTTGTATTTTATGATTAAAAAAAATCATATTTAATCATTTTAGAATAATTCTTTTAATTATCTATACTTAAAATTACATTTTTTTTAAATGAGATAAATTCATCATAAAAATATATATGGATATAAATAGTAAGTTAAAATAAAGATTTACTTTCCTTTATTTGAAATTGATTAAAATGTATACTAAGTAATTAAATACAACACCTAAAGTAGATGAAATATAAATGTATCATTATTTAGTAGATATATTATTAGGTAATTAAGGTTGGACCTATCTGGGTAGGTTTGCATTTAGTTTGTTACTTCATACCCTACCGATGATTGTTTGTCACATATTATGCATTTGAAACATTGTGCTAAAATATGTTTTAGTTTCGGATTTCGGCTCTTGTATGTATGATAGACTTTTTTTCGTACAAAAATATATTTTGAGGTAAATATGCTTAATCATTTTTATGTATAGTCTTAAAATGATATAGATCTATTTGACATCTTGATTATTCGAAGGTTATTTGAAGATATATTGAGATTATAAAAGTCTTCAAAATAATTTATTATGCGATAGATTTCGTGACAGTCCATGGCACGTCCAAGCGTATATGCGTGTTGGGTCCAGGCCCTACAAATAAGTCCAATAGGGTTCCATCCTAAAACCAATTGACAATAGAAGGAGAAATCCACCAGTCTTATACTAAACTTGTTATTCCAATATTGTCGATGTGAGAACCATAATCCTCAACATTATGCATCCTTATTCCGACGAGTCATAGAATATCAAAATAGATTCCCATCCCTAATGATATTTATGTCTTGTTCTGTGGAGGATTATGGTTCCCACATCGACAATATTGGGATACCAAGTCTAGTACATAAGGTTGGTGGGCTACTCCTCCTATAACCAATTGGTTTTAGGATGGAACCTCATCGGGCTTATGTGCTGAGCTTGGGCCCAACGCGCATATGCGCTCGGACGTTCGATGGACCCCACGTCCGTTCTGACCCAACGAAATCTATCATGGTATCAAAGCAGGTTCTGGCTTATTGGGCTTGTCGGCCTTAAGACACAAATTGCGGACATGGACAATGAGTCCGTCCGGTTGGGCTAGCCGGCCTTAAGGCAATTCGTCAAGTGTCAACCGAGCTAGACGGTTGCACTTGAGGGGGTGTGTGGAGGATTATGGTTCACACATCGACAATATTGGGATACCAAGTCTAGTATATAAGGTTGGTGGGCTACTCCTCCTATAACCAATTGGTTTTAGGATGGAACCTCATCGGGATTATGTGCTGGACTTGGACCCAACGCGCATATGCGCTCGGACGTTCGATGGACCCCACGTCCGTTCTGACCCCACGAAATCTATCATGTTATCACTGTTTGAGGGAGCATGTGTGACGTCAATATCAAAATTTATGAATTTGATTTAAACTCAGATCATAAACCGTAAACCTAACTTTTATTTTGACTTTGAACATTGATTATATATTTCATATCAAAGGTTTAAATGCATACCAAGATACACGGTGATAGTGTGAGACAAAGAGGATGAAACCTAATGGAGCCAGCGTCGTAAGTCTCGTAAAATACCAGAAATTTACTCTTTAATTATATTTTGTAACATTAACTCTTATGATAAATTTTGGGTTATACGTTTATAGGCTAAATGAAAGGTCAAAATCCTCTATAGATAAAAACTAAATTGTTTATTAGAAAAAGAAAAAAACTTCCTCCTATGCTAATTAATCGCCGTTTTTGTCCTTGAAATATTTTTCCAAACATTAAATATTATAAGTTTTTTCAAAATTTTCTAAATATTATCCCTTATTTAATATTCAACACTACTTTTGAACTTAAATTTGGGCAAAACTGACCCGACCCAAAAACCGACTCTAACCGATCGAATATTTTAGATCATAACCCAAAAAATCAAACCAAGCCCCTTTTTTTATTTGAATCCGACAACCCATTCTTTTTTTGGGTCAAATCGAGTCGGAACCGGGTTGATCCATTCGGTAAGGCAACAATTGGGGGGGGGGGGGGGGGGGAGAATTACCGCTATAAATTTATTTTTTCATGTTTTAGATTTCGAAGGTCTTTTTAAGTTCTTTACTTTTAAATTTTTTTCCGGCCTTCACATATAACTATTCCGACCGCTCCTCTCTTTGTTCATCCTTTCTCTCTGCCTCCCTGCCCCCTCTCTTGTCTCCTAGTTCTCCAATTGACGTGATCCTACAAGTCAACTACTCATTATTTTCTCTTTTCTGTTTTGTCAAATGTTAATTGTTGCCTATTGGTATAAATTTATAACGTAAACACTATTGTTTGTTTGTCTAGTGGTACAAGAATAAGTTCAATCCCTTCAAATGAGATATATGCTCTGTTAATGTACATTTTTTTATTCCATTTTTAGTTGTTTAAAATCAAAAATTGGGACCGAGACAATTCAATATAAAAATATTTTATATTATTTGATATTGTTCGTTGGTTTTACACCCTATAAATTCCTATCAATAATGATAAGAACTCACGGGTTAGTAAAACAAGGAAGGGATAGTTTTAAATTTATAACCTATAAATAATTTCCCTAAATAGCAACGAACCCACAGTGTATGTATCGTACGAAGTATGACAGGTATTTCAGGGTCGACACAAGGACTGAGAGGATTAGTTTGCAACAATGATTATAAATAGTATAAATCTAAAATAAGAAAGGGGTTGGAAAAGATAAGGGAAAGAAATCAAAAGGGTAGAGTTGCAATCAATTGTCACTATTGATTGAAAACCAAGTAAAACAAAAACAAAAACAAAAATAATCAAATTAAAAGAAAGAAAATGGATTTCAAGGGTTCAAGGTCATTATTTATACATGGACTCAAGAAAACTCATAAGACATCTATGACTGGCAAGCACATGGATGAACATTTCTAAGCTGATGGTCTATTACCGGGTAAGTCTCAAGACCATCTAGTTCAAAACCAAACTACCTATCACCGGGTAAGTCTCAAGGTAAAGAGGTAGGAAATTCTAAACAAACTAGACTACAGACTAAGGTAAAGGTAAACCATCACCGGGTAAGTCTCAAGTATTACCCTACTTAGTAAGGAATCTAAGCACATTCAACCAATAAAGGATGAACCTTTATTACATATGGTCAGTTTTCTAAGGTATCTAAGAAGGAATATCACTGGGTAAGTCTCAATTCCAACTTATGTTACTAGCTAGAAGGATTCTAACTAGGTTCAAGTCCAAACTAACCGCTAGGATTTCAAGGCTAAACAAACCAAACATAAACTCAAACTATTCCATCATAATCCAAGGCATAAACATATCCCTGTCAACCTTAGAACCACAAAGTTCTAGCAAATAACAATCATATCAAAGACAAATAAATAAATAACAAAAGGGAATAAAAAGAACTCAACTTCAATGATTGAAAACTTGCAATCTTCTCAAATCTTGAATCCCACAATATCTTCCAAACAAATCTCAATGTAAAAGTCTGAATCTTTAATCTAAACTAATGAAGAACAATGGTGGAGAAGAAGGGAATGAGACAACTCCTCCCTTCTAGGGCAAACTCTGGGAACAACCCAACACACCTTAGAATGAATTCAAGGCTTCCTTTTATAATAAAAATCTAGCTAAAAAGACATTGGGCTCAAAAGGAAAAAGCCCGCAAATAAAATATAATGCGCCAAAAAGGAAAAGGCCCTCAAATAAAATATAACGCTCAGGGAAGAAAGCTCGGCCTGGATCTCGACCAAGATGCTCTTTGGTCGTTCCCATGCACGTATGCTCGCTCCAATGCATCCACTTCGAGGCTTGATCCTCAAATATGTCGTTTTAGCTCCATAATGTGCCAAATCACCTACAAAGCCACAAATAGTGTGTGTAGACATCTATTCTTGGAAAGTAACACTAAACAAGCATAAATGACACAAATTAAGGCTAAAACATGAACGCGGAAAGGGAAAATCTAACTAAATCCATGACTGCAACAAATCGATAAATCATGTTATCAAAATACCTCATACTTATCCTTGCTTGTCCTCAAGCAAGTAGTAAATCTAAGATATGATAACATGAGTTATCTATGCAAAACAAAAACAAAACGTGTAGTGCTTCTAATTATGATCACCCTCAAAAGTGCAAGTTTTCTAGCTAAAGATATATTTCAATTAAGATCAAATGAAATAGGCATAAAAAGGATAATCATACTTTACAAGAATTTCACGTTCATCATCAAAACTACTAATATCTAATATTTATGAGAAATTCAAGTTTAAGCCCGCCAAGTCAAATACATGTATACATAGATCAAAAGGACTTAGCAAATAAAGGCCAAGAAACGTGATAAGGGTAGGATGTTCTTTAGGTCATGTGGTGCTAATCCGGGAGGAAGAAACAACACACTTCATCTTTTCAACTCAACATCCACCACCCTTGCATAAATTTTCTTTCTTTTTCTTTCTTTCTTTCTTTCTTTCTTTCTTTCTTTCTTTTCTTTTCTTTTTCCTGAGTGAAAGACATTAGTGCACAGTAGCCGAAACCTTGATGCTCAGTTTTCTTCACGTACCTCACACCAAAATGCACATACCAAATCAACTCTGAGGAAATGTTTTTAAACCAATCAGACTTTAGCAAGGCACAAACACCCGGCTATGTGAATGGTACCGAGTTACTCATCTTTCATAGCCAACAATCCCTTACAAGCTTTTCTTTTCTTCATCACTTTACATTTCACATCCTTCAAACTTCTTCAAACAATTCACAACATCAAGAAAGCACACACCTTCAAACTAAACATTCCTAATTCCCGGATAGGAGACAATGAATTTCATGTTTGAGGGGCTAAGCATGATAAAGATAGAAGAATGCTAAGCATGATAAAGATAAAAGAAGAATGAAGTCGAATTGCCTAAATCATCCCTATGCAATGGTTAATAAGAACTTATCATGAAACTTCAACTATCCAAACTCAATCCAACTAGACAAAGCAATTTTCATAATTCACACAAAATTCAAGCAAAGTATTCAAATCTCAAATATGCCATAATTCAAATTGAGCTCAAAATAGTATATCAAAGGCTAATTACTTTACACAATATCATCATAGGGGTCATGTCATTCCTAGAAGCACTTAAAAAAAATTTAATTTAATTTAATTTCTTTTTTAAAAATCTCGGCCGAGATTTTTTTTATCTCGGGCCGAGATTTACCCACTGTTGTGAAATCTCGGCCGAGATTTTTGATCTCTGGCCGAGATTTTTGATCTCTGGCCGAGATGATTTTTTTTTTTGTTGAAAGGAAACATGTGACAGAGAAATTCAAACTATCTAGATGCAATGCAATGAAAAGAAACATGCTAAAATACTGCAAGTATCCCACCCATACTTAAAACTCACATTGTCCTCAATGTGAAGAATAAGTAGATATGAAAAAGAATACAATGTAAAAATGAGTGATATGACATCATCCAAATGGAAGTGGTAATGGAAACAAGCGGTTGTGCAAAATCCTTCAAGCATCTCTTCTTCATTTATTACCTAAAACCTGAAAAGACAAAAGATACCAAAACGCGCAGAAACGCGAAAGCAAAAAGCAAAAACAAAAAAAAAACAAGAGCACAAAAGGGAAAGACTAATACCTCGGGTTGTCTCCCGATAAGCGCTTGGTTTAAGGTCTCTAGCCAGACGCAATTATGTGGTTGTGTCAACTCACAACAAAAACCTTGGACTACTCATCCAGTCCTTGCAACCACTCTTCACAGGACCCATAGATTTTCTTCTTGAGAACCCTCTTCATGTCGTGATGGAAGATCTCCACTCTTCCCAGGATTGGAGGATGGTATGGGATAGTCTTGTGGGTTACCTCATACTTATTTGAAAACTTTGCTTGATGAGGAAGAAGCTTCAATCTGACCTTGGGAGGTTCCTTTGACACTGCCCTCCAGCTTTCGGGTGCAGCACGAGTAGGATGGAGAACTTCAAGACAACATTCAACAGATCTCGGGCAACACTGGATGAAATCTCGGCCGAGATGGATGTGAGGGAGGCCGATATTTTTCTTCTGCTCTGGGATCTCGGCTGAGATAGGTAGGATCACGGGCCGAGATTCAACTCTTTCCTGTGAAATCTCGGCCGAGATAGATGGAATATCGGGCGAGATTGGGACGGGAATTTCTGAGTCTTCGTCCTCCTTTGTCAGCTCTTCATCCCTGTTGCGCTCTTCCTCTGGTCGAACCTCTTCCTTGGGATTTAAGATGCTTTCAGATTTCTCCCTCGATTTTTGCAATTGGTTTAGCGTTTGAGGTCCTTCCCTGGGAGTTAAGTTCTCACAGAGCATGTCAGCTCTCTCCATAATGTATTTGTACCAAGATTCAAGTTCTTTCCGTTGTTGTATAACTTCATATCTTTGGTACATAATTTCCTCTTCTAGATAATGAATCTGCTCTAAGCTTTCCTCACTTTCTCCTAGTCGGCTCACCAAGAAAATCTCATACTCTAGTTCCCTCTCTAGATACTTAATCCGCTCCAAGGTTTCATCTCTCTCAGCTCGAAGGTTTCTCATAGCCATTTTGTTAAACAAGATCAAAAGTAACAAGAAAGACCTACACTATAAAAAATAAAAAACAAAAAAATTAATCTTTCTTAGTCCCAAACAAAGGCGCCAAAAACTTGTTCGCTGGTTTTACACCCTATAAATCCCTATCAATAATGATAGAAACTCACAGGTTAGTAAAACAAGGAAGAAAAAGTTTTAAATTTATAACCTGTAAATAATTCCCCTAAATAGCAACGAACCCACAATGTACGGATCGTACGAAGTAGAACAAGTATTCCAGGGTCGAACACAAGGACTGAGAGGATTAATTTGCAACAATGATTATAAATAGTATAAATCTAAAATAAGAAAGGGGTTGGGAAAGAAATCAAAAGGGTTTTGGAAAGTGTGATGGATTCGCAATCAATTGTCACTATTGATTGGAAACCAAGTAAAACAAAAAGAAAAACAAAGATAATCAAATAAAAAAAAAATGGATTCCAAGGGTTCAAGGTCATTGTTTATACATATGGACTCAGGAAAACTCATAAGGCATCTATGACTAGTAAACACAGGGATGAACATTTCTAAGTTGATGGTCTATTACCGGGTAAGTCTCAAGACCATCTAGTTCCAAACCAAACTACCTATCACCGGGTAAGTCTCAAGGGAAAGAGGTAGGAAATTCTAAACAAATCAGACTACAAACTAAGGAAAAAATAAACCATCACCGGGTACGTCTCAGGTATTACCCTACTTAGGAAGAAATCTAATTAAGCACATTCAACCAATAAAGGATGAACCTTTATTACCTATGGTCAGTTTTCTAAGTTATCTAAGAAGGAATATCACCGGGTAAGTTTCAGTTTCAACTTAGGTTACTAGCTAGAAGGATTCTAACTAGGTTCAAGTCTAAACTAACCACTAGGATTTCAAGGCTAAACAAACCAAACATAAACTCAAACTATTCCATCATAATCCAAGGCATAAACAAATTTCTGTCAACCTTAGAACCACAAAGTTCTAGCAAATAACAATCATATCAAAGACAAATAAATAAAAAACAAAAGGGAATAAAAAGAACTCAACTTTAATGAATGAAAACTTGCAATCTTCTCAAATCTTGAATCCAACAATATCTTTCAAACAAATCTCAATGTAAAAGTTTGAATCTTTAATCTAAACTAATGAAGAACAATGGTGGAGAAGAAGGGAAAGAGACAGCTTCTCCCTTCTAGGGAAAACTCTGAGAACAATCCAACACACCTTGGAATGAATCCAAGACTTCCTTTTATAATAAAAATCTAGCTAAAAAGACATTGGGCCCAAAAGGAAAAATCCCGCAAATAAAATATAATGCGCCAAAAAGGAAAAGACCCGCAAATAAAATATACCGCTCAGGGAAAAAATCTCGGGCTGAATCTCGACCAAGATGCTCTTTGGTCGTTCACTCCATGTCTTTAGCTTGATTCCTAGCCCTTTCCCGTGTACGTATGCTCGCTCCAATGCATCCACTTCGAGGCTTGATCCTCAGATACGTCGTTTTAGCTCCATAATGTGCCAAATCACATACAAAGCCACAAATAGTGTGTGTAGACATCTATTCTTGCAAAGTAACACTAAACAAGCATAAATGACACAAACTAAGGATAAAACATGAATGCAGAAAGGGGAAATCTAACTAAATGCATGACTGCAACAGAGGTGGTGGACCTTCATTGCCACCTCGGTGTAACGACCCGAGTTTTTAATAACTCAAGACGTCAATAGGCTAGGGACCACACAGTGGGTCCCAACAGTTAGCTTGACAACAACTTCACAAATAGGACCTTGCAACAAGAAGCACGATAAAATAAAGAAAACATCCAACCTGTCATATAGAAAACATTTACATGAAACAACTATGCATGTAGTTAATATTATCCCAAAACGACATTTCAAACATAATAGATGAACAGTTGTCTTAAAACATCAGCCTGAAAACAACACTTTAACATAGTTGCACACAGGCAACAAAAGACTCGCTTGCAAGCAATTGGTTTAAGAAGAAATTCAACCAACCCTTGGGTTAACACTACCCCGGCTGTCCACTTCCTACAACTGACATCCTTGCAGCGTTCCTATGATCAGCAATACCTAAAAAGATTCGGTTTAAAACCGTTAGCCATCGATCATAATCCATCCACGAGAGTTCATATCAACACATCACAACACAACACATGTATTTAGATACCATATACCGTGCTCATGAGATGATATCATGCTTTTATGAATGATGCACGTGAATGCAATATGGAATTTACAACTAGCGACCCCGGACCAAATCCAAAATCATTGCTTATACGGTTTTGGCTTTGGTGTGACATCACCATTGCACATATTAGGTTCATTCAGACATTTTTCTCTTAGGTCGGAGCCAGGCTGATCAAGCCTCGGGCCAGGATTACTCGTGGCGGGTTGTAAACTGAACCACTGACCACATGCAACATTTTTTCGTTCATGTTAATGCAACCATTTACCATTTTAATTACGTGTGCGACCCAAGTCTGGAAAACCATCAGACTCAGTATTATTCTTATACAAGCGCAAGCAATCCGGGCTTGGCCAAGCTCCGGCATCACTGCAATTGCTAGCGACCTGGCTAATGGTTAAGCTCAACGCCTTGACTTACGCTAGCGACCTGGGCGACGTACCAGCCCAGCATCATTGTTGTTGCTAGCGACCTGGCTAATGGTTAAGCTCAGCGTCAATTACCCACTATACATGCTCTTGACCTTCATAGGTGATCATCATATCACACGCCTCAAAAGGCTTATCATGTCATACATTACCACGCCTTAACAGACTTATCATGTGATACATTACCACGCCTCAACAGGCAAACATATATCAATTTAACCATTTCTCATAACCATGACATGATATATTCACAATAACATTAAGCATGCTTTACACATCATATCATCGTACTCGTCATAAAACACATCAAGCATGCTTCAAAATAACGCATCACAATGCATAACACCATTCACAATTCAATACAACAAAACATTTCAACACAACAAGATATGAATCTCTCAGGCACGATTTTCTGCAGATCGAAGCTAAGTAAGTCCGAAGACTTACCTGGATATGAAGACTTACCTGGATACGCTCACACGGCAACTAAACTACTGTTAGATCAAAGTCTTTCAGAACACCTGTCAGGAATATCAGATTCCTCGTATTAAACTTCTCGCTTCAAACATCAATTAAATTCATTGCTTTGAATTTAATTAGCTTTACGGCATTTCCTGAATCTAAACTTAATTAATTAATCCTTTAATTAATTAATTAGATTTCGGCAGCATAACATTTTGCCCGAAGGCAATTTCCGCACCAACCTATTATCAGATCTCAACAAGTAAATAGCCAAAGTTCACTAGAATAATATAACGAGCATAATGGAATTTCCATTTATCCATTTTGACAAGCCTAAGGTCATATTAGAGTAACCCTCAATACGGTAAATGAATAAATTCATAACTTATTCGTTACTAACCCGATTGACGAACCGAAAGAAGATTTGGAATCACAGGGACGAAGGCTACGCTCAGACACCACCAAATTCACCGGACACTGAGCGACGGAACCGGCCAGGTAAGGAATATGCACGACCTGTCCAAAACTCGGAAACGCGAAACGTTGGTACCGAAATGAAGAGAATGAAGAGAGGAAACCGAAACCTCAAACGGAATTGAAATCGGATTACAAACGAAGAGTAGATATGAGTTTGAAGGTTGAGAGAAATCAGAACTTTTACGAAGAAATGGGAAATGAAATGAATTAATAAATGAATTTCCGCTATTTATAGCGAAGACGATAATTATCCTTTAGTGAAGTCGATAATTATCCTTTTACCGTTCTGAAGGTGGTTTTAGCCCATTCTCCAAACTTCTCGAAATTGGAGTAATAAATCCGGAATGTTGTCTGGATAATTATTTCACAACTTTCTCGGAAAACGCGTATTCCTAAGCCGTCTTTCTTAGTCGCTAAGAAACAAAATAGCGACTCTTTTGGCCGTTTTGCCTTTTCATGTTATGTCATATCTAGGACATATCCGATGTTCTGATCATTTCTCTCAACTGCAGTTTTATTAATTGGAGCTCCCAAATACTTCAAATAACACCGGAGGGTAAAATTATTCCCCGGAGAAAAAAGTGAAAATTTCATCATAAGTTCAAAATTACACCACAAACATAACGGTGGAATTCATACTCGTCATTTACGCATTATTCGCAAGTTTTAAGTCAATTACTATCGATGATTAAGTTTAATATGCCTTAATCATCATTAATTAGGATTCAAAAATCATCGCTTTTACACTCGGACTCATAATTCTATTTCTACTTCGATCTTATATCCGAGTTCTCCAGTTTTGGGTATATTTATCTTAGTCTCTTACGAACTGTTAAATAAATATTTATCTAAAAATAATTTTTTAATAATGAATTTTTTTTCTTTAATATGTTTCTGATAATTTATCTCCACCTGCACCAAATTTAGGCAACAATACTCTAGTAACTCGAAAAATAAGTTGGAATGCTGATGTTTGGGAACACTATGATACACATGATGCATCTGAATATGAGGATGACATTCCATGAGCTTATTGTAAGTATTGTGGTTATGGGCATGTTGTCGCTAGCTCTGATATAGGTACTTCTAATTTTTGGAGGCATTATTATTCTTGTGTCAAACGACACCATGGTAAGAGCGAAATGTTTGCATCAAAAAATGGAAATTGATTCATAAAGTTGATCATCATGTCTTTAAAGAAAGGGTTGCATTGACTATCATTCGACATGCTTATTCTTTTAGCTTTGTGGAACACGAAGGAATTAGGAGTTGCTTTAGTCTTTTGAACGAAAGCTCCAGACCATTCTCTAAAAAAACAACAAAGAGATATATTATGAAAATTCATAAAAGAGAGAAGGAAAATCTTAAGGGGATTATGGAGAAAGTGCGCGGAAAAGTTTGCTTAACTTTTGATATGTAGACTTCTTGTGTGTATCAAGGCTTTTGTTTCTCTTACCGCTCATTTTATCGATGATGATTGAAAATTACATGCCAAAATTTTAAACTTTCATCACGTAGAAGGACGACACACTACATCAATTTTACATGATACCTTGGTTGGGCTTCTGAAAGAGTGGAGAATTCTCAAGAAAGTGTTTTCAATCAAACTGGACAATGCGAGAATAAATGACAACATGCAAGAGATGTTAGTTGATAGTATTATCAAACATTGTTCTTTGCCTTGTGGTGGTGAGTCTGATGACATTCCAGATATGTTGGCTGATAGTATATCTAGGCATTCTTCTCTGCCTTATGGTGGTAAATATTTCCATGTACGTTGTAGTGCTCATATTTTGAATTTAATTGTTCAAGCTGGTTTAAAAGTGATTGATCATGGGATACGCAAGGTTAGAAAGTTGTTGAATTACATATGTGGTTCAGAGCATAGAATTCTTAAATTCCGAGACATTACTATGTCCATTGGCTTTGATTGTTCTACAAAGTTGTGCATTGAAGGTTCTACGAGTTAGAACCCCACCTATAAAATGCTTTTTAGGTTGTTTGCTTACCGTGGAGTGTTTACAAGTGGGAGAATGGAATGGAACGAATTGATTCGAATTGTCCTCCTCACCTAACGGATGAAGAATGGTGTAGAATAGAGAATATTTGTGCTTTTTTGAAGCCTTTTGATGACCTCACAACTATCATGTTGGGGAGGAACTATCTAACATCTAATTTGTATTAGAATTGTGTGTGGAGAATTGAGCTCCTCTTGAAGAAATATGCTGATAGTGAAGAAGATTTTTGAAAGAGATGACAAATATGATGAAGATGAAGTTTGATAAATATTGGGATTTTTATAGCTTGATTCTCTCTTTTGCTATCATGTTGGATCCTCATCACAAGTTTGAACTTGTGAAATATGGTTTTCAAGAGTTGGATAAAGACGTACACTTATATCGAAAAGTCTAACCATGTGAAAGTTGAATTTATGAAATTGTTTCAAGAGTACAATGTTGAAAACAGTGATAGACCAAATTCTCAAGTCATGATGAATGTTCAAGAAGATTTTGAGGTTAGTTAAATTAAACAGAATGTTACTTTACAACATATTTGAGTCTCTTTTTCTCTAAAATATAATCATGTTTGACTGTTCTTTTGTAGGGTATTGTAGGGTTTAATAGTGTCAAACAACCGATAACAGAAGTTGAAAGGTATTTGGTTGAGAATTCAACAAATGGTCAAGAAGATTTACTCACTTGGTGGGAATAACAATGCAAGTATATTTCCGGTACTCTCTCTAAGATGGCAAGGGATATTTTAGCAATATTCTAATCACTATTGTTGTATCCGAGTCGGCTTTTTATATGGATAGTAGATTTATCACAAAATGGAGATCTTCTCTTCTTCCCGCCGAAGCATTGTTGACAACTCGCACTTGGATTTATGGATACGAAGTTGAAGATGGTATGCATTGCTCTAGTCTTCTTATATTATTTTTTAAATTGTATTAATGTACTATGTTTTTGTATAAGAAGTATTAGAACTATAATTTTGTAGGTGTTTTTAATTAAAAACATTCATTTTCATGATATAGCAATGGAGGAGAATCTTGAAGAAGGATTAGAGATCCAGATTGCAAGCTTAGACATTGACATGAATGACATTAACAAAGAGACAGATGATGAAGACATGAAGGATTGAAAATGTTTTGCTAGTTTTCTATTCAATGTTCTAGTTTGACCCCTTTAGCCCTTTTACATTTCTGAGCTACTTATTTGAACCAAATTATTAATGTCCCAAAATTGGATCCCGAGAATCAGTTTCTTTTGGACCCGTTATTTACTCGAACCGAAGTATCGACCCGAACCCAACCGACCGAATCCGTTATTTACTTGTTAGTTTTTTCTAAATATTATCCCTTATTTAATATTCAAGACTCATTTGAACCAATATGAAATATTCGCAGCCTAAAAGTAAATAAAAACAATTTTCAAGAACAAGTCTTACAAATATTGTGTTTTTATTGGCCTAAAAACTTAAAAAGACAAATAAATGTGATTAAAATTTTAATGCTAAAATAACATGTATTTATGATCAGAGAGTATTCTCTACAATGGTATAAAATTTGAAAACATAAGCTCATACTTACTAAGTCCTAGATCTCTTACATATGCACGAGTTCGATCCGGCTCTTCTCGGTAAGCAGGGATGGAGACTTCTCAAGGGGAAGAACTCAATTATTGCTTGAATGTTTAAAGCCAATTACTTCCCTTACGATTCCTTGCTACAAGCACAAGAAGGTTTTAGGCCAAGCTATACGTGGCGCAACATCCTTAAAGGTAGAATTTTGTTGCTCAAGGCTCTTGTTTGGTCAGTGGAGAATGGGCGTCTCTGTCTGTATAAAATGATCAATGGATTACCTCGACCCAAATCTTTCAAGACTTTTAGGGCTCGTTTGAAAGCACTAAGAATCATTTTCGGTGACGGAATAATTCCGACTGAATTAAAAAGTATGGTTGTTTAGAGGACTTTTAACAAATGAAAGTAATCTAATTATTTTCATTTTCTTTTCTTCCTTTTAACCGATTTCATTACGTTTTTATTCGACTGCTTCAACCAAGCGAACACTTAAAGTGCACGGGAGTGCGGATCATGAGCTACGTGTTGTGAACCTTATAGAAGACCAGGAACTCCGTGCACGCCAAAGCTATTTGCGAGAACGTCATGACTCTTGCCAGTTACTTCAATAAGTGTTAGTTTCATGGGCTCACCTTCAGATTGGATTCATTAAACTTAACACTGCTGCTTCGTTTAAGCATAGCGGCAGCAGTGGGGTGGGAGTGATTACACGCTCGAGCCATGGTTCGGTTCTCCTCGCATCCTCCAAAAGCCTTCAGGGTGTCTGGGACGTTGAGTGTGCTGAAGGGGAAGCACTGTTATAGGCGTTGAAGTTGGCTGGAGATAGAGGATGGCGCATGATCTCATTCATCTTCATTCTATCCCACACATACTTTCTTTATTGACATGTTTAATATGATAGGAGCAAGTCGTACGATTGGTTACACCAAAGATGAAAGCAATCTTGCAATGAAACAAAGTACGATGACCGATATGACAATTGACAAAAAATAAAGATGAAACCATTCTTGTATCGATTTTATTATCGTCTTATGTATAATATCACAAAAAACAAATATTAAGAGATAATTTATCTTATAACAACATATGCAAAATACTTATTATTCCAATAATAGATGAAAATTCATCAAACTGTGTTTACGTATTGCTTTGCCTCTTATTTTGTTTATTTTATATAATAAGATACTATTTCCATTATTTACTCTAAATTATGCTAAAAATAGTTGGATACTGGATGTAATGAATAATACAAGTATGTTATTTAGAAAATATTCAAATCAATCGATTAACCAATTGATTATGATTAAGTAAAAAATAAAATTGGGAAATTTCGATTGGTCTCCCTGTGATATGGGGTATTCCGAATTTTGCCAACAACTTTTTCCGAGTTTGGATTTTGCCCTTGAGTTTATGTTTTTTTCCAGATTTTGTCAATTCCGTCAAATGTACTCAATTGCTGTTAAAAAAACGTTAGACATTAAAAACGAAAATAAAATAGGGCCAATAAAATATAAGATAAGAAAATAAAAAGAAACTAAAAAAGAAAAAGATCCGATGAGACTAGACGACGCTGGAGAGCGCAGAACCTGGAAAGAGAAGAAGTGAAGCGAAGAACACCGGAACCCGAACACACTCTCAACTCATGTTGCTTCGAGGCTCTTCAAGAGACGGAAAGAGAACCCTTTTGAGTCCACTGTGATGACAACATGAGGTTTAAACAGACGAACAACATCAACGGTATCCTTCAATCTTGCCTACCTTTACAAGTGTCAATAGTGAGAACCTCGTCAAAAAAGTACTTATATGTTCTGCAAATATTCAATGAGATGCAAAACCACATTAAAATGGCAATTATGGTTACATAGATTTAGTAACTGAGAGCAAATTACCCAATCTGATCTTATACAAATGAGGTAGTAATTCTTATATCTCCATCACAGAGATCCTCCATGGGAATGAGGGACTTCAAACCTTGTTGGGTCATCATGCTCCTAATAATTTACAAATCCACAAACAAATTACCCACACTTAACTTTTTGGGGACCTGTTGACAAAAAAAACGAAATTTGAAACCTAATAGAAAATTGAAACCTAATGACAGGTCTCATACAATCAACAATTGAAACCTAATCGCAATTAGCAATTAAAACCTAATTGCAGTTGAAAGTGAAACCAAAGATTAATCAAAAGCAATCCAAGTAAAAGGAAACCTAATGGAAGTTGAAATAACTAGATTTTCCTGTGTTCTTCCCTTCGCTACCCAAGTCCCTGCGTTCTTTCAGTGTTATTTGGTCTCACCATATCTTCTTTTTTTAGTTTTTTTTTATTTTCTTATTTTATATTTTATTTGCCCTATTTTATTTACCTTTTATTTTGTTTTTAATGTGGCTAACGTTATTTTTAACAACAATCGAAGACATTTGACGGAATGGGCAAAATTCGGAAAAGAACATAAACCTTAAGAGTAAAATCCGAACTCGAAAAAAGTTGGAGGTAAAATCCGGAATACCCCATACCACACGGTACCAACCGAAATTTTCCTTTTTTTTTTTTTGTTTCACTCGAAAGTACTTTACGTTTTAGAGAAAATTTCAAGTGTCAATATACTTTAGACTTTTTCAAATTATATCTATTTTTTAATTTTCGGACGGTGTACTTATATGTTATTACTTTTTGAAATATATCATTGTACCATGCATAAATTAGCATCTATTTTTTAAGTAATAGTCATTTTAAATTTATAAATAAATCATGGATGAATAGATTTTTTTTGTCTCCTCAAAATGTTAATAAATGTTAAGTTTTAACTTATATGAATGTAGAAGAATACAATAGAAAATTATAAAGTGTAGGTACACCATCCAAAAACTGAAAAAATTTTGACCATAAATAAACATATCTAAAGTATAAGAATACCAACCAAAATTTTCTTAGACAATATACACTCATAGTTAATTTTCTTGAGAATATACACTCATAGTTTTTTATTTATTTATATGTTTAATTTATATAGGCCATTTATACCAATTGGACTTAGTTTAGAGAGAACAAGAAAATTGGGCCTTAAAGGCTAGAGATCAATAAACGCCATTATGAGCCCAAAGGGTCTGAATTGTGGAGTGAAAATGAAAACATTTTATATAACATTTTATTCGATCACAATAAAGTGTCATTTTTGCTTGACATGATTTTCTTTAAAAGTGTTAAATGTTTTTTTTCATTCATATAGTTTTCTTAATCTTACAACTTATTTAATAACCCAACATTCGGCTTAATGAACGCGCCTTTTGCCTTTGTCCACGCACTCCTCTTTTGTAAACTTTCCCGTGAAACCCTAGCAATTTGGCGGCTTAGAGTTGCTGTCCTTTGCCATTTTTTCGCCGAATATGTGAAAAGAATGCCTTGTCTCTTTCTCCTATGGTACAAAGAAATCTTGAATATATGGTGGATTGTAATCTTGAAACGGATGTATGGGATTAGGGCTCAGTGTTCGACTGATGTGGCTAGGCCTGAGGGTTCTCGAGTGTTTAGGGCTAGTCGGTGTGTCCTTGTGTTGTATGTGGCCACTTTTGTTCCCGACGGCTATGATAGCAGGGTTTGGTGGCCAGCTAATGAAAAGATCTTGAAGCCTTCTGTTGAGACTGTTTTGAAGATCCTCTTTACAGTTTGTTACGACGGCGTGGAGACGAATTACCCTTCGACCCCTAGGTGGGTTAGCTTCATTGATCTAACACCTATGACAAAGGAGTCAGGTTCCCTCTCTCAGCCATCTTCATCGATTAACTCAGCGATTGAACAACTATAATATCCAGATTATGACCTACGGAATAAACTACTGTTCTACCTCTTATGCTGAAAATAATTTTGTCTATTTATATTGGTTTGAAATGTTGTGCTTATTTCTATGGTGTACTTTCTATTATGAACTTCCTCTTAACTCTCTTGTTTACTTTGCTTGCATGGGTGGCACTTCGGCTAAGATGGATAATATGGCTTCGTCCTCAAAATCGTTCAAAGAAGCTATATGCTAGATACCCGGCTCCTCCAAGGAGGTTAGCCTTGGAAAACATGATGAACCTGTTACAGATAAAAGGGGAGGCAGAGTTGGCTCATACCCTGCTGTTCCGAGCTCTTTCAACAAAAATAATTTGGATGTTCCAAGTTATCTGACCAAATTGCCAAGGTAAGAACTGACCTTCAAAAACTAAAAGAGTCCTGCTTGATGGGTCATGTGTTTGGTGATCCGATTGACTTTTCTAAAGCGTTGGCTAGGTCTTGGCTTGTTCCCACGGTCAAGAGTTTTAAGCCGAAGCATCATGTCCCTTAAAATTAGTGTTAAGAAACATTTCGAAAATAATGGGGATCTAGCGTGCTGGGTCTTAGTCAGTAAAAATGAACGTTTCTTATTAAAAAGCGGTTTAATATGAAGATTACGTATTGGAACTGCCGGGGGATGGGACGTAAGAATATTTGGACAGACCTTAAAATTACAAGCCAAAAAGATCATATTGATATGATTGTGTTATCCGAAATAAAAACGAATAAAGAACCGAGTGAGATGTCCTGGCGCAGTGCCGGTTTCGATAACTGTTTTTTTATCCGTGTTGTTGGTCGAGCAGGTGAATTATGTTTGCTATGGAAATGTTTTAAATTGATTAATGAAAAAATCAAAATCATATGCTCGGGTGAGAGATTCATTGCCTTAGAACATTTTAACTGTGATATAAATTTCACCTGCGTTATCTTGTTCATCTACGCTCCTCCAATGGAAAGTGTTAAGGATGATTTTTGGAGAAATATCATCAACATATACAAAAGCTTTAAGTTCCCAGCTATGATTATGGGAGACTTTAATGACATCCTTTGTCCGGCAAATAAAATTGGCGTTCTTTTCCCGAATCTCAACAAATTCCGTAGAATTAATAACATTATCCAGGAGTGCAATCTAATGGATCTTTGCTCGAGAGGGAATGAATTTACCTGGAGGAAAAGAAAGGAAGGCAATAATAATACTTTTGAAAAACTCGATCGAGTCCTATCCCATTTCGAAGTAATGAATAAGTATAATCAAATCCATGTCTGGAACCACACCTTCACCACTTCTGACCATTGTATGATCTCAATCAATTTGAAGAATAACAACCAGAAATTTAGAAATAAACATTTCAGATATGAACTTATGTGCAATGAGAGAAAAGATTGTGAAAACATAATTAAACAAGCTTGGCGTTTCCATGTGCCGGGTACAAATATGCTTAAATTATGTAAAAAGCTCTACTTAACTAAAACAAAACTGAAAATATGGAGCAAAAGGAGTTTTGAGAATATAAATAAACATGTAAAGAAGTTAGATGATGATATAGAGAATCTGCAACACTCGATTTACAAAAATTATAACCAAGGAATAAATGATAGAATTTTAAGATTAAGTAAGAAACGAGAAAACTTAACAGATTTTCAACAAAAATATTTGATGCAAAGAGCTAAATCTATAGCATTTGAAAAAGGTGATAAAAATACTAGGTTTTTCCATCGGAAAGCCACATGCAGAAGAAATAGGAAGATGATCAACAACATTAAAGGTGAGGATGGCCAGTGGGTGTTCTTTGATGAGGAAAATTTTCAGGTCTTTCTGAATGACTATAGAAAGAGATTCAAGGCAACAAGGGGTAACCAGTCAGTGAATGATCAATTTATGCAGGTTATTTCGAATGAAATAACTGAAGTAGAAAAGGAATTTCTTGTTAAACCATTTACAAACAGCGATATCAAAAAATCTGCCTTTGATATTGGAAGTGATAAATCTCCGGGTCTTGATGGTATGCGTGCGGGTTTTTTCTAGAAATACTGGGATATTGTGGGACCATCGGTGTATAGGGTGGTTAAAAGTTTCTACCATTCTGGAAAATTATTAAGACAAATTAACCATACCTTTATCACTCTAATACCAAAGAAAAATAACCTACTAACTACAAACGAGTATAGACCTATTAGTTTATGCTCTACGACCTATAAAATTATAGCGAAAATTTTAGCTGATAGATTAAAATCTATCCTTCCAAAATTGATTCACCCCCTACAAAGTGCATTCGTTCAAAATAGAGCTATTCAGGATAATATTCTTATAGCCCACGAAGTCTTTCATGGTTTCAGAAATAAGAAAGGTAAAGAAGGATATATGGCTATAAAACTGGATATGAAAAAATCATATGACAGAGTAGAATGGAAGTTTATTAAAGATGTCCTAGAAAAATTCGGATTTCCAAGAAAGTTCATCAATTGGATTATGGAATGTATTTCCACTATATCTTACTCTATTTTGATTAAAGATAGACCATCTGAGATGTTCTTCCCGGAGAGAGGATTAAGACAAGGCGATCCTATTTCGCCCATGATCAAATAGGCACAAAAGTTCTTGTGCGGAATATTCAGAAAGAAAGTATCCTTAATAAAAAAATGATAGGCTTCCCTATTTCGAAGCAAGGAAGCACTATTCCTTTTCTTGCTTTTGCGGATGACATTATTATTTTTACCAAAGCAAGTCTTGATGCGAGTACAAAAATTCTAAATATCCTTGACGGGTATTGTAATATTTCGGGCCAGAAAGTTAATCTCCAAAAATCAGCCTTCCATACCTCTAGTAACGTGGACGCCGCGACTAAAAGACCAATTAAAATTGGGCTTGGTATTGAGTGTTCTAATTGTTTGGAGAAATACCTTGGCTGCCCGATTATCAATGGTAGAGTAAATAAAAGTGTGTTCGATGACGTTATCACCAAATCAAAACAACAATTTTCGAAATGGAAAGCCTCGACGCTTTCCCATAAAGGCAGAACGATTCTCATTAAAGCCAATTTAAATGTCAAACCTAATTTCATAATGCAAAGCTTTATGTTCCCTTCTAAATATCCTTGACGGGTATTGTAATATTTCGGGCCAGAAAGTTAATCTCTAAAAAATCAGCCTTCCAGACCTCTAGTAACGTGGACGCCGCGACTAAAAGATAAATTAAAATTGGGCTTGGTATTGAGTGTTCCAATTGTTTGGAGAAATACCTTGGCTGTCCGATTATCAATGGTAGAGTAAATAAAAGTGTGTTCGATGACTTATCACCAAATCAAAACAACAATTTTCGAAATGGAAAGCCTCGACGCTTTCCCATAAAGGCAGAACGACTCTCATTAAAGCCAATTTAAATGTCAAACCTAATTTCATAATGCAAAGCTTTATGCTCCCTTCTAGTATTCATAAGGAATTACATCAAATAAACAAGAACTTCTTCTGGAACAAAGGTCCTAAATTCCATCCTCTGATCAGTTGAGACAAGATCTACAGACAAAAAAAACTCGGTGGAACATAAGAAAATCTGAACTAATGAATAAAGCGCTACAAATGAAACTTCTATGGAAGATTCTTAATGAACCATAGAATATTTGGGTTAAAATTATTAATGAAAAATATCTTAGAGGATCTTTGTTATGGAATTATAAACTTAAGCAGAACGCATCTTGGCAATGGAGGAAACTCATGGGCTTAAGACCTGAGTTTGAAGCAAGCTTCAGATGGAATGTGAGAGACGGAAGTACGGTTAATTTCTGAAAGGATAAATGGGTACTAAGTGAACCCCTGAACAAGTTATGTAAGGATAACACTAATGTTAATGAAGAATTAACGGTTAAATACTTCATTTTTGAAAACCAATGGGACAAAATGAAGTTGGAAAGGGAAATTGGAGATGCTCTCCCGAAAGAAGTTATTAATTTAATCACGTCGTATCAACTTCCTAAAACCTTTATCCAGGACCGACTCTTTAGGGATCCGGCTTTGGATGGTAACTACTTGGCTAAGTCAGCTCTGAATGCTATCTATGTAAGGAGCGGACTCCTTATCTGCGAAAATGAATGGATTCGGGGTCTGAACATCATGCCCAAAATCAAAAATTTCCTTTGGACGCTTTCGATTAATGGGCTCCCCACCAAGGAAAACCTTGAAAAACAAAAAGTAGTTTTACCAATGAATTGCTGCCTTTGTGATCACCCGATCAAAAGAAAAACGAAATCATTTAAGGAAAGGCATGGAAGGGCGGGATAAAATTTTAGATAGGATCGCTTGGCTTAGATTTAACCTTTCGGATCCCGAAATCATTTATCTGGCTCACGTCTGGTGGAACATCTGGTTTGCCAGAAATTAGCGACCAAATTAATGAGTGGAAATTAGCGACCCTTAAAATTAATGAGTGGAAATTAGCGACCCTTAAAATTAAAAAGGATAAAGTGAAAAAAAAACCCGATCAAAAGAAAAACGAAAAATATAAAATGGGAAAGACCAAGCAAGGATTTCATTAAACTTAACTTCGATGGATCTAGAAAAGATAATGGTAAGGCTGCATATGGTTTTATTATCCGAGATCACGAAGCTACAAAAATCTCTATTGGCATGGGTCGATGTTGAAACATATCCGCCTTGCATGCTGAAGCATGTGCGCTGAGAGAAGGACTGGTGTTGGCTTATGATCTGGGATTCAAAAACATTGAGATCGAAGGAAACCGCCCCGGGACCTTGACAAAGTGTAAAACACGTGTTTAGAGAGGTCAATCGAGTTGCGGACCTTCTGGCAGTGTTGGGGCATGAAGATCAGGTGGTGACAAGTTCGTCTCTCGCGTCTGTCGACGAACTCATCCGGAAGGATGCTATAGGATATAGAATCTCGCGGAGATTATGTATCCTAATTATTTTCCTATAGTTTCTAAAAAAAACCAACATTCTTTTGAATTAAAAAAAAACCATTTTAGTACATAAATAATGGACAAAAAATATTTATTAAAACGATACTTAATTAATCGCGATGAAACCACAATTTACAAATTTCTACATGCAGTTTATTTGTTATCTATTAAATTGGAGCAGTGCATCAACTTATTATATCATTAGTTGTGGGTATTATAAATGTCAAACATAATTAAAACTTGACATTACCATTGTACTGAATTTTTTAATCAAACATAGAACTAAAAAGTAACACATATATTTACGGTGATTCATCGTATATTAACCACATCTTTTGTGCGGAAACTTATGCATTAAGATGGGTATTTAAAATATCACAAGATTAGGATGTTAGACTACTATTGAAATTGAAAGGGATAATTTTTGTTTAATTAATTAGGTACGAAAACAATCATGAAAAACAGATATGATTTGACATTTACATTTTAATTTTAAGGTTAACACAAATAAATGATGTTTTAGGATGGTCGACATTTATTTTAGATGTTGACCTTCCTTTTCTCCTTACCTTTGTATAAAAAAATATACGGGATTAATAAACGCACGGAGGATCCAGAAACTGTGACCGTCACGATTTCTGAAACCGTAACCGTGATATAATACTCACGGTTATAGATTCCGAAACCGTGACAATTTTGTCTGTAAAATTTACCAATGTAGAGGGGGGAATTTATAAAAAACTGACGGTCACAAATTTCGTGACCGTGTCAAAAAAATTATTTATTAATTTATAGTTTTTAATTTATCGTAATTTATCTTCATGACTATAAGTCCATCTTGATCTTTCTTCACTGATTATCACGTTTTCAACTCTGTTTATATTAAAATAATAATCCCACTTATCTAATTGAGAGATTTCAAGCCTAATATATAAATGTTATTTTTAGATTTTGTTAGTGTTGATTGAATTTGGTCCGGTCACAGTTGCCGGACATGTTAGGATAATAATTTTTACAATTTATCCAATAACCAGTCTTGATATGTATGTAAATCACCGTTATCGTATGTATGATCTTGAACAGGTCGCGTGATCGGCGATAACAAAGACGTAAGAAGTCTCATTACAAAGAGGGTGAAACCGAACGATCAAGCAATAGGATATCAATGCATGCAAGATTGGTGCGATTTTGGGAGGTGTTGGTGTTGTGCGTCGGATCAGAGCGTAGGCTGCTTTGATACTCTTGATGACTGCGTCTTGGCTTGTCCTCCTTGGTCAATGTCTCCTCTGTATGAAGGAGCTTTTAAGATTGGAGATTAATCTACTGAATTTCATGTTAAACTACATCTACAAGTTATTGTATTGTGCAAGCGTCTCTAGTGAATCAATGATACCTCTATCGATTGGATTAAGGGTCGTTTGGTTAAGGATAGCAATCCCTATTGTCGTGTATCCTTACAAACACAACCTCCATTGTCGGAAATTTCGATGTGTTGAATCAGTGATACCTCTAACAAGGGCTTGTGTTGAACTTGCTTCTAATACGTATATTTTTACAAACACAATCTCCATTGTCGAAAATTTCCATGTGATCTTCTAAGATTTAATGGGCTTAAATGTAAAAACCGGATATGTCTGGTGCAATTATAAACTATCAACAAACGTTGACGGTGCAAATATTAAATATCAAAGACGGTTGACAACGCAATCGTGGACTGTAAACATGCTGACAATGGTAGTTGACGGTGCAAATATGGAATGAATATGAAATGTGATTGGCTACAATTACTTTGATTGATAAAATTGAATGCATGAACAAAATTAGTCATTTATATTATAAATATATTTTAAAAAATATTTTTTCATGATTAATCTAGAACATAAATTATTATAGATAATATAAAAACCATACCGGAATACTTACATGACATTGCCTTCGTATAGATATATAATATATGTAAATTCTAGAGTATATCGCTAATCATCACATATTATTGTTCTCATACCTCAGTAACAAAGTTCCTAATTTTGTTTATACATGATCCTATCCAAACAAACCGTAGGTTCTACTTGAAAATTTGGTCAAATCATGACACACATTACTGAACTACATTACCTAGCAAGCTGTGTGCTGAAGGTGAGCTATTAGCACTCAACCAAGGATCCTGAACCGAAACCGGTGAGCTATCTTTACCTTCGGAGGTCACCTTCAAGATGGGGATAGCCAGCCGCCGACTGGCAACTCCATTCCTGAAGGAGACACAAGGTAAAGACCTATCACTTGCATTGAAAGGCGAAGAGCAGCAAGATGCTACTGATCTCATATCATCTGCTTGAGGAAATGCGGATAGCTTTACGAGTTCTAGCTCCTCTGCAACTTCCATCATTGAAGGTCTCATGTCCCTGTGATAAGCAAGACACCTGAAAGCCAACTCGGCTACCTTATGAATTGAACTTAGTGTCCATGCATCTCTATGTGGGTCGAGTGATGGGTCAATGATCTCGTCTAACCGGCCTTTTCCTATTCTGTCTACTGCAAGTGCTGCAAGATTGATCTCTGTGTGAGGCCTAGAGAAGTCGACGACTTTTAAAGAGGTTATGATCTCAACAAGAACAACTCCAAAGCTGTAAACGTCGCTTTTGTCTGAGAGATGGTAGTTTTGGTGGTATTCAGGGTCGACGTAGCCAGGTGTTCCTTGTGGAGCTGTTGAGATATGAGATGATTCAGTCATTCCAAGTCTAGAGAGACCAAAATCCGCAACCTTTGAGTTGTAATTGTAGTCTAGTAGAATGTTGCTTGATTTTATGTCTCTGTGGTAGATAGGAGGATTTACTGTTGAGTGAAGATAAGCAATTGCGTTTGCGGTTTCTGTTGCAATGGCTAACCGAATTGTCCATGGAAGGATTTGGCCTCTTTCTCTTTGTAGGTGCTGACAGAGTGTTCCGTTTTCCATGAATTCATACACAAGAATCTGTTCACCGTTCTCTATACAGCAGCCAAGGAGGCGGACGAGATTAGGATGGCTTACTGAGGAAATGAGCTTGATCTCATTCATGACTTGCTCTATGGCGTTGGTGTCTTGGTTTTTTATCTTTTTTATGGCAACACACTCATTGTTGTGGAGTCTACCTTCATAAACTGTACCATAAGCTCCGGTTCCTAGTCTTTTTTGCTCGGAGAAGCTATTAGTAGCTCTCTCAATTTCCTTGTAAGGATAGAGAAGAACACTCGAGTTTGCAGCTACTGAAGATAGGAGATGCTTTGCACTCTTTCGGCTTTTCAAAGAGTTGGAATGGCGGCGTGCAAAGTAACAGATTAGAATCAACAGAGCTACTGCAGAAGCTCCAGCAATAATACCTGGAATTTTTACACAAAAATAATTAGGTTTAATGCAGTCTGTATATCATTTTGCTAGGAGAATATTACTTTGAAGCTACACTGTGTAAGACAGAGATAGCAGAAAAGCACAAAAGAATAAGAAGATGAAAACAAATTATGAACCTTTCAATAGCTCTCAGTTCACAAATAATTGATGACTAATAAGAGGTCGCTGTAAGTTAGAGAAGGAAAAATACCTCCAACGAGAACAACGATGTTTCGTCTTCTTCTGGAGACTGATCAAAAGATGAAAATAAAAGAAATATAAGTTAGACAATAACCATGAACACAAAAAATCAGTTATACCTACATTCAAGGTATTAAAAACTGTTTGGATATTAGATTACAATCAGAAGACGTCATTGTAACATAATTAAGAATTAATCCACATGAAGCATATGTATCAAAGTTCCACTGGCCAGAAATCCAGTTCCTGATTCCTTACCAGATGCAAACATTCTTTAACTGTTTGAGAAGAAGTCAAGCAAATTTGGAAGTTGCAGGAATAGTTCAATACAAATGGAAATATTCAAACACTCAATCGAGAATCTTATCCTATTCAACTATAGAAAGGGAAACTATTATCATCTCAAAGCTAGACTCTACTTATCTCCCATTTTACAAAATGGAAGCTGCAAGTTACATGACACCTAGCAGACTAGCAACTTCGGTATAGCATCGGTGATGCCATTTCTGCTCACGTAAAAAAAGTTATCAGTTTCTAATTTTTGTAAAACCAGTACATGTTATTAAAGAACTTCAGTTTCACCTTATCTAATCGATTACGAGGTTTCTAGATTTGACAATATAAAAAATTATATCACAAAGATCAGGCCTATCATGTAAGAACCATTCAATCTTATCCCACTGCTGACTTTTCTAGTTTGAATGTAATGTACAATAATGGGTATTTATTTGGCGAGTACCATCAAATTGCATGTGAGGCATTGACTTATCAACCAGCTTTGATAATATTCCCTTAAACCTTCAAAACCTCAGTCTTAACATATCTATATTCTCTATATTATGCACTTTGAACATTCTTAGCCGCCTAAATTGTTTCTACTGCACACACGCAGCTGAATCTCCTTCATAGCCTCCTCTACTGATTGATCTGAATTTTCCATTGACTATCCAATGAATGAGGCATCTTTCTCTGTCAATCTCAATTATGAACTAAAACACATTGCACAATCTAAGCTAATGTTCAAAGTTAGTAAAGATAAGCAAAATATACCCAATCACAAATTTGATCATTTTTTAACACAATCTAACTACTCTATTAAAAAATTAATATTGAAGTAAAGTTAGACCAAACCTTTACGGCAGCCTAAGCCACTGGCGAATCCGTCGCCGGTGAAACCATCTTTGCAAGAACACCGGTACCTAGGAGTTCCATCCTTGAGCTTTACATTTGTACATTCTGCATCATTAGAACAGTTGCATGTCCCAAGCAGCCACCAAACAAGTTGAATTGTCTGAAACTGTAGGGAAACGTCCAAATCTCCCTTACTCGAGTCCACTACAATCGATGAAAGCAAGAATTTACAAGTCTTTGTGACTACATTATCATTGTCCAGGATCACACTTTTATTATCAGCAGCAGCATAACAGCTCATATTTCCAGTTTCCTGAACAGAATCGCATCCTTGTAACTGGAATCTTGTTTGGAGCACATCCGTTGGGATAGTGCAACCATTGATAGGTGACGAACAGTTGCGCAACAGAAGAGCATTTTGCCAAGAAACCGCGTAGTTTGTT